>CM060362.1:42408006-43608006 GCA_030545235.1 Helianthus tuberosus
CGCGCGTGATTTTAACAGACAGGGATTTTGCGCTGATGAACGCGTGTGAACAAGTTTTTCCAAAAGCGCATAAGTATCTTTGTCGGTTCCATATTCAACAAAATATTAATAAGAACAGCAAGAAGAAATTCTCTGACAAGGAATGGAAAGAATTCGTACGTACATTTTCGTTATTGTGCGAGTCTACGACCGAGGAAATATACAGGTATAACTTGGAAAACCTCGAAGCACAGCTGAAAGAAGATGACCGTGAACGTAGGTATTTCTTACATAATTATGTTCAAATTTTATATAATAACAAAAACTGACTATTTACGTTTTTTTTAATTTTAGAGGTTTTTGATTATATGAAGAAATCCTGGTTGGATCCGTACCGTGAAAAGTTTGTATCATGCTGGATTAACAAAACTATCAACTTTCACCAAACTACGACCAACAGGGTTGAGGGCATGCATGCAACACTAAAAAGTCACTTTCCAAGTCATCGCAACACACTGGATAAACTTGTACTGTATGTTGATCATGTTGTTGATAGACAATACACCGAGATTAGTACAAGCTTTGAAACAAGCCTCCGAAAAGTGATGACGCACCACAAGAAGCAGCCCATGCTTGCATATATTCTCAGAAAGGTTTCAATATATGCGATTGAGCTTTTGAGTAGGGAACTAAAACGTAAGGAAGACGGGTTGAGAGCCTACGGTGCAAGCTGTGGTTGCCAACTTTTTACCAGCTGTGGTTTGCCATGTGCCTGTCGTTTGGAAAAGTTGGAAAGTAAAGGTAATTAATATCTATGACCTTTGTCGTTATGATTCTGCCACCTAATTTGTTTTCATCCACAGGTCAGCAACTCCGGATCACACACATAGACGTGTTCTGGAAGAAGCTTAACTTCAAGCCTGCAAAGAAAAACATAGAGGATATCGATGTAGACGCAGAATTTGAAAAATTGAAACAAAAGATCGATCCAACACCCCCTCAAGTGAAAAGGAGCTTCTTTGAAAAGTTTCAGCAAATCCTCAATCCAGGGAACAATAACAAAAAACCTCCTGCTGTTCTGAAGAAAACTCGTGGTCGCCCAACATTGAAAACGCAGGAAGAAAGAAAGGTTGAAGCCGCTAGAAAAAGCTCGTACATTCCGTCGGAAGAAACTTGGGTCGATGCCTCAGATGATCTTCCCCGTCACAGCTCGTACATATCACTCGAAGATTCTAGAAGACAAAAGAATACCAAACCGATCAACCTGCACCCTGATTTCCCGATGATCAAGCTCGGTCCTAAGACGGATATAGCGATCCGCCACTACGCATCTCAGATTCCCGAAGTGATCCATCCATACATCGTTAGAATAAAGGACGTGAAACCAGATGGTCATTGTGGGTTTCGATCGGTGGCTGTTGGGTTAGGAGTGAAACAGAATTCATATTTGATGATCCGGAAACAACTTATAAAGGAGTTACGTAGGAACGAATCGCTTTGGAGGCAGTTTTTCGATCCGGAAAACATAGGACATTATGATGCGCTGCTTAGACGGATCAATTTCAAGGGGGTGGGACGAGCAGATATCGAAAATTACATGACGATGCCTGAGACGGGGTTTCTTATTGCCCAACGATACGGTGTGATTGTTCACAGCTTCGACATGCGTGGGAGCTGTACAATTTTCCCTCTGCTGGGCGGGCCAAACGAAGCTGAGGAACCTCACATGGTGGTTGCGGTTGTGTTCGTCGACCATGGGCATTTCATACATGTAGAGCTTAGAGGTTGTTATCCAATGCCTCCCCCAAACCCACTCTGGACAGCACACAGAACAGATCGGGCAGCAGCCTGGCATACATTGTACAGGGATCAGATCAACGCGTACGAAATGCTTACGTATCGTGCCCCTGACCTTAATGTAACCCCATATGTTCACGATGTAGGTTAAATGTGTTTAATAATAATCACGTTTGTGCTTGTTCAATATATGCGTTACATCACGTTAAAAACCGAATGTCACCGACACGACCCAATCAGATTCAATACGCACTTATACGACCCAAAATGACCATATACATCATAATACTACAATTAATGAAAAAATACGTCATGTTCATGTGCGGTAGGCGGCTGATACACATAACACCTCTCACAGGAGTACTTGTGCTTTCAAACCCAAATGATACGATATAACGGAATAAGACATCACACGTAACCGATTTGATCCAGAACTTGTAGTATACTCCATATATAATAAAAAATGATGTATAGTGGAAAAAACGTAAAATTTAGACTATTATCGACGCGTTTGTGAATTAAAAACAATTTTTAAAAATTTAAAAAAGGCCCAAAGCTCCCCGCTATGGCCAAAGCGGGGCGCTTTGCCCTTCAATAAGAACAGAAGCGCCCCGCTATGGCCAAAGCGGGGCGCTTTGGTCCCTCGTTATACCTGAAGCGGAGCGCCTTCTCCCCCATTTCAACACATAACACAAAACACACACAAAAGGTGCGATTTACACACACTTGAGCCGGAGATCAACGTTGTCAAGCTTTCAACCGCTAAAAGGTAAGATCGAACTTCATTTATTGTTCTGGTTCAAGTTATGTGTTTGATTTTGTTTGATTTTGTTTGATTTGGGCGGATTACATGTTGCTGGTGGGGCTGTTCTTCATCACGAAGAACCAAAGCGCCGCGCCGAGGCCAAAGCGCGGCGCTTTGGTTCATGTTTATTTTTTTTTAATATTATTTGTTTAATATTATTTGTTTAATATTGTTTGTTTATTATTTAAATTATATTTAATATTATTTGTTTATTATTTATATTTAATATTATTTGTTTATTATTTTATATTTAATATTATTTGTTTATTTCAACGTGCAGGGATGTCTTCCTCGGATGATGAGATTGAGCATATGGAGGTTGAGGGAGAGGTGGGAGATGAGGGAGAGCAGGGAGAGCCGGCATGTCCGTACCTGCGGTTTCCGGCGGGGTCACCGGCGAGGAGGAGATGCGCGAGGTTGCGCGCCATCCCCATTGGGGAGCATGTAGGGATAGATTGGGGCCTGCTGGACGGCTTGGGAGAGGCCGCGCGGGCGCGTGAGATAGTTGGACTAGATACTCCTTGGTCGCGCCTATTTGAGTTAGCGATGGAGGACTCGTACCCTGAGGTTACGTGGGAGTTTCTTTCCACGTTTACATACGCGCCGCATCCGGCGGATTACGTGGAGGACCCGGATTTTCCAGTCCACGAGGTTACATTCCGTCTCGCCGGTCAGGAGTTTCAGATGAGTGTGCGGCAGTTTGTTGTGCATACAGGTTTGTTTAAATAATATTATTTATTATTTTATATTTAATATCATTTGTTTATTTAATGTTATTTGTTTATTTAATATTATTTGTTTATTATTATTATTTATTTATTTAATGTTATTTGTTTATTTAATGTTATTTGTTTATTTAATATCATTTGTTTATTTAATATTATTTGTTTATACAGGTTTGTACACAGAGGCCGAGCTTGATACTGATTTATATACGCAGGCGGTTACGATGATGGACAGGCAGACGCTTATCAGTTTCTGGAGGTCCATTTCCATTAGACCCTTTGGGAAATCCTGGCAAAAGGCCACCTCCATTAGAGACCCCTTGTTCCGATACTTGCAGCATGTTATCGCGGCAACTATCGTGACGCGGGGTGCCAGCAGGGAGAAGGTCAACCTCAGTGACCTTTTCTTTCTATACTGCCTACTGCGGGGCCAGCCCTGCAATCTAGCAGCCTGCCTGGCAGATTACTTTGCCACCGCATACCACCGGCAGCTCCGCGGGTGGGTGCACACTGGCTCATTCATCACCGCCATCGCACGCTCGCTCGGGATCGTGCTCGAGGGAGATCCGCTGCTGTCCGATCCGGTCCCGTCTACCAGGTTGGGCCGCGCGTCAGTTTCTAGCATGCAGATCACCCGTCGCTTTGATGTTGGTCTGAGGTTTAGGGGCATGGACGGGCAGATTTGGCAGCCGGAGCCGGTGCCGGAGGTCATCCCGGTTGTTATTGAGTTGAGGCCTGGAGTGTTGGCCCCTCCTGCTGAGCAGGCGGCCGCTCGGCAGGCTCAGCTACAGGCTCTGGGACTCGATGAGTTCCCGGGCCAGCCTCAGGCTGAGGCTCAGGCTCAGGCTCAGGCTCAGCCTCAGGCTCAGGCTCAGGCTCAGCCTCAGGCTCAGGCTCAGCCTCAGGCTCAGCCTGTATTAGAGGATCCGGCTCAGGATGAGCATATCGAGGAGATCCCGGTACCACCAGTTCAGCCAGCTCCTGAGCCGCCACAGTACCCGCAGCACGTTTACGCTGACCTGCCTCCGGTAGCGCGTGAGGTGGCTCGGGACTTCGACCGGCGCCTCAGACGCCAGACCGCACGCCAGGACTGGATCATCGAGACGCTCGTTTCTCTACGAGAGGTCGCTGGGTTGCCTCCACTTCCCCTCCCACCGTCCCCACCGCACGAGGATTAGTATCTTAGTTTGTTTGTATAGTGTTTTGTTATGTATTATGCAGTCAGTTGTACCTTTTTGTTTTGTATGTACAAACTGATATATATATATATATATATTGCAGTTAATCTTCTATTTACATCACGTTGGTTTTGGATTGTTTACGTTTAATTCTTATGGTTTTCTGTACAATTTATTTAACGTGTTCGTTTAATTTAACAAAATAAACTAGGTTAACAGTTTATAAAGACGCACTTATATTATATACGTTCTATAAAAATAATGACGTAAAAAACGTAATTATAAAACAACGTATTATAAAGGCCACCCATTATAAAACTCAAATACAATTTTTTCCTCCAAAAAACACTACCAAACTAACCCACATCTCACCTATTTCAAAAAAAAATCAACACAAATTCCAGCCAATGCATTAGTCTATTTGCACACTCGAAGCGCCCCGCTTTGGCCATAGCGGGGCGCTTTGGCCAAAGCGGGGCGCTTCGAGTGTGCAAATAGACTAATGCCGTGTGCGAATAGACCAGGCCCCTTTTCAAATCTTAATAGTCAACCCAACATAGCATATGGTTAAAGGTCCTACAGGTTCTTTTTTAGGATGTTAACTTAAAATAGGTTCTTTAAAACTAAAATCATAAGATTGTCACTCACTCTTCTTATTTTAGATTTAGATTTGTGCTTATTTTAGATTTAGATTTGTGATTTTTAATCATCAACGTCATTTATATGTAGGGTTGTTCACTAGCCGAGTTGAACTAAGTGGACATTTGCTTGAGCTTGGGCCATTTACAAGTCGTGCCGATAGGTTCATTTACAACTAAACTGAAAATTAATCGACATTTTCCGAGCAAACATTGAGCAAGTGGCAAATGATTTGGACAGTCCACCTATCTAGTGTGCCCTCAAGTTTAAATTTGCAGAGAGAGACAGTGACAATATTGGGTCTCAAGTTTTTATGCCTTCAAAATGCCACCTTTCATAGTATATATTTTTTTATGAATGACAATGTTGTGGCTGGTGAGGAGGCTTGTAACGTTCCGTTTTTTCGTAACTTTCCTAATTTAGAAATAGTGTCTTGTAAATCTATTTTTGGAAACTCATTTCTTTCGAAATCGTAATTCGTTGCATCATCGCAAATCCAAGACTTTAACCGTTCTAAAATCCGAGACTTGGATCATTCGCATTTCTTTACATTCACGTTATACACCTTTTATACAAGTTCGTACGTTCGAATTTATTAAACTTATGACACTTTATCAACAATTCGTGCAAAATACGTCAAACTTGCAAACTCGTGAGCCATATGCTCAATTTACGCGAATTTGATACTAGATCTCGACAAACATACTTGACCATACTTGATTACACTTGTTTTATACTTGCTTTCTTGATTTAATTACATAACATGCCTTTAAATATGATTCTTATACTTAATCTACCTAGAAATCAACTTAAAACATCAACAAGTGAAAGTTTAGGGGTGAAAAATGACAAAAATAAAACAAATTCTTGAACCACCGTGACTCGCGGCCCGCGACGAGTCGGATCTGCAAATCAGACTTGGACAGCTCGTGATTGGGTCGTTTCTTTTGTGTTTTGTTGAGTTTAAACTTGTGTTTCTTGTATTTAATGTCACCTAATCAACCCTAATTCTTTTCCCTATAAAACCCAAGCCTCCTCCACACTTTTTCCATTTTGCAACTCACCTCAAACACTCTCAATTCACTCTCTAATCAGCTGATAATCAGAAGATAGGCAGATTCGTCACAAGTTGCTTTAGTGAGCATAACTTCTTCATTTCTCAACCTTTTTCATTGATTCTTCTTTCTAAACACTTGGAACAACCTTAGGTATGTTTTCACAGGTTTTCCATGGAAAACCAAGGCCTGGAACATCACCAAAACAGGCTCCAAAGTGAAGTAAACTTTCTGTTTTGATTTAAACACTTGTTAAACTACTTAAACTTGAGGTTTCTCATACACATTCCTATGTCCTTATGCTCATAATCAAGTCTATGGTTAGTTGGGCTTAAAAACAAGGTTGTGACATGTAAAATCAGAGGTTTAAACCTCATAAACATTCTGTTTTGTTAGGGTTTTAACCCACAAGTGATGTACAAGCTTAAAGCTTGTAGTTTGTGTGATTATAAGGTTAGCTTGGGCTATCCTACTTGAAAATCCACACATCACTTGATGTTTTCTTAGATTAGTTGTATGTTTCATTCCTTTATTATATATTCTTGACCCTCCTTGTTGTTTATAACAACATGTGTAGTGGTGAATACCAAAGAGGTACCTAAATGGAAGATTCATCTTCCTACCTCATGCATGACTTGTATGATGTTCTTGTGCATCATAAACTATATAACCTATATAATATCTAAGTAACTAAACCTTGATGATAGCCTAGTGGTTATTTGTCAAGTGTTAAAGTTACATCATCTAAGACCATAGCACTTGTTACGATTCTAATGGGCATTTTGACCCATGAAAACATTTAACCTCTTTCGAGTTTCATAGTGTCAAAGACAAATGTTATGAGATAGATGATTACTTTCACATATGTCTATTTTTCATGTCCTTAGACTCCAAATCCTTAAACCCTAATGTAAACATCCTTTAAACTCCAAATCAAACACATTCATTCTTCTAGTCTCGACAACTTCGTCACATTGGATAATCGGAAAGCATATGCAATTTTGTGAGTATACTCGATCCCATTTTTACTTTTAAACACTTTGGGTGCAACATGTATCTTATACAAAACACAATACTTGAAACTATTTTAATCACATTCTATCCTCGTTTAAACATGAGAATATATGATGCTTGTTAATCTCGTATGCTATGTAAACTTTTCATGTCGATATGCTCATTAACTTTATACAAGCCTACATTAACAATTATAGCGCTATAGGATTAACGCACCACCCATTAGTCTTGGGGTATTGTTAAGTTAAACATGTTAACCTCCCGCTACTCTCTTGGGATAGGCAAAATTAACGCGTTGGATACTTGGGTTTGAACATATAGTACACCGTTTCAGCATATTAGTAACTTATATGAGCCGTTAAACTATTTTAATCTATATTATGCTATGTATGAAAACTTGCATACTCGCCAACTTTTTTTGATTGTATTTTAATACATGTTGCAGGTTGATAGACAAGATGATGCTAAGTGAAGAAACAAGATTTAGGTGGACTTAGAAATACACTTAGATTAATTTATTTTGTCAATGTATGTTTGAAACAATGTTGTTTATGCTTTTCTTGTATGACATTTTTAGAAACTTATGAAATTTAATTTAAATTATATTGTCACATAGTGTTATGACGTTTTGAGCAATTTGTTCGTCTCATCCCGATGTTTCCGCCATCGGTTGGGGTGTGACAAGGCTGAGGTTGTGGCCGATGAGGCGATAAGCAGATTGTATAGAACGATGACGGTGAGAGCGTGAGACGATTGACTTAGGGTGAGAATGGAGACGATGAGAGGATGAGTAGACTGTCTTGGTCAAAGACTATCGCTTAACGGCATAGGGTTTTATTTTTACCTTTAGTGTTAAAAAATTATTTAGCTGATTGGGCTACTGTGTGAAAATATAATTGTATATTAGTATACAGGGAGTTAAGATCCAATAGAGTGTTATAGATAAAATTTTAATTTTAATTTATAATTGCAAATCGAACCAAACCGATCGGTTCATTTACAGCCAAGACGAAAATTGAACCGACATTTCCCGAGCAAGGGACAAATGATTTGGACAGTCTGTCCTATTTATATGCCTAATTTTTCATTCCGATCTTAAATATTTTCTAACACATGTATTTATTGTAGTATCGTCCAACTTTTATAACAAATGCAAGATTACTATATATATTAGAGCATTCACATTAGTGTGTTGGAAATTTAGTAAAAATATGGTTTTACAAATGCAATGGGGAATGAGAAATCGATTGATTGGAATAAACAATGCTATGTTACTAATCATGTCATAACATATTTTGAATTCTTGTTACAATAAATTGGATGGTTTTTAACTTGTGTTCAATAAATCAGATGGTTAATATCCGGGATTAAGCCTTAAGGATGTTTCATGAGATCTCAAAAGTCTAAATTTTTACAATTTAGTATTTCATTCAACTATTGATTAATGGGTATAGAAGTTATTGTTTGTGTGATTTTATAATGAACATGAAAGTTCATTTTATGTAGAGAGAAAAATGTAGTTTTACTAAAAATCACGCCAACTAAGAAACCTTAGTATATTTCTTCATTCCAAACCAAATTAGAGAGAAGCACTCTCTAAACTTCATCTCCATCTTTCCAAACTTTTAATACACTAATTTGTCTGGTGTAACCTCAAGCGTGTGGCCTTTTCCGATAGTACATACTGCTTTGGCTGTTGTGTCCTGGGAGATAGACGTGTTGTTTAAGTGAAACACAAAATTTGTTTTAGTGGACCCGTGTTGAACACGAACTCATCGACAACCGTCAACGTTAGTTTGTTCATTCTTGCAGCCAAGAAGGACCGTACAAGGAGACACGGTTCAAGTTCTGGTTAAAAACGAAGCAAAAATCGTACAAGAAGCCATTACTTAAGTTCTTATTGAAGACAACGGTCCGAGTCACTTTATTTTCATAAAATTGTATTTATGTTTATTTTTCGTTTGAATTTGTACACGGTTCAGTGCTACAATTTTCCAAATGTATAAACAAAGTATTTTTAGTATTTTGTTAATATAATTTTGATAAAATTATGATTCATATCCTACATAGAGTCCTTATCCTACTCCCTACACCAAAATTATGAGGGAAAGTTAAGATTTTACGCAATTTTATTCCTACATTGGAGTTCCCATCCCCCAAAAAATTATATGGGAATGTAAGTAAACCCCCATATTTGGGGGCACTGGTGGAGCTTCTTTATGGTCAGGGGTTCTTCGGTTCTCGTCGGTTTTTCATTCGTAGTGTTAAATTTTATTGAAAAATTCTGAAAAAAAAAAATATTCTTGAAGTGTAAAATATTGAATTTTTAAGATCCCATCCCTCCACTGATTTAGATTTTAAGAATCCAGCCTCCACCAAGTTTTCATTCCAGCTCTGTCTTTGAGGGTTCATTTTCATCTCTCAGCCTATATTTTAATATGGTTGTAAGTGGAAAGAGTATTTATTGTTTTAATTGATTATGAATATTATATTATTATACATATTAAACTCAAGTCTTCATGAATAGTAATATAATATTTAAATATTATTATAGTTTTTAAATCTTTGATATTTTGTTTTTATAATGTCATATATAATAGGTTTAATGTCATATTATGTATAAGAGCTTTATAATATTATTATTATTTGTGCTAACTTGAGTGGATACGATTATAACTTATAGTGTTTATTTATATTTTATTATTATAATTAATCTTAAGTATGTTTTGTTTCTTTTATTTCTTGACACTATGTGTAACACCCTATGTTTCAAATGTCAAAGTCAAGATTGAAGTCAAAGGAAGAAAAGATTGCTAATTGCGATCTGTCACTCCTTGCTCAACCACTGTTTTGATTTATTTGACTTGTAATCGAATTTATCTATTTAATCGTTTAGTTGTATTATGTGGAGTATCTATTGATAATCGATGTTTAATCGCTATCAATCGCATGTTTAATCGACTTATCGCTATCGCAATCCCAACTCGAATTATGTGTTCTGGATATTGTTTTACGTGTGTGTGCTACTCATGTGTTATTTGTGCATGTTATGTTTATGATGAGGTGTTAATCGCAATCTATCACATCGTAATCGAATCGAGAACGCTAAACGCAAGTTAATTATAGTGATTGTATGTTAGATATAATAGTTATGATAATTGTGTAACTAATGGGTAATACTATCGTATCGCTCTCTCGAATCGCATCGCAACGCTCAAAGCGCGAACCAAAACGACAAAACTCATCGCGCCGAACACTTGGATCGAGTGGCCAACCGATCGAGTGGCCATCCGATCGGGTTCTCATCCGATCGAGCTGCCACCCGATCGGGCTGCCACCCGATCGACCAGCCGCTTTCGTCCACTTTCATTTTTGGGAAACCCTATAAATACCCACCTGTCACATCTGATGTGACAGCTCCTTGTTCGACCAGCCGACCTCAAGCACTCTTTTCTCTTGATTTCTCCCGATTCTTGTAATTTTCCAACCTAAATCTTGTACTTCTATGATCTACGTGCACTTCTTCATCATTTTCACCTTTGAATCATAACTTTTAACCGTGAAATCACCGGATTTGAGGTGTTCTAGGATGATGTCATCATGGAGTTCTTATGAACTTCAATGTTTGGCTTCATTCCACCAAGAACAACTTAGATCTGAAGGATTTCCACAAGATTAATCAATGTTTTTGCAAAGATCTGCACAAATTCATGGTTGAAAGGATTGAAAGAAGGTTTTCCAACTTTCTTTCAACTCTTTTACACTCAACGCATTCAAAACCGATAGAATCGGAACTCGTTCTGATCTTCTACTCGTTCTTAGTGATGGGTTAGTTCCAGATCTGAATTCTATCCAAGAGATAATTGATTTCGGGTTTGAACATGAACAACCGTCTCGAACCATAAACCGGCCGGACTAGGGTGGTTCCTGTTCGATCGGGTCACTTAGGTCGAGATGGGGTTTCTGTTGTTTAAGCCAGTTATCATTACGTCGCGTTCAAAACTGCAAAAGTTCAAATAGAATCAAGTGACAAGACGACCAGATCGTTGGGATGGATTGTCGTCCAATCGGGTAGCCATCCGATCGGATTGCCATCCGATCAACCGGCCGTCCGATCGGGTTGCACTTGGTTCCATACTTAAACTTTTATTCAAACTTTTCAAGGGACTGGACATCGAACGGATTACCACCCTATCGGATTGCCATCCGATCGAGTGATCGTCCGATCGTGTGACGTTTGGGACTTTGGTACTTAATTAATTTCAACATGTTCAATACGTACGGATTGCCACCCATCGGATAGCCATCAGATCGAGTGATCGTCCTGCTGTGAACTTGTTTTCACTAAGTGTCCTACCAATCGGATTGCTGTCCGATCGAACCGCCGTTCGACCGACCGACCTGAAGGGTAGAAATACTTCTCTATTTTTAAAATGCTACAACTAAAACTTCAAAGTACAAACCATCATACACAAACACATCCTCACCAAACGAGGTGACAATCCAATCGAATGGCCATCCGAACGGATTGCTACCCGGTCGACTGGCCATCCGATCGGATTACCATCCGATCCTTGGTACACTTGCACCGTTTTACGCGCCGTTCATTGTTTATGCTATCATTAACTGTTCAGGCTAATCTCTCTCAAGCGCTCCCTTCAATCCAAGAGAGTGTTTACTTGTTAAACACAATCTGTGAGTATACTCGATCCCTTTTTGCTTTAAGCACTTTTGGGTGTTACATACGTTACTTATTCTAAATCACATCGATCACACAACGCAAACACTATTTATACGCTGACCTCTAATGCATGTTATACGTGACTCGATGAATGCCTGTTTGTTATGTTAACACATTGATTGCTGTCTACCTGCCTTAGCAACGATAGTACTATAGTTTGGACTCAACACCTGTTCACTCATGGGTTGTTAAGGACAATTACTTCACGTGTTCACAGTGGTGAATGTGTGTTGTGCACTCGCTACTCGCAGTCATTGGTATTGATAGGATCTTTGTCAATAACTTACATGCTTCACATTATACGTTGTACATGCTGGTTATGCGTAATCGATTTTCGAACTCTATTATGCTATTATCAAACTTGTATGCTCACATTTACACTATGTGTATTGACCTCTATTTTAACGTATGTGACAGGTGTTTAGGATGCTATCTGCTAGGATGCTTGCTGTGTGGAATCGAGTTAGGAAGAGTCTATAAACAAACAAACAATTTAATATTTATTTGGAAATCTGAGTTGTCGAAATAGTTTTATTTGTTTTGGAGATACTATGTATGTAATAACTTGCTTGCTTAATAGGTTACGGTATGGGACGTAATGTTTAACTATTCGGTAAAGTAGTTGTTATGGAATTTCTCTCAAACAATCTGTTTCGCTCAGTGTCGCGCCTCGATGATTCCGCCATCGGTTGGGGTGTGACACTATGTTTTATAAATTAACGTCGTTTACTATTTTTCATTAGTCTAATAATATTGTGTAATGTTTTATAAAACTTCGAATATACTATTGTGACATGTTTATTTTATCTCTATTTCGATAAAAGCTTTGTTCAAAATTGAATGAGTCAATTATAATTGTTTTTTTTTTCTTTACTATGACAAACTGAATCAATATTGTTTGAACAACTTTGGTAGCGGTATAGAGTGCCTTTTTTATATCATAAGTTATAGCGAGTGTCAGTGATGAACAAAACTGATACCGTCCGACCATCGGTACCATGTCGATTTCAACCGAACATCGGTACCGGTATTTGTACTTTTGAGACATTTATCAATATTCTTATGGTTTTCTTATCTATGTAAAACATATGTCGATATCCTTTTAGGCATATTATGACTTTATTTTTTTGGATTTATCTTATGATCTCCATACAAAGTGCCGATTACTGTATCGATACCTTATTGAATTGAACTGATTCCAACCGGCTTCCCGCCGCAAAGCGCGGGGGAGTAACTTTTTTGTATCATAAGCTATAGCGAGTGTCGGTGATGAACAAAATTGATATTGTTCCAACAACATCGGTACCATGTCGCTTTCAACCGAACATCGATACCGGTATTTGTACTTTTGAGACCTTTATCAATATTCTTTTGGTTTTTGATCGATTTAAAACATGTGTCGATATCCTTTATGCGTATCATGCTTTATTTTTTTGGAGTTCATCTTTCGATCGCCATATAAAGGGTTGATTACTATACCGATACCTTAGTAAATCGAACCGATACCAACTGACTTCCCCGCAGCAACGCGCGAAGAAAGTCCACTAGTTATATATATAGTCAACGAGTGGCGATGAATAGTAATTTTATTTTTAAAATAATATATAGCTTTTTATTATTTTTTATTCAATATATTATAATTGTTTTATTATTATATTTACTTTTAATAACATATTTTATTTTTCCTTTTTTAAAACCATATATTTCCTTTACCATTTTTTTATAATTCTTTTTTTCTTTTTTTAGAACATATATTAATTTATCAAATAATTAGATATTTTTTTAATAATTTACGTTTATAACTTTTTTTTTCTAAAAACTTAAGTACGTAGTTGTAGGGGTGTGCACGGTTCGGTTCGATTATTAGCATTATCCGTAACCGTATCTGAAGTCATCGGTTAATCGGTTCGGTTAATTCGGTTAATTTGTCGGTTTTCGGTTCGGTTCGGTTAATTTTCGGTTAATAACCAATTCAAACAAGGGCTAATTTTTTTGCTTAGAAATACATGTAATGGAGGTATAAATACATGAAATAGATGTATAAATACATGAAATGGATGTATAAATAAACGAAATGGAGGTATAAATGCATGAATAGATGTTTAAATACATAAAATGGATGTATAAATAAATGAAATGAAAGTATAAATAAATGAAATGAAGGCATAAATAAATGAAATAGAGGTATTATTATATGAAATGAAAGTATAAAACATGAAATAGAGGTATAAAAGTTAGAAATATATAAAAAAATAAATGATTCGGTTCGGTTCGGTTAATTTCGGTTAACCGATGGTAAAAAAAATATCCGTTAACCGACTTTCGGTTAATTTCGGTTCGGTTTTGTCGGTTTTCGGTTCGGTTTCGGTTAACGGTTCGGTCATTGCACACCCCTACGTAGTTGTGCTAAATTTTTTCTCTCGACATTCCGTTATAAGTTTTGTTAAAAACGAAGTTGTACTCAAAATAAAATGATTTTTGGTATCATAAAACGGTACAATGATAAACTAAACCGTTCTAATGGTTTGACTTTCTAAACAACATGCTTTATTTTCAAATCATGTTTGTTTTATATTATCATTTGCTTGGTTTCGTCGCAACGCGCGACGTTAAAAAACTAGTATATGATGAATTGGATGTGATTGTTTCAAAAATAATCAAATTATTTAAGTAAATGTTTATAATAACTAAATTATATCAATCGGGATATGGGTTCTATTGTAAATGCTCTTAGGCTAAAGGGTGTGGGGGTGTGGGTTGGGTCATCAGTCGCCATATAGGACCATTAGTGGATTACTACACTACTCCTTTTGTCTCATCCACCATGATTTTTATGGATTAAACCACTACCATAAGGATGTGGTCATCAATCGCCATGTATGATCACACCCTTATGGTAGTGGTTTTGGATGGTAGATTAGAAGTGGATGACATGACGCTAATGTAGAGGGTCATGATGACCATAAGGATCAATACCACACCCTATATAGCGTTAGTGGTGCGTGTTAATATCGGATAAAGGTAAGTACTTTAAAGTACTTAATATGTACAAGCTGGCAAAATTAAAGAAACCCCATGTGTCCTGTAGACAACAATGAGACATTTTGTAGGGCTAGACAATGCTAGCCAAGTAAGAGTAACCCAATATTTGTATGGACAATGTGTTTGGTTTGATATTAACCATCAATATGTTATTCTATATAGGACTTTTAGTTATTTGTATTTTAAATAATTACATTTAATATTTTGATAAATAAAAAAAGAAGAAGAACTTATGCATGTATGTGTCCAGATATATACATAAACCATTATTTTAATTAAAATAATATATACGTACTATATATGTAATACAAGCAAAAGAGCTTCCCATTGACATGTTCTAGGAGGGAAAGAAAGGATGAAATTAGATATTTACCTAGAGATCACTAGATCATAATAAGCTAATGTAGATAAATAAAACATAAATATAATCAAATATGTCTATGATCATCCATTCACACTACCCTCATCAAGTAGTTCTTCCGGAACCACTACTCGCATGCCTTGTGGCGGTGTAGGCGCACTACCCGAGCAGCCCGAAGGGTGCCCCCAGTACCTGATGCGGGCCCAAGTGTGGAGGAACGGGCTATTTTGTATTTGGAGGCCCAAGACCGCGTAACAAAAGGGGCTTCACTAAAATGGCTCTAACTTGGGCTACGGGGGTCCGTTTTGGGCGTGCGACCAGGCGAAACGAACGTGAGAACGAGCTCCATCTTGCTGCAAACGCCTATGGCGGTTTGGGTCATCGTCCGGGCCAAAAAACGCTTATTTCTATTACTTATTTGCATTTTTATGTTTTTTATCTATTTTGGGCAATTTGTTTTAGGCCGTGTGTTTGGCCCGTTATCTTTTTTAGGCCCATTTCGAATTTCGGTTTCTATTTATATGTCCCTCTAGTAATATGAATGATCAGAATTGAATTTTGAAACTATTGAATTTTTCACTTCAAATTCCGTGGCCTTTGGGTTGCAATTTGGGGGTTGGGGAAGAACACACGGGTATTCTTTGAATCAACGTGTTTGATCTTCGTTTCCGTATCACGCGCTACATCAGTACCCTAATATGACAGGTTCAATAAGAGGTATAGCCATAAAACATTGGTGTAAATGATTCGTTTATAATGAATCTAAAGTATTCCCCATGACTATGAACTTATAGGAATTTTGGACCACTATGGAAGATATTGTCGACTTAAAGAAATTTATTGTCGGACGATGCTCACTTGATTATATGATCTTTGATTCCAAGATTATGACCCATCAAGTGCAAGGAGTTCAACTTGATGAAAGATCATAAGGTTGAGAAGTGATCGGTGTACTAAGTATTAAATGCAAACATTCGTGTTGATCTTATCTTAATTAGAGCTTACCTTTTATGATAAAAGATTAAATGCAAATAACTTTAACGTATAAAACGTACGTACTGAAGGTTTTGCTGAGAAAACGCGGTGACATTTTCGTAATTATGTACTCATAGAGTAATTATCAAAATTACTCTACAAATGATCTTGTAGGGTAATTTTGATCTTGTAAAGTAATTTTGTAAAATGTTCTTGTAGAGTAATTTTAATCTTGTAGCGTAATTATTAAAATTACTCTACAAGTGTATCTTTTAGAGTAATTTTGATCTTGTATGGTAATTATCAAAATTATTCTATAAATGTATCAAAATTACTCTGCAAGTGTATAAAAAACATACAATTCAAAATTACTCTACAAAATCATTTGTAGAGTATTTATGATACTCTACAAAATTACCTTACAAGATCAAAATTACCATACAAGATCATGTGTAGAGTAATTATGATACTATACAAAGGATTAGGATCAAATACAAAGGATAACAAAAATAAGAAGGGTAAGAAGGATTCTAGTCCATTGATCTTAGATTTGGAGGGTTGAGATTAATTCCAGAGAAAAGAATGGAAGGGCATAAAAGGAATCTAATATTTATTGACTTTCTCTCTCCACATGTAAGGCACATGCTAATTAAAATGTCTATAATTTTTTCATACGATATTTGTTTTTTTTTAATTCACCATAATAACGAGCGTTTTTTTATCTTTAATATGAGTATGATATTGTTATATAAAAATAAAATAAAAATTTTAATTTTTATTGGGTTTTCTTTGTATTGTGTTAAAGATTCTGGTCATTGTGTATTTCAACTAAGTTTTGGTTTTTACGTTTTTACTAAGGTTTCTATACATTGTGTTATTATGAAAACTTATAACAGAACCTATGACACCATGTATGACACTATGAATATAGTGTTATATTTGGGTTTTCTGTACATCGTGTTATAGGTTCTAGTCATTGTGTTTATTATGCTATCGATTGTATTTGAATCTGTTGTCCATTGTGTTTTTTGTTTTATTGCGCATTGTGTTTTAATCCGTTGTCCATTGTGTATCAGTTTGTTGTCCATTGTGTCTTTTATCTGTTGTCCATTGTGTATTTTATTAGCTGTCATCAATTGTGTTTTTAGTTTGATACTCCTTGTGTTTAATCTGCTATCCATTGTGTCTTTCATCTGATGTCATCGATTGTGTTTTTGGTCTACTTTCCATTGTGTTTTTAGTTTGATTGTGTTTTATCTGTTGTCTATTGTATCTTTTATCTGTTGTCATCAATTGTGTTTTTAGTTTGATACTCATTGTGTTTAGTCTGCTATCCATTGTGACTTTTATCTGTTGTCACCAATTGTGTTTTTGGTCTACTTTCCATTGTGCTTTTAGTTTGATTGTGTCTTTTATCTGTTGTCCATTATGTTTTTTATTTGATGTCATCAATTGTGTTTTTAGTTTGATACTCATTGTGTTTAATCTGCTATCCATTGTGTCTTTTATCTGTTGTCATCAATTCTGTTTTTGGTCTACTTTCCATTGTGTTTTTAGTTTGATTGTGTTTTATCTGCTGTCCATTGTGTCTTTTATTTGTTGTCATCAATTGTGTTTTTATTTTGATACTCATTGTGTTTAGTCTGCTATCTATTGTGTCTTTTATCTGTTGTCATCGATTGTGTTTTTTGTCTACTTTCCATCGTGTTTTTAGTTTGATACCCATTGTGTTATATGTTATGTACATTGTGTAATACGCAACTGGGTTTTCTCATTGTGTTTTATGTTATGTCAGTTGTGTAATACACAACTAGGTTTTCAATTTTTTTTTCCAAAACCTATGACAATATGGTACTCATATTAAAGATAAAAAGACGCTCGATTTTATGGAATATTTTTTTTTAAAAACAAATGTCGTATAAAAAAGTTATGGATGTTTAAAAAATAGGGGGAAAATAGCATGTGCCTTGCATGTGCATAATTTTTTATTCTCTTTGAGAAAATTACCCTTCCCATTTGATTTCATTTGGGACATTTGTCACTCTATAATGGTTTTTTATACTTCTTATTTTTATACTCCTTTGTAGAATAATTCAACCCACTATACAAAATCAAAATTACGCTACAAGAACATTTTACAAAATCACTCTACAAGATCAAAATTACCCTACAAGATCATTTGTAGAGTAATTTTGATAATTACTCTACGAGTAAATAATTACGAAAATGTCATCGCGTTTTTTTTTCATGTCTTTCGTACGTTTTGTACGATAAGGCTATAGGGTGTGCTCATGACCCTCATGACCACCATGACCCTCCACACAGGCACCTTGTCATCTATCTTTAATCCACCATCCAAAACCACTACCCTAAGGGTGTGGTCATGACCCAAACCACTATCCCCTTTATTTTTTTAATTTATTTTTGTCTTAAAATTATCAAATGGGAGGGTCGTGGTAATCGTGGTTTAATCCATGGGAACCACCATTAATCAAGGGGGGATGGTGTACCATTTAATTAATGATCTTATATGAAAATAATGTTTCAATCCATGACCCCCACACCCTATAGCCACACTTTATACCTGAACTTTAACTCTAAGTATATAAAAAAAATAGGACACGAACCTTTTGAGTTGTGAAAAAGGTAGGAAACGATCCTACAAACATGTGTGAGTTGGTTTGTACAAAGATATTTTATATCGACCACTCAATTCAAATATTTGGATATCCGGATTTTAATATTATCGTTTCTATGGATGTTAATATTTTAAAAATTCTAATTGAAATTATATCACTTTTTGTAAAATTTATCATTGTTCTTCTAATAAGTTGGCCAAATGTATCAGGTAACGGATTTAAAACATTTCTCAATTCAAATATTTGGATATCTGAATAGTAAATTTTTGTAAAATTTATCATTATTCTTCTAGGATGAGCAAATGGTATCAGGTATCAGTTCGGAACCGGTACCGAATTTCCAGAACTGACTCGATTTTTGGTAACGACGTTTAGCGTTTTTAGTACCGGTTTTACCTTCAAATACCGGTCTGTACAGGTACCCATTTTTTGGGATTTTCGGTACCGATTATTACCGACCTCATCCTATTAACAACAATCTAAAATTATACAAGTCTTTGATTAAAACTTTTAAACAAATAGTAGTCATTATCCCTTAGCGATCTTTCTTTAGGCTTTTAATAAAGTTTTAAAAAAACTTCCTTCGACAAACGATCATTGAAGGAGAAGTTTCATGTTGATTGTCATGACTTGAGATTTTCCACACGCTCTAAACAATATGGATGACTCGAAGCTTAACTTAATGAAGTATTCCGTGTTATTTAATAAACGATCAAATTTGATACACGAATGGCCAACTAACAACCATAACATAACAAGTATTTCTATGTAATCTATATAGTATGTCATCGACAAATTCATACAATAATATGACTCAACAATGCCTTAGATATGTTCGAGTTTTTAAATATGTCTTTAACACTTTTTTACCCGTCAATTCACCAACTAAAGATGTTTTGGGTTTTAAAACACTTCTAACATCTTGAGGAGAGCGGAGATTTCTGCCAAGAAGGAGGCCCCTGTGAATTTCCTTACAGACCCCATGGAAGGGAGATCTACATTGAGACCAGCGGATCTGCTCGTCTTTGGCTGGGCAGGAGGGAAACATGCTTGTGTAGATCTCACAGGAGTCTCCCCCTTAGCTGGTTTAAGGGAAAACGGGTTTGTAGCAGGACAAGCTATAAGGAAAGCGGAATCAAAAAAGGTGGATAAACACGCTAAAGCATGTGCTGATAACCAACATGCATTTGTCCCCTTCGCCTTCGACACCTTTGGCTCCCTAGCTCCAGAAGTTATCCGTTTGTTGACTAGAGTCCAAAAGGTTGTCCACAGCAGTTCCTCATCAACAGGGGGGCAGGGGTTTGTATTTAATAGGCTAGGGTTTGCTATTCAGAAAGGGGTAGCGGCGCAGCTTGTTGCTCGCTTACCTGGGATATTGATGTAAAGTGCACTTAGTTTGTTTACAATTGCAATATTAATATTTGAAACTTTCCAAGACACAAGTTGGCCAACTAACTAACAATTCATAGCACTCATTTCAAACGTTAAACTAGGTAAACTCACAAATAAAGTTAACCACATGCATCAACTCTTATGAATTATATAATCAATCAAATTCTTGAGGCATGTTAGTAACATCTAATAGTATAGCTAATGTAAGGAGGCCACTATAATGTTCTAAAACTGATTTTCACTAGTGGTGTTATAACTTATAAGACCATCCGTAGTGGTTGCCCTTTGGGGCGTTTTTGTGCTCAATCACGCCCAATCTCGTCCACATGCCACTACGCATGGGCGTGTTTGGCATATTTTTTGTTTATGCGTGTTTTTAGTCACGCTCATGGGGCAATTGTTTGGCCAATCATTTTTTAGCTTCCTTTTTTTTAGCCAATAGGTTTTTTTTGTTGGTTTTTTTATTTATATTTAATTCTCTACACCCTTTTAACATAATGTCCACATCTCCACTACACCTATTTTAGAAAAACCCCAATAATACCCTTTGCTGACTGTGCTGCCGCATGGCGCAAAACGCCCAAGGATAGATCTTGTTCACTACGCATGGTCTAAGAATCTACTTAAAAACTCTATGGAAGATGTGAGAAATTTCTTGCAATTGGGAGAGATCTTTGGTTTAGTTTGGGTGTGAAAGAAATTATAAATAGGTGATAGATGTCTGTTACTTGTATGCCTTTCTAGCTACTGGCTAGAAATTATATTTGTAACTGTTTTTTAGCATTGATATGATCCTCTTTTCCGTTAAAAAAATAAAAAAAGGAATGTCAGTTACTATTTATTGCTTCAAATAAACCTCATGCACTTTGGATTTGGATCGGTTGCGGTTCTTGTGAAATGTTGATATTCCCTATAAATATCTTTGGTCAAAGTTCACTTTATTCATCAAGTTCAATTTCATCATACATTTAATGCCCAACTTGGGTTCAAGCTTTGATGATAATATCTTTTAGTCACTATGATATTAACTTTATAATTTCATTCAACAACATAAAACGGAAATATGTTTTTTTGTTTAAAGAAAACTTCAATAAAACACGTCTCCGGCCTACCGGACAAAAGGCCAAACAGACAAACAACACCCTGTAAGATTAAATATATTATGTATTAATATTTAATCTAGTAGCCATTATAATCATTTACATAATATAGATCAAAATATATAATAACCTATTAAATAATTAGTTGGTAATTGTTGATGGACCATATTACCCTTATTAACTAATTAGGTTTCCTCCTGTGTGTTTATATAGAGGCCAAAAGGTTACACACTGAGACAGATAACCTAATAATCATAACATCATCATTCGACCTCCCTCTCCTACAACCGATTCCCTTGTCGGTTTTCTTAGTCACCATCATTAGTCTGCACCCTAAGGAGGAACCAGATCACACTGACACATATGTCGAACACGATGGGATCATCTCTGACTGGATTATCCACTACACTGTCTGCTGTAACAGGTATGTTTAAATGTTTTCCCTCATGTATAAACAGAACTTAACCAACATGTGGTATCAGAGCACATGTTGATTGGTCAGTTTTGTTTTGTATCCATAAATCTGGAATAAAACTGGAAAACAGGATTTGAAAACCATAATAAAAATTCAGTTTATCTCATTCGAGATGCCATTCCGGATCCGTCTCGGATCATGTGCTCAATTTTGTTACTGTTCCGAAATCGGTATATTCAAAATACGTTTAAATGTGTAATAAAATTCCAGATTTCGGATGAATGGATGAATATTTTTTATTTAGGGTTCATCATGTTCTTAGTTAAAATTCAAAATTTCCTTTATGTTTTGGAATATGATCTGAATTGTTAAATGTTTCCCTAATTTGATCTAATAAGTTTTTCGAAATCTGTTAAAAGGATAAACAGATTATGATTTTCGAATTTTTCTGATAAAATTAGATCAATGTTATAACAGGAAACTATATCACAATTCCTAAGATTTCGAATTTTTTGTTATGATTTCACATTAACAGCTGTAACAGCTTGAGGAACACATTACGGATCAGCAACTGTCTGATCATTCCGGATGAACATTTGTTCGCCCATTACGGATCAGCAACTGCCTGGTCACTTCGGACCATTTCGGACTAATCATCACGGATCATCAGGAACTGACCATTTTGGATGAATCTCGGACTAAGCATTACCATCCGAAATCATCCGAAATGCATCACGGATCATCAAGAACAGACCATTTCGGATGAATCTCGGACTAAGCATCACCATCCGAAATCATCCGAAATGACTCGACTTACGCATCTTGGACACATCTGAAATCATTCGAAATCATCCATTTCGGATAGTCCGAAATGATTCGAAATTAGTCATTTCGGATGAATACAAGACATGATTCATCCGAAATCATGAGTGTTCATAAAATTTGGCATAATCAGAATCAGATAATGTTTTACAAAACCAAAATGGCTTAACTTGAATGAGTTTTGATGTATCATTTCTGGCCAAAGCTGATTTGATACATCTACTTATCATTCAAGTATTACGAAAGCTATGTTAAGTGTGCATCATAAACATGAATGTCTTAATATCTGGCCAAAGCTGATTTAATTCTTTCATAGATGGCATACTTAACAAGTGCATAACTATAGTGATTGTCTCAATTTCTGGCCAAAGTTGATTTGTTACAACCACTTTGCACACATGCTTAAACGATTACACTTCTGGCCAAAGCCGATTTGTCTTCGTTTAAGTAGAATTTTAACTAAGTCTATTATTTTGATGTTAGTAATAGACAATATCACAACTTCATAATGTAAAATGGTCATTATTTATGCCTGCCTTAGTTTAACATGCCCTTAGATCACATTAGAATTTCTTCCTAAGTATCATAAATTGCTCATCTTATTTCCACTATCAGCACTAAATTAGGGGATTCCACCTTTGACTGGTGATAACTTTGCTGCATGGAAGGATGCCCTCATGCTTACACTTGGATTGCTGGACTTTGATTATGCTCTAAGAGAGAATAAGCCAGCGGACCTTACCACTCAAAGTACTGCTGCTGAGCAGATAGTTCATGAAAAATGGACTAGGTGTAACCGCATGTCTCTCATGTTCATGAAGCAGTCCATCAGTAATGCAATCAGATGAGCCATTCCTGATTCTGAAGATGCTAAAACCTACTTGGAACATGTGGAGGCGCAGTTCAAAGGGACGTCTAAAGCACATGCTAGTACCCTTATCCTCAAGCTGGTGACAACTAAGTATGATGGGAGGAGCGGCATTCGCGAGCACATCATGATGATGAATGACATGGCCAATAAGCTGAAGGGGCTGGAAATGGAGATCAGTGATGGTTTCCTTGTTCATTTTATCATCACTTCGCTTCATTCATCCTTTGAAGCATTCAAGATCAATTACAACACTCAGAAGGACAAATGGACGATGAGTGAGCTGGTCGCTATGTGCGTACAGGAGGAAGAGCGTATGAGGATGGATCGCCCTATTGATGTTGCTAACTTCACCACCTCCAACTCTAAGAAAAGGAAGAACAATCATCAGAGAAAGGATTCTTCAAAACTCCAAAGGCCTAATCCTAATACAAGTGCACCCTCTAGCTCTAAGAACTCCTCAGGCAGAATCTGCTGCAAGTTCTGTAAAAAGGCAGGACATATGCAAAAGGAATGCCCTGACTTTAAGGAGTGACTGGCTAAGAAAGGTAACGATTATTTTATGATACTTGAGTCCTATAATTTAAGTGTTCCTGCTAATTCTTGGTGGTTTGATTTTGGTTCTATGGTTCATGTTACCAATTCAACTCAGGGATTCCTTTCAATCCGGAAGCTGGAAAGAAACCAAAGAACTCTTAAGGTTGGGGATGATCGAGAATTAGAAGTGAAGGCCATTGGAACATTACAATTAGTTATGAAAGCTGGTTTATGTATTAAACTTTATGATACCTTATATGTTCCTGAGGTAACTCGGAACCTTGTATCAGGACCAAAGTTAGACATGGACGGTTTTATTGTTTCCCATGGTCATCGCAAACTCTCTATCCTCTATGATTTTGTTCTTTATGGTACTGGTATTCTGGATGGTGGTCTCTATAGATTAGAACTAGATGATGGCTTTTCCAAATCTTTGTTGTCATATAACATTAATGAATCACTCACAAAGATGAAAGAGAAACGAGACTTAGAGACTTCGTCCATGTTGTGGCATCAACATTTAGGCCACATCTCAAAAGAACGATTAAATCGTCTTGTAAAGGATGAAGTCTTACCTCCTCTCGATTTCTCTGATTTTGGAACATGTGTCAAATGTCTTAAAGGTAAAATGACATTAGCGAATAAGAAAGGTGCCACTGGGAGTTCTAATTTATTAGAACTCATTCACACTGACATTAGTGGTCCCTACCAAATCGCTGGCATAACAGGACATACTTCATTTATCACGTTCATTGAAGATTATTCTCATTACATGTACTTGTATCTTATTAAGGAGAAATCTGAATCTCTTACAACTTTTAAAGATTATAAGGCTGAAGTTGAAAAGCAATTAGATCGTCAGATTAAAGTTGTGAGATCAGATAGAGGCGGTGAATATTATGGAAGACATACTGATGTGGGTCAAGCTCCTGGTCCATTTTATGAGTTTTGTAAGGGCCAGGGGATTGTGAACCAATACACCATGCCTGGTACACCTCAGCAGAATGGTGTCACTAAAAGAAGAAACTGTACCCTTATGAACATGGTGCGCAGTATGTTAGCCAACACTAATTTACCATTATTTCTCTGGACTGAAGCGTTAAAAGCAGCTGTTCATATACTCAATAGAGTTCCTTCTAAGTCTGTCCCTAAAACTCCTTATGAACTTTGGACAGGAAGGAAACCGAGTCTTAAATATATGAAAGTATGGGGCTGCATTGCTGAAGCAAAACTTTACAATCCTTTCCTAAGGAAACTTGACCCTAAAACAGTTACATGTTTCTTTATCGGGTATCCTGATAACTCTAAGGGTTATCGTTTCTATTGTCCTTCTCATGTCACCCGTATTGTTGAAACCAAGCGTGCTGCGTTCCTGGAGGATTTCAAGGTCAGTGGGAGCAGTATCAACCCTTACGAAGAATTGCAAGAAGTACAAGACGCGGGGGGGAGGGACTCATCGCTTACCATTACTCCGATTACTCCTCTTGTACCCAATGCAACTACTGCATCTGAAGCTACTGCACCAACTCCAAATTTACCTCTACAATCAGAACCCATTATACCTCATGACGAAGGCACATCAAACGCTCAAAACCAAGACAACGCTGAATCCGATAATCCACTCAGGAGGTCATCTAGGCAAAGAAGGCCTACTAATTGGGATGATTATGTTACCTACCTGACTGAAATGGATCCCGGAAAGCTCAATGATCCTATCTCTTACAATGAAGCCATTAGCAGTGATCAGTCTTCTGAATGGAATAAAGCAATGATTGAAGAGCTTGAATCCATGAAGAAAAATGACGTTTGGGATTTGGTAGAATTACCCAACGGTGTCAAACCAGTAGGATGTAAATGGGTGTTCAAAACAAAACTGGATCCGAATGGGAACGTTGAACGCTACAAAGCGAGATTGGTTGCAAAGGGCTACACTCAGAAAGAGGGAATTGATTATCAAGAGACGTTTTCACCTGTCTCTCATAAAGATTCATTAAGGATCGTCATGGCCCTAGTAGCTCATTTTGATTTAGAGTTACATCAGATGGACGTTAAAACCGCTTTCTTTAACGGAGACTTGGACGAAGATGTTTACATGAAACAACCTGAAGGCTTTAAACCTGAAGGTCAGGAGCATCTAGTCTGTAAGTTGAAGAAATCCATTTATGGGTTAAAACAAGCATCACGTCAACGGTACCTCAAGTTTGATGAAGTCATGAAGAAACAAGAATCAAGTGGATCAATGCACCTACCTCAAGATGAGTGGGAGCAACTTTACTATATTTGTCCTTTACGTAGATGATATTCTATTGGCAAGTAATAGTTTAGACATGTTGCATGAGTCGAAGCGGTTACTCTCGCATAACTTCGACATGAAGGATCTCAGAGATGCTTCTTACGTCATTGGCATCGAAATTCACCGAGATAGACACAAAGGGATCTTAGGATTGTCCCAAAGGGCTTACATAGATCGTGTCCTTACACGTTACAACATGCAACAGTGCAAACCCTCCGTCGCTCCAGTAGTTAAGGGAGATGTTTTCGGTTCATTTCAGTGTCCGACAACAGAGGTTGAGAAGGAGCAAATGAGCCAGATACCTTATGCGTCAGTAGTCGGGAGCTTGATGTATGCTCAAGTCTGTACTCGCCCAGATATCGCTTATATTGCTGGAATGCTAGGCCGTTATCAGACTAATCCTGGCCTAGATCACTGGAAAGCAGCTAAGAAGGTACTTCGATATCTGCAAGGGACGAAAGACTATAAATTGACTTATAGAAGAAGTGATCATTTAGAAGTGGTGGGCTATTCTGATTCTGACTTTGCCAAATGCAAAGTTGACAAGAAATCCACTTCGGACTATATCTTTATGTTAGCAGGCGGCCCTATCTCATGGAAGAGTCATAAATAACAGTTGACCACAACTTCCACAATGATGGCAGAGTACATTGCTGTTTATAACGCAACCTGTCATGGAATGTTGCTTAGAAATCTGATCACTGGACTCAAAATCGTTAATTCCATTTCTAGACCATTGAAGCTTTATTGTGATAATTCAGCTGCCGTTAGTTTCTCGAACATTAACAGTTCGACTGGAGCTGGTTTATATCTCGATACAAAATATCTGTTCGTACGAGAACGAGTTGAGGAAAATAATCTTTGTATCGAGTATATTAGTACTAGAGATATGCTTGCGGATCCGATGACTAAAGGTATCCCTCCTAAGGTTTACGAAGAACATGTTCAGAATATGGGATTTAGTAAAGACCTTATTTAAGCATATTATTCTAGCTTATGTTTTATGATTAATGAAATTTCCTCAGTTTGATTTTGTATGTCTCTTAGAATATGTTAAACCGATATAATGGCATATAGACAAATAAAGTTACAAATCAAACAAAGGGCTTATGCGTATTTTGATCATGACGATTAGGTTTTAAATTAAGGCTATAGTATGACTAATGGGGTCCTGAGTCGCATAATGATTCAACGGCTGTATTTCTCTACTATAGTACTTGTTTAAGGCTAAAATGAGTGTTAACTCCTGATCAGGCTTATCTAATACTCATAGTAAATGATTACTCAGCTAAGTGGGAGAATGTAAGATTAAATATATTATGTATTAATATTTAATCTAGTAGCCATTATAATCATTTACATAATATAGATCAAAATATATAATAACCTATTAAATAATTAGTTGGTAATTGTTGATGGACCATATTACCCTTATTAACTAATTAGGTTTCCTCCTGGGTGCTTATATAAGGAGAATTATGTAGAGGTCAAAAGGTTACACACTGAGACAGATAACCTAATAACCATAACATCATCATTCGACCTCCCTCTCCTACAACCGATTCCCTTGTCGGTTTTCTTAGTCACCATCATTAGTCTGCACCCTAAGGAGGAACCAGATCACACTGACACATATGCCAAACACGATGGGATCATCTCTGACTGGATTCTCCACTGCACTGTCTGCTGTAACAGATATGTTTAAATGTTTTCCCTCATGTATAAACAGAACTGAACCAACACACCCCCTACCCAAACGAGCAAAGGATACGCAATTACAATATATACATAGGATATTTACACCACTCTACCCAACTAATATAGTTACAAGACGTTCTATTTTTGACCCAAGCAAAACCTCTCGATTTTACCTCCCCTATAATATCTTGTGGACTTCGTCTAATCTGATTGAATACCATCTCGTTCCTTCCTTTCCAAATGCACAAACAAGAGATCATCACCAAGCCGTGAATGATCTTCTTCGCTTTCTTTCCCAATTGATTGAAGTTGTGAATATCCAGAATGTCTTTGAAGTCAAAAATATAAATCGGCGGGATGTTGCACCAAACACTAAAATCCGACCACACCCGTTCAGCCATCGAACACGCAGTAAATAAATGTTCCACCGTTACTCAAAATCGTCGCAAAAAGGGCACATAACCGAAGAAATATTCGCGTTCCTTCTTCTTAAATTAATTTTCATAGCTAATCTATCCAAGTTACCTCTCCACGCCACAATATTACATTTGAGAGGCACCCATTTACACCATTCAAAGTTAGGAAGATGCCTTGTCCTCGTATCTTTAATTGCCTTTTTGAGTGCCTTTATGGAGAATCCATCCTGATCACCATCTATCCAAAACCACGAATCCTTATCATTCTAATATAATATTTTTGAATTTTTATATGTTACACATATCCTAATATATTCACACTTGGTTTACAAACTTAAATTAATTCATTTGATTGCTCATGTGGACTTTCAACTCGACCTCAAAGGCCACATGAAATGAACTAGTTCAAGAACTAAGGACTTAACTCCTTAGGCTTGATTTTCTAGAAGAAGATGGCATCACCAAATCCAACATTTGTTACTATTAATTTCGAAAGAAATTTAGTCTAGATTTTATCTTGTTAAAAATAAATATCCAGTTGATTCATAGTAGCAGTATTACATTTACAAAAGCCAATAATTATAAGTCTCGGACGTTACACATATTGTTATAGAAAACTATAAAGGTCCAATATTGTTACAATAATAAAGACACAAACGAAATGTAAGATTTTTTTCTCAAAACACCAGTGTATTGGACCTAACCTGCTGAATAAGTACCCGTAGATGTTGTTGGTCCAGTTTATCCATTTTAAAACGTTTTCAAACAAGTTAATTGATTAATATTATTATTTTCTGAACCGCAAACTATTTACTTATAACAAAACTTAAACACATTGGTATCATTAGGCTATATGCACTTTGGTTGGAAACTAAAATCAGATAAGCATAAAAAACCTTTTGAAGTCTATTTGTAAATAAATTGAAGACTAAATTACAAAGAATTTTTTTTTCTAATTCCCAACGACCTATTTTGCTTTTATCCATGGTCCAATAGGTTAACATGGTTAGTTTAGCTGGTTATTACTTTTAACTCTTAGAAAAATAAAAATATCTTACTTTTTAATAATACTTTGTTAATATATTTATTCATTTGGTGTTTCCCATCTTTTAATTAATATATTTTATTTGCGTTTTTTCGGTGTTTGTGGGTCCAGAAATATTTTATCAAGGCAAAATTACATGGATTTAATTAGCTGGTACCATCTCTGTAATTTACTGTAAATTGAATAATATTCATAATTAAAAAAAAAAAAAAAACTGTTTTAGGTTTTTTTTGACCAAAACGTCAAAATCTCACACCGCTCCGTCGGCTCCCGCTGTGTCCCCACAGCCCTTTCTCCCCACACCCCTTTATAAACCCATTCTTTTAAGCTACACTTGCTTTCTTTCAATAATCCAAAATCTTATTATTATTCACACCATGTCTTCCGACCAACCTATCGCCACCCGGCGCCACCACTCTCCGTCACCACCACCACCTCCTCCACCACCACCCTCATCCAAACCCAACATCACCACCACCCTCTACCACACCCACATCGGCATCTTCGCCCTCACCTGGTCCCGAACCCTTTTCGGCCGCTCCCTCCACCTCCACCTCCTCCCCAACGACAACAACGATAACGACGACGACAACATCTCCACAACTTCGTCTACCCCCACCCACACCCCCTCTTTCCATCTACAGATAAAACCATTGATGTTTTGGACGCGACACGGATCCAAAAAGATCCAAATCTCTCCAAACAAAAATGATTTTATTCAAATCTTTTATGACCTGTCCCGGGCCAAATTCGGATCTGGCCCGGAACCCGTGGCCGGGTTTTATATCGCGGCCACGGTGTCAGGACAAATGACACTACTCATTGGAGACTCACCTAAACAAGCCTACTCTAAAACTAAATCCATCCAATCAAATAAATCCCAAATAACCATCCTTAGGCGTGAACACGTGTACGCCATTTCCAACAAAAAGTACACCACTAAGGCCACTTTTCGCGGCAAAACCCGCGAAATAACTATAGACTGCACCCGTGTTGCCGGCGGAGAAGACTCTAGGTTGTATTTCTCCGTCGACAATAAACGGGTGCTGGTTGTGAAACATCTCCAATGGAAATTTCGTGGAAATGAACGAGTCGAAATTGACGGCGTTCAAATTCAGATTTCCTGGGATGTTCACAACTGGCTAATGGAGGAAGAATCCGACGATGGGTACGCGTTGTTTATGTTTCGGTTTGAAAAGTCCGGATTCGATTACCACGAAGACGATAAATTGTTAGCCCGGTTGAATGCTTCCGGACCCGGGTCGGGTATTTCCGGATCCGGGTCGGGTTTCGGGTTCGGGTTCGAGATGAGGAAAATGAAGAAAGGGATGTTGAAACGGGCGAAAAGCTCGTCGGATTCTTCACTTTCGTCCGCTTCGTCCGGGTGCGGGTCGGTTATGGAATGGGAGAGTGTGGAGGAGAATGAATTGAAAGGTCCGTCGGGTTTTTCGTTGCTGGTTTATGCTTGGAAGAGTTGATAATTGTGCCGGAAGTTTGGCCGGAAAAATAAATTCCGGTAACAAATTATTTTTCCGGTATGATTTTTTTGGTTGATGTTTTGTTGTTGGTGTACAGTGGGAATTGGTCCGAGTTATTTTGTTATTGGGTCGTTGAATTTTAGCAAGAATTGTTCAAGATTGATTAATTTTCTTGAAAAGATTGATTCTTTTGTGACATTAACTAGATTGATTCTTTTATGTAATACTAGTTTAAGAACCCGCGAGGTTCGCGGGTGGACTAAAACACAAATGAATAAGTTTAATTTATTGAACTAATCGTTTGAATTAAATAACCGTTCAAGTAATAATAAATTAGTAAACTACAATGAGACAAATAATTTAATATCTCGAGATACATGATGATGCAAATTTGTGTAATATTGTGTTTATGGAAGATAATGGATAGCGAATTATAAGTCAGCGTACTGTTTATTTATGTAGAATTTTAGGTTAATATTTAAGTGTGTGTATGAGTATACATGTTTTGTATTACGCTAACAAAATTCATTAAAAAACAACAAAAAAATAAACATTAAATGACTTCAAAAAAATGTTATGGATCATTTTAGAGAACAGTTACAATGAAATTAAATATTACATTATAAAGTAAGTGGATTGCAATTATAAGCACAAATCTAACTACAAACAATTCATAAATTTCTAAATATCTACTTGTATTAGTAATTTTATCGTATATTAGTAATTTTAATCAGTCATGTGTTCATTCATCCTCTAATTTGGGTCCCTACTTAATTCTTCACCTTCTCAATTCTTCTTCTACAAAACAACAGATATCATCAAAAGTATGCATATTGTAATAAAATCTTTAAGATGTTAACAAATAACAAACTTGACACTAAAAGATGATTACGTTACCTCTAGAATTGTATTCTTGAATTCACTACACACCGCAATGCCATTATATATAGAAATAGAACCACCATTTCGAAACTCGAATCCAGCCATTGCAAGGAGCATAATCGATCTCTGGCTTCTTTGTGATAGCAAAGATTTTAAGAAAAGAGTGACAGTTAAACTATTAGCACAAAATTATTATAAGAAAACAATTAGCATTAATAAAAGACCTATTGACATAAAACATGAACTACTGAAACGTAATAAGATAGAAATTTCCTTTTTACAAAAGTTATTCAAGATATTGGAAACATTTTTTTTTGTAACGGTGTCGTTGCCACATCTGATGCATTTAGGTTTTTTAAGGGTGCGAAGGTTCTTCGAAGTTTTGATGATTGAACTACCCATTGCCACTGGGCTGATGTAGGTATATAAACAATTTAAAGTGTATAATAAAAACTGCAAAATAAAAAGGGCTTAAATAGAGCTAAAGCTAACAATAAAGAGTAGAAATAAGACGCTAAAAGTAATCTGTATTTGATAAACTCAGAAAGTGCCCCATACCTAATAGTGAGTACCTACAGCCCTTTATGCAATTGTTACATTGCAAAAGTCACAATTAACTCAGAAAGTGCCCCATATCTAGTATTATCCCCAGATTAATTCGAACAAAACCATAAGTTACAATCATACACATACAAAAACACTGTTGAAACCTAAATTCGTGAGTAGTGCTTACCTGTTATGCGTAACTATAGTGAAATGGAGTTCCAAGTGACAACTAAAGCTAACTTCCTCGACCATTGGGTCGTAATCAGTTGTTTTAGGGTTCCTATATGAAGCGATGAACACCCCTTTTCCTAGATGATGGAGAATAATGTTAATTGTAGTCAACATGATCTGAATTTGTCTTGTCATTTTGTAACCTCAATACGCCTTCCTCACTCGAATTCCCCTTTCCAAATTAAAAAAAATGGGTTTAGTGTATCACAAAACTTCAAATAACTATAACCATGTTTATAAATTCAAAACTGCTAAACTTACCTTATTTTGTACTTAATATATGTATTTGCTCCCTCATACGGCACTTTTGTTTCTTCATCTTCGGCACTAAGCTTTGCTTTTAAACATTTGTGTTGCTTTGCAACGATGAAAGTGAGCTTCAACAGAGAAAATAATTAAAATATTATCATATATTCATCTAAAGTACCTGTCAACCAAGAGAGACCAATTGAACTGACCTTGAATATCTTAATAGCGGCGTCGACTCTCCTTGTTCCACCACTTTAGCATAAGCACAGTTAAGTGAAATGTCTTTGGATTACTAAAGATGGATTTATCCATTCCCAGCTATATCAGATAACTAAATCACATTTAAAGGTGGTAATTTGGAATGTGTAATTATGAGTGGATAGCTTGAGGTTATGTTGTCTCTAAAGGATCAAAAAGATATAAATATATAGTTGTAGAGAGTATATGGGTCGGAAGTCACCCAAGTCATTTTTAATGCATAAATATTATCAAGACTACCCATTTTGACCCGTTCCGCCGACCGGCTCCTTTTCATACTTCTAATTAAATAAGTTCAAAAATATGAAGTAGACATTTAATAAATTGGGAAAGGCATACAGTTTTCATTACTGATTTTTATAAGTTTGTAAGGGTTGCCAATAATCGCATCACATCAAGAAGATCAAATGACGGTTTACCATTTTGGTAAATGTATAGCGAATATAATGGCCATAAATATGAGAATAGAGGTTCGGCGAAAACCTTAGTGTTCTAGAAGCTCCAAGTATATGTTCCATAGCTCAATACAACCTGCAATAAGAGCAACAAAATAACTTAACTTTATCAAATGATATATGCTTCAAAATTTAGCACACATATTAAGTAATACATGGTCTCCTTTATTTGTAGCTTTTTCTAGCATAGAAGTAGTAAGCAACGGCTTCTTCTTCGAATAAGTTAGCTTCTGCCACTTTTCAGAACCATGTGAGGTTGCTTCATACTATGATAAAAGCTGACCAAGAACCTATACAATTAATCATACACATCCCACAATTAATTATTTATTTGTTATGTCATCTTTCTATTAACTGAATTGATAAAAGTTTAGGCCAAACTAATTGCAGCCCAAATGATCAAACATGAGGCCACTTGAAATCTTTTGATCCAAAATAATATCTCAACTTTCAGCCCAAGTCAAAATTATATTCAAAATGCACTGTCAAACCTTAACTTTCTTTTCACAACAGCAACAACCTTATTTTCTTTAAATCCAGCCAGCACAGTAGCAATTTTTTTTACTTTTCTTTCAGCAAAAACTCAGCATACATACATTTATCATTCACAATCAAGTTTCACAAAGACAATCAAACCGACTTTTCAAGAATTGCCAAGTGGACCGGCCCGTTTAATGACCTGTGATACTCATGTAAACCGGATGATTTTCAACCTTTTCAAATTCAATTTTTATGTTTTAAATGATTCAAACACAATCAAAACAATCTTAGCCAATTTTACTTGTAAAAACACTCAGCCCGAAATTAATCGAAACGTTTAGAAAGTTCGAATTCAGATTTCAAAAATTTTCTGCTGATCACTTTCGTATTCAGATTTCAACAATCTAAATCTTCAACAGTAAACATCTATTTTTGATGAACATAATACAACTTCGTATATTCGACGCAACTTTCAATATCGGATTTCACTCGAAATTTGATTCAGATCTCAACAACTACCAAGATAACTTCGCAACTTTCGAACTCAAATTCATTCAAAACACGTCAAAAACTTGATCCGTAAGATGTCTTTTCAGCTTTTCAAAATCTGTTGTTAATTTTTAAGACACCTGCAAATCATTGCAACAAACCTATCTCTTCTCTTCTAAAGTTCAAACAACAATCGCTACATCCAACAATATAAATATATCAGCAACGATCACATTTGCTACATTTTTTTTTCAATTACCAGTCTAATGCTCAAATCTGAATCAGGTTTCGACAAAAACATCAACAACTCAGATCTGGAAAATAGCTAGCAAAGTGAAATTACTAAATGTAAAAGACAAACCTTTGGCGTCGGAATCAACTTAGCTTCTGCCACTTTTCGGAACCATGTGAGGTTGCTTCAAATATGGTCCATGAAAAAACACACCATTAAACAACCTAGTTAACTCAGCAAGGCAGCGCTAACCAAGGCAATAACTAAAAACAACCAAGCGGAGAAGCCACAACTGAAATCAGCATAAGTAATTGACCAGGCAATAATTAACAATCAGAACATTAGAAGAATCAAAAACTCAATCAATCAATCAATTATTAGCATATTAATCTTCAATCATATCACATGAACACAATAAGTAAGAAACGAAACATATAGATTGAGATTCTGATAATCAATCGAGCACTTACATCTTTTAGTCCTCATCGATTTCAAGCTTCTTGTAGCATCCAGATGTTAGATTCTGAGCTTCTTGTACAAATCCCTAAATTCTATTCAATCATGTACATAAGTAGATTCATTAACAACATAAAAATCAAATAAAAACGAACGGACCGTATCATCTTCATCACCATAATTGCAATCCTCAAAATCGTATTCATCATCTTCATCACCATGGTGGCGGCATTAATGTGGTGGTAGAGAGATGAGATCTTTCATTTCAATTGGGAGGATAAAGGATGAAAGGAAACGCTGGATGTAGGGTTTTTGATTGTAACAACCCTCAATCAATGGGAGAATCAAAAAGGTAACTCCGCCATTGATTGAATTCATTTATGGGTGAATTAAAGATAATTGGCGTAGGAAGGAAGAAACTGCATTAGGGTTTACAGGCTTTTGTTTTAGCGCCTAAACACAAAACGCGTGGATTAAGAGGAATACACGTGGCAATGAGTGGTTTAAGTGAATGCCAAGTGGCATAAGTTTGTATTGTTTTAATATAGATAATAGATATAAATAGTTGATTTTGTATATTTTATACATATTTATTTTTAATTTTGGCAACATGTATTGAAGTTTTATTTTTATTCTTCTTGATGTTTAGCTTCTATTGTTAAAAATAGTGATTGTCGTTGGGTAAAATTGTTTTTCCACAAATTAAATTTGTAAAATGTATAAATACTATCAAACTATAAAAAATAAATAGTTTTTATACAAGGTATTAATTTTTTGGGAAAATTACGGCAGTAGCCGCTTGACCAGGCCTTTTACCAAAATAGTCATTTGACCAGGCATAAAAAAGCCCGGTCACGCTCCCCCATCTAGTGAACCCTCATTTTTTTCCATGTATAGATATAGATTTATAGATAGCTGAGGTCATAACTAACGGTAATTCATGTGGGGCATTTCAAGGCTTATAATTTATAAAGGGTAGGGTAATTCGTGTGATATGATATATCAATATATCAGGTATTCAGGATATCATTTTTTATAGTTTTGTAAAAGAGTAAACTCTCAAAATGGTCTCTGAATTTAGACTATTTTTTTCACTTTAGTCCAAAAAATGAAACCTTTTGTATCTTGATTCTTTTTATTTCATTTTTGTTGTCATTTTCATCCAATTGGCAAACGTTTAGCATTTTCTGTTAACTTTTCCCCTTTTTATCGTTTTTCTCATTTAGTGAAGGGTATAATAGTCATTTTATGTCATAATACAGAGTTAAATGCCATTTTAGTCCCTGTGGTTTGAGCAATTTTGTCAGCTTAGTCCAAAGGTTTCATTTTTCGCCTGTGTCCCCAAAAAGGTTTTATCGTTGCTATTTTAATCCACTGGGTTAACTTCATCCATTTTTTCTGTTTACGAGAAGGGCAAATCAGTCATTTTATATGCAATTTATTAACTAGAAGGACAATTCGGCCATATAAAATGACCGAATTGCCCTTCTCGTTAACAGAAAAAATGGACGAAGTTAACCCAGTGGACTAAAATGGCAACGATGAAACCTTTTTGGACCCATAGGCGAAAAATGAAACCTTTGGACTAAAATGACAAAATGACCCAAACCAGAGGGACTAAAATGACACTTAACTCCATAACATATTTTAATTAAATTAGGGAAATGACAAAAAAATTGGAGAAATTAACATAAAATTCTAACTTAGTTTGCCAATTGAATGAAAATGGTAACAAAAAGGAAACCTCAAGGACCTATATGCAAAAAGTTTAATTTTCTTAATTAAAGTGACAAAAGCGACCTAAACTCAAGAACCATTTTGGCATTTTACTCTTTGTAAAATAAAATAGTTTGAAAAGTTTAAATACAATGTGGTACAATGTGGTTTACAAAGGTTTGGTTCTTTGTTCCTAACTTTGGTTGAATGTTCTTAAGCAACCCACAATTAAATTTTGTTCTATTTGAGCATTGTTATTCATCACATAAAATTTAGTATAAAGATTACTTTTAATATTTGCATTGAAATGCTCTAATAAAATTGCAAATTTTAACTAGAAACAAAAATGACAACGACTCAAGGATAAAAAAAGAAATTAATAATGCTACATTTTTAAGACAAAAAGTACCATGCTATGATTTTAGACTTTGTCCTCATGCTATTAGTACTAGTGTAGAAAGTGCGTGAAATAATCATTTTGTTATTCATAGTTTATGGATTAAGGGTTAATTAATCACGTAATGACAACAGAATTTGAAACTTTATTATTTTTTTTTTATAAATTTACATTGTTTAAAACTTATAGTCATACTCTTATTTCACTTTACTTGTATGTTTCAGTGCATACAACAGTTAGGGGCTGTTTGGCAACATCTGAACCAATAAGTGCTGAATGAATAAGAGGTCTGAATAGGTAAGAGGCTCTGAACCAATAAGTGCTGAACCTGTAACGTGTTGTTTGGTTGTACCTCTGAATGACTGTCTAAAATGACATTTTTACCCATGTTCATAATACTGAACATATGTACATACAGCAGATCATCAAACCACTTTCATACAAATCTTGTTCATAATACTGAACTATTTACAAAAAAAATAGTTTACCCTATAATCTCCTCCGATCTACACTCCCCGAAAACCCATCAATTACATCAAGTAAAACCCTCACCGGCGCCGGAATCACAACAAACTTCCACCGATTCCCCCTCCACAGATGTCGGCGGCGAAGCCTCCTGCAATGCCGTTCACCGCATCAACACAAAACAAGCATTAATCCTAATCCTCTCAACCCTAACCCTTTTTATCACATCAAATTCATCACAAAATAAATTGAAATAAGGGCAAATATTGGTAGATCTTTGCACAGATTGAAGAAATTAGAGCAAATATTACAGAGATCGAAGCACCTAGGGTTTGAATATTGCACAGATTGATAAAGCAACCCTGAAGGGGTCGAAGATGAGTGGAAGCGCCGGTAAAAGAGCAAGGTGATCGGAAGATGAGTGACGACGCTGGCGAGTGATGGATAAATTGTGCTTTTCTTGTTTAGTTTCTTCATCAGGATAAAGGTTTGAGGGAGAGTGATGATGGTGGCTTTGCTGGTTTTGAGAGAGTGAAAGGGACAAAGGGGTAGAGTAGTCTTATGGTGGAAAAGTTTTTAGTCAGACATGTTACCATGTATGACCGGGTCAGACAAAAATAAGAGGTTGGATAAGTTTTAAGAGGTATGAAACAAACACTATGATATCTGACTCAGTCAGATATTGGGCATTAAGAGGCTATTAAGTGCCTACCAAACAGCCCCTTACTTTGTTCTTCATAACAAAGCCGTCCATTTCAAAGAGTACAATCTTAACAAAGTTAACCCGTCTAGGTCCTAAACATCAAGGGCGGACACCCCCCTCCCCCGTTAGTGTAAATTTTGAAAAAATTTAACGTTTTTTCAATTTCAATACTTTTTTTTAAACGTTACCACTATAACTATTTTCTAGATCCGCCGTTGCCGACCACGAGACTCAAAATGTATGTTTTACACACTTGATATCCATAAACGAGAGAAAAAAATTGCATATCCTAATAATGGATTCATAATACATAGGCAAATTCGTATGTAATTATACACACACATATTTTTAAAAGAGAAACAAAAAAGAAAATAGGTGTGTTGGCATGAGTTGTTTGTTCATTATTGGGAACATAGTATTCGTTTTCTTGGGATTCCATTTTCTTACCAAACCCTTTCTTCCTCACAATTCTCTACGGCATGTGAGGTCCTTGTTTTTATATATAGGGCCCTCAATTTTTTATTTCTTGCAATTATTAAAAAAGGTTGGATAAACGGTAATTATTGAATTATTTGTTTATTTCTGAGCGTGTTATAATATATACTAGTCGTTTTCGTTTATTGTTTTTTCAGGCGGTTGTAAAACAAAGTCTTGAAGGCCGAGTACTCTCGAGTACTCGTTACAAGATAGACTGTCGAGACCTGAGCACTATTCGTTTAGGCAGAGTACTTGCTGAGTACTCTCAAATCCAACTAAGGAGCGTCTAACAACTTTTGCGACCATGATTAACAGTAGAGGTTACTGCAGTGGCTTGGAGCTGAATAGTTTCCGGTGAGTAGAAAAAACTTAAACATGGGCCAATCAAAATTTGCCATGTAGAAAAAAAAGAATAAAGTAATGTGATGAGATATAGTGGCGGAGCTTGATCAAAAGTTTCGAGGGGGTGTAAAGTGATGGGACCCAAAATCTTTTTTCCTATCATTATGTTTCGGGTCGGGTCGGGTCGGCTATTCGATTCAGGTCGGTCAAATAATAATAGATCCAAATAAAACTAAAAAATTTCATTCATTCAAATGACACATTCTTGCACATAGAAAAACTAAATATTGTATAACAAACAAAAGACCAATATAAATATATATAAATATAATGATACGAGATAAATGGAACCTGGACAAAAGATTACAACTCAGCCCGACAACCTTTAAGATTTTTGAATTCAGTTGTGATTTAGTTTATTGCCTGGTGGGTAATCTAGAGTTAACCAAATAAGAGTTAAAATATGTTTACCAAACTACCCATCTTTTATATACAAAGTGTATAAATATTTAGGATATACAATTTAGGAAAAATAATCGGGGGGCAATCCTATATACTTTTAAAATTTTTGGACGAAAAATCGGAACTTATACACTTCTAACCGAAACATTGGGGGACGGGTGCACCCCCAGGCACCAACTATCCTTTGCCACTGATGGGACATGAATCGACATTCAAATCTAAATTCTAATAAAAGACTCCTATTAATGCTATGTGTCATTTTCTCTTTCAATCTTAAAATTTTCAATTATATTTTATTATATATCATTAATCCTTATCTTAATTTTAATGAATAATTTCAAAAAATGCTTTGACAAGGTTTAGTTTAAAAAAATCATTACCATTATAAAATAAATTTCAAAAATCTACGAATTAACCCAACCTAAACATTAGTGCATGTATATAGTTTGTGATATCAGACACAAATTTCCTAAACTTATTTTTTTACCTCAATGCTAAATTATTTAGTCCAATATTAAACACATATATAGTGAATAAATATAATATTATTTCTATATATGATTATTGCATGATATCAATTTATTTCGTCCAGTTCAAAATTACGTTTTTCCCACAGTTCAAAATAGTCTTGCGATTATTTAAGGTTTTTTTTTTTTTTTTTTCCAAAAGTATGGAAGTGTTTTTTTAATTGGTTGACTTGATGTAATTTTTATTCGTGTCAGACAGCTGCCTAGCACTCACTCATTGGTCTTGATAAATTACGTTTTGCTCCGGCTCAAAATTGTTGTCCTATCGTTTTAGCTTTTTTTTCTAACAAAACTATGGTAGTGTTTTTTAATTGGTTGATAAATATTCGGCCTAACGCCCGGCAACACGGGCGGGCATAAAACTAGTTTCATATATAAAGGTTCATAAAATTTTAAGTTTAATTGAATAAAAGAACTTATATTTGTCACTTTTTTTTTTTTGTTTGTGAAAAATAAACAGTACTCGTTGAAATGTACTCCTGTTATTTAATGAATATGTTAACATATTAGTTGAACTAAATGTTGCAAGTTCACACGTTGCATTAAACATGAGATGACAAGTTTATAACATTTTACTTTGACATACATAGTTTATAAGAATATAATTAATTAAACATTGAATATTCAAATATCATCCAAAAAAATCCGCATTCCATTCTATCATTTTAATTATGCAAATGAGCAAATTTGTAGTTTTGTAACTTAAAAAAACTTAGAGGCCGTTTGGTTCATAGAATATTTACGAAGAAATTGGAAAATTTTAACGGAATTGAAATTTAAAGGAATTGAATCAATTCCTATGAAAATTATTTATAATTCATATCAAAGAAAATTTGTATCATAAATTTATTTAATATACTGTATTTAAATGAAATAGTGATACTGTAACTTGACTCACAAGAATTTAATATACTGAATTAAGTTATTAATGATCTAGATTATACTTGTTTGTGTTTTTAGGTAATTAGGTTATTGTATGTACCCTTCAAGGAATATCTAAAAAAATTATATTATAAGTTTATAACATTAGAACTTCTATCGTTAGCATGATTATGAAAATCAGGTATTCTAATTCTAGTATTACACATATAGTAACGGAACCAAAAGTTTTAACCAAGGGGTCATCATACTCCTTTTTTACATAAGTGATAGTTTAGAGGGTGATCAAATCATATAAAAACGATGTTGGATGCTCGGATACCAATATCAATATAAACTTTAGCCGTTGGAGAGTCAAACCCTTAGGTAATGTTTGATATGTAGAAATGAGATGTGGAGTGAAATGAACTATAGCTGTTGGAGAGTCTTCCGCACGTGGGTCAAATTACTAAAAGACCCGCATGGAGATATAAACACGATAAGAATTTCTCAAAAGCGGATAATACCAAATGAGAAGATGCCAAAGTGGACCATCGTCCATCGATTACACATATTATTTCCCATTCAACTTTGGCATTGTGCAAACATTTATGTCCTCTCTTTAAACCTTAATAATACCACTAACATTTTCTTGTAAAAGACCATAACTACAACAAAAATAACCATTGCGCATTCCAAATCATCTTCAACTTGTTTTACCTATAGACCATACCTCTTGTTGATGCAACTGACTGTCATACTTAATGGCGAGATGGCGGCGGCATTTGTAAGCAAGGCGGTGGCACGATGGTGAGGGTTGTTTGGTATTAAATGTTATAAGATTTCTAAACAACACCTTTTAAATTTCTACGAAAGTTGTTGTCATTTTCTTGACACATTCAAACGTTGATTACCAAATGTGTATAGAAATTTATAATAACTATACATACATGATGAAGACATCTTTTGTACATTTAATCAAACAAACTTTACAACTTAATTAATCATATATATACACACACATGCTTAGCGTCTAGGCCGAAATTCACGTTTCCTCCTACTTATCCTCTATAATTTGGTAGGAGTCTCGTTTTCTTAGGGTGGAGGTGTTTATTAGTTTTACTTGCTATGTCCTTCTGATGTTTCGTTGTATCTTTTTTAATTTTATTTTTTAATGTATTTCGTAGCTTCTTCGCGATGAAATGATATCCATTTTGCAGTTTAAAAATATTAAGAAGGTAGATATAAAATTTACCTAGCAAGGCAACATGTGCCTTGTGGTATTCAAGATCTAGTGATCAATAATTAGGTTGACCAAGTCTTGGATCCATCACCTTAGTTATTTGCTTCTTGGATTCCCTTAATTAACTTCCATTTTATATGCAAATGATGCCGGTCCAACTGGTTGATGCACCAGGGTTTTACCCATGATGCCCGGGTTCGATCCCCACTTGAGGCGGTTTATTCCCCTCTGTGGCGGCTCTCAATCCGTCAAGCCCTACGATGGGCGAGGCACCTGTGGGGTTTTTCCTTTGGACGCCGGTCACTCTCTGATGCCAGCTGGGGCACGGTTAAGACATTCACGTCTGGCCGGAGAGGGGCGACGGGCCTCCCCAATGCGGGGGGGGGGGGGTGGGGTGTCTCGCACCCAAAAAATTGTGACACCTTGCCGTTAAAAAAAAAACTTTCCATTTTATATAAAATGTTTATAATTACATTACAAGACAACAACAAAATACGTTCGGTTAAGCTATGCGGTATGGTGATACTCCTACCTTGGAGGATGATCCGTCACGTAGATCAGGTGTGACTTGTGAGGATAGAGCAAAGATGATGGAGGTGAGGAAATGGGGGGATGAACCTAAATGTATATATATAAGTTGTATGTATAGGTGTGTGAGAGAGAGGGAGGGGCGTCGCCATCGTCCGTTTCTAGCCGGAGAGGACGCCGCAACAGGGGACAGAGGGGGGGGGGGGGGGGGGAAATGGCTGGAGGATCGGCGACGAAGGGGGATGGACCTCCATACCGTCCAGTCTTAGTTCAAGCATTTACCATTGCTAAATATAGGCTATAGAGTGTGCTAGGGGTGTGAATTTCTGACACGACCCGAAAACACGACACGAACCTAACACGAAATTCGTGTGTTTAGGTTTAGTCTAAACGGGTTCGGGTCAGTTTCAGGTTGAACCCGCGAACCCGTTTAGCTAGACGGGTCGGGTTCGGGTCAACCTGGTCGGTTGGTGGGTTGACCCGTTTAACCCCATTATATTATATAATATTTCTTTACAATATGTTTTATATTATAAATTAAACTAGGTTTATTATGGTCGCCGCGTTGCGGCGTACTTCTTTTGTGATTTAGTCTGTGTTTATATGTATTTTGAAATCACTGCGAGAGCCTTGCGCATGGAACCACTGACAAAAATTAAAAAAATGTAAAAAAAAACACTAAAAGAGAACCTGAAGAAAATCAACCAAAAAAGTTATATGGTAATGATGTTCGTATGAAACTCATGGTCAGACATGAGCCAATGGTATTGGGTATCGGTACCGAATTTCCCAAAATATATTAAGTAACAATTCGGTACCGACTTTTGGCGTTCATGGCACCGGTTCGCCACCGGTTTTACCTTCATAAACCGGTACCGTAACCAGCATTTTTGGTACAAGTACCGATTCGGATTCGGTATCGGTTGGCACCGTGCTCATCCCTACCCCTGAAACTAAAATAAATAAATCATTAAAAGTTAAAGAAAACCAACAAAAAGTTGTGCGATAGCGTTATTGTTCGTACAATCGTACGGTACTCGTGATTAACGATGAAACAACGATACCATGTAGCATTAAAACACTATTCATTAACTTTGTTTATATAGGTAATATATGGGTAATAGGTAATAGTTAATATAATAGATATAAAAAAAATGTAAAGAGTGGGACTTGAACCCATCCCCTTTGCAAACTAAAACACCACACAAACCACTTTACCAAACATACAAATAGATCATGTTAAAGAAACCAAAAGTATATAAACAATAACATCAAAGGATTGAACTCACTATAAAGAAGTCAACAAAGACAACCAACCAATAAGGAAAATTTACTATTTGTTACTATTCATCATGATGTGACAACTACTATTCATAAGCTTGGTTTATTAATATATAGGATAATTGGGTAGGTATTTTATGCTATAATTGTAACTTAGAACAAGAAATTCACATAAGATTTTATAATTTAAATGTAATTGTATTATATACATTTAAGTAAACTTTAAATTTAATATATTAATTTGTGTAAAAAAAATTAAAAAATAAAAGTTTTCGGGTTGAACGAGTCTTGTCCGGGTCAACCCATGAATATTCGGGTCGGGTTCTGGTTCATTGGTATGATACAATTTTCGGGTTCGGGTCGGGTTCGGGTTCGTATAAAATTTTCGGGTTCGGCTCGGGTTGACCTCATGTCATTCATCTTTAATCCATCATTCAAAACAACTACCCTAAGGATGTGGTCATGACTCAAACCACTATCCCCTTTATTTTTTTAATTTATTTTTGTCTTAAAATTATCAAATGGGAAGATCGCGGTAATCGTGGTTTAATCCATGAAAATCACTGTCAATCAAGGTGTGGGTGGTATACAATTTAGTTAATGGTCATATGTAGAAATAATGTTTCAATTCATCTCCCTACATACTATATAGCCTAACAAATTCAACCGAAAAGTGCTGAAATGTATCCTTTGTGAAAATTATCAAAATTGTAATTTATTCTTTATTCACTGAAGATATGGGAGGATTCGGAGGGGCTGGTATGGTTTCTAATGAGAAAACGGTGGTAGTTCCCGATCGAACGTCAGCTTTCAAAGAGTTGGTGGGGTCTGCGGTTATTAGTAGAACAGTTGATCTAGAAACCCTAGTCGACTTCGACAAACTATTAAGGATCGCTAAGGTGGAAGTTGCCAGGCTTCAGTATTTGGAAGGTCTTTCCATTATTATCTCTTTTTATGATGCAGTTGCGGCTAACAAGTTTTTGGAGTCTCGTGACATTTGGGGGCATGGTTTTCTAAATTAGAAGCATGGGGTCACTACAAGAAATTTGGGTCTTTACCAACACAAAGTATATGTGGGAAAAAGCCTATAATGTGTTGGTAGTTGTCTTTACCTACACATAAATTAAGTGTTATGATGTGTTGGCTCATGACTGTAGATATAGATCATTACCCACACATAAGTTATGTGTAGGTATATATTAAGCTATACCTACACATATATGTGTGGCTAAAATCCAATTATATGTGTGGGTAGAAGTACAACAACTTGTTTAAAAGGCATTTGACATGGCATCTGACGTGGCAGGTGACGTGGCATCTGACATGGCAAGTGATGTGGCATCCGACGTGGCGGATGACGTGGCATGAATATATGTGTAGGTAAAAGTAATCTTATATGTAGGTGAAAGTAATATTATGTGTAGGTAAATGTTAAAGATGTGTCGGTATTGATCTTAATATGTGTTGACAAATGTAAACTAAAAAGCAGTAAAATCATACATAATGTCACAAACGTCACCATTGATTAATACATGAAACAAAGTGCCAATTCGATTAATACATGAAACAAATGTAAACTGCAAGGCAGTAAAATCATAAACGCTTGTCAACTTAACAAGAGAATCAAGAGTTAGATCTTGACCATTGTCAACCGGCAAGCACACCTACACCAGCCACAGCTCTGAGGATGTTAACACCTCCACCCTTGAACAATGATTTGACACCCTCCTTTTTCACGATTTGGTTGAACGCGTCAAATGTGTTCTTGTACTTTGACGGCTTCCCCAGATGTCATCATCATTCTTCTTCGCACTGTGTCAATCGGGTACGAGGCTAGACCAGCTCCGCTTGTGATCAACCAAGATATAAAGATAAGAAATAGCAGGTCTGCGATAATGCTGATAAAGCTCTTCTTTCTTTTGTATCAACAGTGTCTGGGACCTTTTGGTGCAGTAAAGATGGAAATTGAGTAATGGAAATCTAATATTTAGTTGTAATAAAACATGTAACAGCATAATTTGGGTTTCAAAAGGCTTACAAAGTAGCTACAAAATCATCAGTTTTTCCTCCGGTGCACGATCCGATGTATACTCTGTTTATTCGTTTATTCATATGAAAGACACAACAGCCGGCCCCATATACCTGTGATGTAACCATGAGGCCCCCCATGAACACAAAATGTATCCACCTAGATGGTTGGTGTTGCCATATAAACTGTGTATACTCCCTGCAATAATAAGCTAATAAACTCATTACAAAAAAGAAGTTAGAGTTGGTAATTTACAACCAGTTTTTTTTATAAATGGGTCAATACGGGCTAATAAACCCAAGGGTGTGGAGAACTACCCAACCATAATAAAAACCAATATAATATTCATAATAGTGTCAGTGGACTATCATCAATGAAATTATATTCAAACTATAACGTGTTGCTAGTACTACTAAAAAATAATACTCAACAAGGCAAGACGACTAAATCCTTTTTAACACATTTTAGATCATTATTTGGAAAATTTTCACCCATGACCCACTAAATATGAATTATAATGAAGTTTATAACCTGAAATTAATAAACAGAACTAACAAGCAAAACTACCAGCATTTTCAACCAATAAAGACATTGCAAATTAATCAAAATGGGAAAAAAATCAGAAGGCGAAATGACCAAATCCATGTAAAAGCATGGGAGATTTCTACTATATAATCATCATTGAAAGAGTTTTCACCCACAAAAAATAATTATAACTAGTAGATACCACCCGCGCTTCGCGGCGGGTATAGACTACAATTGAAAAATAGCTGTGCAGATGGGATACATAGACTACAATTAGAGCTTTACCACATCCCACTTCACTACATTATTACCTGTGATACATATGTTGTTGATTAGTGTGTACCTTGTCATCGATCTTCTGCTCAACAAAAAGGAACACCATCATTGATTTCTAAACAAGTTTACTTTGAGGCTCAAGATCATTTAATCTCGGCCAAATCCGAGCTTTCAACAAGCCGATCTTGAGTAGCTTACGAATGGTAGGCTCGTTTACACCCCTGTTTTTAATATCATAACAAGGCAGCAAGGTTTCCGAGTTAGCACTGTGTGACTTCGTGAGGACTCTTTTAATAGTGTCATGCAAGAATTCATCATAACAACCCATAGGGGCAAAAAACAAGAACATGTTATGGAATGTAAAATCAAAATAGTGATCCATGGCATTGTTTACAAATAAGATGCATTTTCATAAACACCACAGTTTAAACAATATATTAAGATCAGTAAGAACACAAACACCACAGTTTAAACAAAATATTAAGATCAGTAAGAACAAAAGTTTTGCACAATTCACTTAGGCTTTTTAACACAAACTTGGCAGGCCCAAGCAAAATCTAAAATATGAACAGTAGACTAATAATTATTATCTTTAGGTTAATCGGGTCGGGTTACTTTGATTTTATAAAATTCGGCAGCTTTAATTCAGTGTTTAAACGGCAACAAAATAACTGCTTTTTTCAGCAAAACACCCCTAGAAAACAGCATGTTTTCCAGCAAATAAAGCTAAAAACCTGCAAGTTTTTTCAGCAAAAACCCTCAGAAAACAGCATGTTTTTTCAGCAAATAAACGCCAAAAACCTGTTCAGCAAAACCCCCCAAAAAACAGCATGTGTTTTCAGCAAATAAACGTAAAAAAAGTGCAGTTTTTTTAGCACCTGGTTTGGCCAAAAAACTGCAGTTTTTTCAACAAAAAAACGCAGGTTTTTTCTGCGAAAAAACGCTGTTTTTTTCATCGAAAAACGCAACCAACATCAGCGTTGCTGCAGTTTTTTGGACTGGGTTTTGGACCGGCGAAAAGAGCAACCAACAGCAGCATTCTGCAGTTTTTTTTGGACCGGCGAAAACAACAACCAACAATTTAAGATGGTAAGGAATCTATCTAGCTTAGTCGAGTTCAGATAATTATAATGCACCGGTAGTTAATAAGTAAACTCCCATAGGAATATCAATCAAATTGCCACTAGAAGTAAACTCATTGAAATGTATGGCATTAGAGTCAGAAAAAGAAACACCAAAAAATTCCATTCTAACTTAAAGCTATCATATTTATTATATTTGATGGTAGAGATTTATAGCACATGACCTTGTCGAACTTTAAAATTTGAGTTAGCGAATACTGATCACGTTTATCACTATCTTAAAGAAAGAAACTTAAGAATCAAGTTAGCATGTTTTAATGATTACTAGAAATCAGTTTACTTTATGTTATCAGTGAATACTGATCACATTTATCACTATCTTAAAGAAAGAAACTTAAGAATCAAGTTAGCATGTTTTAATGATTACTAGAAATCAGTTTACTTTATGTTATATTTTAAAAGATAACGGATAATAACAGATAATTGAGTCATTCAAATTACTTGCTTTTATCAAATATAAAAAATAAAGCCCGCCCTAATGTCGAAGCAGGAAGGTGTGACTCGAATTTTTGGTAGCTTTCAATTTATTCCCCATCCTAAGGTCGGTCGGCCGGCCCCGTACCCGCCTCCATATCCATGCCCCGATTCACCAAATCATCCAACTCTTGTTCACCTAACCAAGAATTGAAAAAGCGAAAAGGAATTGGACTATTCCTACTATCCTAAACTAGTAAACTTGACCAAATTCAGTAACACCACTAGCCTATTCCTAATTTAGTAACACCACTAGCCTATTCTAAGTGGATTATAGTGGGCTATTTGAAAGTTGGGAATTGGACTATTCCTACTATCCTAAACTAGTAAACTTGCGCCTCCATATCAACGCTTCTTTCTCCCAGCTCTCGCAACCACCCTGCTACTTCTGGTGCACACAATCAGCACTGTGATCGAAATCAAGCCGGTGCTTTGGCACACCACCTTCACTTATTGGCAGTCATTATGTACTACCTCAAGCAGTGGCCGCAATCAGTTCTGGCATCACACAAAAACGAACTACAATAACTCCAAAATCTATGCATCTACACACTTAATTACGAGGCTCGCGAAATGTGAAACTGTGAGCCACATTAGCCCTTTGACTACTAAAACTTTTCCCCTTATTCATATTATCATTCACCTTCACATCTACACACCAACACAAGTATTACAAACCAAACCACATTATTCTACTTTAATCCATAATTCACAATCAATTACAAAAAAAAAAAAAAAAAAAAAAATCCAAACCTGCAAATCCAGCCATAACATGAAATTTGGCAAAATAAATCCGAGTCAATCACAAGTCAAATGTAATAGAGAAGAAATGGTGGCTAATCGAAGTTGCTGAATCGAAGCTTACCTGCTGGCTGGCTGATTGAACCTTACCTTCCCTCCCTGCTGAATCGTAGAATGAAAGAAGATCTGTCGCATGTTTGTTTTTTAGGTTTAGAAGATGGAGGAGCGAACACGGGAGATAGACCAGAGGAGGACGGCACCCTTTTCGAATTAGGGCTAACTGAACGGTTCCACCACCGCCGCTCCACCTATGCCGCCCCGCCGCAGACAAGGAGATCGAGAGGGAGAGGGACCGACATGCTGGCCGGCAGTCGGCCCATGTGGTTGCCGGCAAGGAGATCGAGAGGGAGAGGGAGGGGGTAGGTTTGTGAAGTTGAAGGTGATCCATGTGAAGTTGGTGATCCCTACATTCTAACCGTTAGATTGATTATTAGGTGAACAATGGACTATAGGATGGTGATCCATGTGAAGTTGAAGTAAAGCTTTTGATTGGCTCATGTAAACCTTTTTTTTTTTTTTTTTTTTTTTTTGTAATCTTTTATTGTTAGTTTTTCTAAAATGTTTTGTATTCATTTACTATAAAAAGTTTTTTTTTTCTAAAAGTTGTTTTATTTTTTTTAGGAAAGTGTTTTTTTGGTAGAAATTCCAACACAAGTATTGCTATCCTAAGAAACTGGCTGATACCACCCGAACAATATCGGTACCAGTAACAATATTAAATTATATGGTTTCAGTTTCGATTTCAATGAATCGATACCGTACCAAACCTAACCGATACCGGCCAAACAATATCGTACTCGAGCTACACATTTCCTACGCAATATGGTAACTAATAAATTAGTCCCAGATACTATGTATCCGAGACTGATAGATCAGTCCCTCATAATTTTGTCCCTCAGTGTCAATACTAGGACCACTTTTTTCCGTAGCAAAACTCCGTAGCTGATGCATGTTTTTGTAGTAGTGATTATAGTTAACATAAATTAATAAATCAAATAGGAGCCAAGTCGGAGCCTAGCTTGAAAAATTACCAACAAACCAAGCTTGAGCTTTAGATGGAGCTTGGAGCTGTCATAAGTTATTTTATATTTATCCAATATCTATACATATTGTACATTTCAAAATATGTGTAGGTATTTGTTTTGCCACATCACCTTATAAAAAAGATTTAAATATGTATTTTATATGCATTCAATATCTACACATATTATACATTTCTAAATATGTGTAGATATTTGTTTTGACACGTCATCAAAAAATATATATTTACTTATTTTATATATATCTAATATCTACACATTGTACATTTAAACATGTGTAGGCATTTAATTTGCCACGTCATTTAAAAAAAAGAATAAATACATATCAACTTAGTTTATCTACATATTTTTTTAAAAAAAATTATGTGTGGGCAAACATAGGTTATTTACCTACACATATATTAGTTTTTTACATATGTGTAGATAATTTACCTACACATGAAGAAAATTTGCCACATGTGTAGGTAATTAAATATTTAATCGATTGCCAATTTTGGGGGGAAATTTTCCCACCAACACAAGTGTGGCTGAAATCCATTACCAACACATATTAAGTGTTAATCATTATGAAAATATATTATCAACCATTAGCCACACATATACAAACATGTGTAGGTAAATACCCACACATTTACATGTGTAGGTAAATTATGTGTGGGTAAACACCCTAATTTCTTGTAGTGGGTGGGCAGTCATTACCGATGGAAAGGGTAGCGTGGCTCAATCTGCATGGCATCCCTCTTCAGTTGTTGGAGCCTGAAGTTCTGTTGCAGGTTGGAGAGTTGTTTGGTAAAGTTCTACATGTCCCTAAAGCTTTGTTTGAGGATAGTGACCTATCTGTTTTCAAGATAGGGGTATTAGTCGGTGAGGCTCAGAGAATTAGAGAGGTAGTGTCTCTGAAGTAGAAAAAAGGACTTTTAGAGTTTGGGTGGAAGAAGTCCAAGACGTTTGGGTCCCTGTTTGCCTGGAGGGGGAGGATTGCGTTCCTCTGGCGACCGACCCTCCGAAGGCGTCATCTCCGGTAGTGGATGGTCAACTCCATGATCGGGGAAAGTGGAGAGTCTCAGAAGATGGACGGGGTGGAGGATAACAAAGAGACGCCCGTTATTGCTGTGGAGATTCCCGAGGTCGATTTTCCCATGCACGAGGTTGAGATCGGGCATGTGGACATCCCCATTAATGATGGTAATATAGAGAAGGTGGCGGGTCCACTTGGGAAAGCAAAGAATGTTGGGACTAGGAAAGAGGTTAATGATGGAGGTGGGGCCAACTTGGGTGACGGTGTGGGTATCAATTTGTCGGCTAACTCTTTAAGGGGCAGTGGATCTTTTACTGAGGCCTGGGAGTTTGGAGTTAATGAAAACCTTTTTTTTCAAAGATGGAGTTGGGCCTAGTATTAATAAGCCTGTTGGACCCCCTAAGCGGGCCAGGGGTCACAAGAAGAAATATGGGTGTAGTTCTCAGGCCCAAAATATTTCAGGAGTCCAAGAAAATGAGGAGATCAGAGGATCAGTGGTCTTATCCTCTCGGTAATAAGGAGATGGCAGATTCTGGTGCTGAGGAGGCACCTATTCTTAGACACGGTGACATGGAGAATCCTCTGGATCTGAATATCGAGGCTCAAGAGGACGCCGCCGTCCCTCCTGACCGAGTGTTGAATTCGGCCCCGGTGGTTCTTCCTGATGATGGTAGTGATCCATTGCTGGATCTCGGCCATGATCCTTTTTCCTTAGAGGAGTTGATTAGAAAAGAAGCGGCGAGCACTATTGAACTGGCCCGTGATGTGGGTGTGGATCTTGGTCCACATCAGGTTTTGATCTCGGATATTATTTCGGAAGAAGGCATTCGATCTAAGAAGCTACGAATTTCTTATCTATCAATATCAGAGGTATGGGGTCCAATTGTAAAGCTGGGTGGATCAAGAGATTGAGACAGGAAAACAAGGTGAGTTTCATCGCCATTCAGGTGACTCAGTTTGAAGAGGTTAGTACGGTTTGTGCTTCTAATTTTTGGGGTAGTAAAGACTTTTCTATGGAATTTGTGGGTGCCTCGGGCAGATCTGGGGGTTTAATTTGTTTATGGGACCCCTCCGTTTTTCGCCTTCTGGGTGTGTCAAAACAGAGACACTTTCTTGTCATTCAGGGTAGTTTGGTGGGTTATAATCTGCCTCTGAACATAATTAACGTTTACGGCCCTCTTCGTGTCCTGGATAAGAAAATGGTTTGGGATTCCATTTTAGAGGTTATGGGTTTGGGGTCCGGCCAGTGGGTCTTGCCAGGTGATTTTAACGCTGTTAGAACCCCGGGAGAGAGGAAAAACTCAGTTTCCAATAGCTCATGTGCTCTCGAGTTTAATGGTTTTATTGACTCGGCTGGGTTGGTCGAATATTATATGAGGGACCGTAGGTTCACGTTTCAAGCTCCTAATTCCAATAAGGTAAGCAAAATTGATCGGGTTTTAGTCTCTAAAGAGTTTTTCAATGCTTGGCCTAACGCTTGTCTCAGAGCTTGTCACACCCCGATATTTCCACGTATTACCGGTGGGCCCGGTCGGGAGTATCGTGCCGTAGTTGATATCATCATAGTCAATTTATCACATTTCAATGCACAGCGGAAGTCTAAAAGTAATAATATTACAAACCGAATGAAAGTAACATAAATATTACAAACGAATTGTAAGATGGATCCACAGGCGGATCAAAACAAAAGGAAGTAATGTTCAACAGATTTAAAGTGATAAGGCTTGCAAGACTCTTTATTTATTCACTCAGGCCAGCCTATTTCGCATAGTACTTGCACTTAACCTTTTGGAAAATACGCCAGTTTACACTGGTAAATACAATTAACCGACTATTTTGAAAAGTTGTTTAAGAAATTGATTTAAATGCACAAGGCACAAATAATCTTTTATAACTTGGGACAATTATTATAAAATAATCTTGTATACAGTTTTATATGTTTGTCGTCCGTTAGGGCCGGTTAGAAGAGCCGTACAAGATTAACTGACACACCACAAGTATAATGCCCACAAGGAAAACTCCTTATTGTGGGATACCTTTTATACATACACAACTATCAGGTGTATGCCTATACCCCGTGCTTAAGTCGTGGTCATTTCAATGAATGAGCCGAGGATATCCAGGACATGGTCATTAACCCCCCCAAAGGCATTGCACCAAACAAAACAGATTAAACGGGTTATGTAAATATATTAATCACAATCCGATTTAAATACTACACACCCGACCAAGCGGTATTATTATAATACCGTATCCCAAGCCCGTATAACGGAAAATAAGTTAAAAGTATTTACCTGAGCAAAATATACAAATTTATCTCAGCCGTATACAATCAGCAAGTGCAAAGATCTTTTACTGGGTTCCTAAATCTGGAACGAAGGTTTTAATAACCTATTAGATTCCTAACGGGTCTTACTTAAGTTTAAACTTACACCGGTTAGTTTTAAAGAGAGGTTTATGGTTCAAAACGCAAGATTAAGCGAAGACCGGATTAGAATGGATTTAAACCCGACAAGTGTGAAGACTTGTATAATATGGGTAAACTAATCACATTCTGGATTTTGAAGTGAAAATGATAAGGTTTGACCCGTTTCGGTCAAATTATGCAAACTAGTCACATAACCCGTACCGAATGCGAAAAATGCATAACGGGTAACCAAATGAGTCATGTACAGGTTTCACAAGTTAATATGCCTTAAATATGTTGTGATATCAGTAGGATACCTTCCATTATGCCCAAAACGAATTTAAAACCAATTTAAGCCCCGTAGGGGTATTTTGGTCATTTTTAAGATTATAAAAAAGGTTAAATAATAATCCAAGGTTCTGGTCTAAACTGATTAGTAAAAATATTTATTTTAGTAGGTTATATCAGTAAGATATCATATATGTGTGAAATTTATCATTTATGGCTAAACTATGCACCATAGGGGCATTTTGGTCATTTCACATAAGCTTTAGGGTCAAATCTGGAAATCTGAGTTTAAAACTTTTACTTACTATTAAAGTAAAAAAAATTTATTCATAACATCAGTAGGTAGGGCTGGCATATCGTGTATACGCGTACACGATAAGACACGACACGATCAGACACGATACACGAAATCCCATACACGAACACGACACGATAACTTATCGTGTCCTTTTTTCAAACACGAACACGACACGATATACACGAAAATTACCTGTTAATACCTGTTAACACGATTGTTCGACTGTTATACACAAAAATTACCTGTTAATACCTGTTAACACGAACACGACATGCTATCTGAGAGTTAAAGAGGGAGTTTAGGGTTTTATTTTTTTTAATTGAACGAGGAATGAAAATAGAAAGGAATTAAGAAACCCACACACACATGGCTGATGAGTTTTATTTAATTTAATTTCTTATCATGTACTAATGGGTATTAACAGGTAAACAGGTATTTAACCTGTTTATACACGAAAATTAACAGGTAATCTCGTGTCTACCTGTTTGGTACACGATACCTGTTAAGGCCATACACGATACATGTTAACTTCGTGTAGGTTCGTGTCATGTATTCGTGTAAAATTGCCAGCCCTATCAGTAGGTAACAAACTTTAGGTGCCAAATATGGTTTTAAACCATACTATACGCCTAAATCGCATAAAAGTCAGTATTTGACGGTTTTCGGGTTAAATAAAAAAATCTGAGATTTTGAACAGCCTTTACAGTTTAAAATTACTTAATTAATATATAAAATCAGTAGAAAAAGGTTTGATGCGTAAAGGATGTGTAAAACTCATTTTATTAGCAAAAAGGGCATAACCGTCAATTACCGAGTCAATGCAAGAGTCATATGTTATGATCAGTTTAAAATTCAACAAAAATCTTCAAAAATCCCTAAATATTATATTACATCAGTGGGTAAAATGTTTGGTGTCAAAATTTGGGTTTAAATAGGTTTTATGCCGAAAATGCCGTTTAATTAATAAAAAGGCTTCAATTTACGATATTGAGCATAACTCCTAATTTAGACGACAAACTGATGCCAAATTTTTAGGACATGTTTATAAATCAGTAATAAAGGTTTTTGTCCTCTCACATTTTCAAAAATCTCGTTTTAATATCAAAAGGGCATAATGGTCAACTTTTAAGCAATTAACGGAAACATGCAATGAACTAGGATTTCTAAGGAACCAAGTTGTATAACCTCAGAGGGTTATACTAACCTATATTATGGTCCTAAAGGAACCCTAACGCATATCTAAAACAAGCTAAATTGGGTCAGAATTGAAAGTCAAAGCAAAAGTCTACTTTTGCGACTTTCGGTTCCGAACCGAGCTTAAACTCAGAATTGTCAGGTTGAACATGCTTAGACATGTTCTTACATCATTTACGAAGTTATTTTAATGTTAAAACATGTTCCATAACTTCTACATTATCAGTTATGAATTTATTTGCAAAAATAGTTTCTGTTGACTTTTTAATATTAAGTTTGACCCGACAATTGACCAAGTTAGAGTGAGAATCAGTAGGTGCCCTTTTAAGAGTTTATTACCTACATAATTACCAACTCATAGCCACTTTCAATTCGAATAAGGCTGGACCATTAGTGATTAATCACTAAGTCAAAGCTTAATTACGATGGCTTTGACTTTGACTTTTGGTCATTAATCTAATAAAACTTGAACTAGAGAGGCTAAGAATGCTTACAAGGACTCTTAGCACGAATTAGGAGCTGAGGAAAACTTGTTTGAACTCCAGAAATCTCCAGAGAGAGTGTTGTGAATAAATTTTGTGAATGTGCAAATGAACTAGCAAACAAAGGCCCTTATATTGGATTTCAAACTTCACAAGATCATTCCACACAACTCTACAACTGGTTTCTGATGATCCCAGGTGTCCCCTATGCATGAAAATCTATTGGCTCAGTCCCTGGAATTGAAAACAAGCATGCAAAGGCGGTGGAACTGGCTGTACATGCAGCTGCCCACTTTTTCTGCATCTGGCACTCTTACGCGGCCCGCGTAAGAGTTGGCCTAAGGGCTACACGGCCCGCGTGAAGGCCTATCTCCGGTAAACAGTTTGCCAACTTTGCAATTTCAGTCCCTGGTCCATTTAAACTTTATTTAACTTTCATTTATTGCATTTTGGACCCCCATAGTTAACTTTTAAGGACCTTGGGTCATAAACTAACTTCGTTAAGCTCCCAGTTAGTTGTACGATCGCCCGTAAAGTCTTGTATTCAACGAAATTCCATAAAATTAATATATGACATTCTTGAGATCAAAATATATATAATTATTACAATGTTTTTGGGATCGTCAAAAGGTCACTCAGAGGTTACAATGTTGACACTTTTAACCCTTATGTTTCATAAGGTCCTTATTTTGAGCACAAACGACTTTCCAAGTTCGATAAATTATTCGTTAAAGAATACGAACGTCGTGTGAGGTCAATCAGAGGCACAAGAATGACATGTTGACACTTTGGATCCCTTTTATTAACATATTTACATTGTTTGACTGTTTTAGTCCCTCCAGATCAATTCATTACACGTTTAAAGTCCATGACACGTGTCTTCATTATATTGGTCATGATTTTACGAGGTGTTACATCCTCACCCCCTTAAAAGAAATCTCGACCTCGAGATTTACTGAAATAAATGAGGGTACTTCTGTTTCATCGTGGAATCAACCTCCCACGTGTACTCGGGACCTCTACGGCCATCCCATTTAACCTTCACAATCGGTACGTGCTTCATTCGAAGCTTCTTAACCTGTCGGTCCTCGATTGACAAAGGTTTTTCAACAAACTTTAAGCTCTCATCGATATGCACATCCTTATGTGACTTGGCTAGCGATTCATCTGTTGGACATTTCTTTAAGTTGCAAATGTGAAATACGTTATGGATTCTATTGAGCTCTTCAGGAAGGTTTAGCTTGTAAGCCACTGTTCCGACACATTTAATGATCTCGAATGGTCCTATGTATCTTGGGCTTAACTTACCTTTCTTGCCAAATCGCATCACTCCTTTCCAGGGTGATACCTTAAGTAACACTTTGTCACCTACCCCGAATTTCAGAGGTTTACGCCTCTTATCTGCGTAGCTTTTCTGCCTATCCCTGGCAGCTTTGAGACGATCACGTATCTGCACAATCTTATCTGTCGTCTCCAGGACTATATCAGGTCCTGTTAGTTGGACATCTCCAACTTCCGCCCAACAAACTGGCGTCCTGCACTTCCTTCCATACAAAGCTTCAAAAGGTGCAGCTTGAATACTCGAATGATAGCTATTATTATATGAAAATTCAATCAACGGAAGATGATCATCCCAACTTCCACCTAAATCAATAACACAAGCTCATAGCATATCTTCAAGTGTTTGTATAGTACGTTCACTTTGACCATCCATTTGGGGATGATATGCAGTGCTAAAATTTAATCGTGTACCTAATGATTGCTGAAAGCTTTTCCAAAAGTGCGATGTGTATCTTGTATCCCTATCAGAGATAATAGACACTGGTACTCCGTGAAGAGATACAATCTCGTCCACGTACAGCTGAGCTAACTTGTCTGAGTTGTGTGTCTCCTTAATAGGTAAGAAGTGGGCTGACTTAGTTAACCTGTCAACTATAACCCAAATAGTATCATTTCCTCGCTTTGTCTTCAGTAACTTAGTGATAAAATCCATTGTTACCATTTCCCACTTCCAGGTGGGAAGTTCAGGCTGTTGCAGCAAACCTGGCGGCTTCTGGTGTTCTGCTTTAACTTGCACGCACGTCAAACATTTGGCCACATAAGTGGCTATAGATTTCTTCAAACCTATCCACCAGTAATTTGCCTTTAAATCCTGATACATCTTATCACTACCAGGATGAACAGAATATTTGGAGCTATGGGCTTCTTGAAGGATAACGTCCCTGAGTCCTCCATAAATTGGAACCCATATTCGTCCATTCAATCTTAGGATTCCATCCTTTCCATACGATAACTGTTTAGCAGTGACTCCCAACTTTTCATTCAGATAGTTAGCTTCTAACACAGCTTCCTTTTGAGCGGCTAACAACCTTTCATTTAAACTGTTCTTCAATTCAATGCTCTTGGCATTGATTCTAATCGGCTTAACCCTTTCTTTTCTGCTCAAAGCATCGGCGACTACATTTTCTTTGCCTGGATGATATCGGATTTCACAATCATAATCATTCAGTGTCTCCATCCATCGACGCTGTCTCATGTTCAGATCCTTCTGGTTAAACAGATGCTGAAGGCTCTTGTGATCAGAATAGATCACACACTTGGTACCATATAAATAATGCCTCCAAAGTTTTAGTGCAAACACAACGGCACCCAATTCCAAATCGTGGGTGGTGTAATTCTTTTCGTGTATCTTCAATTGTCGCGAGGCATAGGCAATGACCTTGCCTCTTTGCAAGAGTACACAACCCATTCCAGTATGTGATGCGTCGCAGTATACCACGAACTCTTCAATTCCTTCAGGCAATGTCAAAACCGGAGCATTGCTTAACTTTTGTTTAAGAATATCAAAGGATTCTTGTTGCTTAGGACCCCAATCAAACTTGATATTCTTGCGAGTTAATGAAGTTAGGGGTGCAGCAATCCTTGAAAAATTTTCAATAAAACGCCTGTAATATCCTGCCAGACCCAAGAAGATGCGAATCTCTATGGGCGTCTTTGGTTCTTGCCAATTCATGATAGATTCAATCTTACCGGGATCCACCTGGATACCACGCTCGCTAACCACATGTCCAAGAAATTGGACTTCACGAAGCCAAAACTCACACTTTGAAAACTTGGCGTAAAGCTTCTCTTGCTGAAGAAGTTTAAGGATACATCGAAGGTGCTTTTCATGGTCAGCCTGATTCCTTGAGTAAATGAGTATGTCAACAATAAAAACAATGACAAACTTGTCCAAATAGGGTTTGCAAACGCGATTCATAAGATCCATGAACGCTGCTGGTGCATTAGTGAGCCCGAAAGGCATCACCAAGAACTCGTAATGACCATAACGAGTTCTGAATGCAGTCTTATGCACATCTTCATCTCTAACCTTCAGCTGATGGTAACCTGATCTCAAGTCAATCTTGGAGAAATAACTTGCCCCTTGCAATTGATCGAACAGATCATCGATCCTGGGCAATGGATATTTGTTCTTGATTGTAACCTTGTTTAGCTCGCGATAATCGATGCATAGACGCATTGATCCATCCTTTTTCTTCACAAACAGAATCGGCGCTCCCCAAGGAGATGAGCTAGGTCGAATAAAACCTTTTGCCAATAAATCAACTAACTGAGTTCTTAACTCTTTCATCTCAGTTGGTGCCAACCGGTAAGGTGCTCTTACAACTGGTGCTGCTCCAGGAATAATGTCAATTTTGAACTCCACTTGTCTATCTGGAGGTAACCCAGGTAGTTCTTCAGGGAATACATCTGGATATTCAGAGATAATAGGGATGTCTTCGATCTTGGGCTTTGGTTCATCAATAGTCACTTGTTGTAACAACTCTCATCAAAAGTCATATTTATTAAATTAATTTGTCCAATAGGAAACCCTAATTGAGACACCCAAGTGATTCTGCGCAAACCCTAAAATTTTCAGAACAATCAGAATCAGGATCAGGGCCCCTAAAACTCAGGGGGGGTATTTCCTAGTTAACGATTATCTTCAAATCTCGCTGTAAAAATCGAATTAATGAAATGTTTCGACTCAGCAGGCCTAGTCCCAAACGTGGCAAACCTATAGTGCTTAGGTGTTCCTTACGCACCGTAAGGAAATTAGTGTTACGGTGCGCAAGGGTGGTTACGCACCGTAAGGGTCAGAGTGTTACGGTGCGCAATGTGACAACCCTCACTAAACCAGGTATCCGTACGACTTAATTAATAATTAATTAATGCTTAATTACTGTGCTTGTTTGAAATTACTGATGAACTGCTACTTGATTTCTGATACATGCATATACCTGCATCATACTTTACTTACCGTCACTACATTATTTACATGCTGAACCTTAGTGACAAACATGATGCACAAAAAGCACAGTAGCACTATAACGGATAACCTATTGAACATGCTGATAAAGCCAGCATCAGGCAGACACTGCCTCTAAGGCCTGTATGAGCCAGAAATATTTTGCTACACTAGTGGTGAGTGTAGGGATACAAGGGTTGTAGAACTGCGTCTCTAGGAATAAGTTACAATGACTGGATGTGCCTAAAACGTACTCTAAGTACAAAATTCAGCACTTTACATAATAATTCAGCTTTTAGCTAACTAATAAAGTGCCAAAACATGAGAAAAATATTACTAGACACTTTCCAAAGTGTCAGAAATGAGTTGTGTCACTAAAAAGGGTATTAACGACACTTTAAAGCTTTGTTAAGCACTTTAACGGATTACCATCCAACCGAACAACCGGACTTTACCCGGAACATGAAAATATTGTCATTTTCATTGTTTAACATTATTTTTCTTTTTCTGAGCCAGTTAGGGTCCCTGAATACCCTAACACCCGCTTTAAAGCACTACACACCACTAACCGGGTTAATCCCTAAACTTAACTAGATTAACCTAACTAATGTCTAACTACTAGTTGGATTTGAACTAGACCCCCCCCCCCCCTTAACCAAACCGTCCCCATGAGGGGGACATACCTTGTCCTTGTGTGATTATTTTAATCAACCCTGTTTAGTATCTAGAATACATATAGACCTTTGGTTAATACTCATGCTAATTATCTATAAGTTACCACCATAACCCAACATAACATTTCATCTCACAACTCACAACAACACTTCCTCTCTCTCCCTAGAAAGCTCACGGCCGAACACCCCCTTGAACACACCACCACCTTTCGATTTTGATCATCACTTTCCAAGCTCATACAAGTGATAAGGATCCCGCATAAGGAGTCTTGGTGCAATCGGAAGGCGAAGGACCTCGTTATCTTGCTTTTAACCACGCGTTTTTCGTCTAGATTCTTCCCTAGCCTCGAGCTAGTGGTATGTTACTTAAATCACCTACTCGAACTATTTTGAAGTGGTTAATACGATGTGTAACGGTTAAAACTCGAAATCTTACAAGATGATGCTTTAAAGTTTACTAAAAGCACTTAAAAAGATGGTTAAAAGCTTATAAGTTGTGTAAATGTTGTAGTAATCAAATTGTGTGATTATTTGGACCCGATCTATGTTGTGGTAGCTCGGATCATCATTTAACCCGGTTTAGTCATGTTCTTGGATCATGACATAAGGTTATTTTGGAAGAAACAAGGGTTAAAAGATGAAACTCTACCACACCCGAATCATGAACTTGTGTAAAAGCGTTTTAACTTGTGAAAAAGTGTTTAAAACTAGTAGATCTATGTATCTACAAGCGGTATTTTCAAAGAACCAAGTAACAAAGAAATCATGTTTTCTAAAGACGGATATTACACTAACAAAAATGATTTTTAGAACACACAAGTGTGTAAACACTTGTGTAACACAAAGTTTCGACAAAATAACTATTTTTGTAAAAGTTGACAAGAAGTTGTAAAGACGGAACTTCTCTGAAAACAAGGTTTTTACGAAACCGGATTGATTTATATAAAGATCCGCTAAAAGTAATGGGATTTACTTCATAATATTAGAAAACCACAAGTTCATGTAATTTTTGCGATCTACATATATACTGACTAGTTGATGCGTTGAATATTGTTTTGATTGAATGATAAAAATGGTTGGTTTGATTTATAAAAGAAAATGATACGCTTGAAAGCGTGGCCACCTCCAGTTACAGAGGAAACTCTGGCGAAATTTTCCCAAAAGCCTAACACTTAGAAATATTTTCACCATCAGTGTTAGAAATACTTTTCGACATGTTTTCAAAATATAAGTTTCGCCACGACTATATTTACAAAACATCGGAGGTGGGATTTCACAAAATAAAACGTGATACATATATATATTTAGTATATATTTTTCACAACGTCACTTGAACGTGTTTATGATTATTTTGTGAAAATACTAGTATTATTTTTAGGGTAAAAATAATACTATCGAATGTTAACGAATCCAAAATAATACGAGCGCTTTCACGATAAATATGTAGGTTACACCGGTAATTATTATTACCACTCGATCGTTAAAACGTAACTTACGCAATTTAAAGAAGTATTCATGAACGCGTATTTTTGTTAAAGTATTATTTTGGGAAAGATTTATGTATAATAGAAAATATAATATTTTTGAGAAGAATATTTATATTTGGTGCTAGAAATAAAATATGTTATAAGTGAGACTTAATAATATATTTCGAAATTATACGAACGCACATGTATTAAATCCCCCATCCTTGGGAAGGAAAATAACTACCAAGTATACAGAATGTAAACACGAAATAGTTGCCTAACTATTTCCCAAAAACATAAACCATAAAGCTAAGGCACGGCCATCCGTCTAATAGAGTTAGCACGTGTAGGTCGTCATACAGCTGATCGATTTGGAGGCATACTTGGTAGAGACGCACCACAGTGAGTTCATGCCCCCCTTTTCTCTAACTGTTTTCAGTTTTCTTAACTGCGGGGGTGAAATACATGTTACTATGATTACGAGTAATTTATACATGGTATGGTTAGCGTAAGGAGGTTTACTACTTAGATCATGTGAGTGGGTAGGCGTGAACTGGAGGCCATTAATCCTCATTGTAGGAACCGAGGGACGTAAGCGGTAGATCTATCTGGGTGTAGCGAGCCCAACCCCTGAGCCCGCATAATGGACCAGGGGGTGACTTTGTACCCATCGCCAAATACGCTAGGTTTGAGTCTTCCTACTTGCACTTCACACATATCATTGGCTTTGCAACCCAATGGTGATCTCTTTTTCCTTATTGCTACATACCAGGAATTTTCATACGAACAGACATTTTTACAAAGGTTTTACTTACTCACTTACACATGAACTCGCTCAACATTATTGTTGATTTTTCAACTTACATGTATTTCAGGAAATTAAAGATCTGGCGCGGTATGTTATGTTTTCCCGCTGCATAAGGGTTCCAAGGTCATCCCAGTTTAGGAAATGTGACTCTTTCCTGGACAAGTCACAAATCTTAAACTGCGTTTTATTCAAGTTGATGTTTATGTCTTTCAAACAATATTTTATGTTATGATGTTGTAAGTCTCTAAGACCATGTTATGTTACTTCGGTTTTAAAACTTAAATCTATGGATGATCTTGCATGATTTTATTTCATATAGCTTTGTTATGGTTAAGCTATGGTATTAAGAAGTCACACTAAATTAACCACGCTTTCGCAAAGCCAGGGTGTGACAGCTTGGTATCAGAGCTCTGATCATAGCGAACTAGGATTCTTTCTCGAGTCTAGACTATGATCACTAGGGCTCTCACGAAAACATTTTTACTGTATACCACTTAAGTCCAGATCCAAAACTTTTTATAAACACATGTTGAGCACATTTTATTTATTATTTATAGGCTCAGTCTTAGAGGCTGAGGCTCGGTCTTGGAGGCCGAGGCTCGGTCTGAGAGATCGAGGTAGTTGGCTAGTTGGACTAGGAAGAGTAGGCTCAGTCTTGGAGGCTGAGGCTCGGTCTTAGAGGCCGAGGCTCGATCTAAGAGGTCGAGGTAGATGATAGAGCAGTCTTAGAGACTGGGAAGAATTTGGCTAGTGGGACTAGGAATGTCAGTCTAGGAGACTGGGAGGCTAGTGGGACTAGGAGAATTATTTGATTGCTTACTTGGTGACTAATATGTTTATATGATTATATGATTGATTGTTATACGTATATGTGTTTGTGTTACAAACGTCATGCTTTCATCATGTACTAGAAAGTCGGACACTACAGGGCCCATGGCCATAGTATCAGGCGACATAGCTTTATCAGAGCACGAGGTGTACATTTCCGATACTACCGGCACAGACGATGACGACTTTCAGCCCTTTGCGCTGCCTGATGTCGTAGCAGAGCCTGTTGATGGCCATCTTGTTAGGGATTTGCCACTCGCGGTGATCCCTGCTCCTGTGCCCTTGCCGCTTATCCCATTGTTGATATGCCCCCCCCCCCGACGCTGTCCCTGACGACGATGTCGAACTATCAGAGGAGGATCCACTTGAGGGCGAGGCCCTATTGCTGCTAGTGGTAGCCTACTGCTTGCTGACGCTACTGCAGAGGAGGCTCATGCCCATTCGCCTGTCCCAGACTCATTTGAGCCTGTGGCGCCCGCATCTTTGCATATACAGGGAGTGCAGCACTACTCACACGACGCCGACCCTGATATGGCGTCATCAGCTGCACCAGTTCCCGCACACAGCTCTGAGTTTGATCGCGATACTGAGGACGATTCTGTTTTTCCACCTGGTTTTGATCCAGATCCATGACATTGAGTTCATGCACTTAGACCAGCCCTTGGAGGATCCTGTAGCCCCTGTCGACCCTATGTTTGTGGATCCAACTGATTTTGAAATGAAGTTTGTTGATCCGGAGCCAGTCATGGCCCCTGAGCCAGGCGTTGCTCCTGACCCCGCATTGGAGCATGACCCTGTTCATGCCGATGCACCTGCTGTTGCTCCTTGATTGATCATCTGCTTGGACGAGAGAAAATTTGGGGTAACTGTGCAAGACAATTTACTATTACGGGGGCCCACGTAATAACGACTTGTAGTGCACAGAGATCCTAGTGGACTCTGCGGGTCAAGCTAATGAAAACCAATGTAGCAGGAAATATCTAAAACACGAATGACCAAGGAGAGGCGATGTAGCCTCGAGTTCATTCTATTGCAGGCAACAAGCCAAATTGGCAAGCCTATGTGAAGGCTCAGAAATTTATTTCCCCACTCATACATTGAGTATATTTGTGTGTGAAATTGGGAGATTACATGATGGCTTAGGGTGCTATGTATCTCCTAGACAATTGAGATGATGTCTAACCCGCTTCATGCCACTTCGGCAGAAGAAAATGCCACCCAGGCGTGACACAAACACCAGTACGTTGCCAAGGATAAAAGCCGAGATGCAAAAATGCATCTCGCAGGCAATTGCACGACATGAGGCCCTTCGCTTTAAACACAGCAATGGCACTACTGAAAATAACCCTCCAACTGACTGCACCTATAAGCAGTTCCTGAACTGCAAGCCTTTGAACTTTGACGGAACGGGAGGCGACGTTGCATTTGTTCGTTGGTCCGAAAAGACTGACCCCATTCTAAGAATGAGTAACTGTTCGCCTCAAAGAGAGGGTTACCTATATCTCGGGGTTAATTCTAGATGACACACTCTCATGGTGGAACCTCCAGGTTCAGACCCTTGGTACAGATGCTGCTTACGCACTGAGCTGGGACGAGCTCAAGGAAATGATGAAGAAGAAATACTGTTCTAAGGCTGGAATCCAGAAGCTTGAGGTGAAATTCTGGAATTTGAGGATGGACGGACCGAAGATTCCTGAATACGTCCAGCGATCTCACGACTTGTCTAGGGTCGTCCCCTACTAAGTCATTGATGTTGTATGATACAGTTGTGTACTTGTAAACCTTACATTGTGGTCTCAATTTTTGGCAATGCAATCGCAGTATTCTCATCACTTGTGATGATTGATCTACTGTTTATGTTCTATGACATGAGATGTTATGTGGTTGATTTATTCATAGCAGGAGATGTTATGTGATATTGTTGAATACATACGTACACTTTACTCGCTATGACCTAACCTACGTGAAACATCTTTTAGAAGATGCCACCAAGACGCAAGATGCGCATACCCACCTCGGAGGCAGAACTTCAAGAGATAATTGCCACAGCTATAGCACAGCACGAGGCCCATCGCTCCGATTGCAGCAAAGGTACCTCAGGAAATAACCCCCCCAACGGCTGCACCTACAAGCAGTTCTTAGGCCACAAACCTCGAGAGTTCGACGGCACCGGGGGTGCCTTAGCCTTCGTGCGCTGGGTTGAAAAGACAGATTCTGTTTTACGATTGAGCAAATGTGACCACGAACATCAAGTCAAGTATATAACTGGACTGTTGATGGATGAGGCTCTGTCATGGTGGAACCATCAAATTCGGACGATGGGCGAGACCGCTGCGCATGCTATGACGTGGGACGAACTGAAAAATCTGATGCGTGAAAGATATTGCTCGAGGGCAGAAGTCCAGAGATTGGAGACAGAACTGTGGAACTTGAAAATGAAAGGACCAAAGATAGCAGAGTATGTGCAGAGATTTAACGAATTATCACAAGTTGCCTTACTCCTGGGGACACCAGAGTTTAAGAGAATCGAACAGTTCATAAGGGGATTGGCACCTCAGATTCTAAGCCTGGTAACAACATCAAAACCCTCAACGATCACCGAGGCTATCAACATAAGCATAGCACTCACGGAAGAAGCAGTTAGACGAGGAGAATTTTCCACTGCGGAGGAGAAAAAGGAGACTGCTATAAAGGCATCTGGGGATAACAAGAGGAAGCTCGCAAATTTCAAGATGGTTACTCGGGTAAGTAACAAGAAGAAGGCCAAAAAGGGAAAAGATTACAAGGGTATCCTACCTAAGTGCGACAATTGTTTACGTTATCATGTCGGGCGATGCAAATATGGAAATTGTGGTAACTGTGGCAAGGTGGGACATGTCAAGGAAACTTGTTGGCAAAATACTGAACATAGTAATGGGGGCCAAGACGGTAGTGGGAATCACGAAGGTGACAACGACAATGATAATTGTCGAGGCAGAATGAGTGATAAACAGAAGCATGCTCGAGGATGTTTAAACTGTGGAAGCAAAACGCATTTCAGAAGATATTGCCCGAAAAACAATCAGGCGCGAGGATGAAAGCTCCCCATCGGAGCTAGGGAGGCACGCCAGAGATCCAAGCATGGATAGCGGTACGTCCCATATTACTCAATATTATGCATCTGTATTGCCAACTACTGTTGCAAATTTTACGATTCGCAATTCTAGTGTTCATGGACATAATTGGTTTACGTAGCGAGTGAGTAGTTATTCCAGTACCCATTAGAACAAGCTTAGGGGAAGTTAGTGGAAGCCAACGCAGTAACTGGAATCGGCACGATAGAACCCGGAGAGCGTAAGTTTACGCTAGATCTATTGCCAGTTGAGTTTGGAATCTTCAACGTGGTAATTGGATGTATTAGTTGGCAAGCGATCGAGCGGAGGTTGATATCCGCACCTCGATGTCAAATGAAGGAATGATTGTGACTCACGAAGCAAGATACGCCACCGCCGATCACAAATTACTTAGGGCTCGAAAGTTGTTGTGGGAAGGATGTGTTGTTTCCTGGCTCATATCAGGGACAAGGGAGCCGAAGAACTAAAACTTAACGATACCCCCGTGATCGGAGTATACCCTGAAGTCTTCCTCGAAGACTTGCCGGTGTAATCTCCTGGACGACAAGTCGAATTTTGGCTTCAATTTTGATTCTAGGCGCCGCGCCTGTAGCTAGGTCACTTTATAGACTTGAACCGCCTGAGACGCAGGAATTGTCAACACAACTTCAAGAGTTGCTAGACAAAGGATTCATCAGACCAAGCTTCTCACCTTGGGGAGCTCCGGTCCTGTTTGTTAAGAAGAAAGACGGTAGTTTTCATATGTGCATCGACTACTGGGAGTTGAACAAGTTGACTATCAAGAATAGGTATCCCCTGCCGAGGATCGATGACTTATTCGATCAACTGCAAGGTTCAAAGCTTTTACTCAAAGATCGATTTACGATCTGGATACCATCAAATAAGGATACAAGAGGAGAGTATCCCAAAGACAACCTTCAGAACTCGTTATGGACACTACGAGTTCCTTGTTATGCCGTTTGGTTTGACAAACGCACCTGCAGTCTTTATGGATTTGATGAATAGAGTTTGCAAGCCGTACTTGGACAAGTTCGTGATTGTGTTTATCGACGACATCTTGATTTATTCAAGGACAAAGGCTGAGCACGAACAGGATCTAAGAGCTATTTTGGAGTTGTTGAAGAAGGAACAGTTGTATGCCAAATTATCTAAGTGCGAATTTTGGCTACGTGAAGTCCAATTTCTTGGACATGTGGTTAATGGAAATGGAATCCATGTTGATCCCACAAAGATCGAAGCGATCAAGAATTGGGAAACGCCTAAGACGCCAACCGAGATTCGACAATTCTTGGGTTTGGCTGGCTATTATCGAAGATTCATCGAGGATTTCTCAAAGATCGCTCAACCATTGACGCTCCTCACGCAGAAAGATAAGAAGTTTGATTGGGGAATCAAACAGGAAGAAGCGTTCCAGATATTGAAGGATAAGCTCTGCAATGCGCCAACCTTAGCACTACCGGAAGGTACAGATAATTTTGTGGTATACTGCGACGCTTCGCGTCAAGGATTGGGTTGTGTGTTGATGCAACGCCAAAAGGTTATTGCTTACGCATCACGTCAATTGAAAGTGCACGAAAAGAACTATACCACACATGATTTGGAATTTGGCGCAGTGGTTTCTGCATTAAAGATCTGGAGACACTACCTTTATGGTACAAAGTGTACAATTTTTACAGATCACAAAGAGCCTACAACACATATTCAACCAGAAGGAGCTGAATATGAGGCAAAGACGTTGGGTTGAGTTGCTGAACGATTACGACTGCGAGATAAAGTATCATCCAGGGAAGGCGAATGTGGTTGCCGACGCCCTGAGTCGAAAAGAAAGGATCAAGCCCGTAAGGGTTAGGGCTTTAGAAATGATTATCCAAACCGATCTTTCCTTGCGCATTCGTGCCGCGCAGAAAGAAGCTCTCAAGGAAGGAAACCTTGAAGAAGAATATCTCCGTGGGATGGAGAAGCTACTGGTACCAAACGAGGAAGGAACGTTATGTTTTGAGAAAAGGATTTGGGTTCCTTTGTTTGGAGGTTTAAGGAAGGTTATTTTCAATAAAGCTCACAAATCACGGTACACTATCCACCCAGGAGCGGATAAGATGTACCAAGACCTCAAAGATTATTATTGGTGGCCTAGGATGAAAGGCGATGATGCTGTTTATGTGAGCAAATGTTTAACATGCGCTAAGGTTAAAGCGGAATAACAGAAGCCTTCAGGACTTCTGCAACAACCTGAGATTCCCAAGTGGAAATGGGAACAAATCTCAATGGATTTTATTACAAAGTTGCCAAGAACGCCAAGAGGCCATGACACTATTTGGGTAATAGTGGATCGATTGACGAAGTCAGCACACTTCTTGCCTATCAGAGAGAAGGATAATACGAGCAAGTTGGCTGAAATTTACATGAGAGAGATCGTCGCACGTCATGGAGTGCCTCTCTCAATCATTTCTGATAGAGACGGAAGGTTTGTGTCAAGGATATGGCAATCCTTCCAAGAAGCTTTTGGATCGCAATTAAATTTGAGCACTGCGTTTCATCCGCAAACTGACGGTCAAAGCGAGCGAACGATACAGACTTTGGAAGACATGCTGAGAGCGTGTGTTATGGATTTGGGCGGTAGCTGGGATAAGTATTTGCCTTTGGTCGAATTTTCATACAACAACAGCTACCACACCAGTATTGGTGTCGCGCCATTCGAAGCCCTTTACGGACGCAAGTGCCGATCACCCCTATACTGGGCTGACACAGGTGATAGGCAGCTTGCTGGTCCCGAAATCGTCCAAGAGACGACAGACAAGTTTGCGCAGATTCTTAAACGCATCGAAGCAGCTCGCCACAGACAGAAGGCCTATGCGGATCCAAACCGAAAACACGTGGAATTTCAAGTGGGAGAAATGGTTTTATTGAAAGTTTCACCCTGGAAGGGTGTGGCACGCTTCAGAGAGCGTGGGAAGTTAAATCCGCGCCACATTGGTCCTTTCAGAATTTTGGAAAGAATAGGACTAGTAGCATACAAGCTGGACTTGCCTGCCGAACTTCATTCAGTTCACGATACATTTCATGTATCCAACCTGAAGAAAAGTCCAACTCAAGATACCATTGTCATTCCCATCGACGAGATTCATGTTGACGACACGCTCCATTTCGATGAAGAACCGGTTGAGGTTACGGATTGGAAAGTAAACAAGACCCGCCGGAGCAGTGTCAAGCTCGTCAAAGTTCGTTGGAATGCCAGACATGGTCCTGATTACACCTGGGAGCGTGAGGACCGGATGAAAGAGAAATACCCCCACCTATTTTCCTAAGAACCCTGCATCTACTAGCAGAACTTAAAATTTCGGGACGAAATTTTTCTAACGGGGGGAGAATGTGACAACCCTCACTAAACCAGGTATCCGTACGACTTAATTAATAATTAATTAATGCTTAATTACTGTGCTTGTTTGAAATTACTGATGAACTGCTACTTGATTTCTGATACATGCATATACCTGCATCATACTTTACTTACCGTCACTACATTATTTACATGCTGAACCTTAGTGACAAACATGATGCACAAAAAGCACAGTAGCACTATAACGGATAACCTATTGAACATGCTGATAAAGCCAGCATCAGGCAGACACTGCCTCTAAGGCCTGTATGAGCCAGAAATATTTTGCTACACTAGTGGTGAGTGTAGGGATACAAGGGTTGTAGAACCGCGTCTCTAGGAATAAGTTACAATGACTGGATGTGCCTAAAACGTACTCTAAGTACAAAATTCAGCACTTTACATAATAATTCAGCTTTTAGCTAACTAATAAAGTGCCAAAACATGAGAAAAATATTACTAGACACTTTCCAAAGTGTCAGAAATGAGTTGTGTCACTAAAAAGGGTATTAACGACACTTTAAAGCTTTGTTAAGCACTTTAACGGATTACCATCCAACCGAACAACCGGACTTTACCCGGAACATGAAAATATTGTCATTTTCATTGTTTAACATTATTTTTCTTTTTCTGAGCCAGTTAGGGTCCCTGAATACCCTAACACCCGCTTTAAAGCACTACACACCACTAACCGGGTTAATCCCTATACTTAACTAGATTAACCTAACTAATGTCTAACTACTAGTTGGATTTGAACTAGACCCCCCCCCCCCCTTAACCAAACCGTCCCCATGAGGGGGACATACCTTGTCCTTGTGTGATTATTTTAATCAACCATGTTTAGTATCTAGAATACATATAGACCTTTGGTTAATACTCATGCTAATTATCTATAAGTTACCACCATAACCCAACATAACATTTCATCTCACAACTCACAACAACACTTCCTCTCTCTCCCTAGAAAGCTCACGGCCGAACACCCCCTTGAACACACCACCACCTTTCGATTTTGATCATCACTTTCCAAGCTCATACAAGTGATAAGGATCCCGCATAAGGAGTCTTGGTGCAATCGGAAGGCGAAGGACCTCGTTATCTTGCTTTTAACCACGCGTTTTTCGTCTAGATTCTTCCCTAGCCTCGAGCTAGTGGTATGTTACTTAAATCACCTACTCGAACTATTTTGAAGTGGTTAATACGATGTGTAACGGTTAAAACTCGAAATCTTACAAGATGATGCTTTAAAGTTTACTAAAAGCACTTAAAAAGATGGTTAAAAGCTTAGAAGTTGTGTAAATGTTGTAGTAATCAAATTGTGTGATTATTTGGACCCGATCTATGTTGTGGTAGCTCGGATCATCATTTAACCCGGTTTAGTCATGTTCTTGGATCATGACATAAGGTTATTTTGGAAGAAACAAGGGTTAAAAGATGAAACTCTACCACACCCGAATCATGAACTTGTGTAAAAGCGTTTTAACTTGTGAAAAAGTGTTTAAAACTAGTAGATCTATGTATCTAGAGTAAATTGCCATTTTAGTCCCTGAGTTTTGTCCAAATTTGCCATTTTGATCCAAATAGTTTTTTTTTCCATCTGGGTCCCTGACTTTTCACTTTATTGCCATTTTAGTCCCTGAGTTTTGTCCAAATTGCCATTTTAGTCCCTGAGTTTTGTCCAAAATTTGCCATTTTGATCCAAACATTTTTAGTGGATTGGATCAAAATGGCAATAAAAGTGAAAAGTCAGGGACCCAGATGGAAAAAAAAAAACTATTTGGATCAAAATGGCAAATTTGGACAAAACTCAGGGACTAAAATGGCAATTTACTCATGTATCTACAAGCGGTATTTTCAAAGAACCAAGTAACAAAGAAATCATGTTTTCTAAAGACGGATATTACACTAACAAAAATGATTTTTAGAACACACAAGTGTGTAAACACTTGTGTAACACAAAGTTTCGACAAAATAACTATTTTTGTAAAAGTTGATAAGAAGTTGTAAAGACGGAACTTCTCTGAAAACAAGGTTTTTATGAAACCGGATTGATTTATATAAAGATCCGCTAAAAGTAATGGGATTTACTTCATAATATTAGAAAACCACAAGTTCATGTAATTTTTGCGATCTACATATATACTGACTAGTTGATACGTTGAATATTGTTTTGATTGAATGATAAAAATGGTTGGTTTGATTTATAAAAGAAAATGATACGCTTGAAAGCGTGGCCACCTCCAGTTACAGAGGAAACTCTGGCGAAATTTTCCCAAAAGCCTAACACTTAGAAATATTTTCACCATCAGTGTTAGAAATACTTTTCGACATGTTTTCAAAATATAAGTTTCGCCACGACTATATTTACAAAACATCGGAGGTGGGATTTCACAAAATAAAACGTGATACATATATATATTTAGTATATATTTTTCACAACGTCACTTGATACGTGTTTATGATTATTTTGTGAAAATACTAGTATTATTTTTAGGGTAAAAATAATACTATCGAATGTTAACGAATCCAAAATAATACGAGCGCTTTCACGATAAATATGTAGGTTACACCGGTAATTATTATTACCACTCGATCATTAAAACGTAACTTACGCAATTTAAAGAAGTATTCATGAACGCGTATTTTTGTTAAAGTATTATTTTGGGAAAGATTTATGTATAATAGAAAATATAATATTTTTGAGAAGAATATTTATATTTGGTGCTAGAAATAAAATATGTTATAAGTGAGACTTAATAACATATTTCGAAATTATACGAACGCACATGTATTAAATCCCCCATCCTTGGGAAGGAAAATAACTACCAAGTATACAGAATGTAAACACGAAATAGTTGCCTAACTATTTCCCAAAAACATAAACCATAAAGCTAAGGCACGGCCATCCGTCTAATAGAGTTAGCACGTGTAGGTCGTCATACAGCTGATCGATTTGGAGGCATACTTGGTAGAGACGCACCACAGTGAGTTCATGTCCCCCTTTTCTCTAACTGTTTTCAGTTTTCTTAACTGCGGGGGTGAAATACATGTTACTATGATTACGAGTACTTTATACATGGTATGGTTAGCGTAAGGAGGTTTACTACTTAGATCATGTGAGTGGGTAGGCGTGAACTGGAGGCCATTAATCCTCATTGTAAGAACCGAGGGACGTAAGCGGTAGATCTATCTGGGTGTAGCGAGCCCAACCCCTGAGCCCGCATAATGGACCAGGTGGTGACTTTGTACCCATCGCCAAATACGCTAGGTTTGAGTCTTCCTACTTGCACTTCACACATATCATTGGCTTTGCAACCCAATGGTGATCTCTTTTTCCTTATTGCTACATACCAGGAATTTTCATACGAACAGACATTTTTACAAAGGTTTTACTTACTCACTTACACATGAACTCGCTCAACATTATTGTTGATTTTTCAACTTACATGTATTTCAGGAAATTAAAGATCTGGCGCGGTATGTTATGTTTTCCCGCTGCATAAGGGTTCCAAGGTCATCCCAGTTTAGGAAATGTGACTCTTTCCTGGACAAGTCACAAATCTTAAACTGCGTTTTATTCAAGTTGATGTTTATGTCTTTCAAACAATATTTTATGTTATGATGTTGTAAGTCTCTAAGACCATGTTATGTTACTTCGGTTTTAAAACTTAAATCTATGGATGATCTTGCATGATTTTATTTCATATAGCTTTGTTATGGTTAAGCTATGGTATTAAGAAGTCACACCAAATTAACCACGCTTCCGCAAAGCCAGGGTGTGACAGCGCAAGCCTGGCCAATTTTTTTACTATAAATAGCAGACATTGGCACTTGAAATTCTGCGTATGTTCGACGAAGAAATTCGTTCTATGCTCTGAGATATCTTCTGTTTATCACAATTAACACACATGGATCACTAATCGACGCCGCAATCAGGGTAATAACTCGATCGCTGATACGATTCAATGTCCGATTGATCAAAATATCCAATGGATGTTTAAGTGCTGCCCACATTAGGGTTTATGCTTTGTCATTCGTTGTTAATTCGATGGATGTTTAAGTATCGCACTTTGTCATTCGTTGTGAGGGTTTGATCTCGTGAGTTATCGTAAATAGTGTATTGATTTCTAACCCAAAATTGTGTGCCTGTTATTAAATTTAGGTTAAAAAGGCTAATCAGTAGGCTAAACTCTGCTCAAATTAAATCTGCAATGTGAGTCATTCTCTTTTTATCAATTATTTTACAATACCTCAAATTATTTTCAAGGTTATAATTACAGGGACTAAGTCGTGGATATCTTGAATTACTGGTTAGTGGGGTATTGTGCACATTACTAATTTTCTCCCAGTTAGGTTCATTGACCTATTAGGGATAATCATCACTATTTAGGTTCATTGATCTAATAGTGGTATGACCATCGTCACCATTGTGATTTGTCACCATTGTGACAGAGCGCCAGATAAAAATAAGATAGAAGCCATTGTAATCGCTCTTATGCTGTAATTAATAACTATGCATCATTATGCAAAATAGAATGATTCACTCAGTATTTCCCGCTGACAAAACCTTTTCCAAACATGTTTCCGGTGATCTGTTATGATCCAGGAAAAGTGCCATATAGAACTACAAGCTCAAAGAAGTGGCTCAGTATAAAATAAAGAAACATGTTTTGTAAAATAAAAGATTTCTTTGTGAAATCTCAAGATTGTAAATTACCGGGTTTTATCCCGCGTTGTGAAATAAAATAATCGGGAAATATTTCAGTCTTAAAAAGATCCTGATGTAAACTTCCGCTGTTAAACTCAATTAATTAAATACCACGGGATTTCTGTCCCGCGGCTCCTGAAACGGGTCAAACCGGGTCGGGGGCCGTGACAGAAAAAGGTGGTATCAGAGCAACTGATCGAGCCACTGATTTAAACCAATTAAGTATTTAGAAAATACTTAATTTTTTTTATTAATTGCTATTTTGTGATTATATGTTTTATTATCTAGCTAACTGTATACAGTATGGGCAGATCTTTATATGCTAACCAATGTAGCAATTAATACAAATTCTTAAATAATTTGACCCAAGTTTAGCACCTTTATTATCTACAGTCTAGAAACCTTATAAATAAATTTACAAATAAAACCTAGTGTGTTTTAATTTTCAGTTGTTTTGGTAGTTACCCAGTATGAAATACTATTTAAAAAGTTTTTCTATAAAATTTTGTTATGATTTCTAATTTAGTAATTGTGTGTATTTTGCAAAACAGCATGAGTAACTTGTCTAATGCCCTTCAGAATTTAAATCTCTATCCGGTAAGAATAGAGGTTTCCAGAGATTTCAGTAGATATATACCAGACATAGAAGAACCTATAGAATTCAACGCTTCACCTCTCGAGAAACCCAAGCCTAAGAAAATGGAAATTGGGGAAAGCTCTAGGCAAATTGAGGGGTTACTATCTCAAGAAGAACTAGATTTTATAATAACAAACGATGATACTATTGAGCCTATTAATGAAAATGATTTTATTCATTCTCTTGAAACACAACTACCAATGAATTTAGAACCAGCTATTCCAAACCCTTCAATCCACTCGCAAATAGACGAATGGTTGAATAATGAAATACTGTTAAAAAACCATCCCTATAAACTTTTTCCTAAGTTCAATCCAGAACCTTTACCAAATCCACCAATGAGTAACGAGAATATGGCTGAACTCCGTTATTTTAACAAAGAACTAATGGATGCTGGGAATAGGATCCAAGAGATTTTGGGACAGATCTCCTGGAAATACGATGAGAAGGAACGCCGTTACTAGAATATCACCTGACAAAGGATAGGGGATTATGAAACTGTGGTTGTGTAATAGTAATAGTAAAATCAGTATGTGTAAAATAAATAATAAAACGGTTGTATATAGAAGCATGATATAATCTATAAAACAAATGAAATATTAGAAAATTTACAATTTTGTTGTATATTCGTTTACGTGATTATGTGCAATTAATTGTGACCTTGGATTATTTCTTTTATACTAGTTATTTATCTATAAATTAGTTATCAGATGGAAAACGCTAATAATGAACCAGTTAATGAGGTTAATCAATCTGAGCAACAACCGGGGGATCAATTTATGACTAGGCAGGATATAGAAAATATCGTTGCTCAAAGGATAGCCAACGCTATTCCAGAAATAGTTGCTCAAGGGATAGCCAATGCTATTCCAGCAATCGTTGCTGCTGTTAAAAATCCAATCGAACCTCAACAAATCGTTCCTAGTAAACGTATTTCTGAAGATAACTTCAGTAATAGTATAAACGGAGGCAGTAATCATGTTAATCATGATAATGAACCACGGCAAGCTCCGCTCCCTAAGAAAAGGAAAACTGCAACGCCTGGTTGCACTTACAAAGAATTTCTTGCTTGTAAACTCACTGAGTTTGCAGGCAATGAAGGAGCGACTGCGGCACTGCGTTGGTTAGAGAAAACCGAGGCAGTAATTGCCATAAGTAAATGTGCTCAGGATGATCAGGTCATGTACGCGTCAAATCTTTTCAAAGAAGTGGCGCTAGAATGGTGGAATACGGTGTTACAAGCAAAATGAAGAAGGATGGCATATGCTATGAACTGGGAAGAATTTAAAAGCTTTGTAGAAAGAAAATTCTGTCCCGAGTATGAAAAGGAACAAATGACAAATAAGTTTCTAAACCATCGGATGGTGGATGTAGATTGTCGAGGGTATACTACGACATTCTTCGAATATGCTCGAGTGGTACCAACCCTGGCTTCGCCAGAGCCGGTACTTATTTCTCGTTATATTTGGGGATTGATTGGCGAAATCCGTAATATCGTCAAGGCTGCAAAACCTTGCACAATTGATGATGCGGTGGATTTAGCCAATACTCTGACTGATGAGCTAGTCCGGACAAGAGAAGAAAATAGAAGGAAGGAAGTAGCCCAAAAGATTACCCAAGAATTCCATCCGGGTAACCATAACAATTTCAAGAGAAAAGGAAATGGGCAATCTACCACTAGTCCATTTTGCAATTTTTGCAAAAGGAAGCATTTTGGAAGATGCAAAGGATATTGCAATTTTTGCAAAATTCCGGGGCATCAAGAAGAAGACTGCAGGAGGAAGAAATTTTCAGTCTGCTACAACTGTGGAGAAGCTGGACATCTTAGGCCAGATTGTCCAAAATTAAACAAACCATCTGACAATAAAGCTAAACCTGCAGAAGGAGCAAAAAGGAATGTAAGAGCCTTCCAACTAACTGCTAAAGAAGCAGAACTCATTCCAGATGTGATAGCCGGTACGTTCTTAGTTCACAACGTTTACATAAAAGTATTATTTGACTCTGGTGCAAACCAAAGTTTTATAAATACTTCATTCTGCCAAACTTTTAACTTACCTTTAACCAAGCATTAGGCAAATTTCTACAATAGAAACGACAGATGGGAATTCAGTTAAAATAAATAAGGTTCTGCAAAACGTAGAAATAGAACTTTTAAGTCATAAATTTTCTGCAACCCTATTATCTATGAAATTAGTTGAAATCAAGGTTGTGCTAAGAATGGATTGATTAGTAAAACAATTATGCTCGAATTATCTATGATAAGAATTCCATAGAAATTTGTGCACCACTGGAGAAGTAATAATGATTACAGGAGATAAGCTATGTAAAACCCTAAAGTTCATATCAGTAATGAAAGTTGCTAATTATGAACGAAAGCAAGGAATAGTATACATGATTTCAGTAATCATCAATACTAAAGATAAAGAATTTAAGGAAATTTCTGTAGTTTCAGAATACCCAGATGTATTCCCAGAAGATTTACCTGGATTACCACCAGATAGGGAGATAGAATTTAGGATTCATCTAATTCCAGGAATTTTACCGATAAGCCAAGGAACCTTATCGGTTAGCACCTACAGAAATATAAAAACTGAAAAAGCAATTAGATGAATTATTAAGTAAAGGTTTCATACAACCTAATTTATCCCCGTGTGGGGGGCATTAGTGTTGTTTATTAAGAAAAAGATGGTTCAATGAGAATGTGTATTGATGATAGGGAATTAAATAAGGTTACAATTAAGAATCGATACCCATTACCTAGAATTGATAATCTATTCGATCAATTCCAGGGAGATAGATATTTTTCTAAGATCGACTTACGTTCCGGATATCATCAATTGAAAGTACAAGAGGAAGACATACCTAAAACCGCTTTCAGAATTAGGTATGGTCATTACGAGTTTACAATCATTGCCCTTCGGATTAACGAATGCACCTCCAGCATTCATGGACATGATGAATAGGATCTGTAAACTATATTTGGATAAATTTGTAATTGTCTTCAAAGACGATATACTTATTTATTCCAAAAGTCAGGAAGGACATTGTCAGTACTTGCATGCACTCTTAGCATTTTTAAGAAAAGAGAAGCTTTACGCCAAATTCTCGAATTGTGAATTTTGGCTGCCAAAAGTGCAAGTTTTAGGTCATATGGTGAATCATGAAGGTATTCATGTAGATCCTGCTAAAATTTAAGCAATTACCAAAAATGGAAGATTCCGCAATCCACAATGGAAATTAGTAGTTTTGTAGGTTTAGCCAGATACTATAGACGGTTTATATTTTTTTTCAAGATAGCTATACCGTTAACTAAGCTAACCTATAAAACAGTTAAAGGATCTAAACAAGAAGAAGCCTTTAGGATATTAAAACATAAATTAACAAAATCCTAGCCTTACCAGAAGGAACTGAAGATTTTGAAGTATATTATGATGCTTCAAAACTAGGATTAGGATGTGTGCTTATGCAACGCAAGAAGGTAATTGCGTATGCTTCAAGACAGTTGAAAAAGCACGAAGAGAACTATACAACACATGATTTAGAATTAGGAGCCATAAATTTTGCCCTTAAGATTTGGAGACATTATCTGTATGGAAGTAAGTTTACTATCTATACGGATCATAAGAATTTAAGATATATATTTGGGCAAAAAGAATTAAAAATGAGGCAAAGGAGATGGATGAAAATCCTAAGCGACTACGACTGTGATATTCAGTATCACGAAGGAAAAGCTGAAGATGGCTAGAGATCGCCAGAAGAGTTATACAAATAATAGACGAAAGCCGTTGGAATTTCAAGTTAGAGACAAAATGCTATTGAAAGTATCTCCTTGGAAAGGAGTAGTTAGATTTGGTAAGAAAGGAAAGTTAAATCCAAGATATGTAGGACCATTTCCAGTGATTCAACGTATAGGACCAATTGCTTATCATTTACAACTACCAGGAGAGTTAGCTGGAGTACATGATGTATTTCATGTATCCAATCTCAAGAAATGTCTATCAGACGAATCTTTGGTAGTACCTCTCCAAGATATAAAGGTAAACGAAAAATTTGTAGAGAAACCTCTTCAGATAGAAGATAGAAAGATCAAATTTCTCAAAACACAAACGATTAGTGTTAGTTCAAGTAAAGTGGGATTCAAAGATAGGACCCTAATACACTTGGGAACTGGAATCAGAAAAGAAGCGAAAGTATCCTCAATTATTCCAGTAAATCTCGAGGACGAGATTTTTATTAAGGTGGGGAGAATGTAACAACTCTCATCAAAAGTCATATTTATTAAATTAATTTGTCCAATAGGAAACCCTAATTGAGACACCCAAGTGATTCTGCGCAAACCCTAAAATTTTCAGAACAATCAAAATCAGGATCAGGGCCCCTAAAACTCCGGGGGGGGGGGGGGGTATTTCCTAGTTAACGATTATCTTCAAATCTCGCTGTAAAAATCGAATTAATGAAATGTGTCGACTCAGCAGGCCTAGTCCCAAACGTGGCAAACCTATAGTGCTTAGGTGTTCCTTACGCACCGTAAGGAAATTAGTGTTACGGTGCGCAAGGGTAGTTACGCACCGTAAGGGTCAGAGTGTTACGGTGCGCAAGCCTGGCCAATTTTTGACTATAAATAGCATACATTGGCACTTGAAATTCTGCGTATGTTCGACGAAGAAATTCGTTCTATGCTCCGAGATATCTTCTGTTTATCACAATTAACACACACGGATCACTAATCGACGCCGCAATCAGGGTAATAACTCGATCGCTGATACGATTCAATGTCCGATTGATCAAAATATCCAATGGATGTTTAAGTGCTGCCCACATTAGGGTTTATGCTTTGTCATTCGTTGTTAATTCGATGGATGTTTAAGTATCGCACTTTGTCATTCGGTGTGAGGGTTTGATCTCGTGAGTTATCGTAAATAGTGTATTGATTTCTAACCCAAAATTGTGTGCCTGTTATTAAATTTAGGTTAAAAAGGCTAATCAGTAGGCTAAACTCTGCTCAAATTAAATCTGCAATGTGAGTCATTCTCTTTTTATCAATTATTTTACAATACCTCAAATTATTTTCAAGGTTATAATTACAGGGACTAAGTCGTGGATATCTTGAATTACTGGTTAGTGGGGTATTGTGCACATTACTAATTTTCTCCCAGTTAGGTTCATTGACCTATTAGGGATAATCATCACTATTTAGGTTCATTGATCTAATAGTGGTATGACCATCGTCACCATTGTGACAGAGCGCCAGATAAAAATAAGATAGAAGCCATTGTAATCGCTCTTATGCTGTAATTAATAACTATGCATCATTATGCAAAATAGAATGATTCACTCAGTATTTCCCGCTGACAAAACCTTTTCCAAACATGTTTCAGGTGATCTGTTATGATCCAGGAAAAGTGCCATATAGCACTACAAGCTCAAAGAAGTGGCTCAGTATAAAATAAAGAAACATGTTTTGTTAAATAAAAGATTTCTTCGTGAAATCTCAAGATTGTAAATTACCGGGTTTTATCCCGCGTTGTGAAATAAAATAATCGGGAAATATTTCAGTCTTAAAAAGATCCTGATGTAAACTTCCGCTGTTAAACTCAATTAATTAAATACCACGGGATTTCTGTCCCGCGGCTCCTGAAACGGGTCAAACCGGGTCGGGGGCCGTGACACTTGTGCCATTTAGATGACACAACCCTTCTTCAAACACCTTGACGCCTTAAGCATAGACACTCTCTTAGGTAACCCATACTGGGTATCCCCCTGAATTGTCAACGGCTTACCATAAGGAGTTTTAATAACCACTTGTTTCTTATCACAAACGATCTGAGCTTGGTTATGAGATAACCAATCCATGCCTATTACTATGTCGAATCCAAAGACAACGGAAAAAAGTGGTTCCTAATGGATATAAAACATCAATCTAACATGGTTGAAGCAGTTTCTATGGTACCATCGGCCAATTCTACTTCATACTTTATGCTTAGGGTTTTAACATGAAGATTTAATAACTTACGAAACTTATAATCCACAAACGACTTATCTGCACCCGAATCAAACAATACCCTTGCATAAACATCATTGATAAGAAAGGTACCTGTTATCACAATGTCGTTCTGAATGGCCTCCTGAGCATTCATTTGAAAGACCCGAGCACTGGTCTTCTTACCATCTTCAGGTTTCTTTGCATACTTTGGGCAATTGGACATGATGTGCCCCTTCTCGTTACAGTTGTAACAAGTCGCATCCTTTATCTTCTTGCAATCCAACGTTTTATGCTCGCTTGATTTGCAGATCCCACAAGCTCTGGGCTGCGATTGGGATTTCGATTCGAACCTGCACTTCCCTAGATAACGCTTCTTACAGGTTTTACACCTGGGTTTTTCACCCGACTGTTGGTTATCCTTCTTGAACCCTAAACTCTTCTTGTGATCAAAGTTCCCATTATGTTTCTTATCATAACGGTGTGAGCTCTCATCCTCACGTTTCCTTTTTCCCTCATCGGCATTCTGAAGCGATCTCTGCCTGACCGCATCGAGAGTAAGAGATAATGATAAATCAGCCACTGACCTAAACGTAGTAGGTCTTGATGCTTTCACACTTGCTTTAATCTCCGGGGCTAAACCTCCAATAAATCAAGCTATATGTTTCGGTTCCGGTGTGACCAAGTATGGAACGAATCGTGACATAGTGTTGAAGCTCGTGAGATACGCCTGACAGTCCAAGTTCTTCATAACCAATGTCAGGAAGTCAGTCTCAATCTTCTCAACTTCATGTGGAGGGAAGAAATTTTCTTTGATTAGAGCAACAAACTGCTCCCAAGTCAAGTTGTATAACAGAATCTTCCTGTAGCTTGGATCAGTGACCTCCACCAAGCTAGAGCTTCTCCTTTAAACGATTGTGACAAAAACTTCACAATGTCCTGTTCAGCACAACCACTAATATCAACCACTGTGTCCATCTCATCTAGCCACATCATGCAATCAATGGCTCCTTTCTCCCCTGTGAAGTCTCTGGGCTTGCAGGAGACGAAATACTTATATGAACAGGTTTTAGCACGTGGCTCTTGATTGAGCATTGCTTTCTTAGATGGAACACTCCTCTGATTCGATGAGTGATGAGATTCGCTCTTGCGAGCTGTATGAGTCTTAGAGGGTGGTTTTGAATGTGGTACAGACTGAGTTCTGACGCTGGTACCACTTGATTCATTAAACTGTCTGTTAAGAGCCCGAGTAACGGCATTGTCTATTAATGCCTGCAGTTCCGCAGCAGCAACATTAACTCTGGTAGTGTCATTATTCTCCCTCGGGTGGCTGTTAACCTCATCTGATCCAGCCATGTAGCTTGATTACTACATAATATATTGACAATGATTCATTCAGAAGTTTATTATGGAATTGTCATTTATGGCAATTCATTAACCATGGTAACCATAAACCATATTGGTTACTTCAAATTTATATTATATTTTACCCAGTTATAAACTATTAAGGATAATAGGGTGGCATACAAAAGGCATAGTCACAAGGACAATTTAATTCATGGGCCATGATCTTATAGGATCGAGTCATTAAGGCTTGAACGTAGTTCATTACCTTTTCTTGACAGGGAGTCGTAGACTGCAACTGTCTTTTGTCTCAAAGGACAATAAATATGGCCCGTAGGCACTACATCACTAATGGATGTTTTAAATAATAATGAAAGAAATTGGAAGAATCCAATATAAGGATGACTTATGTGATTTTATCGAATCACATTTGTCAGGAGTGTTAACATGTTTTCAGATGTTAACAAGGAATTGAATCTTAAAAAAAGGAACTACCATCATGGCCCTGTCTTAATATGACACATAGGCTAGGTTTTGCTTTTAAGATTTTCTTTAATATATATTGGCAGATTAATATAAAATGAAATGTTTTATGTTAATTTATTTCATATAATATATTTATACATATAATGACAAAATGAAATTTTGAACTAAAACATTCCACTAAATTAAGAAGGAGTACATAGGTGCCCTAAACGGGACTTTTACTTAAATAACTTGCCCACGCAGGGGCTAAAATGAAGATACAAGTCCTCACAGGGACTGAATACATAAATAGATGTCCACGCAGGGACTTAATTGAAAATTAAAAATACAAAACAAACAAATAAGGAATTTCAATAATCCCTTTTGTTCTTCCCTTTGATTAAATTAGCCAAACCCTTAAGTAGACCCCGACGGCTCCTACGCTCCCTCTGAACATCTCGTTCCACTTGATTCAACTTTTGAATGATCTCCTGCTACTGCGGTGGTTAGACAAGTGGCGCCTGCGGCTGCTGCTGCGGCTGAGGCTGAAACGGTGGTGGGTATTGATACCCATAAGCTGGGTATCCAGTCTGGTAGGAAGCTCCGTAGGGCCCTTTAGGATGAAGAGCATTGTAGTTCGCCGCTACGAAATACGGGTCAACATCAAAGGCGTTGTAGTAAGTGTAGCCAGAGTGGCCTGGCTGCTCAAAAGGGTTATACGCTGCTGCACCAGCGTAAGAAGGTATTGGGTTATCAAAACCCACATGTGGTGGTGGTGGTGCGACTGGCGCAGAGTCCACCTTAGAAACTGGGTTTGAAGGCCCTCCCATCTGCGGGTCTTCACACAGTGGCGGGTAGTGACTGCCACTGGAGTGTTGGGGGGTGCTGAAGTGGAATCCCCCTCGCACGGACATCCGTGCTCCTGATCTTCTCTGCTTCGGCGGCTCCGGAGGCGGATGCTGCTCTAGCGGCGGCGGTGGCAGTGGTGTAACCGTCTGAAAACGTGAATCCTCAGAGGTATCCTGCTGCTGCTGTTGAGGTGGGTTGAAAGAAGGAGTAAACTCCCAAGGGTAGGTGGCCCACCTTTCTGCAAAGCTGTCTGGGCCCCGATATGGTGAACCGTGAAAGGACGATCCATCTGAAATCTCTATGGGATGCGTGGGCGTCCCAGTTGGCGGCTCGGCGGGATCGGGGTCATCATCCATTTCCATATCCTTGATCCCAGGATAATGGTCAGCGGGTCCCAGAGGGTTTGGACCCTCTGGTTCTTGAACCTGGTTTACCGGATTGAACCGACTCTGGAAGTACGGGGTCGGGTCCTGAAAGGCGCGGTGAGAACCCGACCGCTGCAACGGCAAGTAGGAATGGCGGGAATGATCGGACTCGTTGCCTTGATGGAGCCCGAAGGAATCGTGTTACGAAGGTGAGGAGCTAAGCGAGACAAAACGCCTCGCAGGCTCTAAGTAGGTCCTCCAGTCTTCTTGAGGACTAGTGCTCATGGTTACTGAAGGAGTTCGCTGGTGTGATGGCCCGGCCTCATGGTCATGACTGGTGAAGATTGGGGCTTTACCGCCTCTTCCTCTTCCTCTAATACGCGGTGGCATCTTCTGTTCCTGCCAACACAAACAAAAGAACCAACAAAGGAAAACAACAAAGGACAAAATAAAAGATTAGGATTAGTCCTAAGTCCTTTGCCTAGACTCGGAAGTCAAGGAATGTGCAACTGTGTCATTGAGATTAAACACAAAAGGTTAGTGTTTAATTCACTCAATGTTGGCTCTGATACCAACCTGTCACACCCCCGATATTTCCACGTATTACCGGTGGGCCCGGTGGGGAGTATCATGACGTAGTTGATATCATCATAGTCAATTTATCACAGTTCAATGCACAGCGGAAGTCTAAAAGTAATAATATTACAAACCGAATTAAAGTAACACAAATATTACAAACGGATTAAAAGATGGATCCACAGGTGGATCAAAACAAAAGGAAGTAATGCTCAACGCACAAATAATCTTTTATAACTTGGGATAATTATTATAAAATAATCTTGTATACAGTTTTATATGTTTGTCGTCCGTTAGGCCGGTTAGAAGAGCCGAACAAGATTAACTGACACACCACAAGTATAATGCCCACAAGGAAAACTCCTTATTGTGGGATACCTTTTATACATACACAACTGTCAGGTGTATGCCTACACCCCGTGCTTAAGTCGTGGCCATTTCAATGAATGAGCCGAGGATATCCAGGACATGGTCATTAACCCCCAAAGGCATTCCACCAAACAAAACATATTAAAAGGGTTATTTAAATATATTAATCACAATCCGATTTAAATACTACACACCAGACCAAGCGATATTATTATAATACCGTATCCCAAGCCCGTATAACGGAAAATAAGTTAAAAGTATTTACTTAAGCAAAATATACAAATTTATCTCAGCCGTAAACAATCAGCAAGTGCAAAGATCTTTTACTGGGATCCTAAATCTGGAACGAATTTTTTAATAACCTATTAGATTCCTAACGGGTCTTACTTAAGTTTAAACTTAGACCGGTTAGTTTTAAAGAGAGGTTTACGGTTCAAAACACAAGATTAAGCAAAGACCGGATTAGAATGGATTTAGACCCGACAAGTGTGAAGACTTATATAATATGGGTAAACTAATCACATTCTGGATTTTGAAGTGAAAATGATAAGGTTTGACCCGTTTCGGTCAAATTATGCAAACTAGTCACATAACCCGTACCGAATGCGAAAAATGCATAACGGGTAACCAAATGAGTCATGCACAGGTTTCACAAGTTAATATGCCTTAAATATGTTGTGATATCAGTAGGATACCTTCCATTATGCCCAAAACGAATTTAAAACCAATTTAAGCCCTGTAGGGGTATTTTGGTCATTTTTTAGATTAAAAGAGTTTAAATAATAATCTGAGGTTCTGGTCTAAACTAATCAGTAAAAATATTTATTTTAGTAGGTTATATCTGTAAGATATCATATATGTGTGAAATTTATCATTTATGGCCAAACTATGCACCATAGGGGCATTTTGGTCATTTCACATAAGCTTTAGCGTCAAATCTGGAAATCTCAGTTTAAAACATTTACTCACTATTAAAGTATAAAATTTTTATTCATAACATCAGTAGGTAACAAGCTTTAGGTGCCAAATATGGTTTTAAACCATACTATACGCCTAAATCGCATAAAAGTCGGTATTTGACGGTTTTCGGGTTAAATAAGGAAATATGAGATTTTGAAAAGCCTTTATAGTTTAAAATAACTTATTTAATATATAAAATCAGTAGAAAAAGGTTTGATGCATAAAGGATGTGTAAAACTCATTTTATTAGCAAAAAGGGCATAACCGTCAAGTACCGAGTCAATGCAAGAGTCATATGTTATTATCAGTTTAAAATTCAACAAAAATATTCAAAAATACATAAATATTATATTACATCATTGGGTAAAAGGTTTGGTGTCAAAATTTGGGTTTAAATAGGTTTTATGCCGAAAATGCCGTTTAATTAATAAAAAGGCTTCAATTTACGATATTGAGCATAACTCATAATTTAGACAACAAACTGATTCCAAATTTTTAGGACATGTTTATAAATCAGTAATAAAGGTTTTTGTCCTCTCACATTTTCAATAATCTCATTTTAATATCAAAAGGGCATAATGGTCAACTTTTAAGCAATTAACGGAAACATGCAATGAACTAGGATTTCTAAGGAACCAAGTTGTATAACCTCAGAGGGTTATACTAACCTATATTATGGTCCTAAAGGAACCCTAAAGCATATCTAAAACAAGCTAAATCGGGTCAGAACTGAAAGTCAAAGCAAAAGTCTACTTTTGCGACTTTCGGTTCCGAACCGAGCCTAAACTCATAATTGTCGGGTTGAACATGCTTAGACATGTTCTTACATCATTTACGAAGTTATTTTAATATTAAAACATGTTCCATAACTTCTACATTATCAGTTATGAATTTATTTGCAAAAATAGTTTCTGTTGACTTTTTAATATTAAGTTTGACCCGACAATTGACCAAGTTAGAGTGAGAATCAGTAGGTGCCCTTTTAAGGGTTTATTACCTACATAATTACCAACTCATAGCCACTTTCAATTCGAATAATGTCTGGACCATTAGTGATTAATGATGCGTGCGAAGTGTTATATATATTAGGTGTATATTTTAAGCCCTTTTTAACACTTATTTTTAGCCAAGTTTTAAATTTATAAAACACGCTATTTTACTAACACTAAACACACATATGGGCAAGTGCACCCATCGTGAACTTAGTATAGCGTTGGTAAGATACCGAGGTCGTCCAAGGACACAAGAGCTTTTAGTACCGGTTTATCCTCAACGTCTAATCAAAATAAAAAAGTTAGAAAAATGTTTTAAACTAAGAAAAATAAAACTAACTAAAATGCTGAAAAATAAAAATAAAAAGAAAAACAGATAGACAAGATGAATCACTTGGTTCCGACTCGTATCTAGTATAACCTTTGATTATTTCCACACTTTTGCACATAGTTAAGAGATTATCTTAGTTATTGTAGTAGGCCCCTCTTTTGAAGGTGACGTTACCCTCACCCCAGTAGTTTGAGTCAGCAAGGATACAATCCTAAAAGGGTGGATTATTAGAAGATAATGAATTAAGTTATTAATGCAATATTATGGTAGGCCCCGCTTTTGGCGGTGACGTTACCCTCGACTAAGTAGTCTGAGTCAGCAGGGATACAGTCCTAAATAGCCGGGTTATAGTATTAATAGTAGTTAACTTACGAGGGGATCAAAGAGTTTGGACCCCCGCCATCCAATACCGTTAAGTATTGAAGGAGGTCCAACAAAATTTGACCCAGGTCCATTGCAGGACCTCTAAACGCTGAACAATGGCAAGACCTTTACCAAACCGTTCCCTTAACCCCCGACCAGGTAGCCAACATACCTCCATATAGACCGTGGAGATATGAATGGTGAAAATCCTTTATTTTATATAGACAATAAAATAATGCCAAGACACCACGGACAAACGATAAGGAAAGATCACCTTCAACATAAGTAACTAGTTATTAAAGTCATTAATACAAAACCAAATAAAAAGTGCAAAAGATTAGAAATAAAAAGTATTATACTAGACACTTTGTCTTCACCAAGTGATGTAAGAGACTTAGGAAAACATGGCCTTGATTGTCAAGAACTCTTACGATCAATCTTGGATCCCGAGACGACTCACACACTCTACGATGGACAATGGATGATGGTGGTGGATGAAGTGTGAGAGAGGTGGTGTGCCAAGGGATCAGTTGAAATGAAACCAAGCACTCCTATTTATAGGCTGAACAGAAGGCTGGGCACGGCCCCGTGTCCGCTGGGCACGGCCCCGTGCCTGTCTGACACTCTCTCTCTTCATTAATTGTAATTCGCAATTACAATTAATGCGCCTGCTGTACTTTCGCCACGCCCCCGTGTTCACTGGGCACGGCCCCGTGGTGGGCAATAGAAGCTTCTATAGGTTTGTCTTTTCTGCTGCTTCTTGGGCACGGCCCCGTGCTGGCTGAGCACGGGGCGTGTTCAGTCTTCTGCCTTCTCTATTTTGCTTGGGAAGATGCCGTTGAGGGGTCGGGCAGTCCACTTATGTTCTTTTTCTTGTATTTATGTTGGATTTAGCTGTCTTTTTGCTTCTTTTGTGTTTTTGAGCTCATTTAATCCTGAAAATACAAAAGGAAGACAAAAACACTCTTTTTCCAATATTAGTACTTAAAAAGGGTTAGTTTTATGCCTCATTTGATGTAATTTATATGTTGCATTTTACACACATCAAATACCCCCACACTTGAACTTTTGCTTGTACTCAAGCAAAACTCTTTAATATGTGGCTTACACTCCCAAATGGAATGGGTAGAAGAGAAGGTTTTGGCTTGTCGTAGAGTGTTGGGAATCCAAGATCTTTTTGGGTTTTATTTTTATTTATTTACAATCCTATTCGTAATGATTTATTTAGAACGTTTCATATGAGAAATTACTTATTTGGGCATAACATGCCTTTTTAAAATTCCATTTATATACAAGTTCACATACCTCACGGGAGAAATCACTCACACTCGGCCGAAGGTGTATTTTTAGTGAATCACTCGAGAGCGGCATGGAACTTATTCCTACCATAGGCTTGCCAAGCAACCAATCCTCCTCCTTTTTAACTTTTATACCTTTGTAAATATCAAGAGGACTTTATGGGTGAAGGGTTAGGCTTGGGTTAAAGGTAGGTGGTTGGGTTAGTGGTTAGTAGAAAAAGGGTGAAAAAGTGTAACAAGTGTCGGTTTTCGTAGGATTTTCTATTTTTGTAACTTTTTATTCTGATGGAGCTTTTATTCAAACAAAGTTGTTTTTGATGAACTTGTTTGTTTATTTTCTTTTGCTTCATCATCAACACATTTTTTTTTTCATACGAAAAACCGAACTTGTTACTAAAACAAAGGGTAAAAAAAAGGTTTTGGTGGGTAAAAAGGGTTTTTGGTTTGGGTGATGAAATGAAAAGGTTTAGGCTCAAAGGGGCTAACTAGGGGGATTTTTGGGTAGGTGGTAAAAGAAAAAGAAAAATAATGGTGTAGAAATAAAAAGGGTTAGTCCTAATGCCTCCATCATTTACTTACTCGGGTTTAAGTTGATAAGGACCGGGAATGTATCGTCATGGCAAGTTCTAGAGTCGTAAGAACCAAGCGGCTATTCACACAAGAAACGAAAAAGGAGCATTTAGTCTAATGATATGTAATTGTATGCTCAATAAAGGCTCAAAACTCACTTTTGTGGGAATGGGTTTTTATGTGATCAAGTATATATAATCAAATTTTAACTAAGTTTGCCATGCCTTTTCATAATTTTCTTATGTTGGTTCTTTTTATCACTACGCTATCGGTTGTAAATTCGTAAAAATATAACCTTTTTGAGAACTTGAATTTCCCGAGTTAAACCTAGACAAGTAAAAAAAAATGAATTTTTTGAAAAAATTTGGGGTAATTAGCGGTTCCAATAGAGTTTTGTGTAAGGCTTGTATTTAGGACTTGCAAGATTCAAGGCTTTAGCATCCCCCCACACTTAAATTACACATTGTCCTCAATGTGTCTCAAAAATAAATTTTTAGGTTGATTAGATGTGTAAAATGGTGTTAAAAGCAAAGATTTATGTTACTGGTAGTCTGGACACGGCCCCGTGGGGACCGGACACGGCCCCGTGTTCAGGTGCCAGTAACAGAAATTAAAGAAAAGAAACAGAAGCCTGGACACGAGGGCGTGTCTGGTGAACACGGCCCGTGTCCAGTTACCTGAACTGGGCGTTTTTCTGCAGGGGGTTCAGCACGGGGCCGTGTTGGTTGGGCACGGCCCGTGTTGAACCTTCTGTAATGGAGAAAGTTGTCGGGTTGCCTTGTTCTTGTGCATGAGGTCATTTTTCTCGTTCCCTTTTCATCCCTTATCACCATGAGTGTGTTTTATTCATTATGAACCATCCAAACTTCAAAAACCATCATTTCATTGCAATCATAGAGAGACCTTACATAATCCTAAATTAAGATAAAACAAAAACTTAACTAAATAGGTCAGGAGGTACACGAGGTTATCATAAAGAGTTCTACTATTTTAATAAAATTTCGAGAATAGTTTCCCGATATAGTAGGACTTTTAGCCGAAGGATTTCTTCCCTAAACGTTGTTTAAAGCCATTCATCGTTCTCCCTAGGAAGGAAGAATGCAGCTTCATTTTCCTCAGTAACTGGTGGCTGAGGAGGAACATTCACCGGGACTCCTTGCACCACCCTTTGCGGAGGCTCTTGGTGCATGGTGTACCATTCGGCTGGAATGATGACTTCGGGCACCACGTTCCACGCCCTTTGGGTTATTATAGGTACCAAAGGTGGGGAGGCGAGAAGGTTTAACCTCTGGTGCAAGAGGTTTACTTCTCGGAGACAGCCCTCCAGCCCCACTGCTAGATGGTTGATACGGTCAACCAATGCTTCCTCCACTCCCGTCATTTCGTCAATAGCCTCCCTTAGGGCGTAAACATAGTTTACAAGAGAGTCTTCTGTTGTTGATGATCTCCTCCCTTGTCGGTTACTTCTTGAAGATGGTCCGCTTGTTCTGCTTGCCATTTTCTGTGAAAGAAACCGAAGAAAGCTAAATTTTTACGAAACAGTGCCTCGGACACGGCCCCGTGCTCGCTAAGCACGGCCCCGTGTCCATTTGTCTGCAGGATTTTAGGCTAAGGAATCTTGGAGTTTTAAATTATTTTCATGATTTTTAGCTGGTTTTTAGGCTTAGATAATTTAAAATAAAGTTATACAACTAACTTTAAACAAGAATCCTTAGCAAATAATCTTACAAACTTCACATAGAGGGTTGGAATCATGGGATTTCCAAGCTTCCATGGAGGAAATGTTGAAATTTTTTTGAAAGAAGAGGAAATGAATAAAAGTGGAAGGGACAAGATGGTCCTTGGGAACCTTCTTTTAGCACTTACCTAGGATGGTATGAGTGAAGATCCCAGGAATCTCTGTCAATTGGAGTGGTAAAAAATGAGCAGGAATCAGGCTGCATTTAAAGAAAACGACAGCGCACTGGACACGGCCCCGTGTGCAGAGGAAATCCTGACACATTTTATCCGTATTCTGACAAAATCAGCAGAGAATCTTTTAGGTGAGCACGGGGGCGTGTTGACCTGGACACGGCCCCGTGTCTGGAGGCTGTCTTATGGAGTTTTGGTACTTCTAAGGATCTCGTCGATATCGGGTGGTTCCTTACTGGTTGGAACAACCCCAAAGTGCCTAAGATACCTTAATTGCCCTAAACTAAGGCGAGAACGCAAGAGGTTATCGGTGAGGGTAATTCCTATTTTCATTCTAGGTGGACAAGTCCAACCCTTTCCCGGGCTCTCGTTAAAGAAGGTGTATGCCGAATCGCTCAGGTCTATGTATGCACCGAACGATGTCGATGGAGAGTCCTTCACGGCACAATCGGCACAGGGACGACTATCGTCCAAGTCTTTGCTAGGTACGAAGGTATTTTTGGGAGCAACAAGGTTGTCGGAATGCGGTTCCAACATTTCGCCATGGTCATCGTCTTGGGGTGGATCAATAAAGTCCTTCCTAAGCTCTTTTGACCAATTTAGAAATAGCTTTTCTAGTTGAAATAACTCGTCAAGGATCATTTCCCCTATAATATCTGGCTGGGCGCATTCGAGGGAGAGATAGGGCTTATTTTTACTTTCGCCCCTCTTAAGGTTATAAGAAGTCGGTGGGTCCATGTAGTGGGGCCTATAATTTAGAAAGTAGCATTTCACTTCTTTATGTTCGCCACCACATAATTGACACCACGTACCATAAGAGTGTCGAAAGTAAAAACAATTACTATCACTCATGTTTATGTCAGAAATTACCAACCGCCGGGATCTAACGGTTCTGTTTTCAGTAAGTGAATCTTGGGCACGGGGGCGTGTTGAGTGAGCACGGCCCCGTGTTCAGCTTACTGTCTGACTAAAAACAGGATTGCCAGTTCCAATGATTTAGCACGGGGGCGTGTTCAGCGGGCACGGCCCGTGCTGAGCTCTGCAGAAGCTGAAAAACTAAGAAAATACTAAAAAAAATGATTAGGCCGTTGATTCCTAACTTTCTTAAAATCCTTGTGTCCCCGGCAACGGCGCCAAAAACTTGATGCGTGCGAAGTGTTATATATATTAGGTGTATATTTCAAGCCCTTTTTAACACTTATTTTTAGCCAAGTTTTAAATTTATAAAACACGATATTTTACTAACACTAAACACACATATGGGCAAGTGCACCCATCGTGAGCGTAGTATATCGTTGGTAAGATACCGAGGTCGTCCAAGGACACAAGAGCTTTTAGTACCGGTTTATCCTCAACGTCTAATCAAAATAAAAAAGTTAGAAAAATGTTTTAAACTAAGAAAAATAAAACTAACTAAAATGCTGAAAAATAAAAATAAAAAGAAAAACAGATAGACAAGATGAATCACTTAGTTCCGACTCGTATCTAGTATAACCTTTGATTATTTCCGCACTTTTGCACATAGTTAAGAGATTATCTTAGTTATTGTAGTAGGCCCCTCTTTTGAAGGTGACGTTACCCTCACCCCAGTAGTTTGAGTCAGCAAGGATACAATCCTAAAAGGGTGGATTATTAGAAGATAATGAATTAAGTTATTAATGCAATATTATGGTAGGCCCCGCTTTTGGCGGTGACGTTACCCTCGACTAAGTAATCTGAGTCAGCAGGGATACAGTCCTAAATAGCCGGGTTATAGTATTAATAGTAGTTAACTTATGAGGGGATCAAAGAGTTTGGACCCCCGCCATCCAATACCGTTAAGTATTGAAGGAGGTCCTACTAAATTTGACCCAGGTCCATTGCAGGACCTCTAAACGCTGAACAATGGCAAGACCTTTACCAAACCGTTCCCTTAACCCCCGACCAGGTAGCCAACATACCTCCATATAGACCGTGGAGATATGAATGGTGAAAATCCTTTATTTTATATAGACAGTAAAATAATGCCAAGACACCACGGACAAACGATAAGGAAAGATCACCTTCAACATAAGTAACTAGTTATTAAAGTCATTAATACAAAACCAAATAAAAAGTGCAAAAGATTAGAAATAAAAAGTATTATACTAGACACTTTGTCTTCACCAAGTGATGTAAGAGACTTAGGAAAACATGGCCTTGATTGTCAAGAACTCTTACGATCAATCTTGGATCCCGAGACGACTCACACACTCTACGATGGACAATGGATGATGGTGGTGGATGATGGTGTTGTGATGGTGGTGGGTGGTGGATGAAGTGTGAGAGAGGTGGTGTGCCAAGGGATCAGTTGAAATGAAACCAAGCACTCCTATTTATAGGCTGAACAGAAGGCTGGGCACGGCCCCGTGTCCGCTGGGCACGGCCCCGTGCCTGTCTGACACTCTATCTCTTCATTAATTGTAATTCGCAATTACAATTAATGCGCCTGCTGTACTTTAGCCACGCCCCCGTGTTCACTGGGCACGGCCCCGTGGTGGGCAATAGAAGCTTCTATAGGTTTGTCTTTTCTGCTGCTTCTTGGGCACGGCCCCGTGCTAGCTGAGCACGGGGCGTGTTCAGTCTTCTGCCTTCTCTATTTTGCTTGGGAAGATGCCGTTGAGGGGTCGGGCAGTCCACTTATGTTCCTTTTCTTGTATTTATGTTGGATTTAGCTGTCTTTTTGCTTCTTTTGTGTTTTTGAGCTCATTTAATCCTGAAAATACAAAAGGAAGACAAAAACACTCTTTTTCCAATATTAGTACTTAAAAAGGGTTAGTTTTATGCCTCATTTGATGTAATTTATATGTTGCATTTTACACACATCAATTAATCACTAAGTCAAAGCTTAATTACGATGGCTTTGACTTTTGGTCATTAAGCTAATAAAACTTGAACTTGAGAGGCTAAGAATGCTTACAATGACTCTTAGCACGAATTAGGAGCTGAGGAAAACTTGTTTGAACTCCAGAAAGCTCTAGAGAGAGTGTTGTGAATAAATTTTGTGAATGTGCAAATGAACTAGGAAACAAAGGCTCTTATATAGGATTTCAAACTTCACAAGATCATTCCACATAACTCTACAACTGATTTCTGATGATCCCAGGTGTCCCCTATGCATGAAAATCTGTTGGCTCAGTCCCTGGAATCGAAAACAAGCATGCAAAGGCGGTGGAACTGGCTGTACATGCAGCTGTCCACTTTTTCTGCATCTAGCACTCTTACGCGGCCCGCGTAACAGTTGGCCTAAGGGCTACGAGGCCCGCGTGAAGGCCTATCTCCGGTAAACAGTTTGCCAACTTTGCAATTTCAGTCCCTGGTCCATTTAAACTTTATTTAACTTTCATTTATTGCATTTTGGACCCCCATAGTTAACTTTTAAGAACCTTGGGTCATAAACTAACTGCGTTAAGCTCCCGGTTAGTTGTACGATCACCCGTAAAGTCTTGTATTCAACGAAATTCCATAAAATTAATATCCGACATTCTTGAGATCAATATATATATAATTATTACAATGTTTTTGGGATCGTCAAATGTAACAATCCTCAATAAAACCAACACCCTCATAATATTTCTGATACCCTAGTATATTTTAAAATGTCTCAATATGTCTTTAATTACACCCCGTATGTGAAAACCGAGCCCGAAATACATTAAATAGTATTTAAAATAAATAAAAATTGAAATTTTGAGTTGAGGCGGGCCGCTTAGACCCACCCCAACACTCACGCGGGCGGTATCAAGGCTGAAACTTGATTCCGGTGGAATTTTAAGTTAAGGCGGGCCGCGTAAGCTCACCTTAACACTTACGCGGGCCGCGTGAGATCAACAACGCAGAGACACCATAGGCCAACACGTGTCGATATCGTGGCGAGTCTAGGCGATGACCCGGATCACCTAAACCCTACCCGGGCTAGTACGCGGGCCGCGTAAGCCCCGCTTATCTTTTACGCGGGCCGCGTGAGACCCAGTTTCAGCAACTATATAAGCAGGCATCGCGTTTCAGTATTCCTCGTTCATTTCTTTTCTTTCTTAAGCGAATTTCTGAAGATATAAGCCTAATATTCAAGTATAATACCCCCCTAATTAGCAAGGTTCTGCCCCGTTGTAAGTATTATAACCCCAGTTTCATAGTAGATACGATGCCCGATTGATTTAGGGTTCCGTAACAACTGTCGTGGTTCTGCCCGACGTAGTTGTTGGAATGCCGTCTCGGGGAGGGTATCATTAATATTTTCAAAAGGGTTATGATACTAACCTATGTATGTTTGTGTAAATTATAGATTATACCCAGGAAACCCTTACACGAAGTCTAAGATAGCAATGTGAGTTTATCCAATTTTTGTTAAACTTTTTGTAATATTTTACAAAACCTTAATGCTTTACAATGTGATTAAGCGGTGATTGAGTCTTTGTAGTTCTTCAATTACTGCCGGTATGTTGGGGTTTTGTATACAGAATTTACTACTGCGAGTAGTAAGTCAGGATGACACTACGTTACCATTGGACAACGAGTTAGCCAATGTGTAATATGGCCTACAAGTCAGGATTGACAGTACTGAATGAGTAATTGTGTAGAAATAAACAATGTGATCGCTCTCAATACTGTTTTAATTGATAAAATATTTCTTGATTAAACTGGGATTCACTCACCAGTATTTCCCACTGACAAATGTTTTTAAAACGCTTTTCAGGTAACACAATGTGACAACCAATTAGTAAAATGCCAGCTGGAGAGCACTGAAGGCTTGGGAAAAATGTGGCTATAAAATTTACCTAAAAGGCGATGTTTTAAATTCAATAAAATAGGGTTTCTCCCTATAAATGTATTGTAATAAGAAACTTGGGTTTTACCCATGTGAATATTAATATCAAATGAGGTGGTTTTACTCTGATAAACATTTCCTAACTACGGTCCTGATGTAATTTCCACTGCCAAATTAACCAAACAGATACCACCGAAAATCTGAGTTCGCGTCCGCCCGTTCCCGGGACAGATAAGGGATCGGGGGTTGCGACAGAAGGTGGTATCAGAGCCTAGCCACTGGTCTAAGCCAAAGAAGTGTTATGCTGACACTTAAATTCTAAATTTTGTGTTAGGAAATAAATTTATGTGATTATGTGTTTTGTGTTATTTGACTGTTTGTTAGTTTACAGTATGAGTGATCAAGGACCCTCAGACATGTGTCGTCAGTTGTCTGATTCACCTAGGAGTGAAGGTACCTCTTCACAGCCTGCCTTTTTTGGGTATTCTGCTGATCAGGAAGAAGGGATGTTTGCTTTGAAAGCTCAGTCTGAAGAGCCATTCCCTCATAAGAAACGAGGATGGTTCAGTAAGGAAGCCTTTGCACGTAGGAAAAGAATGCGAAAGTTGCAACAACAAAGAGCCTTAGCAGCCGTTAAGCGAAAGACAGATGCCCATACACAGGATCTGCTTAATAGAAGCCTAGCCAATTTCCATATTCTAGCTACAACTACTGCTGACCCAAGTCTGGAACAATTAGTAGCCCCACAACCACCAATCCCAGACCAACCCATGGAGATAGAAAACCCTGAAAACCAAGTGGAGATGCATGACTTCAATCCAGAAGAAATACCTAGGGTACCTGCACCAAATCCCCTAGACCCAAATTACGACCCCTGGTGGGACGATAATAGGGACTTTGTGCAACGTTACCCGATACATGAAGACACACCCATACAGAACATAGGAGCCTATCCAGGTTTGGACCCTTTAGATCCCTATTACCATGATAACTACATTAGGGAGATCTTAGAAGATCCTTACCGATTTCAGGCACTTTCACCCCCATATCAGGAACTCGCACCCCAGATTCCGAACCCAGTCCTAGAACCTGCACCTCCAATGAGTGCAGAAAACGTACAAGAACTTAGGACTTTTGGGGAGGATGTAACGCCCCGTGTTTCCGTATTTCCATGCTTTTAGGAAATACGTGTTCGCTTTCCTATTTTTGGAATCACGGTGGAAATCGGATTGAAAAACTGACTAGAAACGACAACCGAAGCGTTTTAACACAATTGAAAAGCAACGTCTACCGACACTATCTTACGTTTTTTTTTTTAAATTAAAATTTTAGCTTACGATGCTACATGGAGTTCGGGATTTGAAAACGTGTTCGTAAATTCGTTTGGGTCACCTAAAACACGAGATTGGGTTTGTGGGCCTTGGGCCCAAACCTAAGCCCATTAAACAAACCCTATGTATAAACGACTTAGACAAAACCCTATCAAAACTAATACACACGCACACCATCCATATTATCTCTGCTCTCTTCCTCCTTCAACTTAAATAACCCTAGCCCCTTTCTTTTTATCTCTGCAGATCTTCAAACACACCACTGATCCCTCTATCTTCTACAATTGAAGCCCTAGACAAACTAACTCAGCCAAACGCCTCTCCCTCTCGATCTATACTACAACACAGCCCCCCCACCTCTGCTTAATCGAACGACCGGCCACCACCATTTCGGTGGTGGCATATGACGGCGTGAGCACAGACGAAAGAGCGAGGGAGAGAGAGAGAGAGAGAGAGAGAGAGAGAGACGACGGTGGCAGCAGACGCCACAGACGGCGGCGGCAGACACCGCAGACGTCGGTGACGATTCAGGTTGGTCTGGATCGGTTCTTGTTTTCAGTTTTGTCATTCAGGTCAGCTGGGTGTCGGGTTAATTTGTTGTCGGGTCTCGGTCAACACAAGTCAACGAGCAGGTTCAAGTTTCTTGTTTTGATTTTGTTTCCAATGGGTCAGTTTTTGTGTCTCGATTCAAGTACCGGTTGTTTTATTATTTCAGTTTTGGCTCGGTTCAGTCTTGGATTGGTTCGGTTCCTTTTGGTTCGGTTACGGGTCCAGATCTGTTCGGGTGTTTAGTCACAAGAAAACGAGGACAAAGTTTAAAGTTGGTTCAAGTCGAGTTTCAGTTTCCGGTTCAGACCTGTTCTTGTTTCGGGTTCACGTCCCTTACCTCACTGTTTCGGTATACCTTTCCATCTCTCATGTTTTACCATTCTTTTATTGCAACTAATTTAAACATATGTTGTTTTCCTTTTAGTTTCTATAGATATCATACAAACACGATTTTACGTTTTATATTTTACGAGAATGCTTATATAAATTGTTTACATTATGATTGTCGTTGAGTTTTGAATATTATATCGACAAATTGCATTGTCAGGATCGTCCAAAAACAGAGGAAACTCTGCCCGTTTTTCGTAAAATCTCGTAAAACGAAACGTGCTATTTTATAAAACGAAACCTATCGAAGTCCTTTTTATATACAAAGAAAAATATAAATTTTATTGTTTCGTATTAATTAATATTTTATCGCGAAACCGAACTTTATATAACCTGTAAACGTACATAGAAAAATATATAAATAATTATATTGTTTCGTTTATTATTAAATTTTGACAATTTTATAGTCGAACCACTAATGGAAACGTATCGAATTCAAATATCTTTTATAACAATAATGATAAACGTATATTTATTTTTAACAATACTTCTATAATATTTTCGATAGAGTTAATTTAGAACTATTACTCGAACTATATAAAATATATATATGTATATAAAACTTATCCATTAACTAGATATACTCTAAATTCCAATTCAATTCCTTCGTCATAATTCTGAATACTCATACACCCCCGTTTACCCATATAGGGTGACTTCGGTGTTCCATCCTCCTAAACTCATCAACTCGTCATTTGGATAATCGGAAGACTTAGCAATTATGTGAGTATACTCGATCCCTTTTTTCCCCTTTACACTTTGGGATGCAACATGTATAACTATGCAAACAACTTTTGAACTAAACATACTCAATCTTTGAACGAAGCATGAAACTAATGTGACTTACTTGCTATTCTTGTATGCTCTATGAACGATTTGGAACGTTATATGCTCATTGACTTGCTCGCCCACCTTAACAATTATAGCGCTATAGGATTAACGCCTCGCCCGCTATTCTAATTGGGTATTGTTAAGTTACCACCCCGCTAAACTATTGGGATTAGGCTATTTTATGCGTTGTATTCTAGGGTTTGATCATATTGTACGCCAAAATTGCATACTAGTAATCACATATTATGAATCATGTTGGATTTGAGTTTTTATTCTATTATACTATGTATTCAAACTTGTATACTCGCCAACTTTTGTTGATTTTATTTTAATACATGTTGCAGGTTGTTAGACAAGACGATGAAGAAATCAAGTTAGTATGGACTTAGATACTCATTCAATAATAAACAATGTTGTTGCAATTTGTCTTTATTTGAAACAATGTATTCAAATTGTAGTCATTAATGAAATTGGATTTAAATTATATTGTCACATAGTGTTATGATGCTTTTGAGCGATTTGTTCGTCTCATCCCGATGTTTCCGCCATCGGTTGGGGTGTGACAGATTGGTATCAGAGCCATAACTATAGGGAATTAGGAAAAGTAGGAATGCTTTTACCTAGTCTATAGTTTTAGAGCTTTATCCTTATGTTTACTTGAAACTACTTGCATGTGAGTTTATTTGCTTCTTATTTACCCGCTTTTGATCTTTTAGACATATACATCACTTATGTGTTAATACATGACATGTTATTCTTATTGTTAATACTTGTTTTATTATGTGTTAATGCTTGTTTCATTGTTCAATTCTTTATGTGTTACTCTTGACATGTTCCTCAGTGTTAATACTTGTTTTATTATTTCATTCTTTATGTACCAGTCTTGATATGCTTCCTTATGTGTTTATACTTGTTTGTGTACTCCTTTGACATACATTTTTCCCCATGCATTTTACTCGATTATTCTAAATCCGACAACACTCATATTGTACAAACGAGACGAGTTTACCAAAATAGGCGTGAAACCCTCAATTTGGTGAACGACTCTCAATCTACTTATTCTTTTTACACGAAATTACATCATTAAGTTAGGAGTGAAATCCACATCTTAATGGTAATTTCAATCTCAAATTCTAGTGGACCCTCGTCAACGTGTCGAAATTAAATTTTGACCCGACGAGTACCAACCACACTTAGGTACGGAATCGTCAAGTTAGGGGTGAGACCCGCACCTTGCCGACTAGTTCCACTCCTTGATTTTTAAAAAAAAAAATCCTGCCAAGTCTCGAAATTTCGATCGATTTGTGACATGTAGTAACCGTAAGGGTAAATACCGTTAACCAACTTGTCGGCAAGAGTATTTTACCTATTAGGCCAAAACATGTTTCTCAAATTTAAAAGAATATTTCGACCACTTTGGTTAGTCAATGTTCCGTTTGGAACCATCCAAGTTTTATTCGAGCTTACGCTTTATTATTTTCGATCTTTTGCCAATTTTGAACAATTTTTTGAGATTTCATTTTTTGCGTAACATCATACTCTTACTTTTCATACGATTATACATTATTAGCATGCATGATTTCATGTAATTTTATTTACGCTTTTATAACAACGAGCAGAGACATATCATCGAGATAGGAGTGATTTCCTTACCTTGACGACTAACTCCGTTTTATTTCTCACCTTACAACGACCTCACCAACGAGTTAGGGGTGATTCCCTTACCTAGGTGTCGTTACCAATGCTTCCTTTTAACAGGCTATATTATGTAAACACGATCATGTTTATACCTAAATCATTTATCATGTATTTCAAAATGCTTCATTTATTTAAACATACCTCTTACTCTATAACTATTTTCACTCTATAACTATTTTCACATCACTCGCCTACACAAAAAATTTAATGTTACCATAAACGCTTGTTCCTCGATTTTCAAAATTTCACGAAATGCTACTTGTCAGCCTCGTCGGTCTAGTAAATCCGTTGCCCACAAATTCACCAATCAACGTAAATATTGAAACATGCTCCTCTCACACCATTAAACTAGAGATTTTATTTTCAATTGAGAATCAAATCAACTTTTTCGCACACACCTATAAAATATTACCAATATTATTCAATCGTTTACTAAAATTCCTTTTTAAAACCAATGAAACATTTTTCAACAATCACTAAGTTCATGTACCAAATTTCTTTTCTAAGGATCAATTTTTTCACAAGAAGCTGTAAGTTTCACAATTTTCTAACACAAAGTTACTTAAAACGATGCAAACTTATTAATCTCTAGAACTTTTCAAAACGTCACTCGATACGTCAATTAAATTCAAAACACGTGGGCAAGGAAACTTCACAAGAACTGACAAATTTTCAACTTATGTAAACTCTTTTAAAACCGCAGTAGCATTTCCATTCCTTTCCACATAACCAATAGACGTTTTATACTCTCTTACATTCACAAACTAGAGTCTATATTTCGTGACAACTCAATCTATTTTAACTTCACGTTTTGCGCAATCAACTATATATGCATATCATATTACACGTTTTAGTCAATATCTCACGACAATCTCACGCGCGTCACTCGTTCCCTTTTCTTTCATACTCAAAATTTTTAATCTTTTACGCGCACTAACTCGTGTATTTTTTTTTATTCTATACTATAAACAAAATCATTATTTCCTACATCCACACTTATACATTTTATGTCTTCACTAATGTTCACACTTACACATTTATGTTATACTCACGATTCAAAATTCATACGTTTTACGTTATACAAAAACCCACAATTATACATTTACGATGTACTTACATTCATGTTTATATTACATTCACATTCACGTTCATACATTTTATGTTCTCATTTACGCATATACAACCTTGTTTACACTTATATACGTACAACATATATTTTATTCATACTTAAACCTTCATGTTTTACACCTATATTCACGTTCATATCTATGCACATACATCTTATGTTCACACTTATACTTATTTTTTCATACACATTATGCTTATCCTTTTTTTTCATACTCATGCCATGCGTATTGTGTTTATGCTCACGTGTGTATTCATATTTAAACTTATGCTATGCTTATGCTTTATTTATACACAAGATTTATACTTTCGCACCCATACGCGAGCGAAACCTGAGGGATTCGCTTACGTTGATCTTATGCTATTTGGAACACAAACATGCTTATATGCTACATTTCTTTCACACGCAGTCTTATTTTTATAATTTATGCATACCTTAATTCATACACAACTAGTACAAGCTATGCGGATCATGCGACGATCAATATAATCGTGGGTGCACACGGGATTATAGTGATGGGCGTATGAGAAACCATAGAGTGTACTACTGTGTATGGTAAGACACGGGATGTAACATGACACCGAATACGAAACGAACGTAACGTGATTAAAACATGGGGGATACACCGTTGGTACTTCCTATATATAAGTGTTTTCACCATGTTATCGAACTTTCGTAAAACGTGCCATGAGAAATTCAGTGTTTTGTAGACCTTTTGAACCTAATACAAACTTTAAACAACTCACAAACGCATTATATCCTATTATCCACGACGAGACCTCATTCTTAACACACTGCTTTCGTCTATTCAATACTTATGCTATTCTTATACTCATAATCATAAGTAGATCAATCGTTCACTCTTATACCCCAATCATTCTCTGCTGTCTCAAACTCCAAAGCCTCAATTTTAAACAAACCTTTTCTGTTTGCCAAAACCCTTTCAACTCTTCCTTCTGAATAAATTTCGGGACGAAATTTCCTAAAGGAGGGGAGACTGTAACGCCCCGTGTTTCCGTGTTTCCATGCTTTCAGGAAATGCGTGTTCGCTTTCCTATTTTTGGAATCACGGTGGAAATCGGATCGAAAAACTGACTAGAAACGACAACCGAAGCGTTTTAACGCAATTGACAAGCAACGTCTACCGACACTATCTTACGTTTTTTTTAAATTAAAATTTTAGCTTACGATGCTACATGGAGTTCGGGATTTGAAAACGTGTTCGTAAATTTGTTTGGGTCACCTAAAACACGAGATTGGGTTTGTGGGCCTTGGGCCCAAACCTAAGCCCATTAAACAAACCCTATGTATAAAGGACTTAGACAAAACCCTATCAAAACTAATACACACGCACACCATCCATATTATCTCTGCTCTCTTCCTCCTTCAACTTAAATAACCCTAGCCCCTTTCTTTTTATCTCTGCAGATCTTCAAACACACCACTGATCCCTCCATCTTCTACAATTGAAGCCCTAGACAAACTAACTCAGCCAAACGCCTCTCCCTCTCGATCTATACTACAACACAGCCCCCCCCACCTCTGCTTAATCGAACGGCCGGCCACCACCATTTCGGTGGTGGCATATGACGGCGTGAGCACAGACGAAAGAGCGAGAGAGAGAGAGAGAGAGAGATGACGGCGGCAGCAGACGCCGCAGACGGCGGTGATGATTTAGGTTGGTCTGGATCGGTTCTTGTTTTCAGTTTTGTCATTCAGGTCAGCTGGGTGTCGGGTTAGTTTGTTGTCGGGTCTCGGTCAACACAAGTCAACGAGCAGGTTCAAGTTTCTTGTTTTGATTTTGTTTCCAATAGGTCAGTTTTCGTGTCTCGATTCAAGTACCGGTTGTTTTATTATTTCAGTTTTGGCTCGGTTCAGTCTTGGATTGGTTCGGTTCCTTTTGGTTCGGTTACGGGTCCAGATCTGTTCGGGTGTTTAGTCACAAGAAAACGAGGACAAAGTTCAAAGTTGGTTCAAGTCGAGTTTCAGTTTCCGGTTCAGACCTGTTCTTGTTTCGGGTTCACGTCCCTTACCTCACTGTTTCGGTATACCTTTCCATCTCTCATGTTTTACCATTCTTTTATTGCAACTAATTTAAACATATGTTGTTTTCCTTTTAGTTTCTATAGATATCATACAAACACGATTTTACGAGAATGCTTATATAAATTGTTTACATTATGATTGTCGTTGAGTTTTGAATATTATATCGACAAATTGCATTGTCAGGATCGTCCAAAAACAGAGGAAACTCTGCCCGTTTTTCGTAAAATCTCGTAAAACGAAACGTGCTATTTTATAAAACGATACCTATCGAAGTCCTTTTTATATACAAAGAAAAATATAAATTTTATTGTTTCGTATTAATTAATATTTTATCGCGAAACCGAACTTTATATAACCTGTAAACGTACATAGAAAAATATATAAATAATTATATTGTTTCGTTTATTATTAAATTTTGACAATTTTATAGTCGAACCACTAATGGAAACGTATCGAATTCAAATATCTTTTATAACAATAATGATAAACGTATATTTATTTTTAACAATACTTCTATAATATTTTCGATAGAGTTAATTTAGAACTATTACTCGAACTATATAAAATATATATATGTATATAAAACTTATCCATTAACTAGATATACTCTAAATTCCAATTCAATTCCTTCGTCATAATTCCGAATACTCATACACCCCCGTTTACCCATATAGGGTGACTTCGGTGTTCCATCCTCCTAAACTCATCAACTCGTCATTTGGATAATCGGAAGACTTAGCAATTATGTGAGTATACTCGATCCCTTTTTTCCCCTTTACACTTTGGGATGCAACATGTATAACTATGCAAACAACTTTTGAACTAAACATACTCAATCTTTGAACGAAGCATGAAACTAATGTGACTTACTTGCTATTCTTGTATGCTCTATGAACGATTTGGAACGTTATATGCTCATTGACTTGCTCGCCCACCTTAACAATTATAGCGCTATAGGATTAACGCCCTGCCCGCTATTCTAATTGGGTATTGTTAAGTTACCACCCCGCTAAACTATTGGGATTAGGCTATTTTATGCGTTGTATTCTAGGGTTTGATCATATTGTACGCCAAAATTGCATACTAGTAATCACATATTATGAATCATGTTGGATTTGAGTTTTTATTCTATTATGCTATGTATTCAAACTTGTATACTCGCCAACTTTTGTTGATTTTATTTTAATACATGTTGCAGGTTGTTAGAGAAGACGATGAAGAAATCAAGTTAGTATGGACTTAGATACTCATTCAATAATAAACAATGTTGTTGCAATTTGTCTTTATTTGAAACAATGTATTCAAATTGTAGTCATTAATGAAATTGGATTTAAATTATATTGTCACATAGTGTTATGATGCTTTTGAGCGATTTGTTCGTCTCATCCCGATGTTTCCGCCATCGGTTGGGGTGTGACAGAGGAAATTTTAGAGAGCAGTGAGAGAATGAGACAGGTGGGAGAGCATCTCTTATGGAAATACAATGAGCGCAATATGGATTTTTTGATAAATCCATATCCATGATGTGATAAAGGAAACAGTAATAGTAATAATGATATAATATAATAAAATAAAAATAAAATAAAATATGTGTGTACCGATGCCATTACTATTAGTGTGATTCTATTTCTGTTGGTATTGTAATTTTTATTTCAGTACTAGTGTGTAATAAATGCTTAATATTATATGGAAATAGAGTAAAAGTCGCAATGATCGACGTTTTTGGCTAGATTGCGTGTCATGTGATTAACTATATTAAATATTATCTTGTGATATTAATAAGGAGTAAATGTTTAAAATTCAGATGGTCGACGAAGGAAATCAAGGAAATCTGAATAATGATAACCAAAGTAACATTAACGTGGTTAATGAGAATCCAAGCATCAATAACAATGGAAACCAAATGGATAATAGTGCCGTTCAACATATAGTGGCACAAGGAATCATAGATGCAATGCCATTTATTATTCAAACGATTCAAGAAGCGAATAATAAAAGTAAGCATAGCAGTAAGCGACCCATCGAACCAGAAAACAGTGTGAACAATGGACCCGTACTTCAAATGCTCATTCCCAAAAGGAGAAGAACCGTGTCTTACGGTTGTTCTTATAAAGAATTCTGGTCTTGTAAACCAATGGAATTCTCGGGCAACGAAGGGGACATTGCAACTCTACGCTGGATAGAGAAGACTGAGGCAGTCTTAAGAATATGCAAGTGTGCTGAAGAAGATAAGATATTATTTGCCTCTAATCTATTTAAGAATTCAGCACTAGAATGGTGGAACACTATCCTCCAATCAAGAGGAAGTGATAGAACTTACAATATGGAATGGGAAGAATTTAAGGACAAGGTAGAAAGGAAATTTTGCCCACCCAATGAAAAGAAACAGATAGCAAACAAATTCTTAAACCTTAGGATGACTGGTGTGGATAGTAAGGGATACACTAAAATATTCTTCGAATATGCTAGAATAGTGCCAACTCTTGCTTCACCTGAACCAGTATTAATCTCCCGTTATATCTGGGGATTAATTGGGGAGATTAGACATGTAGTCAAGGCAGCTAGACCTCAAACTATAGAAGAAACTGTAGAGCTAGCAAATACCTTGACAAATGAAATAGTCCGTACCCGAGAAGAAGATCAAAGGAGGAACCTAACCCAGAAGCTCACACAAGAATTTTGTTTTGGAAATTTTAATCGTGGGAAAAATATAGGTTCTACCTCTACACCTTACTGTAAGAATTGCAAAAGAAAGCATTCAGGAAGATGCTCCATATACTGTAACTTTTGCAAAATATCGGGACACAAGGAAGAAAATTGCAGGAAGAAGGCTAACAACAGAATATGTTACAACTGCGGAGAACAAGGTCATATCAAGCCTAACTGTCCGAAATTAGCCCCAGCTACAAACAACAAGAATACTCAAAATGCTAGAGCATTTGTTCTAACTGCAGATGAAGCCAAGATGATTCCAGATGTCATAGCTGGTACGTTTTTAGTTAATGATGTCTTTGCTAAAGTATTATTTGACTCTGGTGCAAACCAAAGTTTTATTAATACATCATTTTGCAAATTTCTAAATCAGTTATTAACTAAACTACCACAAGAATGTCTAGTAGAGACGGCTAATGGAGAAACCGTTAGGATTTCTGAAATCTTGCAGGGAGCAAGAATAGAAATTTTAAATCAGAAATTTATTGCAAACCTTTATCCCATGAATTTGGCAGGATTCGATGTTGTTTTAGGAATGGATTGGTTAATAGCCAATAAAGCCAGTATTTTATGTGATCAAAAGTCAATTCAAGTAAATTCACCAAAAGGTAAAACGATCACAATTAAAGGAGATAAATCATCTAGATCCACAAAATTTATCTCTGTGATGAAAACTGCAAGTTATATTAGAAAAGATTCTATAGTGTATTTGATTTCCATAATCACTAACACTAAAGGAAAGGATTTAAAGGATATTCCAGTAGTATCTCAGTTTTCAGATGTATTTCCAGAAGAATTGCCAGGGCAACCTCCAGATAGAGAAGTTGAATTCAGAATCCATTTAATACCAGGAACAACACCAATTGCCAAAGCACCTTACCGTTTGGCACCTGCAGAAATGCAAGAATTAAAGAAACAATTAGACGAATTGTTGGAGAAAGGATTTATACAACCAAGTTCGTCGCCATGGGGAGCGCCGATACTGTTTGTTAAAAAGAAGGACGGATCAATGCGTATGTGCATTGACTACCGTGAATTGAACAAGGTTACGATTAAGAATCGGTACCCATTACCGAGAATCGATGATCTGTTCGATCAACAACAAGGAGCTCGGTTTTTCTTTAAAATCGATTTAAGGTCAGGATATCATCAATTAAAGGTACAGGAAGAGGACATTCCTAAGACCGCATTTAGAACAAGGTACAGTCATTATGAATTTACTGTCATGCCATTTGGTTTAACCAATACCCCAGCTGCATTTATGGACATGATGAACCGAATATGTAAGCCATATTTGGATAAATTCATAATTGTTTTCATAGATGATATTCTCATTTATTCTAAGAATAAAGAGGATCATGCAAAGCATTTGCACGCACTTTTAAGTTTATTAAGAAAGGAAAAGCTTTACGATAAATTTTCCAAGTGCGAGTTTTGGTTAGAACAGGTACAGTTTCTCGGACATTTAGTTAATCATGAAGAAATTCATGTGGATCCAACAAAGATCGAAGCAATTACTAAATGGAAAACCCCTGAGTCACCAACCGAGGTTAGAAGTTTCTTAGGATTGGCCGGTTATTATAGAAGATTTATTCAAGATTTTTCTAGAATAGCCATTCCATTAACTAAGCTAACCTGTAAATCTGTTAAGTTTGAATGGGGATTTAAACAAGAATAAGCATTTAGAATCCTTAAGCAAAGATTAACCCATACACCCATATTAGCGTTACCAGAAGGAAATGAAGATTTTATAGTCTATTGTGACGCTTCTAAATTAGGTTATGGATGTGTATCAATGCAACGACAAAAGGTTATAGCTTACGCATCTAGACAACTTAAGAATCATGAAGAGAATTATTCAACCCATGATTTAGAATTTGGAGCTATAATTTTTGCTCTTAAGATTTGGAGACACTACTTATATGGTAGTAAGTTTACTGTATTCACTGATCATAAGAGTTTAAGGTATATTTTCAAGCAAAAGGAATTGAATATGAGACAAAGACGCTGGATGGAGATGCTTAGTGATTATGATTGTGATATCCAGTATCATGAAGGAAAAGCAAATGTAGTGGTAGATGCTTTAAGCCGAAAGTATCATGAGAAGCCAAAAAGGGTACGTTCTCTTAAATTAAATCTGCAAGTAGATTTAAATGACCAGATAAGAAAAGCACAAGAATCAGTAATCAAGAATGATGCTGAAAAATTAAAAGGTATGCTAAAAGAATTAGAACAAGGAACAGGTGGAATTTGGAGATTCCATGAAAAGAGAATGTGGATACCTAAATTCGGAAACCTACGTCATCGTATATTAGAAGAAGCCCATAAGTCTAAATATACGATGCATCCAGGAAATGATAAAATGTACCAGGATTTAAGGAAAATTTTATGGTGGATAGGAATGAAAAAGGACATAGCAGCCTATGTTTCTCAATGTTTAACTTGTTCACAAGTTAAAGCTAAACATCAGAAACCCTCAGGATTTCTACAACAGTTAGAAATGCCAGTGTGGAAATGGGAATTAATAACAATGGATTTTGTTACTAAATTACCCAAAACAAAGAAAGGAAATGATACAATCTGGGTGATTGTAGATAGGCTAACTAAGTCAGCTCATTTCCTACCAATGAAGGAAACTTTTAGTATGGAACAGTTAGCTAAGTTATATGTAAATGAAATTGTTTCTTTGCATGGAATTCCTTTATCAATTATTTCTGATAGAGATAGCCGATTTACCTCTCATTTTTGGTCAAGTTTCCAAAAGGCAATGGGAACCAAGTTAAAGTTGAGCACAGCTTATCATCCTCAAACGGACGGACAAAGTGAAAGGACAATTCAGACAATGGAGGACATGCTTAGAGCTTGTGTAATTGATTTCGGAGGTAATTGGGACGATCACTTACCTTTAATAGAATTTTCTTATAATAATAGTTATCACACAAGTATCAACGCTTCACCATTCGAAGCACTTTATGGACGAAAGTGCCGAACCCCAGTCTGTTGGGCAGAAATTGGAGAAAGGCAACTATCTGGACCTGAGATAGTGCAAGAAACAACCGACAAGATTATTCAAGTCAAGGAACGACTGAAAGCAGCACGTGATCGACAGAAAAGCTATGCCGATAACAGACACAAGCCAATGGAATTTCAAATAGGAGATAAGGTATTGTTAAAAGTCTCTCCTTGGAAAGGAGTAGTAAGATTCATCAAACCGGGAAAGCTAAGTCCCATGTATATTGGACCTTTTGATATTATTAGAAGAATAGGACCTGTAGCCTATCATCTACAACTGCCAGAGGAAATGGCAGGAATACATGATGTGTTTCATGTATCTAATCTCAAGAAATGCTTAGTTGATGAATCACTGATAGTACCTCTTAAGGATATAGAGGTAAATGAACAACTCAAGTTTGTAGAAAGACCTCTACAGATTGAAGTCAGGAAAGTCAAGAATCTCAAGCACAAAAGATTAATTCTGGTCAAAGTGAAGTTGGACTCCAAAAGAGGACCGAGTACACATGGGAACTTGAATCTGAAATGCAAATGAAATATCCGTACTTATTCCAGTAGATCTCGAGGACGAGCTCTAAAAACAAGGTGGGGAGAATGTAACAATCCTCGATATAACCAACACCCTCATAATATTTCTGATACCCTAGTATATTTTAAAATGTCTCAATATGTCTTTAATTACACCCCGTATGTGAAAACCGAGACAGAAATACATTAAATAGTATTTAAAATAAATAAATATTGAAATTTTGAGTTGAGGCGAGCCGCGTAGACCCACCCCAACACTCACGCGGGCGGTATCAAGGCTGAAACTTGATTCCGGTGGAATTTTAAGTTAAGGCGGGCCGCGTAAGCTCACCTTAACACTTACGAAGGCCGCGTGAGATCAACAACGCAGAGACACCATAGGCCAACACGTGTCGATATCGTGGCGAGTCTAGGCGATGACCCGGATCACCTAAACCCTACCCGGGCTAGTACGCGGGCCGCGTAAGCCCCGCTTATCTTTTACGCGGGCCGCGTGAGACCCAGTTTCAGCAACTATATAAGCAGGCATCGGGTTTCAGTATTCCTCGTTCATTTCTATTCTTTCTTAAGCGAATTTCTGAAGATATAAGCCTAATATTCAAGTATAATACCCCCCTAATTAGCAAGGTTCTGCCCCGTTGTAAGTATTATAACCCCAGTTTCATAGTAGATACGATGCCCGATTGATTTAGGGTTCCGTAACAACTGTCGTGGTTCTGCCCGACGTAGTTGTTGGAATGCCGTCTCAGGGAGGGTATCATTAATATTTTCAAAAGGGTTATGATACTAACCTATGTATGTTTGTGTAAATTATAGATTATACCCAGGAAACCCTTACACGAAGTCTAAGATAGCAATGTGAGTTTATCCAATTTTTGTTAAACTTTTTGTAATATTTTACAAAACCTTAATGCTTTACAATGTGATTAAGCGGTGATTGAGTCTTTGTAGTTCTTCAATTACTGCCGGTATGTTGGGGTTTTGTATACAAAATTTACTACTGCGAGTAGTAAGTCGAGATGACAGTACGTTACCATTGGACAACGAGTTAGCCAATGTGTAATATGACCCACAAGTCAGGATTGACAGTACTGAATGAGTAATTGTGTAGAAATAAACAATGTGATCGCTCTCAATACTGTTTTAATTGATAAAATGTTTCTTGATTAAACTGGGATTCACTCACCAGTATTTCCCACTGACAAATGTTTTTAAAACGCTTTTCAGGTAACACAATGTGATAGCCAATTAGTAAAAAGTCAGCTGGAGAGCACTGAAGGCTTGGGAAAATGTGGCTATAAAAGTTACCTAAAAGTCGATGTTTTAAATTCAATAAAATAGGGTTTCTCCCTATAAATGTATTGTAATAAGAAACTTGGGTTTTACCCATGTGATTATTAATATCAAATGAGGTGGTTTTACTCTAATAAACATTTCCTAACTACGGTCCTGATGTAATTTCCGATGCCAAATTAACCAAACTGATACCACCGAAAATCTGAGTTCGCGTCCGCCTGTTCCCGGGACAGATAAGGGATCGGGGGTTGCGACATCAAAAGGTCACTCAGAGGTTACTTTTAACATGTTGACACTTTTAACCCTTATGTTTCATAAGGTCCTTATTTTTAGCACAAACGACTTTCCAAGTTCGATAAATTATTCGTTAAAGAATACGAACGTCGTGTCAGGTCAATCAGAGGCACAAGAATGGCATGTTGACACTTTGGATCCCTTTTATTAACATATTTACATTGTTTGACAATTTTAGTCCCTCCAGATCAATTCATTACACGTTTAAAGTCCATGACACGTGTCTTCATTATATTGGTCGTGATTTTACGAGGTGTTACAGAGCTCTTCCTAGATTGTTTTCCGATCATTGCCTGTTGATATTAGTAGTTAATAACAAGAATTTTGGCGCTAAACCTTTTAGATTTTTCAATTCGTGGATTGAAAAGGAGGGTTTTGAAAGTGTTGTTGAGAATGCGGTGGGGGTCTTATAAGAAAGTGGGGAGTCGGCTGGATGTTGTTCCTACAAATAAATTCAAGCACATTAGAGAAAGATTAAAGAAATGGAGGAGTGAGTTAGTTTCTAAAGAAAAGGAGGAGCTCAATAGAAATAAAGAAGAATTGGATCAGATTGATTCTCTTTGTGAATCCAGGGACCTTTCAGAAGATGAGGTTTGGATTAAGTCAGAATGTCTTAAAAATCTCTGTGAGTTGGCTCATCATGAAAATATGGACTTGAAACAAAGGTCGCGGTGTCGGTGGGCCATTGACAGGGATGAGAATTCTGCCTTCTTTCATAGATTGATCAATAACAGAAAGTGTATCAACGGCATCCCGGGTGTGAACATTGACGGCAAGTGGATCTCTAATCCTAAGCTCATAAAAAAAGATATCTTTCGGTTTTTTAGAAACCATTTCTCCGAGAAAGTTAAAACGAGACCGGTTATAACCTGCTATGGGGTGAAGAAATTATTGGAAGAAGTTGCTTTTGCATTATCGGGACAGTTCTCTTCGAAGGAAATCAAAGAGGCCGTGTTTGAGTGTGGGGCCGATAAAGCCCCTGGCCCTGATGGCTTTAATTTTAAATTTCTAAGGATTTTTTGGAGGTTCTTTGAAGAAGATATTAAAGAAATATTGTGTTCTTTTTATGATTCGGGCTCCATCGATAAGAGTTGTAGTACGTCTTTCATCACTCTAATCCCCAAAAAGAAAGATCCTCTAAGTATGAGGGATTATCAGCCCATCAATTTAGTAGGGATTATAAGCAAAGTTATCTCGAAGGTGTTAGCGTCCCGCGTGAAGAAATACATTGGCAAAGTTATCTCGGACTCACAATCGGCCTTTGTTCAAGGCAGATTTATCCTTGACAGTCCTCTTATGTTAAGTGAGATCTGGTCTTGGTTGAAAAAATCGGGGAAGAAAGCGTTTATTTTTAAGATTGACTTCGAGAAAGCGTATGATAACGTCAATTGGGGTTTTTTAGTGGAAGTTATGTCTCAAATGGGTTTTTCTCAGGCTTGGTGTAAATGGGTTAAGGGGATTCTTTCTTCGGCTAGATCTTACGCTTTGGTTAATGGGTCCCATACCTTCGAGTTCCAGTGCCAAAAAGGTTTGAGGCAAGGTGATCCGTTATCTCCTTTCCTCTTCCTTATCGTGATGGAAGCTTTCTCTTGCATGATCTCTAGAGCTTGTGAGATCGGGAGATTCATCGGTGTCAATCTTCCCAATGGGGGGCCAGTCGTTTCACACCTTCTATACGCCAACGACGCTTTAATCATTGGAGAATGGGAGGAAGACAACATTTTAGCGGTGGCTAGAATCTTAAGGGTCTTTTATGCATGCTCGGGCCTCAAAATTAACATCCATAAATCTAGCCTTATGGGGGTGGAGGTGGAAGACATTGATACTACTCGTAGGATTTGCTGGGTTGTATTAAAGGTAATGTTCCTTTTACATACTTGGGGATCCCTCTTGGTGCTAACATGAATAGGGTTTCTAATTGGGAGCCGATTGTGTCTATGTTCAAACGTCGTCTCGCCTCTTGGAAAGACCAAAGCCTATCCATTGGGGGGAGGATTTTCCTGGTTATATCGGTATTGGAGAGTCTCCCAATCTACTTCCTGTCTATTTTTAAAGCCCCTTCAAAAGTTATAGAGAAATTGGAATCTTTGATGAGAAGTTTTCTTTGGGGAGGCTCGGAAGGGATTAAAAAAACGCATTGGGTGGCTTGGGAGGTGGTTTCCTTGCCAAAAAATTGTGGTGGTCTCGGCATCAGCAGATTGAAAACGGTTAACGAGGCACTCCTCGCCAAGTGGGTGTGGAGGTTCAAGCTTGAGGATAACAGTCTTTGGAGAAGGGTAGTGATGCGTGTCGAGTGTGATATGTTTTTATGTATATTTTTAGCCCTTTTTAACACTTTAGTCAAGTTTTAAATTTATAAAACACGATATTCTACTAACACTAAACACACATATGGGCAAGTGCACCCATCGTGAGCGTAGTATAGTGTTGGTAAGATACCGAGGTCGTCCAAGGACACAATAGCTTTTAATACCTGTTTATCCTCAACGTCTAATCAAATCAAAATTTTGGAAAAAGGTTTTAAACATGAAAATAAAAACTAAAAATGCTGAAAATAAAAAAATAAAAATAAAAACAGATAGACAAGATGAATCACTTGGATCCGACTCGCCTTTAGTGTAACCTTTGTTGTTTTCCGCACTTTTGCACTTTTTAAGAGATTATCTTAGTTATAGTAGTAGGCCCCTCTTTTGAAGGTGACGTTACCCTCAACCCAGTAGTTTGAGTCAGCAAGGATACAATCCTAAAGGGTTGGATTATTGAAAGATAATTAATTAAGTTATTAATGCGTAAAGTGGTAGGCCCCTCTTTTGAAGGTGACGTTACCCTCGGCTAAGTGGTTTGAGTCAGCAGGGATAGAATCCCAAGTAGCCGGGTTAATGTATTAATAGTAGTTTACATATGAGGGGATCAAGCCATTCGCACCCCCGTTATCCAATACCAGTGGGTATTGAAGGAAGTCCTAGTAAGCTTGACCCAGGTCATTGCAGGATCTATACACTGAACAAGGCAAGAACCTTACCAAACCATTCCCTTAAACCCCGACCAGGTAGCCAATATATCTCCATATAGACCGTGGAGATATGAATGGTGTAAATCTTTTATTTTATATAGACAGTAAAATAACGACAAGACACCACGGACAAATAATAAGGAAGTTTCACCTTCAACATAAGAAACTAGTTATTAAATTCATTAATACAAAACCAAATAAAAAGTGCGAAAAGATTAAAAAACAAAAGTATTACACTAAATGCTTGTCTTCACCAAGTGATGTAAGAGCCTTAGGCAAACATTGCCTTTGATTGTAAAGAACTCTTACTATCAATCTTGGATCCCGAGACTACTACACACACTCTATGATGGATGATGGATGATGGTGGTGGATGTGGGTGTTGTGATGGTGGTGGTGGAGTATGGGTGAAGTGGGAGAGAGGTGGTTTGTCAAGGGATACCTTTGATGTGAACCAAGCACCTCTATTTATAGCCTGCACAGAAGCCCGGACACGGCCACGTGTCCATTGGGCATGGCCCCGTGTCCATCCACTTTCTCTTTCTTCATTAAATGCAGTTTGTCTACATTAGTTGACCACGCCCCCGTGTCCGCTGGGCACGGCCCCGTGTGCAGAAGTGTAACAACTCTCATTAAAATTAGCATTTCTTATCTTATTTTGTCCAATAGGAAACCCAAATTAAGACACCCAAGTGATACTGCATGACACCTAAAATTTTCAGAACAGTTGAAATCAGGATCAGGGCCCCTAAAACTCAAGGGGGTATTCCCTAAATTATGTTTATCTGCTCAAAACGATTCTAAAACACGTAATTTCGAATTTCTTCGACTCAGCAGGGCTAAGTAGGTGACAAAGCAGGCCTAGCCTACTTTGGGTTTCCCCACGACACGCGACAGGTGCGGGAGATCCTGTCGCGACACGCGGGAGGTACCAAATCAGGCTATAAATTCAGTGGCTTGGGATTTGATCAGTTTGCATGTTTTGACGAAAATTTTCTTTATGTACGTTAAGTTATACGTTGTTTCCTTCAAAAACACACACTGTCCTGAACCTCTGCTGCGATAACAGGGTAATAACTTGATCGCTGCTACGATTCAATGTCCGATCGATTGAAATCAATCCAATGGATGTTTAAGTATTGCACTTTGTCATTCGTTGTGAGGATTTTAATCTCGTGAGTTATCGTAAATGCTGTATTAGTTACTGACCTAGTTCGTGTGCATTGTTATTTACATTAGGTTACAAGGCTAATCAGTAGGCTAAACTTTGCCCATTTAAATCTTCAATGTGAGTCATTCTCTTTTTATCAAATTGCTTTACAAAACCCTAAATGTTTTCAAGGTTATAATTACAGGGATTAAGTCTTTGTAATCTTCAATTACTGCCGGTATGTGGGGTTTTGTATACATTACTTGTTTCCCGTCACCATTGGACAACAGGTTAGCTAATAGGTGATCTGACCATAGTCACAGATACAGTCGAGTGACAAATACCGATTTGGGGTAATTGGTTGATAAAAACAATGTAATCACCCTTAATACTGTATATTATAACAATGTGTCATTTTGTGCAAATGAGTGACTCGCCAGTATTTCCCTGCTGATAAAACCTTTTTAAAACATGTTTCAGGTGATCTGTTGTGATCCAGGAAAAAGTGCAGTGTAGCACTACAAGCTTGAAGAAGTGGCTTAATAAGAAAATAAAGAAACATGTTTTTGTAAAATAGGGGTTTCCCAGTGAAATTCCCTTATTGTAAATTATGGGGTTTGTCCCTAATTATGAAATAAGATAATTGGGCATTTTCAAGTTTTAAACGATCCTGTTAAACATTCCGTTGCCAACTCAATTAATAAATACCACGGGGTTTCTACCGCGGCTCCTGGACCGGGTCAAACCGGGGACGGGGGCCGTGACAGAAAAAGGTGGTATCAGAGCCACTGATTTAAGCCAATTAAGTATTTAGAAATACTTAATTTTTTTTATTGCCATTCTGTGATTATGTGTTTTTATGTTATTTGACTATTTGTTAGTTTACAGCATGGGTAAGCAAAGAATTTCGGACATCTATCGTCAATTAGATAGTTTACCAAAAGATAAGGGAATCTCATTTTCCTCAAGATACTCAGCAGATACTGAGGAAAGAATATTTGTTCGTAAGGCACAGTTTGAAAAACCACTTACCACTAAGAAAAGAAGTTGGATTATTAGAAAAAGTCAAGAAAAAATAAAGAAATCACAACCAAATGCAGTGATGGTTAATAAGGAAACTCAGGAAATAGGCAATAAACCACCATGGGAAAATGAAGTAGATGAACAATGGGCAAATCTCTACATGTTAGCCACTACAGCAGTAAATGTTAACTTTTAATTAAGTTAAAACTGCCAACACCTGACCCAGTACTAGCACCCATATCATCTATAAGCCAGAAACTTTAAAGAAACTTTGCCCATTAGATAAATAACTTAGTAAGAGAAGATAGAATAAACCTTATATAAAGGCATGTTGAACATAATAAATTCTGAATGCACAACCCCTAGTATATATTGAATTTCAGTTGTAATTTGTAATAAACATATATATACAAAAGTCACAATGTTTGCCATTTTCTGTTTAAACAATGATACTTGAATGGTTGTACTAAATATTAGCCTGTGAAAATTTAATTTACAAAATTTTAACCTAGAATTTTGTATGTTTCTTCATATCTGCTAAACAACATGAATGGGTTGTCTGAAGCTCTTCAGAATCTCAATCTCTATTCTGTGAATGTGGAAGTTTCCAGAGACTTTACTGGTTATTGTGCCAACATGGATGAACCTATGGAATTTCAAGCCCAACCTCCAGAGAAACCCAAACCGAAAAAGAAAAGAAGATTAATGGGCTGGAGGCGTGTGCGCAGGAAGAAACCAGCAACACGGAAAGTTATAAAGAAGGAGGATCCAAAAGATAAAGGGAAGGGAATAGAGATCGGAGAAAGTTCCTGGCAATACCAGGAAATGCCATACTGGGAGGAGCTGGATCATAAACTAGCACTTAATGACCTCATAGGATCTGCCGCTGAAAACCTCTTTAATTTCCCAACGGAAGCACAACTTCCAGTTGATCTAGAGCCTGATATCCCAGATCCTATTATTCACACCCAACCTCTACCAGCAGAACTAGAAGAGTGGTGGACCACCGACTGGCAGTTTCAGAATATCCTAAATAACCCTAATACCTTTTTCCCTCAATTTGACCCTAAGCCTCCACTACACCCACCTATGAGTGCAGAATATTTGGCAGAACTCCGTCATTATGGCGAGGAGCTGATTGATGCAGGAAACCGAATTAGGGATATGGGAGAGAGAATATCTTGGAAATACGACGAAAGGGAACGTCGTTTCTAAGATGCCAAGCTGACAGGGATGGTGTGACTGTGGATGTGTGGTTATAGGAATACATGTTTAATAATAATAAAATAATAATAATCATAATAACAATATAATCCTGTGAAATAACTTAAAAATAAGACTTTTGTAAGATAACGGGTGTGTACGGAAGCATATTATAATATATAAAAATGGAAGTCGAAAAATCGACAAGTTTGGCTATACGTGTTGACATGATTACATGCAATTATTTTATTGTGTAATTGTTATTTATTTTGTGAAAATAACTTAAATATATTAATTACCAGATGGAAAACGCTGGTAATGAACAAGTTAACGCGGGTAACCAATCCGCGCAAAACAATGAAGATCAATTTCTGAATAGACAAGATATAGAGAATATCGTTGCCCAAGGAATAGCTAATGTTATTCCAGCAATTCTTACTGCTGCACGAAATCCAATTGAACCTCAACATATTATTCCTAGCAAACGTACTCATGAAGACAACTTTAGTAATAGCATAAATGGAGGCGGTAACATTAATAATAATAATAATAATGATGTACTGCAAGCCCCAATTCTCAAAAGAATGAAAGCTGCAACGCCTGGTTGCACTTAGTAGGAGTTTCTTGCTTGTAAACCTGTTGAGTTCGCAGGCAATGAAGGGGCGACTGCGGCACTGCGTTGGTTGGAGAAAACCGAGGCAGTAATCAAAATAAGTAAATGTGCCGAGGAAGATAAAGTCATGTATGCTTCTCACTTTTTTAAGGAAGAAGCATTAGAACGGTGGAATACGGTATTACAAGCCAAGGAAAGTGACATGGCCTATGCCATGAGTTGGGAGGAGTTTAAGCGTCTGGTGGAAAGAAAATTCTGCCCAGAATATGAAAAAGAGCAGATGGCGAACAAATTCCTGATCCACCGAATGGTGGATGTTAATTGCCGAGGGTATACTTCGAAGTTTTTCGAATATGCTCGAATAGTGCCCACTCTGGCTTCGCCAGAGCCGGTACTTATTTCTCGCTACATTTGGGGTTTAATTAGCGAAATCCGTGATATTGTCAAAGCTGCAAGACCCCGCACAATCGATGATGCGGTGGAATTAGCCAACACTTTGACTGGCGGATTGGTGCGTACGCGAGAAGAAAACAGGAAGAAAGATTTGGCTCAAAAAATTACCCAAGGATTTTATGTGGGTAATAATAGTAACTTCAAAAGAAAGGGAACTGGGTCATCTTCTACTCCGCCGTTCTGCCGAAACTGTAAAAAGAAACATTTTGGCAAATGTAATGCAACCTGCAACTTCTGCAAATCGATAGGACTTCGTGAAGAAGATTGCAGAAAGAAAACAAGGGTCTGCTATAACTGAGGAGAAGCTGGGCATTTTAGGCCAGAATGCCCAAAATTAGTCAAACCAGTAGATAACAAGGCCAAACCTGCCGAAGGGACTACCAAAAAGAACGCAAGAGCCTTCCAATTGACTACGCAGGAAGCCGAACTGATTCCTGACGTAATAGCTGGTACGTTTATGGTACACTACGTCTATGCGAAAGTATTATTTGGCTCTGGTGCAAACCAAAGTTTTATCAATACTTCATTTTGCCAAGCTCTTAAGCTACCCTTAATGAAACTTGGGCATATTTTTACTGTCGAAACGGCAGATGGGAATTATGTTAACATAGATACGGTTTTGCAAAAAGAAAATATAGAACTTTCAGGTCATAAATTTTCTGCAAACCTATTACCTATGAATTTAGCTGGATTCGATGTCGTGTTAGGAATGGATTGGTTAGTAGCTAACCATGCTCGAATCCTCTGTGATAAAAACTCCATAGAAATTCATGCACCCACAGGAGAAGTAATTATAATTACAGGGGATAAGCTGCGTAAACCAATGAAGTTCATTTCAGTAATGAAAGTGGCTAGTTATGAAAGAAAACAAGGAATAGTGTATATGATTTCGGTAATCATTAGAACTATGGGTAAAGAACTTAAGGAAATTCTGGTAGTATCAGAATACTCGGATGTATTCCTAGAAGAATTACCAGGATTACCACCAGATAGGGAGGTAGAATTTAGAATTCATTTGATTCCTGGAACAACACCGGTAGTAAAGGCACCCTACCGACTAGCACCCACTGAAATGTTAGAACTGAAAAATCAGTTAGATGAATTATTAAGCAAAGGATTCATACAACCTAGTTCATCCCCTTGGGGAGCTCCAGTGTTGTTTGTAAAGAAGAAAGATGGTTCGATGCGAATGTGTATCGATTATAGGGAATTAAATAAGGTTACAATTAAGAATCGATACCCATTACCTAGGATTGATGATCTTTTTTATCAACTTCAAGGAGCTAGATATTTTTCTAAGATAGATTTACGCTCTGGATATCATCAATTGAAAGTACAAGAAGAAGACATACCTAAAACTGCTTTCAGAACTAGGTATGGTCATTACGAGTTTACAGTCATGCCCTTCGGACTAACAAATGCCCCAGCAGCATTTATGGACATGATGAATAGGATCTGTAAACCGTATTTGGATAAATTTGTAATTGTCTTCATCGACGATATACTTATTTATTCCAAAAGTCAGGACGAGCATTGTAAGCACCTGCATGCACTCTTAACTTTGTTAAGAAAGGAGAAGCTTTACGCCAAATTCTCGAAGTGAGAATTTTGGCTACAGGAGGTGCAATTTTTAGGTCACATGGTAAATCATGAAGGTATTCACATAGATCATGCTAAGATAGGAGCAATCACCCAATGGAAGGTCCCACAATCAGCTACAGAAGTTAGAAGTTTTCTAGGATTAGCTGGATATTATAGGCGCTTCATTAAAGATTTTTCTAAGATAGCAGTGCCATTAACTAAGCTAACCTATAAAACAATTAAGTTTGAATGGGGACCTAAACAAGAAGAGGCTTTTAGGATTTTGAAACAAAGGTTAACAAACACCCCAATCCTTGCCTTACCAGAAGGGACATAAGACTTTGATGTTTACTGTGATGCTTCTAAGCTAGGATTAGGATGTGTGCTAATGCAACGCAAAAAGGTAATTACGTATGCCTCAAGGCAATTGAAAAAGCACGAAGAAAATTATACGACTCATGATATAGAATTAGGAGCCATAATTTTTGCCCTTAAAATTTGGAGACACTATCTGTATGGAAGTAAGTTTACTCTCTATACAGATCATAAAAGCTTAAGATACATATTTGGGCAAAAAGAATTAAACATGAGGCAAAGAAGATGGATGGAAATTCTAAGTGACTACGACTGTGATATTTAATATCACGAAGGAAAAGCAAACGTAGTTGCAGGTGCCTTAAGTCGTAAGTATCACGAAAAGCAAAAGCGAGTTCGTGCTCTTAGATTAAATCTACAATTAGATTTAATGGAACAATTAAAGCATATTCAAGCCACAACAATCAAGGATGATGCTGAAGGAATGAAAGGACGAATAAAGGAATTAGAGCAAGGAGCTGATGGAATTTGGAAATTTGACAAGAAAAGAATTTGGGTACCTAAGCAAGGAGAATTAAGAAATAAGATTTTAGAGGAAGCCCATAAATCTAGGTATACCATGCACCCTGGAAATAATAAAATGTGCCAAGATTTAAGGAATAATTTCTGGTGGATATGAATGAAAAAGGACATAGCTAGATATGTATCTAAGTGTCTAACTTGTTCACAAGTTAAGGCAAAACACCAGAAACCTTCAGGATTACTCCAACAATTAGAAATGCATGTATGGAAATGGGAGCTCATAACAATGGATTTTGTTACTAAGTTGCCCAAAACCAGAAAAGGTAATGATGCAATTTGGGTAATTGTGGATCGATTAACCAAATCAGCTCATTTTCTACCTATGAAGGAAACCTTTAGCATGGAAAGGTTAGCAAAGTTGTACATAGACGAAGTAGTATCCTTACATGGAGTTCCACTCTCCATTGTATCAGATAGAGATAGTAGTTTCACTTCACATTTCTGGACAAGTTTCCAAGAAGCCATGGGGACTAAACTGAACTTGAGCACTGCATATCATCCCCAAACAGACGGACAAAGTGAAAGGACGATCCAAACCCTGGAAGACATGCTCAGGGCATGTGTGATAGATTTTGGTGGAAACTGGGATGACCACCTACCCTTAATTGAATTCTCCTATAATAATAGTTATTATTCAAGCATTGAAGCTGCCCCATTTGAAGCACTATATGGAAGAAAATGCAGAACTCTAGTTTGTTGGGCAGAAATAGGAGAAAGCCAATCAGGTCCCGAGATTTTGCAAGAAACCACCGATAAGATCACTCAAACCAAGGAAAGACTAAAGACGGCTCGAGATCGCCAGAAGAGTTATGCAGACAATAGATGCAAGCCACTAGAATTTCAAGTTGGAGATAAGGTACTCTTGAAAGTTTCTATTTGGAAAGGAGTAGTTCGGTTCGGTAAGAAGGGAAAGTTAAGTCCAAGGTACATAGGACCATTCTCAGTAATCCAACGCATAGGACCAGTTGCATATCGCTTACAACTACCAGAATAACTAGTTGGGGTACATGACGTATTTCATATATCCAACCTCAAGAAATGTCTATCTGATGAATCCCTGGTAGTACCTCTTCAAGATGTAAAGGTAAATGAAAAGCTAAAATTTGTGGAGAAACCACTACGGATAGAAGATAGAAAGGTCAAGTTTCTCAAACACAAACGACTAGTGCTGGTCAAAGTCAAGTGGGATTCAAAGAGAGGACCAGAATACACTTGGGAGCTGGAATCAGAGATGAAGCAAAAATATCCTCACTTATTCCAGTAAATCTCGAGGACGAGATTTTTATAAGGTGGGGAGGATGTAACAACTCTCATTAAAATTACCATTTCTTATGTTATTTTGTCCAATATGAAACCCTAATTAAGACACCCAAGTGATACTGCATGACCCCTAAAATTTTTAGAACAGTTGAAATCAGGATCAGGGCCCCTAAAACTCAAGGGGGGTATTCCCTAAATTATGTTTATCTGCTCAAAACGATTCTAAAACACGTAATTTCGAATTTCGTCGACTCAGCAGGGCTAAGTAGGTGACAAAGCAGACCTAGCCTACTTTGGGTTTCCCCGCGACACACGACAGGTGCGGGAGATCCTGTCGCGACATGCGGGAGGTACCAAATCAGGCTATAAATTCAGGGGCTTGGGACTTGATCAGTTTGCATGTTTCGACGAAAAAATTATTTACGTACGTTAAGTTATACGTTGTTTCCTTCAAACACACACACTGTCCTGAACCTCTGCTGCGGGAGATCAGTAGGCTAAACTCTGCCCGTTTAAATACGCAATGTGAGTCATTCTCTTTTTATCAAAATGCTTTACAAAACCCTAAATGTTTTCAAGGTTATAATTACAGGGATTAAGTCTTTGTAATCTTCAATTACTGCCGGTATGTGGGGTTTTGTATACATTACTTGTTTCCCGTCACCATTGGACAACGGGTTAGCCAATGGGTGATCTGACCATAGTCATAGATAAAGTCGAGTGACAAATACCGATTTGGGGTAATTGGTTGATAAAAACAATGTAATCACCCTTAATACTGTATATTATAACAATGTGTCATTTTGTGCAAATGAGTTACTCGCCAGTATTTCCCTGCTGATAAAACCTTTTTAAAACATGTTTCAGGTGATCTGATGTGATCCAGGAAAAAGTGCAGTGCAGCACTACAAGCTTGAAGAAGTGGCTTAATAAGAAAAGAAAATAAAGAAACATGTTTTTTTGTAAAATAGGGGTTTCCCAGTGAAATTCCCTTATTGTAAATTATGGGGTTTGTCCCTAATTATGAAATAAGATAATTGGGCATTTTCAAGTTTTAAACGATCCTGTTAAACATTCCGCTGCCAACTCAATTAATAAATACCACGGGGTTTCTGCCGCGGCTCCTAGACCGGGTCAAACCGGGGACGGCGGCCGTGACAAGAAGCGTATCTGTACTATCAAGATTTGCTCAGATTCTGCTAATCTTAGCGTTGACCACAGTCATGTTGAGCTGGGCACGCCCCCGTGTTGGGAAATAGAAGCTTCTACAACTTTGTCTTTTCTGCAGACACTTTGGCACGCCCCCGTGTCCGCTGGGCACGGGGCTTGTTCAGCCTTCTGATCTCTTATTTTTGCTTGGGAGGATGTTGTCGGGGGGTCGGGCATGCCCTGTTTATTCCTTTTCTTGTATTTATGTTAGATTTAGCTGTATTTTTGCTTCTTTTGTCCATTTACGCTTATTTGATCCTGAAAATACAAAAGGAAGACAAAAGCACACTTTTTCCAACCTTAGTACTAAAAAATGGTTAGTTTTATGCCTCATTTGATGCAATTTATATGTTGAATTTTACACACATCAGTAGTTTTGGCCATCCACGGCTCTAGAAGGAGGTGGTCTTGCATTCATTCTAAGCACGGTTTGACGGGTGTGTGGCTCAATACGTTAGAATGGAAGCTAAATTGCTGCTTAATGGTAAAAGGATTTCTAATTTCATCACAGGGGTGTTAGCGGACGGGGGTAATATTCGTTTTTGGATCGATCGATGGATCGGAGATACCCCTCTTATGCACAGATGGCCGAGTCTATTTGCTATCGAGAAACATAAAGCATGCTTGGTGAATCTTCGTCTGCAGGTTGGGGGGGGGGGGGGGAGGTGGATCGGTAGTTTGGGACTGGATCAGATTTCCGTCATCGGCCTCGGAGGTGAGTGAACTGGCAGACAGTGTCCTTTTGCTCTCGGGAGTGGAGTTAACGTCTTCTAAGGATAAATGGAGGTGGGCCGCGGATGACTCGGGTTTGTTCTCTTTAAAATCCTTTAAGGAATTGTCTTTCGCTTGGCCGGAGCCGACTCCTGTGTGTCTTGTTAAAGGATGTAAGTGGGTGCCTTATAAGTGTAAAATCTTTACATGGAGAGTGGGGCTTAATCGAATCCCTACCAAACAGGCTCAGGTTCGAAGGAACATTATTTCCGACTCGGATGATTGTGCTTTCTGTCATGAGATGCAGGAATCCGTTGACCATCTTTTTACTGGCTGATATGTTGCCCTTAGAGTGTGGAACAGTATAAGTGTTTGGATCAAATCCCCTCCTATTTACGCGTTCATCTTTAAGGATTTGATGGAAGTTTTTAAGATTTCGGGTGGTGGCGCTCAAGCTAAGGAGATTGTCCGAGGTATCATCATCACGGCTTGTTGGTTCATTTGGAAAGCAAGGAATGAGAAGATTTTCGCTAATGGTAAAGGGGAGTGGCTCGAGATTGTTGGGGCGGTAAAATCTTATAGCTTCTTTTGGTTCAAAATTATATCCAAGTTTAAAGATTTAGACTGGATAGAATGGTGTAATTTTCCGATGTATATGTTGTAATTTTGGGTGATGCGGTCCTGCTTTTTTGAGTCAGGCCGGCCGTTTTATATAAAGTTTACCTTTCAAAAAAAAAAAAAAAACCTTGAATTCATTAAAAATACACTATTTTTGAAATTCTAATATTTTCACTTGTAAATCTATTTGTAAAAAAAATAATAATGTTTGATTACATTCTTATATATTTAGTCAGTGGCGGCTTTAATGGTATGCTGGGAGGACCTTCGCATAAGGCCCGTGATTTCAAGGGACATGCGATTTAAAAAAAAAACCATATATATGCTATATATTTTTTAAATAGTAAACACATACCAATTCCAATATAGGGTTAGGTTCATTTGTGAAAGACACCCTTGATAGTGAACTATGTGAACTAATCCTAACCTTTGATTATCAATACACAAGTGTAAATCAATGACCAAGATTTGATCAGGATTTGATGATGAAAATACACTATTGTATTTTACAATTTGATGATGTAAATCAATGGATAGGATTTGTTCACTCAGTTCACAAATACATTAGTATTCACTCTACAAGCACACACTTTCAATATAAGTCAATTTAGAAATCATTTTTTATTGTTTAAAATTTAGTCTACTTGGTATTATGTTTATTGAGCTCAATACTAATTTATTTTTTTAAATAATAATAAAGCATTACGGAATGATACATTTTTTTAATCTCAAACAGGATAAGGAATTCTTAAAGACGCCTATATATTTAGTAATTTTATTTCAAACCTCTACAGCTTTACTTAAGATTACCAGTAAATAAAAAAACAATGAAAATCCCTACTTAATTTGCAAAATACCATAAAAAGTACAACTAGAGTGAATCTAGATATATGTGTGTGTTACAAACTACAGAAAAAAGGCATTAAAAATACATGTGAACATTTTGGGATTCGTTTCTGTGCAGTGTAAGAGGGTTTAGAGATTTTGACCACGGCCTTGTTTCACCATTCCAATAGTATTTGCATTTGCCACATCTACTTTTGACCATTATTTATACACCAAAATTTTCTCACTTCTTTAAATCTAAAGCCCTTTATTCATTTCTTTTCTTAGAAAAAAAAAAGAGCTTTGTATTAAAAGAATACCCAATCTAGCATGTAGGGAAAGTAAGAAACAAAGAATCCCTAAGGAGGAGGAGGAGGATCTCGAGTTCTCAACACCATAACCACACAAAAATGTTGGAACTTAATTAATAACAGACGACCACAATGTGTACTTTTAAGAAAAAATAAAAAAACTATTTCCAACTAATTTTGGTTTTGAGTTAAACTAAATCTATGTTTTATATGTGATATTTAAAGTGGTAGTTTGCAAGGAAAAGATTGGTTGGGGCAGAGCCGACTCAACGTTTTTGAAAACTTTAAACAATCGCAAGCACATTATAAAAATTCAAAGATTCGAAGTATTAATTGGGGTTTTAGGGTAAACAGTGATTGAGTAAATCGCAGTAAATAAAAATTACAGTAAAATGTAGTCGATAACCAACATGGATTATCTTTACGACACCATTAATTTCCTCTAATTTCGATTCTAATTTCTCCCCAATCGGGGATACCACTGAGCCGAATGAGCGTGTGCAGCGTTAAGTTAGCGAGAATGACTACTGTGGCCTAAATTAAAGATGAACAACATATTCCTTGGAGTTAAAGTTGGCCTTCTTTTAATCTGAAACTTGTTCTTTAGCGGGGCATTGCAATAAATATAGTTATTGTTTAGTTCATTTGGGTTAATACAATAATACGTATAAACTATACAAAAGGTTTTTAAAAAAATTGGGGCCCTAGGCGGCTAGGCCCTTGCCTTGCCTTAAAACCCTATAAGGACGACCCTGGGTTGGGGGTATGGATAACAAAAAAGCCTCGTGTCCAGTAGGTATACCGTATACCCGAGACACGGAACATCAAGAACATGTATATCTGAAGACTGAAGCCTGAAGGGTATGGGACTGGGTATGATATTAGGTTTTTTTTTTTTTGTTTTTTTTTAAATGAGTATATGGGGCGGGTATGGTCTTAGGTGATACCTTGCCCAATGACCAAAAACCACATACCCATTTACCCGAATCATATACAAGAATCATATACTCGACATGCTTTTATTTTTATTTTCCCTTAACTCTTGTCTATTTGTGCTTTATTTTTATAAATTCATTACGTGGAAAATAATTTTTTTAGAATATGTATTTTGATAATATTATTTATTTATAATAAAAGTTATATGCATGTAATGTAATGTAAATCTGTAATAGTTGTACCATAAATGAAAAAATATATACAATAGTATAGTACTAAAAAATGTACTTTCAAGTCTCTTAATGGGTATACCCGATACCCACGAGTTTAGGGTTCAGCGGGCAATTAGTAATTACCCTATAAATACACGATGGGGATTAGGTTGAACATAGGACACAATTTTACAGCTAAATATGGGACTGAAATTACCGGTATCCAGCTCGAACCCAGCCCATTGCATCAGTCTGCAAAGAAAAGATTTCAAAAGAACCTTAGTGCCCCTAAAGCTCGAAGGGAAATGGCACGAGGTCCAATAAAAACATGAAGCTTGAGAACAATAAGAACATGAAGCTTGGGAATAATAAGCAACATAATATACACACATGCATGTTATAAGGGTGAAGGGAGTGGTTACCTATTCTAAATAGGTAAACTCCTAATTCACCCAATCACACATTGTTATGTCAATTCACCTAAATAAGTTACCTAATCCTCAACTATTTTTTTTTAAAAGGAAAAAATGTGTGATTGGTTGAGAAGGAATGAACCCCACCATACCCCCCCCCCCCCCCCCCGTCTCACCGAATCGATGTAGGTTCACCGAACAAGCTTTGTAAAATCGGTAAACTTGTGGTTGGCGGTGGTTTACCGACTCGGTAAAGAGGTTTACCGCACATTACCGACCTCCACTCCGCTTATCCTAATTATAAAGAATGATAGTCATACAATCTCTAATTGTTCGGTTGTTGTTGGTAATGATTGGATGATGATGATGGCCGTGATGATAAAAAAGAACCATCAACTTACGAACATGAAATCACAATAGAATTTCAACATAAATTGTAATTGTTCAAAAATTTACGTGATAGTAAATCTTTTCAAGCATTTTGAAACGATTTGGTGGAATATATCTCATCTCTTAAACATAATTTATATTAATGTTTTGGAATAGTATAATTTATGTCATTTTTATTATGTTTTTTTAGTTATGTAATGTTTTGGCTCTTGAATTTTGAAAATTTAATGTTTGGTTTTTGTAATTTTATTTTGATATTTTTAAGTTTCAAAAATGTTGTAATAAAAAATATGTAAAAAGTGGTGATAATGTGTAAATGTAACTATGTAAGAGGATGTTTTTGAAGGTGTAAGAGTAAAGAAAAATGAATGTTTTTAAAAGATAAGTAAAAACATAATAGAGTAAATTATTGTTTTGCCCCTAATGGTTTAGTCAGTTTAACCATTTCTGCCCAAAAAGGAATATTTTAACATATCAGATCTCGATGTTGCATTTTATAATGGTTTTGACCCCTAACACTAACTTTGTTACTTTTTTGCATTTAAGTGTAAAGGTAATTAGGTAATTATATACCTTAGAGACTGTTTTTGATAATTATAAAGTTCTTTTAATATATAAGAGATTATTAATACAATTACTTAGGTGCTGTTTGTTTTTTCTGCAGGAAAACCTCTTCTGCTGCAGGCCACATCTACAGACATCTGCAGGAGAAGAGGTGGACCAAATGTCTGCAGTCTGCAAGGAGAAAAGAGTTTGTTTTTTTTTTTTATATAAAACCTCTTCTAGGTTTTTAACACACACAACATCACACACTACACTAATCTCTCTCTACTCTCTCTCTACAATCTGCACCACCTCCGCCACCACCACCACCGCCACCACTTCACCATCGCCATCACCACCGTCACCACCGCCACCACTTCACCACCGCCACCACCGTCACCACTACACCACAGCCACCACCGTCACCACTACACCACAGCCACCACAGATCGATGATGATGATGATGCAGATCGATGATGATGATGATGTTGCAGATCGATTTGGGGGGTTTTGTTTCAGATCGATGATGATGTGAACGATTTGGGGGTTTGCTTCAGATCGATGATGATGTGAACGATTTGGGGGTTTTGTTTCAGGGTGTCGGAGCAGGGGTGTCGGAGTGGATGGCGGAGGTGGAGGTGGTGGAGGTGGTGGCGGAGCAGGTGGTTTGTTTCAGGGTGTCGGAGCAGGGGTGTCGGAGTGGATGGCGGAGGTGGAGGTGGTGGCGGAGCAGGTGGTTTGTTTCAGGGTGTCGGAGGTGGAGGTGGTGGCGGAGCAGGGGTGTCGGAGGTGGAGGTGGTGTCGGAGGTGAAGGTGGTGGCAGAGGAGGTGGTGCCAAGAAGAGGTAAACGTCTGCTCCAAGAAGCTTATGGTTTATCTCTTCCTCAGAAAGAGGCTGGGGAGAGGTAAAAAGCACTTCTAAAAAAAACAAACACTCTTCTGTGCAGACAGAAGAGGCCAGGAAGCTCTTCTTGAAAAAAACAAACACCACCTTAATGTTATTTTTATTAATTCATTATTTTCATGATTATTATTTAACAAAATACGTCTTAAATATACAAATAAATATGTAGTTTCATTAACCGTTTGTTTTTATAAATATCATTTTAAAAAATAATCTGTTTTTTTTTTACATTTTGTTTAAACCGTTTATCGTTTTTAAAATTGTTTCTTTTTAAACCGTTTGGTTTTCTAAAAATAGTTCTTTTTAAAGTTGCTTGTCTTTTAAAGTTTTTTAAACACTTCATTTAATACTATTCTTTTTAAAATCATTTTCTTTTTAAACATTTTGAAACAACTCCTTTTTTAAGTTGTTCGTTTTTAATATTTTACAAAGCGACGTGTGTAAAACAAAAGAAATGTAATATTTGAAAAAAGAAGAAACTTTCTAATAAAAATTTTGAAAAAGATCATTCATTTTTCAAATTTTTTTAGAGTGGTTTATTTCTTTTTTCAAATCTTCCATTTCTTTGGAGCGTTTTTTTATTCAAAACTCGTTATTTTTTAGCCTTTCATTTATTAAATTTGTATTTTTTTTAAAACCTTACACTTGTTAACTTATTTTTAAGGTTTTGTTTTTTATAAACGCCCTTTTTTAATATTCGTTTTTAATTCCTTCAATTTTTGAAATCGTTCATTTTCTATAGTTCATTTTTCCTAACGACTATAAGTAAATTGAATACAAAGTTTCAAAAAATGAACGGTTTTAAAAACGGTTCTAAAATGAACGGTTTAAAAAGAAACGCATTTAATAATCAACAACTTAAAAAAACGAATTGTTTAAAAAAGTAAAAAAAAATGATTTTAAAAAGAATAGTGTTAAATGAATTGTTTAAAAAAACTTTAAAAGACAAACAACTTAAAAAAACACGATTTTAATAAACAAACGGTTTAAAAAGAAATAATTTAAAAACGGTATATGGTTTAAAAAAGGTTAAAAACAAATGATTATAAAAATAATGTTTCTAAAAAAACAAACGCTTAATGAAAAAACATTTTTTTCGTATATATAAAACATATTTTATTAAATAATCGTGAAAATAACGAAATAATAAAAAAACTTGATTAATTGCATTAATATTCTCTTAAATATTAAAAGAACCTTGTAATTATCAAAAGCAGCCCCTAAGGTATATAATGACCTAATTACCCTGACACTTAACTACAAAAAAGTAACAAAGTTAGTGTCAGTGGCCAAAACCGTTATAAAATGCAACTTTAGGGTCCAATATGTTAAAATATTTTTTAGACTGAAAGGGTTAAACTGACTAAACCACAGGGGTCAAAACAGTAATTTACTCAATATAATATGATGGGTGGGGTTCGGCTACAAAGTCTATTTTTCCTACAAAGTGTACAAATCCACAAATCACTACAATTTCAGCCATAAAACACACTCGAAACCCACAAATAACTGATTGAATATCACCAAAACACAATATCCAAACCCTAATAGTCGATAAAAACTTCAAACACGCTATCGTTGAATTATGAATATAAAACACAACATGATAATCAACATAAAACACACTAATGTTAGTCATTCAATAATAAAAGCCTTCTCATAAAAAACACAACACAAAACCCACAAATATGGCGTTTGAGTAATCTTTACTTTGTTATTTGTGCGTTTTGAGTGTGTTTTATAGTTGACATTTTGGTGTTTTATGACCTTTTACACTTTGTAGGAAAAGTTGACTTTGTAGCCAACTCTCACCCTAATATGATAACTGATTAAAAGTGTGGTGCGATGATTTTAGACTCATCCATTGAAAATGGTCTAACGTTTTTACTGTTTGGTATATATTTTCATTTTAAAATCATACTATCAACATTATTTTATAAAATCAGTGATGCGACATGGCTAGGAATTATCGCTGCTTTTTATTGCTTCACTTATAAAATGCCACAGAGCTATCTACCACTATTCCCTCCTATAGGAATTGTATTTACGTGTAAAGTGATGCGACATCGCTAGCAATAATTCGCTTCTTTGTATTGCTTCAATTACAAGATGTCACACAGCTATTTATTTACCACTATTCCCTCTCATGAAAATTGTATTTATAGGTAATTGTATTTATAGGTAACTAGGTTTTGCCCGCCCGCATTACGGGGCATTAAGCCGAATATTTCTTTCTCATAGCATGTACTTCTGTGTTTTAGTTACTTGTACATACTACTCATAACACGATCTCAAAAAAAATTACATCGAGTAAACAAAGTGAAACAAAATACTACCATACTTTTGCTAAAAAAAAACTAAAACGATGAAAAAACTACCGCTTGGCATGACGAATAAAAATTAAAACGAGCCAACCAATTAAAACAAAACACTACCATAGTCTTGTAAAAAATATTAAAACAAATTTTATACTGGGGGCAAAATCGTAAATAAACACAAAAAAATCATGTCGAAATGTAAATCAACTTAAGTATATATCGACACGTAAATAAAAATAAAGACTTAAAACTCGATTAAAAAATATTTAGAAAGCTAGGGGGTTGTAAGAGTAAATGCTGAAAACTAAAGGATAAAAGTAAAAAAGAAAAAAAAAACCACAAAAAGAAAAGAAAGGAACAAGAAAAAAAAATGACAACACCACTTTAGGAAAGTGGTGTTATCATTTGATATATATAATAATTCATACATATAAATACATATAATTGGTGTTAAGTTTTTATACTCTTTAAAACTGTTAATACGTTTATCCTTCTACCAACCTCAACAAAAAGTACTGTTTTTGTAATTTTATCTTGTATTTAATTTACATTCACAAATATATTTAAGTATATAGTTATTATAAATAAACGTCTTAATTAGAAACTAGAGTATTTCTCCACGCGTTGCGGCGGTACGTGACCGCGAACATTCGATGGGCATTGGCTCGATTCGTTACGATACTTGTACGATACATGCACTCTGTATAAAAATCAACGTGTGCTTTACATTGTCCGATACTTGTACGATACTTGTACGGTACTTGTACGGTACCGGCACCAATGTTCGAACGGTATCAATCAGTTTAGATCGTCATGATACTGTTACCGATATTTATTTATTGCCGCAGACAAAATTATATATATAAATGAACTATTATCGAAATCGAAAACCATATTTATAGCAATATACGTTTATCTTATATTATATAATAGAGTAAACTGCCATTTTGGTCCCTGTGGTTTGACCAGTTTTGCCACTTTAGTCCAAATCTCAAACTTATTACATCTGGGTCCCTGTGGTTTGCATGTTGTTGCCATTTTAGTCCAAAATTCTAAAACCCCATTTTTTGACTGTTACAACCTCCTATTTTGTCCTTTAGTGCAGCGGCATTTTGGTCATTTTTTAAATTTCATTTGTTTTAGTTTTTTTTTTAATATATATATTGAGGTTGATGATGTTGGGGATGATGATGATCATAATCAGTTCTCTCTCTCTCTCTCTCTCTCTATTCTCTCTCTCTCTCTCTCTATAGCACCACAACCGCCACCTCCTCCCTCTCTCTCTTCTCTCTCTCTATAGCACCACCACCACCGCCACCTCCTCCCCCTTCCCACCACCACCACTGTGAACTCCACCACCGCCACCACTGAAACCCTAAAGCGCCACCACCGCTGTCACCATCAAAGCCGATACTGAAACCCTAAACCGCCGGAAGTTTAGCAGATATGGAACCTTCTATGTTCGATCTACGATGGTGTAGCAAAAGTATTGTTGAAAACCAGGTAAATAATCTGCTTTTACAGTGTGGTCAGAGACGGTGGTGGTGGAGGGGAGACGGTGGTGGAGGGTGTACGGTGGTGGAGGGGAGACGGATGATGATCTATGATTTTGTGATGGATGATGATCTGTGATTTTGTTAGTTTTAAGGGATCGAGATGATGGATGATGATATGTGATTTTGTTAATGTTTTAGGTGGTTGAGGGTGATTTTGTAACAAACAGGATGATCAAAACTTGAACCCAGTTCTTTTATTCACCACGAGGCTGTGATGATTTCACCTAATCCGAGTCAAAATTGGGTCAACATTTGAGATTTTCCGCAGCTTGGCGTGGCAGAATCGGAGGAGGGCAAGTGCGCTTGCAACCTCTGTTTGCAGCCATGGCGGTTTTGATTTGTTGTTGGAGCCTTGTTTCTTTTTACAAATCGGTTTTTGATTTTCTTGAAGATGATGTTCTTGATTTTCTGGGTTTTGATGATGATGTTTGATGATGTTCTTGAAGATACAGATCTGAGCCTCGTTTCTTTTTACAAATCGGTTTTTGATTTTCTTAAAGATGATGTTCTTGATTTTCTGGATTTTCTGGGTTTTGATGATGATGTTCTTGAAGATACAGATCTGAGCCTCGTTTCTTTTTACAAATCGGTTTTTGTTTTGATTTGTTGTTGTCTGTATTTTGATGTTTGTGATGGTTTCTGGTTTTGTTCTGGGTTCTTGATTTTCTTGAAGATGATGTTCTTGATTTTCTGGATTTTCTGGGTTTTGATGATGAAGTTTGATGATGTTCTTGAAGATGATGTTATTAATTATTGAAATGTTATAATAAATTAACATGGACCAAAATGCCCCTGCACTAAAGGACAAAATAGGAGGTTGTAACAGTAAAAAAAATAGGGTTTTTGAATTTTGGACTAAAATGGCAACAAAATGCAAACCACAGGGACCCAGATGTAATAAGTTTGAGATTTGGACTAAAGTGGCAAAACTGGCCAAACCACAGGGACAAAAATGGCAGTTTACTCTATATAATATAAAGAAAGATATATGAATTATATATATTATAAAAGGAAACTAATAATATTAAAATATTATTTATATAATAAAAGAAAATTAATAATATTAAATTACTATTAAAAAGTACTTTACTATTCATGAACACTTGAAAATAATATGTATAAATACCTAGGTGATTTGACCGCGCGTTGCGGCGGTACATTACATCGAGCATTGGATTTGTATCGGTTTGGTTCATTACGATACCAGTATGATATATGCACTTTGTATAGAAATAAATCAAATGAAAACGACAAAAATGAACACGGGTACCGACACCAATGTTCAAACGGTATAGTTGATTCAGATCGTCACAATACTGACATCATTATTCATATATTGTTGCAGACAAAGTTGTATAAACTAAAAATTATCGAAATCGAAAACCATAAAAATGAATACAAGTATCTGTACCAATGTTGTTTGTTTGGTTTGTTATGGTATAATAACGATATGGTGTCAGTTTATCAAAAGTAAAAACAATAAAAATTAATAGTGGTATTGATACAGATGTCGTTCAATCGATTCGGTATGTTTTGATAAGTTAGCGGCGCATTATCTATTTCAAAAAAAAAAAAACTTTATCACAATATTGGAAAAAATAAACACAGTTTATTAGAAAAAAATTGAAATAAATTATAAATAATAATTTTTTGAAAAATAAATAAGTACTTCAAAATAATAATTACCGTTCATTGTCGCTTTCGATTCGATTTGTACACCTGCAACACAATATCCATTTTCAATAAAAGTTATACTGCTATGTTAAAAGAACATTGTTGCGGATTTTTTTTTTATAAATTAATAAACGCAAGTTATTAAAAGAAAATTAAACTAAATGATTGAATAAAATAGTATTTAAAAATAAATAAATACTTAAAATTAGAATTAAAAAATAAATCAAGACTTTAAAACAAAATATTGAAATACTGTTCATAATTTTTTTTAAAGCTAGATGGTCACGTACAAAAGACCAACCGTACTGTGGTCTAAGCTCACAAGATTTCCTGTCACTGCCCATAGACAATTTTATTTTTATGTATCCACCTCATGTTTGACAAATCGAAGAAAACCTCATTGGCTCGTCATACCTAAATAGAAAAGGGATAAGATTTATATGATTTTCGTCACACTCTATTAATTAACTATCATTTTTCCTATTTTCTACTCTATAATTTAAAATAACATTTCATATTTTTTTTTTAAAAAAGGTATCTATTTATTTTTTTATTTACCATAGAAAAAAAAAGGTCTACATATTTACACACCTTATTGCCTATTTTGACACCCTTCAAGACGCCTCGTATAGACCTATACGAGGCGTATAGCCTTTTTCAATTTCCAAGAGAATCTCTGATGATGTCATATTTTGTCTTATTTGCCTCGTATACGCCTCGTATAGGCCTATACTGGGCGTCTAGGCGAAAAAAGACCGTTTAGCCCCTGATTTAGGCCTATACTGGGGGTAAATTGGTCTTTTTTGCCTCTCTTATATGTCTAGTATAGGCCTATACTAAGCGTATATAAAGGTTTTTTTTTTTTTTTTTAACAAATATTTTATACAATATTAATCGTTTTAGCAAACTTTTATACAAAAACAAGTTTTTTATTTTAAATAATTAATATTAGGACCCCTCGTTGAGTAAAAAAATGGGTGTTTTGGTGGGGTAATTTGAGTTGTTTTTTAAGAAAAGTTTTATTTTTAAATATTTTACCGTTTTCAAGATCGGCCTTTAAAAATATTCGATCGTAGAAATATTACATTCGGTAAAATATTTTTATAAAAAATAAACCTATCAAAAAAAAAAAAAAAACCAACGAGGGGTCCTAATATTAATTATTTAAAATAAAAAAACTTGTTTTTGTATAAAAGTTTGCTAAAACGATTAATATTGTATAAAATGTTTGTTAAAAAAATACCCCTTCAAGACGCCTAGTATAGGGCTATACTGGGCGTCTATGTGGACCAAAAGACCATTAAACCCCTGAATTAGGCCTATACTGGGGGCAAAACAGGGCTATAATGGTCTTTTGGACCCCTCGTATACGCCCAATATAGCTCTATACTGGGCGTCTATTATTATTTTTTTTGTTTTCTCTTTTTAATATTTAAAAAGAGAAAACAAAAAAAAAAAAAAATAGACGCCCAGTATAGGGCTATAATGGGCCTATACGAGGGGTCCAAAAGACCATAATAGCCCTGTTTTGCCCCCAGTATAGGCCTAATTCAAGGGTATAATGGTCTTTTGCCCCACATAGACGCCCAGTATAGCCTTATACTGGGCGTCTGTTTTTATTTTTTTTTTGTTTTCTCTTTTTAAATACCAATAACACTAATATTAACTATAAAAAACTCATATTAATTATAATAACTCATATTAATTATAATAACACTAATATTAATTATAATAACTCATATTAATTATAATAACACTAATATTAATTATAAAAAAACTCATTTTAGTATCAATAACACTAATATTAATTATAATAACTCATATTAATTATAATAACACTAATATTAATTATAAAAAAACTCATTTTAGTATCAATAACACTAATATTAATTATAAAAAACTCATATTAATTATAATAACACTCATATTAATTATAATAACACTAATATTAATTATACGATGCCTATACGAGACCTATACGAGACTTATTGTATTGTATTGTATCGTATAGTATAGTATGGTATCATATTGTATCGTATAGTGTATAGTATAAGTCTCGTATAGGTCCCATATAGGTCTATACGAGAGCTATACGAGACTTATACTACACTATACGATACAATACGATACGATACTATAGGATATGATACAACGCCCGTATACGTCGATAGGCCTATACAAGACCTATAAGGGACCTATACGAGACATATACTACACTATATGTTAAAAACAATGTAATATTTCTACGATCGAATATTTTTAAAGGCCGATCTTGAAAACGGTAAAATATTTTTATAAAAAAATAAAATTTTTCTTAAAAAACAACTCAAATTACCCCACCAAAACACCTATTTTTTTACTCAAAAAACATCACCCTCAAAAAACAATCAAATTACCCTACCAAAACATCCATTTTTCAACTAAAAAAAACCAACCAGGGGTCCTAATATTAATTATTTAAAATAAAAAAACTTGTTTTTGTATAAAAGTTTGCTAAAACGATTAATATTGTATAAAATGTTTGTTTAAAAAAAAAAAAAAAAAACCTTCAAGACGCCCAGTATAGGCCTATACGAGGCATATAAGGGGCAAAGGGTCATATATGAGGCCTATACGAAGGGTCCTATACGCCCAGTATAGGCCTATACGAGGCGTATTGAAGCAGTCAAACCAGAAGTGACATGAGTCAGACACTGATTTTGATGTAACCCTATACGCCTCGTATAGGCCTATACAAGGCCTATACGACTAAATAGGCAGATAAGGTGTCTGGATAGTTTGAGCCAAAAAAAATCCATCGCAGGGAATATTGTTTGCCTGCGCCATCGGTTAAAATAGGCGGCGGCCAATAGTGCCAGGCAGGTCCAACAAAAGTACGATTTTGTCCGTTTAAATTTACAGCCTTGCCATTAGTTTTGTTTTTTTCCTCCCAGCTAAATTACAATTTTGCCCTCAGTTTAAACTTACAGTTTTACTATCGTTTTTGTTTTTTTCCCCGTCAAATTATGATTTTGCCCCCGGTGTAAAATTACTGTCATGAGATCGTTTTAGTTTTTTTTTTTAATAAAACTATGGCAGTGTTTTGTTTTAATTGGTTGACTCGCTGTAATTTTTATTCGTGTCAGACGGCTGCCTGACACACGCTCATTTGTCCTAAAAAAATACAATTTTTCCTCAATAAAATTATAGTATTTCTATCGTTTTAGGTTCTTTTTTTTAGTAAAAGTATGGTAGTGTTTTGTTTTAATTGTTTGACTCGATGTAATTTTTTGAGATCGTGTTATGAGTAGTATGTACAAGTAATCGAAACACAAACATACATGTTACGAGAGAGCAATATTCGACTTAGTGCTCCGCAACGCGGGCGAGGCAAAAATTAGTTTTAAAACATATGGGAGAAGCATGCTTTTAATAGTTAGCCCATGCCAATGTGAACCATCAAGTTTAGTTTTTTTAATGAACGCGCTGATATCATTTTGAACATATTTTCTAACTTATATTTTTCTTTGCTATAACAAACGGACCGAAACATGCCGAGTTCCTATTGTTTTCTTTTTTTGTTTACCTTTGTTATTTATCGTATTATTTTACCTTTTTTTATTTTGATGTCCAGAGTCGAGCAACAATGCAAATAACATAACACATTCAGATATCATTTTGTTTAATTTTATGAATTTACTCATTGGTTGTTATGGTGTGCGATACATACCGAATTCCAACTATGTTTATGCGCAACACATGAGTTACTATGACCCTAGTCATTTTTATGAACATAATGGCTCCATATCTCAAGTGAAAAGGATGAGAGAAGAAAATGAATCGTTTTTTTTTTTTAAATAAGATAATTTCTTACATCTTTCAAGTTATTTGTTAGGTTTCTTAAAATGAAAGGTATTCATGGTTAGGTTTGGGAATGGTTTTGATTAATAATGAAATCGACCAAAAAAAAATCGGCTATTATGATATAAGACTGTTCAATTTCGGTTTAATTGGTTTTGTTTAAGGGTGAAAGGGGCGCCCAATGGTTGTACCCTAGCCCTGTTCAATTTTGCGTTGCCATGTCAATTCTACACTCAAGTACCTTAGATGGGTATAACACTAGCGGCGCCTACCCACAAATACCTTAGATTTTTTTTAATTTAAATGACTTGAATGTAATTACAATTTAAATTTCATTAAAATAAAAAAGTTACATAATTAAAACTAAAAAAAATATGAAATTCAAAATAAAAAAATACGACAAAAAAAACTAAATATCTACTAACTGATCCGTCGGCCAATTATATCTGGACGCAATTTTTCGTTTACAGGCTATAGCGTTTTTTGCACTTTGTACTCTAAATGGTCGTGTGGCCAAGTATACATCTTAAAGTCTCTGTCCATCATTGCTTAGGCGACACTTTCGTGTTGTTCCTTAGTCAACGCTCTAGCTTCCATGATATTATGTTGCCTAGCATCCATTAACGCTTGCATCGTCGCTTCCTTCATTGACGTGTACGCTTCTATTTTCTCGCCTAATTCTCCACTTTGGCTTGACGAATCGGGTGGTTATTTACCCGTTTTCTTCGGTTGTGTTGGACCGATTCCTCGTTCAAGTCCAACACCGACTTATCGATTGTCCTATAATTTTCGGATGCACCGAAGTTGGTAGAATCCGATGATTTTCTCTTGTTTGAACTTCCACCGGATTCTTCGTTCAACAACGAGATTTTACTCCATTTTGTCTGTTCTTTAACAACCTTCCACGCCCAAACGTGTTTGAAAGCTTGATTGTGTTTATCTCGATAATCTTCAAGCACCTTTTCCATAACATACAAATCGTTACACCCACTTTTATGTAGGCGATCCTATAGGGTTATAAATTATAATAAAAATAATATAACGAATGTAATTAAAAATAAGAGTAAAATGCACGGATAGTCCTTGTGGTTTTGCAAAGTTTCACCTATAGTCCCTAGATTTTGGAAATTACACTCATAGTCCCTGTGGTTTATGACTTTGTTTCTCGGATAGTCCCTGGGTGTAACAGACGTTAACTAGCAACGTTAAGTGTGGTCATGTGCTGAACATGTGAGGGTAATTTGGTCCATTAATGTATAAAACCCTCCTTCCACCTGTTTTTTATACCCACTAATGTATAAAACCCTCCTTCCACCTGTTTTTTATACCCACTGAATCATTTTCCCCAACCCTAACCTACATCAAACAAATCTTAACAAGTTCTGAGTTCAACACCCTGATCCTGATCGACAAAAATGGTGTTGTGCAATTGTGGAGAAGAAGCAAAGATTCTGCCAGTTTGGATGGATGGAATAATCCCCTGTTGTAAGAAACATATAACACACTTACATGTTTCTTGCATTTGCAGGTACAACTTCAACAAAGTTGCACAGTATAAGCAGCTTACGCTTGAGGAAGCAGAAGAAAAGATTAAAAACAGAAGGAAAACTGCCGATGGTTATCAGAGATGGATGATGAAAGCAGCAAACGGCGGAGCTGCTACTTTTGGTGAAGTTGAAAGGTTTGATGACAAGGAAAGCGGTGGAGCGGGTGGGAGAGAGGGGCGTAAAAAGAATAACGCCGATGATGACGAGGCAAACGTGTCAGACCGGGGAGAAGAAGATGAAGACGAGGAGTCTGCACGGAAAACGAGACTTGGACTTAATAAGAGAGGTGGCGATGATGATGAGGAAGGTCCTAGAGGCGGTGATCTTGATGGTGATGATGATGACATTGAGAAGGGTATTGATTATATCTTTTTTTTTGTTTGCTTCACTTTGAATAATTGAATGTTTTAACCTATTTACAATTTATAATTAAAATCATGTACCATTGCTATCAGGGTTTAAATCAGTCCAAGAAGTCAGAATCTTTGCTTCTTCTCCACAATTGCACAACACCATTTTTGTCGATCAGGATCAGGGTGTTGAACTCAGAACTTGTTAAGATTTGTTTGATGTAGGTTAGGGTTGGGGAAAATGATTCAGTGGGTATAAAAAACAGGTGGAAGGAGGGTTTTATACATTAATGGACCAAATTACCCTCACATGTTCAGCACATGACCACACTTAACGTTGCTAGTTAACGTCTGTTACACCCAGGGACTATCCGAGAAACAAAGTCATAAACCACAGGGACTATGAGTGTAATTTCCAAAATCTGGGGACTATAGGTGAAACTTTGCAAAACCACAGGGACTATCCGTGCATTTTACTCTAAAAATAAATAAACATTATAATTAAATAAAAAATATAACGAATGTAATTAAAAATAGATAGACACTAAGATTAAATAAAAAATATAACGAATGTAATTAAAATTAAAAATAAATAGAAATTGTAACCAATTCATTTTACTCAATATCGTCGACCATTTTGAGTTTAGTTGATCGGTCGTCAGCTCGCTTCTACCCCCAAACTCTACGTAGTGTCTTAGAACGGCTTTTCACAAACTCTTTTTTTTTTTGTTGATTTCCTTTTTCCCAATCGACCGAAATATGCACGTATGATTTAGCCAATAATACTTCTTCATCGGAAGTTCAATCCACCCGGTCGGCTCGATTAGTGAATTTCCCACTTTTCTTCCCTTGAAATTCAACCACATACTCTTGTATAAAGTCATCAATTACCACGTTCATTTCATCTAAGTTAATTAGGTTTTTGGCCATAAAAATAATTAGGTTGGTGGGGTTGCGTCGAACCGACACCTTGTTTGCTCGAACCATCACCTCATTTGGTCGAACCGACACCTTGGGATTTTTTTGTTAATCCATGGCTAAAATGAGAGTGAGTTGGAGTGAAATGAGTATGGTTTAAAATGGGAGTGAAATGAAATATATATAAAGGTTAAAAAAATTGATTTAACTTCTATTTAAAGAGAAACTTCCAACAGTCAAAAAAGTGATTGTTGAATGGTCACCGATGGCGACGTGTTACCACACGGGTTTGAACCTGCATGCCCCGCCCTCCCTAAGTTATTTTCGCTCATAGCGTGGGACACTCCCTAAGTTATTTTAGCTCATAACGTGGGACACTAAACATCAACTTTTTTTGCGTCCACATTTTGTCTTAAACTCCATATAAACTCATCATAGGGTTATTAAAATAAATGCTTTTAAACCAAATAACAACTCATCTAAATCTTAAACATTCAAACCAAACACACCCTTTTTCAAATCCGTGCACCTAACTATGAACATTCAGACTATACACACCCTTCATTTTGTCATGTGTATCTAGTGACAAACTTTAAACAATTAACAACGGTCAAGATCCTTCTAGTAGATCTCAGCCCTGTATTCTGTGCAGCCCACAAACAACAATGAAACTGGATCCATTTTCAAACATTGATTATGATCAAATACAAAGGCTCCTAACTGTAAGAAGGGTATAAAGGCTTTTAAAAAAATCCACTACAAAAAAAAAAAAAAAAAACACCCACCACCACCCAAAAACCTAACCCCCGCACCCGGGGGGGGGGGGGGGGGGTTAGGTTTTTGGGTGGTGGTGGGGTGGGGTGGGGGTGTGTGTTTAGGTTTTGGGTAGTGTTGTAGTGGGTTTAGGTTTTAAGTTATTGGACACTTGTCACTCTATAAATCTTTCTTACACTTCTTACAATTATGAGTCTTTGTAGAATAACTTAACCCTTTCAAACATTATCTATGCTATATTATAATACATGAGATAGATGTATTTTAAGATACAAAAAAATAAAAACTTCCCCTCTTTAATTTATAGAGAGACCTCTAAAAGAGGGTAATTTGGTCTTTTAAACACTATTTATTTTTTAGCCCCTAAACTTACTACACTTAAATCCCTGAGTTTTAACAAAAATATAGATAATTAGTTACACTTTTCCCCCTCCAAAACAAACTTATATTTTTTTCCGTATTTTTGGCATATCTTATAAACTACAATGTTTTAAAAAAATCGAAAGACAACATGACAACCTACACATTTTTGTCGACGTTTCGGTAGTTGTCTTGTTCAGTATCGACATACGGATTAAAAAGTACAAGTAGATGATGCATTAATTAAATTATCTACAATTTGAAACTGAGTACGTGCATATGAACTTATAAGAAGTAAAAAATGAAGAAAACTTATTTATCTATTTTTTTTTTATTTTAAATGGAATCATTAGGACACATTCATTCAAACGTTAATCAAACAAGTTACATCTATTCTTTTTCGCAATCAACTCAAAACAATCACCTCTCCTTTCTTATCTAAAATTTCATTTTGTATATTTATAACATATTTACTTACTTTTAAATCGATATTCTTGTCATGCCTATTTGGTAATACCTTGTTTGCTGATTTTAGGCGGCTTCTCAACTCAAGTTTATGAGGGTCAATTTGCAGTTGGCTTGTTGATGGCTCTATGAGATTATATGATGTCATAACGCCTAATGCCTGATGGGTAATGACATGCATTTCCATCATGTTATCAAATATATACTCATAATGATTCCTAAGTTCATATCAAGGCCACCTAAAACTGCACGTTTATTATCCTAAGTGCATACAAGAAGAGGGAATTTAGGATTGAACATCCTGAATAAGGGTGTTCATGAGCCGATCCTATCCGATCGAGGGTCAGCTCATGCTCGGATTGAATTACAATCGACCCGATCCGATCGGATCGAATTTGCAAAATCGAGCACAAAAGTGATGTTCATGCTTGGATAGAATTTGAATCGATCGGATCGTTTTCGCTCGGTTTTATCAAATCCTAACTAAAATTGAGCGGATCGTTTTCGCTCGGTTGAATTATAAGGCTGCATTCAACAAAAACAAATCCTAACTTAATTAAAACATGTCCAACACTTTACTAACAAAAGTAATACATAACTAAAATCATGATTCTAAAAATAATTTTAACAATATCAAGAAGCACAATAAAGTGCGAAATACAAATTGTCATTTAGTTCAAAAGCCATAAATTTCTTCTTTAAGCTTGATCATCTCCATCCACAAAATTCAATTTCAAATCAACATATAACCTATAAGTTGGGCTAGTATATATTTTGGACTTTTAATTTTTTTAGGTTAGTATATTTTTTGGGCTTTTAATCTTTAAAATCTATTTTATATATATATATATATATATATATATATATATTATTAATAAAAATAATTCGAGCGAAACCGAGCGATCGACGAGTGAGCGGACCTTTGCTCATGCTTGGATTGAATTTGAATCGAACCGATCCGAGCGGCTCATTTACAAACTGAGCGGGAATCGAACGAGCATTTTTTCGAGCGATCCTCGATCGTCGAGCAATCTGGACAGCCCTAATCCTAAGTGTTCATCTGATTATTTATGTTTAATCATTGATTACAAACACTCTCTTATTACATACATACACCCTTAATTTTTAATATTTATACGTGTTTTATATTTTTTTCATTCCAAGATTAATGCGTAGTTTGCTAGGTGCACCAACTTATGAATATATTTGACTATTAACAAATTGGAAAACCTTTGAGCTAATTATGTAATATCTATTTTATCGCTAAGGAGCTCTAGTGATATTTTATTTGGGATCAAGTTATACTAATTTGGCGTTTCTAAACTTTTGTAAAAATATTATACGCATAAACCAACTATTAGAAATAAGTACCACAATGCAAATTATCGCTCCCGCCGCACCACGTGGGCACCCCACTAGTCACTTTATATACAAGCATTAATGTTAAAAAGATAGAATTGTCCTTTAAGTTAAAATAAAAAGACAGAAATGCCCCTGAGTTAAAGGAGAAAAGTTGATGTGATTAACATGTTGGATGAAAATGACATGAGACTGCGGGGTATGGTGGGGCTTGGGTTGGGCGTGGGTTGGGGCGGGTGATGACACGTGGAATGGGAGCCCCCCCCCCCACTGCCTGGTACGTGTCCGCGGGGTATGGTGGGGCGTGGGTTGGGCTTGGGTTGGGTGCACCACGTGGCAGGGTAGTTTTATAAAAAAAAAAAATATACAAAATTTAAAAAAATCACACAAACATTTATAAAAAAAAAACATACAACTTCATTAATATTTATAAAATTACATAAACCTAAAAATTACAAAATAAGAAACCTAAAGCGTTAAATAAATTTCAAAAAGGTCGATCTTGTCGAACGCCTTTTTTTCCTTGCCGTGAAACTCTATGTTCGCCACCGCCACCCGGTCCTCGTGGCTTAACTCGCCCCCGGGAACGGCTTCGTAGTAAGCCTTGAAACGCTCGAGCTTGGGACGTAGCTCGCGCCATTTATGTTGGCACGCGTTCATGTTGTGGCGGTCGTTACCGACGTTTAGTCGGTAGGCCGCGAAAGCTTCCGGCCAATATTTGGTTTGGCCCGGTGGCCGCCCCTTCATAGCGTCAACGACGCTTGTGACTAGGGCAAGTTCTTCGTCGTGGGTCCAGGATGCCATAGCGGGTTCGTGGGATGTTGGGTTTGTGGTGACCGGCTGGGGCAGCGGGTGGGTTTTGTCGAATTTTTGGGACCACGGTGGGGGTTGGGATGGACCACCCGGTTGGGGTTTGGGGGTATTTATAGAGGATGTTGGGGTTTGGGTGACCGGTTGGGGTGACCGCTTGGCCAAGCCAACGGTTTGAATTTAAAAATTCAAAACTTTTGGGATGGCCCGCTATGACGTGGCGGGTGAGCCAATGATATTCAGCCAACTAGGATGGCCAAACCGCCCCACGCCCGGCTTGAAACCCATGCCCCAAGGGCCACGCCGAAACCCATGCCCACCCGGGGTGGTGGCTTGGGCGTTTTCCCCCTACCCACGCCCAAACTCCCGCCCCATACCCCGCAGTCTGATTTCAAATCTTTTGGTTCCAGATATGGAAAAACAAACCTTTAAACGAAAGTCACAAAACTGACAAAAACCTCATGGACGAAAATTACATATTTTACTCTCAACTTATATTTGGCATATCTTCTGGACCAAGAAAATAACAATTAATACCCCCATCACATGGAGAGGTTTGTGACCATGTAAATCCCAATGGCAATACCATAAAAAATAATCAAATAATGACTCCCCATAAAAAATAACAATGTGCTAGAAAGCAACTTAATTTCCATTTGAACTCTGACTAGATTCACATTCATTACTTATGGGCTTCATATACATTCCACCAACTTCAAAACAAAAATAAACCTGTCCACTTTTGTAAAACAACACACAAAATCTCTTAACAAATCCTTCAACTTCAACAAATTTGTGATCATAATGATATGCATTATTGTTCTTCCCCTCAAGAACACTACAAACCAACTAGCTTTTGTTATCCTTATTGATTGTTAACGGTTTTATATTTGTTCCTGAAGATGGGTTTTTTGTTGTCGACGGACTTGACGAACGAGAGGATGCATGTGGTTGAGGTTTAGATGCTGATGCAAACCGGCTTGAACGGGTTCTAAGCTTTTTATCAGCTTTGGAATCGTCTTCTGCTCTAACTTGTCTAACTTTCGCGTCGTTTAAACTTGCAGGTAGGACGCAGTTGCAAAGAAAACCTTCGAAGTCCACAACGATTAAACAAATAATTAGTTGTTATCTATTGTTTTTAAGTTTTTTTTTTTTTTTTTAACTATTGACAGGCTTAAGTTATAGCTAACATGGCCTTGATAATAGAGCACAAAAAACTAATGATCAAAACAAGATCCATAATATCATATTTGTGTTTGTATCTTAAATGTAGATGTTTATTTATCATTAAAAACTAATCTTGATTCATGGATTCTAATGATCATAAACATGGGATCATGTGGGAATTCGCCTCGGTCCACTAAATGCATCTAAACTTGTTTGGTACACAAGAATATGAACTTGTATTAAGAAATTAATTAAGGATTTAAAAAGGTTAAAAAATCTATATATTTCTTTTCAGTTTAAGGTAATCAGAGTTGACCTTAAAAGTCAAAGTCTTCTCTTACCACATAGACCAACAATTATAATTTACAAGCAATTAAGCATATGCTAAGAAGTTTCCAAAATTTTATCATCCTAACATACTCTTTTCAAGTCTTAATTATCATATGTTGGAAATTTATCAGGTTTCAATTTACATATAACTTTGGTCAACAAGATTCCAAAAGCTATTTTAAACGCTTATCGAATGGTCAAACGCCTTCATGTAACTATAATCTAGTCTAAAGTTACTACTTAAAGTTTATTTTTTTCCTCTAGATTTCAAACTTCTAAGAAGGGGCAAATGACTTTCAAGGCAAGTTCAACCAAAAGTAGAGCAATTTCCAAATCTTGAAATGCACTATATCTAATAATATAATCTAAAATAAAAAAATAATCCAGTTTTATTAAAAAGAAAATACTGGAAATGATCAGAAATTCGGGATCTTACCAAGTCGAGCTAGTCTGTTGACCCAACTAGGAATTGCCCTTTTGGTTAACCGTAGACACATGTCATTGCAGAAGTGATTACAGTTTCTTGTAATGAGATTATAACTGTTTCCGGTGAACTCTGTTGCTAATTTTTCGATGAACGAACGAACCTCTCGTGGGCCATAATCTGTTCGTCCGATCAATATTGATTTACGGAATGTGAATCCCGGGCATTTCCTTGGTTCCACTTCGAATATCCCTGTTGTCGCATGTTCGTGCGCACCGAATGCGTATTCTACACCGTGAACTGCCAAATATCAAGAATCACACCCTATTACAATCTTTGATAATAACTATGTTCTTACTTCTTCTGTATTGTTTTATGATTATAAAATGTAATATTAATATAGTATTTTTTTTATAAGTCATTCTTGCATAAGGCATGTCTTTTCTACCAATTAATTAAAAAACAAGATTGACATCTCTTATCATCTTATCTTATGTTTCCTCAACAACAAACCAGTAGGGGTAAGGTTCTACAACTGATTTGAGATCTACCAGAAAAATAATCATAACAAAGAAATCAAACACTAAAATATCAAAGGGTACCCCGAACCGTAGAGTACAGTATCGGCTAAGTGACTCGAACCATTGTCTTCATATTCCTAACCATTGACTCAATGCGGATCCTAAACATTATCATAATGCGTGATGCTATACAACCCCCCCCCCCCCCCCCCCCCCCCACCCCCCCCCCCCCTCTTTATAAGTGTACACCAGCTTGTCTGTCACATCATACGGACAGTGTGACCTTGTCACTGTCACATCAGTCACATCTATGCAACGTCCTACAGCCATATAATCTGTACAACTAGCCTCTCATACGACTCGTATAGTCATACGGGCCATATGATCAGTGGTATATGCATAGTATGTCAGTGGTGTTGTATAGCCTCCGCTATCGTAACAAAATCAATTTATTGTTGCACTAATTATTGTATAGAAAACATTAACATGTAACTTTGCAATCATTATATAAAACTTTAGAGCACTTAAATGAAAGGATTAAATCAATAACCTTGAACACCAGAGTGATAAACACCAAGACCAACCCAATAAGCATAACCATTGATGGGAGTGAGATCATACACATTCAAATACACAGGCACAGTCCCTGTCTTCTTCTTCCTAGGTATCATCCTGCACAACATCTTCTTTTTCTTCCCCAAATACAAAAATCTTACATAAAACCCACAAAAATCCACACACTTCCTATCTGCACCAACTGATCTTCAACTGAATCTGCATAGCATTCTCAAAAACCCAAACAAACCCACAAATATTTCAACAAAAAGATATTTAATTTCTGTTGGGTTTGAAGAAATCATCAATCTTTATCAACTTCCACAACAGCTTCAACAAAAAAAATTGATATTTTCAGTTGGGTTTGTAAAAATCATCAATCTTTATCAACTTCCAACACAAACCCACAAATATTTCACAAAAATTTCAACAAAAAGATTGATAATTTTAGCTGGGTTTGTAGAAATCATCAATCTTTAACAACTTCCAAACCAAACCCACAAATATTTCACAAAGATTTCAACAAAAAGATTGATAATTTCAATTGGGTTTGAAGAAATCATCAATCTTTATCAACTTCCAAAACAAACCCACAAAAATTTCAACAAAAAGATTGATAATTTCTGATGGGTTTGATGAAATTATGAAACTTTATGGAGTTGTGAAAGAAACCCTGTACGGTACGGCTCCATTTCCACAAATCCCACAAAAATTTCTCGCTTTCCCTCCTGGAAATTGAGAAAAGATGGGAGGGTTTTAAGGGAATAGGAGGGGGGGTTAGATTGGGATTCGAATTGCGGTTTGCCTTTTGCTAATAAAAAAGTGAGTAAATTGCTAAAATCGTCTCTAAGGTTTGACCAATTTTGCTAGATCCATCCAAAAAAGTTTTTTTTCTCACCTGAACCACTAAGGTTTGTAAATTATTGCTAAATCCATCCAAATCTCTAACACCATTAAAGTTCAAGGTTAAATGAGGGGTAGTCTTGTCATTTTACCTGGGTTGCAAATTTATTCTTTATTCTTTTATGTCATTTTACCATTAAACAATCCTATTCCGGGTTTTTTTTTCTGTTTTTTGCAGTTTTTTTATTTATTTTCTGTTTTTGTTTTTTTTTTAATGTTTTTTTCCATTTTTTTATTCTGTTTTTTGCAGTTTTTTTATTTATTTTCTGATTTTGTTTATTTTCTGTTTTTATTTATTTTCACTTTTTTTATTAATTTTCTGTTTTTATATATTCTGTTTTTATTTCAGTTTTTTTTTTTAAATTTTAGTCTAATTAATTATATCTTTTTTTGTAGCAAACAATCAAAGTAAAACCGTTTTTTGGGGCCGAATACGAGATCTTTTTTTCGATCTCATGGTTAAAGGAGACGAATACCGCCCACCGGACTCCATATCGGGCAAGTGGACCGATATAAACAAAAAATGCACGAACTTTCAAACCGTGTACCAACGCACTTTTGCCGGATGGAAAAGTGGAAGCAAGGACGAGGACATTACGCAAGCGGCGTTGGTCGAGTATACAGATTCTCAAGGCCATTTCCCGTACCTAAGGTGTTGGCAAATCCTTCGCCATAGCCCCAAATGGGCCAATGTCTCTACTCCGTGTGTAATCATATTGGGCAAATCCTTCGCCATAGCCCCCAAATGGGCCAATATGATTACACACGGAGTAGAGACATTGGCCCATTTGGGGCTATGGCGAAGGATTTGCCAACACCTTAGGTAAGGGAAATGGCCTTGGGAATCTGTATACTCGACCAACGCCGCTTGCGTAATGTCCTCGTCCTTGCTTCCACTTTTCCATCCGGCAAAAGTGCGTTGGTACACGGTTTGAAAGTTCGTGCATTTTTTGTTTATATCGGTCCACTTGCCCGATATGGAGTCCGGTGGGCGGTATTCGTCTCCTTTAACCATGAGATCGAAAAAAAGATCTCGTATTCGGCCCCAAAAAACGGTTTTACTTTGATTGTTTGCTACAAAAAAAGATATAATTAATTAGACTAAAATTTAAAAAAAAACTGAAATAAAAACAGAATATATAAAAACAGAAAATTAATAAAAAAAGTGAAAATAAATAAAAACAGAAAATAAACAAAATCAGAAAATAAATAAAAAAACTGCAAAAAACAGAATAAAAAATGGAAAAAACATTAAAAAAAAAACAAAAACAGAAAATAAATAAAAAAACTGCAAAAAACAGAAAAAAAAACAGAAAAAAAAACCCGGAATAGGATTGTTTAATGGTAAAATGACATAAAAGAATAAAGAATAAATTTGCAACCCAGGTAAAATGACAAGACTACCCCTCATTTAACCTTGAACTTTAATGGTGTTAGAGATTTGGATGGATTTAGCAATAATTTACAAACCTTAGTGGTTCAGGTGAGAAAAAAAACTTTTTTGGATGGATCTAGCAAAATTGGTCAAACCTTAGGGACGATTTTAGCAATTTACTCTAAAAAAGTAGTAGTTTTCATACTTTAATGTTTAATAGTATAATATAATCTACATGATATGAGATACAGTAGTGAGAAGACACTGATGGAATTTAATTTGACTGCTTAGGTTCCATCGGCGGCTAATAATATTATTTTTAAAGGACTTTAACATCAAGTGATGAAGAGGCCAAGTGACTTGTTTAGTTTTGATACAATTTGGTTACTTTACTTACTTAAAAATTTATTTATAAAGTTTAAGCTTGATTTGTGAGTAATTTTTACAAGTTTGAGGTCTACCCATTAGTTACATGGGGGGGGGGGGGGGGGGGGGGGGGGGTGAAAGTGGGGAGGAGCACAGGGAGCCGACGTAGACTCCTTCACCGACGGGAAACACCCCCTCCAGTGTCCACGGGAAGATTTTCCAGTCCCCGAATGTGATGTTGTTGAAGGGGAAGGTGGTGTAAGGTGGAGGTGATGTGGCGTCGGGGGTGGTGGGGAGGCTAAAACCACACCCTGCGACCTTAACAAGGATTTAATTAATTAATCTATATGTTTTATAATTTATATATTTTATCTGTATTTATAAGTATAATTTCTACGTTTAATTTAATAAATATTATATAATTATTTTTATGTAAATTATATATATATATATATATATATATTTTGTTATTAAATAAATATATATTTAATATATTAAATAAAAATTATATAAATAAAAAGCTCATGTAGGTTTGTGAGCCAGCTCTACCTTGATACGTGAAGCACGGACTCGAGCTCATTTATTGGATAAGCCGAGCTCGAGTTAAACCTCGAACTTGTTTAAGTTCGGATCGATTTAAATTTTTAATGAGCCAATATCAAATTACATTAGCTCACAAATGACAAGTTGTTTACACACACAACGTGTAACGATAAACTTGTTTAAACTTGGATCGATTTAAATTTTTTACGAGCCGATATCAAGTAGCTCAAAAACGACAATTTGTTTACACGCACAATGTTTAATGATGAACTTGTTTAAGTTCGAATCGATTTAAATTTTTAACAAGCCGATACGAAGTAATCAATACGGCAGTCGATGTTGAGAAGAAATTGGTGGGATATAATTTTATTACTTAGGTATCATCGGCGGCTAACGTTATTACTATTATTATTATATAATTGTTAAAGGACTTTAATTAGGACTTTAATTTGCAGAAACTATGCTTTTGCTTTGCTTTTTTTGGTTGCTTTGAGGATGAAAGAATCTAAATCATTTTTTATGCAAATAGTGGTCGAGTTACGTGTACTAAATTGGTTGCCAAACCTTTTTAGGCTGTCAATTCTTTTGTTTTCATAGCTTTAATTATAAGTTTTGATAATTAAGATGAAGGGCGATTATTAAATTTTTTGTTGTCTTGTGATGTTGAATGCATGTTTTAAAGTGTTGGATTGATTATGTCGTTTAAAGTTGTTTATTGTTAAATGGTTTGATATAAAACAATTAGATATAAACGATCTTAATAAGCAATCAACAAGATGGTTAATTTGAACCAATGTTGGTCCCAACAAAGCATATTATTATCACATTATGAGATTTGTAGTTTTTTATCTACATGCGAATTTCATTTTTCCTGTAGCATGCGATTTTCATTTTTTGTAACACAACGTGCAATTTTGTCACCGCGTACAGACATATTGTACGATACACATTATATATATATATATATATATATATATATAGGGGGCCGCTAGAATGAGAACCACCTCGAGTTATGAGAACCGCGAGAACTACTTGATCCGGGGCGAGGTGGACCAATTTTTTTTTCAAAAACGTAGATGCATGTATTATAAACACATTCGTAAAAAAAATTTTTTTAAAAAAATGCAGTGTGTGTAGTTTTTTACACCATAAAGTTGTGGTTTACGAGTTCCGTAAATTTACGGAACTCGTAAACCACAAACTTGTGGTGTAAAAAACTACACACACGGCATTTTTAAAATTTTTTTTTTACGAATGTGTTTATAATACATGCATCTACGTTTTTGAAAAAAAAAATTGGTCCACCTCGCCCCGTACGGTGTGGTTCTCGCGGTTCTCATAACTCGAGGTGGTTCTCATTCTAGCGGTCCCCTATATATATATATATATATATATATATATAGTGGGGATCCTACGGAAAGTGTGTTTTTCCTAAAAAGTGTAAAAAAGTCATAAAACACAATAATTTCAGGCATAAAACACACCTAAAACTCACAAATAATAGAATGAATATTACTAAAACACCATATTCAAACTCTAATAGTCCATAAAAACTTCAAACACACCATCGTAGAACTATGAATATAAAACACACAACGCTAAACAACATAAAACACAATAATATCTGTCATTCCACAATCAGAGCCTTAACATCTAAAACACAACACAAAACCCACATACATGATGTTTTAGTAATCTTCATCATATTATTTGTGGGTTTTTGGTGTGTTTTATGGTTGACATTATGGTGTTTTATGACTTTTTACACTTTTTAGGAAATTTGGACTTTCTGGCCAACTCCTATCCTATATATATATATATATATAGAGTAAAATGCAATTTGCGTCCCTGTGGTATGTCCCCAACATCAACTTGAGCCCCTAAAAACAATTTTTTGCATTCTGAGCCCCTGTGGTATTCATTTCATAACACTTTGAGTCCCTGCCGTCAGGTTGACTGTTAGAGGCAGGGGTAAGACCGTCTTTTTGCATATATTAATAACACTTTGCGTCCCTATGGTATGAGTGAAATATCAACCTGAGCCCCTAAATTCTTTTCTTGTTTTTTTGTTAAGAAATCGAATAATTAAATTTATACTATATATAACAAATTATTAAAGCCTAAATTGTATATTAAATGTAAACTTTTCATACATACAATACAGAGACAAAACGTCATACCAACTTCGTAGAGTTGACGGAACTTACAGACTCGATAACAAAAGACCGTAACATACAATACAGAGACAAAACGTCATACGACCACAAGCAATTGTGGATTTTTACTGACGGGTGCACTTCGGGAAGCTGATCCAGATATGAATGAATATAACCCCAGTGTATCTAATTACATATCTGCCACTTGGGTTATATTCATTCATATGAATGAATATAACCCCAGTGGTAGATATGTAATTAGCGAGCTTTGGAATTTCAAGGAAAATCGAAGAGCTCCACTAGGGTTATATTCATTCATATCAATCACTTCCTTATGTGCACCGCATTTTCTAGGAGGTTGTCAAGTGTTCTCGCCTTCGTAGTTGGTGTTTTGCGTATCTTTACATCCGCAGCCATTCTGTACAACAAAACACATTCAAACCAAAACACATTCAAACCAAAACACATTCTGTACAACAAAAATCAACAACAAAAATCAAACCAAAAATCCATTCAACCCTAAACCCTAAACACATTCAAACCAAAACACATTCTGTACATCCGATCAGTTCTTAATACTCAGTTGATACCCTAAACCCTAAACACATTCAAACCAAAACACATTCTGTACAACAAAACAAAACACATTCAAACCAAAACACATTGCTACCCTAAACCCTAATCCATTCAAACCAACACTCTGTTTTGATGCATTTTGAACAAGAATCAAACCAAAAAATCCATTCAACCCTAAACCCACAAGAATCTGTACAAACCAAACCTGTACAAACCAAACCAAAAATCCATTCAACCCTAAACCCTAACCCCAAATAACACATTCAAATCATCAAATCAAATCCAAAATACCCAAATAACTGTTATCATCGAATCAAAATGAGGAACACATTCAATCAAAATGAGGAACACATCGAATCAATAACTGTTACCCAAATAACACATTCAAACACATTCAAAATGAGGAACACATTCGAATTAAACCGAAAATCAATAACACATTCAAATAATCAAATCAAAACCAAACCCCAAATAATCAAACCAAAAATCCATTCAACCCTAAACCCTAAACCCACAAGAATCAAACCAAAAATCCATTCAACCCTAAACCCTAACCCCAAATAACACATTCAAATCATCAAATCAAAACCAAAATACCCAAATAACTGTTATCATCGAATCAAACAAAAACCAAAAATCAAAATGAGGAACACATTCAATCCTCTGTTTTTCAGCCTCTGTTTTTCACATTCTGTTTTTCACCCAAAATCAAACCCAGAATCAACCCAAAATCTGTTTTTCACCCAAAATCAAACCCAGACCAATATGAGGATGAAGATGAACCTGATCTGTTCGATGAAGATGAAGATGATCTGTTCGATGTTCGATGAAGATGATGAAGATGATCTGTTGATGTCTTCGATGAAGATGATGATCTTATTGGGAGTTGTTGATGATTTTCGAGAGGAGAGCGACTATTGATGATGATTATTGGGAGCTGTTGATGATGATGATGATTATTGGGAGCTGTTGATGATGATGATAATGAAACTAGTCTGCTTTAAATGTAGATATTAAAGGGTGGGGGGTATTATGGACTTTTCACAACAGGAAAACGGTCAAACTGACGGAAGATTGACGGCAGGGACGCAAAGTGTTATGAAATGAATACCACAGGGGCTCAGAATGCAAAAAATTGTTTTTAGGGGCTCAAGTTGATGTTTGGGACATACCACAGGGACGCAAATTGCATTTTACTCATATATATATATAGGGGACCGCTAAAATGAAAACCACCTCCAGTTGTAAGAACCACGAGAACCACTTTCCACCAATCATATTTTGCCAACAAAAAGGATAATTTGGTCATTTACCCCAAATGTCAAATCTTACCCTCTCTCTTCCTTTTAAATCTCACACTCTCTCTCTCCATTTAAATATCACTGTCTCTATCTTCCTTTTAAATCTTCACCCTGTTCCTCATTTGTTTCCACCACCATGTTCATCTTCGATGATGAGAGAGAAGGGGAATCTGCCAACAACCTGAAACAAATCCGATCTACCTCAAACACCCCTCCCTCCGGTGAATACCTGCCAGCGGAGAACAACAGCAGAAACACCGCCACCACGGCTGCGGCGGTGACGAATAGAGAGACGGAGAAGTGAGAGAGAGAGATCAGGAGCGAGAAGTGAGAGAGAGAGAGAGAGAGAGAGAGAGAGAGAGAGAGAGAGAGAGAGAGAGAGAGAGGAGTCAGAAAAGACGGTGGACGGCGGTAACGCCGCCGCTCACGGCGGCGACGATAGAGATACAGGCGGCGGCGGTCCAGGTTGTTCCGATTAGTGTCAAGTTAACCCCCCTCTCGGATTTTTGGTTGATAAAGACTGAATTTCTGGTTGATCATCTCAAACATCATAAAGATTGAATTTTGGTCGATAAAATAGATACAAAAGTTGTATGTATTTTAGGTTTCTAACCTCTTTTTTTTAAAGGAAAACTTCATTAACCAACACCCGAGCCCGAAAACCGAGCCGGGACAAAGAAACAATTACATAATTACAAATTTACACCAATCCGACCAAGAGATCGTGTTACCTTTAACTCTATACTTATACCATAAAAACCCCAAGGATTTAACTTCACTAAAAATTGAATCGACATTAACCTCCGTGTCCAAAAAAACGGCTTTATTTCGGGCCAGCCAAAGGCACCAAAAAGTGACGCGAATTAAGCCAAGCAACACAACCCTTTCCGTGGCCCTGAGGTTCCCCGTTTTGTGAGTCTCCAGCAAGTCTTTAAGAGAAAACGCATAGATGGGCGACACACGACACCAGGAACTGATTTTTTGCCAAAGAACCGAAGCCACGAAACAAGAGATAAACAAATGATCCCCACTCTCCTCTTCCGACTTGCAAAGTGGGCACAAACCGTCCCCAACCAAAATTCCCCTTTTCCGAAGCGCATCCGCGGTGGGGATACGACCCATCTCAGCTCTCCAGGAGAAGACATTGCACTTTATGGGAATTCAACTACTCCATTCCAGAACGTTGCCGCTGCCAGAACCCAAGCTAGTGGCCAAGAGACACATGACCGAGCTAACAGAAAAAGAGCCCGAGTTGTCGCCGAGCCACTTCCAACTGTCCGGAATATCATTCAAAACCACAGAGGAAAGATCCGAATTAAGGGACATCAACTCGCTGACTTCATCACTGTGGTCCGGCTCATGCTTCCATAACCAATCTCCAAGAGGGTTTTAAACCTCTAAAGAGGTTTCTAACCTCTAAAGAGGGTTCTTTGTTCTTGGTTTTTCCTCTGAAAAGTGGTTGCAAAGGGGCTTTAGGCTGCCTCGACTATCCCCCCTAATTTGACCTTTTTTTCTACTTTATGACTTCATTGTTTTTATATTATTATAATATGTGTATGTAGCTGTGTGTATGTATCTATATACAGAGACAAAGGAAATATGGGGTTTGTGTTGAAATATGGGGTGCTTTCTTATTATAAGATTCATGGGCCAAGTGTTCGTTTGATTGTGAAATAAATATGCACACTTGTTGGTCGATTTGTTGATATGTCGAAATGGGTTTTTTGTATGTAGCATGATGATTGTAGAGGTTTAATTGTGGATGGGTTGTGTAAATTATTAAAAAAAAAAAACAGCTCCATCCCTTGTTACAGCTGAGTATGTATAAATATGACCCGTAAATTTTTTAACGTAAAACTGTATCGCTGACCCGTAAATTTTTTAACGTAAAACGTAAACTTTTTAATGTAAAAACGTAAACTTTTTAACTTGAAACGTAAAAAAGTATAACGTAAAACGTAAAAATGTAAAACGTAGAACGTAAACCTTTTAACGTAAAACGTAAACTCTTTAACGTAGAACGTAAATTTTTTAACGTAGAACGTAAACTTTTTAAGGTAAAACGTAAACTTTTTAATGTAAAAACGTAAAGTTTTTAACGTAAAACGTAAATTTTTTAACGTAAACGTAAAAAGTAAAAAGTTTGACGTAAAACGTAAAACGTAAACTTTTTAACGTAAAACGTAAAACTTTTTTTATGTAAATCGTAAATCGTAAAAACAGCGCATAAAATGGGGCGTTAAAAAAAGACGCGTGAAAGAGCCGGGCGTAAAAACGGCACGTTAAAAAGCGACGCGTGAAAAAGCCGAACGTAAAAACACAAAACGTAAAACGTAAAAATTTTAACGTAAAACGTAATTTTTTTTTCGTAAAACGTAAAAAGTTTAACGTAAAACGTAAACCTTTTAACGTAAAACGTAAACTTTTATGTAAATCGTAAAACTTTTTCTACGTAAATTGTAAAATGTGAAAAACCGTGTGATAAAACGGCGTCGGCGCAAGGGGCGTGAATACGGGGCGTGAAAAAAATGGGGCGTAAAAAAACAGCGCGTAAAACGGGCCGTATAAACGGCGCCTAAAAACGGGACGCTAAAACGGCGCATAAAAACAGGACGTAAAAAATGGGGCGTAAAAACGGCTTGTAAAAACGTGACGTAAAAAACGGCGCGGCAAAAAACGGTGCGTAAAACCGGACATAAAAAACGGCACTTAAAAACCCGGTCGCAAAAACGGCGTGAAAAACGGAGCGTAAAACGGGTCGTAAAAAAACGCGCGTAAAAAACGGGTCGTAAAAAAACGCGCGTAAAATTTTATTATCAAAAAATCTGATTTCAAAAATGTTGTTTAATAAAAAAATCTGATTTAGAAAAAAACAATTAATGCAAATATGACAAAAATGTAATAAAAAACAATAAAATTAATAAGACAAAAAAAACAAAATTACTTAAATACCCTTTTAGATTAAAATATTAAAGACATAATAAGACAAAAAGAATTTAATATTATTTTTAACTACTTTTAATCTCATCCATCCATTTTGAAAATCTAATGGCCAGAAAGTGGTTCTCTCGGTTCTTACAACTGAAGATGATTTTCATTTTAGTGGTCCCCTATATATATATATATAGGGTTAGGATCGTGTGAGAAACCCTAGACTAAATAAAAAACTTGAGAAACATTCTGGATAACCCATTTTCCATATGCAAAAATGCAAAAAAAAAAAAAAAAAAAAAGCAATTTTTAGGGTAATTTACACTTTTCGTCCTTTATGTTTGTATCTTTTATGTTTGTATCGGATTGCAACGAATGCCCTTTAACTTCAATAATTACATTCGTAGTCCTTTTTTTTGTAAAGCTCATTACACCATAGGTCCTTTAGCACTAACCGGGTTAAATTTTCAGTTAGGTATTCACTTAAGGGTATTTTGGTCAATTCATGCTTTTATTTAGATTTTAATAAATAAAACAAAAAAAATACATATATACATCATCTTCCCCAATTCCTCAACCCTAACCACAACATCTTGCCACCACCACCACATTCTGCCTCCGCCACCACCATATGAACCCTAACCAATGTACAAAATAAGTCACAATCTAATCCTCTAACCCCGTCTTCTAAAACCCACGCGCAAAGAAACACAAAATCTTGTCAAATTTGCAACGTCGAATCCTTCGCAGATCTGCAACCCAGCCGCCAGCCACTACCAAATCTCATCATCACCCCCACTCCAACCACCGTTCACCAGTCGGGCCACGACCACGTCACACCCACTGCCCCTAACCTTTGGCCACCGTCGTCGATCTACATCAGCGACCTCACCACAACATACCACACCCGCTTGAATCACCGTCGTTGATATACATCAACACCACCCGCATTAACGAGACAACGGTAGAAGATTTAAACTCATGCGGTGTTCAGATCCGCTTGAATTACAACCTAATAACACTCATGTAACATTCCATCTTTTCTGTTGTATTTTCCGATCATCTTGTAATTCGTATTTCTCCTCCACATTTTTAATTCGAGACTTCGATCATAATGGAAATTCATATTTTATAAACTATCATGTTAAATTTATACTTATTCGTCATGCAATCAATCACCAAATACATGTTTATATGAGAGACCGAGAGATACAATACATTCGTAATATCATTTATACATGCATCATACTTATACCATACATAAATAAACTTTGCATACTTAAAATTAGTTAAAATACAAGTTTAAGACTTAAAATAACGCACAAACCAAGTCCAGGGGCTAAACATGACAAAACTAACCCACTTTAAAACCCATTCCTTCGCGCAACGCGAGAGTCCAAAACTCTCCCGTCGCGTGACGCGACAAGGGTCGATCCGCAACTGTTTATCTCCAACCTATGTGTTGGTCCATTTTTGCACCTCCTTTCTTCCCTAATCACCTTCCAACCTCCTTAAAACTCACACCCTAATCCCCCACTATAAAACTGAGCCTCCCACATCTTCTTTTCACTTTCCACACTCCAAATCTACTCTCAAACACTACAAACATTCAAGAAATTTGTAAGTTTTGGGCAGAAAGTTTCAAGTGTAAAAGTGACATTTCAAATCACTTCTTCCATCTTTTCTTCTTGTTTTCTTGTTCAACCTCTAGGAATGTTTCTCCAAGTTTACCATGGTAAACTAAGTTGGGACATCACCATATTTGAGGTCCAAAGTTGGTTTAAATTCTGTTTTTAACAATCTCTTTCAAACATTGTTCATCCTCCTTCATCTCTTGAACATCTTCAAGTTGCCACAAACCCCCTTGTTGGGATAGGTTGGATTGAAGATTATTACAGAAGTGATAGGTGTATTAACTCACTTTTTAAGTCACCAAACAACTTCCAAGTAACAAAGTGAACAAGACTACACCAAGTCTCCAAACACTATCCATGTTTGGAATGCACTCGTCTAGTCAAGTCACTTGGTTGTTTAGGTGGATTAGATGATTTAGATACTTGTATTTACATTCTTGTACTATGTTCCATGACCATCCGAATCATCCATGTGATTATTTTTGCATTGGTGAACAATAGGGTTAATGGATTCATCTAACCCATGCATGACCATACTTGACAAACCATGACTTAGACTTAGACTTATGACTATATATATATATATATATAGGGTAGGGATCCTAAGAGAAGTCCACCATATTTGAGAAACTTGAGAAACAATCTGGACCACACATTTTCCCTAAGAAAAAAATGCAAAAAAAAAAAAAAAAAAAGGTGAAAATATGCAATTTTTTTTTTGTTGGAAAAATCACAGCTTTTTCTTTAAGGATTTAATTTTTATTTTTTTTAAATTTGATTTATACACATGTGTATATTGTTAATCTTTTAACTATGCATATATGTATATTGTCAATTATACATATATGTATATACATGTTTAAAATTAAAAAAATATGTGTTATAAACCCAAAACACTAAAGCTAAACCTTAATGCTAAACCCTAAACCCTAAAGCTAAACCCTAAATCTAAACCCTAAAGGTAAACCCTAATGCTAAACCCTAATTCTAAACCCTAAAGCTAAACCCTTAATGCTAAACCCTAATGCAAACCCCAAAGCTAAACCCAAAAGTTAAAGCTAAACCCTAATGGTAAATCCAAAAGCTAAACCCTAAACCATAAAGTTAAACCTTAAACCCTAATGCTAAACCCTAAATAACACTTATTTTTCAATTTTAAACATGTATATACGTGTATGTATATTTGACAATATACACATATGTATAGTTAAAAGATTAACAATATACACATGTGTATAAATCCCAAATCTTTTTTTTTAAATAAAAAATTAAAACCTTCAAGAAAAAGCTCTGATTTTTCCAAAAAAAATTGCATTTTTTTACATTTTTTTTGCTTAGGGAAAATGTGTGGTCCAGAATGCTTCTCAAGTTTCTCAATTAGCCTACTACTTCTCACATGATCCTTATCCTATATATATATATATATATATATATATATATATATATATATATATATATATATATATATATATATATATATATCTAATCCAAAACCAAACCATGGTACTTACCAAAATAGTGGTAGGATATTGTGTGTTAAGGTGGGTAATATCTTAATTCTTGATTCCTCAAATTGGACTTCTAATGGGTGAATTAGTACCTATGAAAAAACACTCTAAACATAGTGTCCAAATGAGTGTCTAGACAAAGATGTACTTGTGTATATTCTCATACTTACAAATCCTCGATTCATCCCATCATCAAATTCATAAACTCACAAACCTTTGTGTATCCTTTTAGGATAACCTCGGTGTTCCATCCTTCAAATTATTCAAGACTCACTTTGTGGAAAGCATTTGCAAACCGTGAGTATACTTGACCCTTTTTCGTTTTAAACCACTTTTGGGTATAACATGTATAATCTATCAAATTCACAAGAAATACAAAATCAATCTTATGCAAACACTTAATCCATTAAAAACATGTTACTTGTTATACTTGACGTTTATACATGCTAGACTACATTCATGCAAACAACTTGTCATTAACTTCGTGAGCCTACCTTAACATGTATAACGCTATAGGAGTAGCGCACCGCCCGTTTTGGGCTCATTGTTAAGTATTCTATCATAACGGTCTTGTTCACTTGTTGACGAGATTACGCTAGTGGACACTTTGTTTGACACTTAGGTTATGCAAGCTAGTATGATTGTTAAACCTAGTATAAAAATTGCCATGTTCGATTTGAGACTTTTATCATATATGCTATGTAGACCAAACTTGTATGCTCATCGACCGATTTTGTGTTGACGAATACTTTAATACATGTTGCAGGAAATTGATGACGAAATCTCAAGAAAACTATTAGGTTGGACTAGAAGCGCACCAAATATTTCGTTTATGTTTAGTCATGTTTAGATCCAAGTTGTGGTACTTTCTCTTTCGAAACATGTATTTCTTTTTAGTATGAAATGAAATATGGTTTATTTAATTATTGTCATTTTAATACGTTATGATGTTTTGAGCAATCTCGTTCGTCTCGCTCTGATGTTTCCGCCATCAGTTGGGGTGCGACAACTCATGGAGAGTCCGAAATAAAGTGTCACACCCCAACCGATGGCGGAATCATCAGGGCATGGCACTGAGCGAAACAGATTGTCCAGAAGTTTCCATAACAACTATCATTACCATTCAATTTAAATTAACATGTCCCATACCATGTCTCAAATAGTAAACAAATTATTACAGATAACATCCAGGCAATTATTCAGTTCCGACAACTCAGATTCAAACAAAATAGTTTATTTATTGGTTTCTAGGACCCCTTTTCCTAGCTTCGATTTCATCACAGTGTAGAGAGCAGCCTAGACCTTTCCTAGCCTCAAGTTCACGGCATGCTAGGCATGTAAACTTCCTAAGCACCTGTCACATACGTTAAAATAAAGTCAATACATATAATGTAAAGGTGAGCATACAAGTTTGATAATAGCATATAGAGTTCGAATTCGTTTACGCATAACCAGCACGTACACATAGTGAAATGAAGCACGTTAGTTACCGACATAGATCCATCGATACCAATGACTGCGGGTTGACTGCCCGAGGCAGTTCGCAATACATGATTACCACCGTAATCCATGCAAGTAAAAGATCCTTAACAACCACCGTGTGAACGGGTGCTGAGTCCAAACTATAGTACTATCGTTGCTAAGGCAGGTAGACAACATTCCATGTGTAAACATAACAAACAAGCATTCATAAGCCACGTATAACATGCATTAACGGTTAGCGTTCAAATAGTTTGAGTAGTGTGATAGTTGTAGTTTGAATATTCGTAACGTATGTAACACCCAAAAGTGCTTAAAGCAAAAAGGGATCGAGTATACTCACAGCGATTAATGGATTGAAGGGAGCGCTTTTAGCGAGTACGGTTAGCCTGAATAGATTCGGTAACGTAGCGATAAGTGGCGCGTAAAACAATACAGGGGGAGAGTGGGTAGGATAGCTGGTCGTCCGGATGGTCATCCGTGCGAACAGCAATCCGAGTGAATGGTAATCCGTTCGGTTAGTTATCCGTTCGGACGGTTTGTCCGTGCGGATGACTATTCGAGTGGATTGTTTCTTCCTATGGGTGAGATGTGCTTGTGTATGGTGGCTTGACTTTTGAAGTTTTTGTTGTAGCATTTGAAAACTTTGAAGTTTTCTTACCCTTCAAGTCGGTCGAGCGGATGACAATCCGTGCGGATGGTAGTCTGTGCGGACAACGACTTAAATGGTAAGTCACTTGGTGAAAGTGTCAACAGGTTGGAAATTGTTTAAGGTCTTAGTATCTCATGATCCGAAGAGTAATCCATTCAGAGGGTCGTCCGTGCGGATTATTCACTCGTCGATACTCAAACCTTGTTTGGATATGGGTCCCAAGTGTAGTCCGTCCGGATGGCAACCCGTCCGGATAGCCTGTCCGTGCGGACATCAGTCCGTCCGGATAGCATCTCGTTCCGGTTGTTCCATTCGTCTACCCTTGGTCGCTTTTGTCGCTCTATCGAGATGTTCTGATTACGTGTCAACCAATCGGAATTTGTATTCTCACTCGTATGACTAAGCCGGCCAGGAATCACCCCAGCTTGGCCGGTCGGCGGCTCAGAACGGTCATTCTGGTCTAACCCGAAATTAGGTGTCTCGTGGGTAGAATCCGGATTTAGGACTAGTGCATCACTAACATTGAGTAGGAGACTAGAACTGATCCGATTCTTATCGTTTTCGAGTGTAAAAGAAGGAGAAAACTTGTGTTTATTTCTTTCAACTCTTTTATCCTTTTGAAAAAGTTCAAATTTAGGTGAAGTTGTTGTGAAATCTTGTGGAAACCGTTCAGATCTGAGTTATTCTTGGTGGAATGAGGTCAAACTTGAAGTTCATGGGAACTTCATTAAGACGTCATCCTAGAATACCTCAAATCTTGATGATTTCACAGTTAAAAGTTAATATTTGAAAGATAGAAAGGTGTAGAAGTGCGTATAGATCAAGAAAGTACAAGATTTAGGGCGAGATCTTACCTGGATTGAGAGAAATCGAAGGAAAGGTGAAGAGAGCGTGCTGGTCGGACATCACTTGCCAAAAGTGGAAAGTTTGGAGAGTGACCCGTGTATTTATAGGATGCCAAAAGAGGAAAGTGCTATCCGTCCGGATTGCACATCGCCCGGATGGTCGGTCGGGCGGATGGCAACCCTGGTCGGATGGCACTTATCACACTCCCCAGGCGGCTACCCGTGCGGATGGCCATCCGGCCGGTTGGCGCCTGGGTGGTGTGTTTGGTGCGACGGTCTTTGACGTTTCGGTTCCGATTGCGATTGATTCGATAGGGTTTCCTAGTCAAATTACTTTTAGTCCCAACTATTTCGTACCTTGCATAATCTATTTTCCACTATCTATCATGGTTCGATCGTGATTCGAGTTCGAGTTCGATTACATTCGAGTTAGATTTCGAGTTTCGATTGAGTTCGCTTGATTACCACACCACAACACAAATAAACATGCACAGGTAACACATAAGGCACACACACACACGTATAAACAACAAGTAAAATACATAGTTCGAGTTGCGATTCGATGTCGATTCGATTAGCATAGCTTGGTTGTTAGTCGATTAACTTTATCGCATTGTTACTTCCTATAGATCACAGTCGTAGGTCACTTGAATAATGATTAACACACATCGATTATAGTCATTAACAACACTTACTCCACATAATACGCATTAAATAAAGAAATTTCTACAAGTCAAGTTGCGCGAAATCGGTCGTTGACTCAGACCTTGACTTTGACTTGTGAAAACACGGGGTGTTACATAAAGGAATAAGATGGATAACCAAACATATAAACATCAAGCATAATCCTAATATCATTCTACTCACGTTCATTTTCTTCAGCTACTTCTTACCAACATACATCAACATCATTAATTCAGGTTCCCAACAAAGATGTCAATGATAACAGTACTCCAAAAACGCTGATTTGTCAAAATCGTGATATGGGTTTTGAAAAAGAGTGAATTTGGGGTTAGGATTTAGATGAAAACTAAGAGGTTTAAGGGGTTAGGATGAGGATTCATGATCTAGTTTTCCAAAAAGAGTGAATTTCAGGAAAATGATTGGGTGGTGAATTTGGTCGGATGGTGGTGGTGGAGAAAAGGTATAGAGAGAGAGATAGGGGGAGTTGCAGAGATAAGAGGGAGAGAGAGAAGGTGTTTATCTTTATATATATATATATATATAGAGAGAGAGAGGGAGAAAATGGTCTATTTATTTTATTTATTAAATATTTCAAATATGTGAATAAAATTACTAATCTAACCCCATTGCAAGGCGCATGCCATATTTATTAATCAGGTTAGGGTCAAAGGATGTAGAGTGTAATGAGTTTTGCAAATAACGATTTGTGACTGTATTTATTGAAGTTAAAGGGCATCCGTTGCAATCCGGTAAAAACATAAAGGACGAAAAGTGTAATTTACCTTTTTAAGTGGTATATTGTCAATCATTTAACTATACATATGTGTATATTATCAATCTTTTAACTACACATGTGTATATATGTGTTTTAACATTGGAAAATAACTATTTACATCTATGATTGAGGTGAATGATTTATTTTTAGCTTTAGAGTTTAGGGTTTAGCATTAGGGGTTAGTTTTAGTGTTTAGCATTAATATTTAGGGTTTGGTATTAGGGTTTATCTTTAGGGTTTAGCGTTAGGGTTTAAGGTTTAGCTTTTAAGTTTTAGGATAGGGTTTAACCTTAGTATTTAGGGTTTAGATTTATGGTTTAGGTTTTAGAGTTTTTGGTTATTGTTCGACAAGGTGGTCCTAATGCCGCTAGAATGAGCTCAATCGGCGTTGGTTTGACCCGATTTCCTACACTTCTTAGGTTAAAATATATATATTTTCATAATATACACATATGTATAGTTTAAAATTTGACCATATACATATGTGTGTAATTCAAAATTGACAATATTCATATATGTAGATATGCAAAAAAGCCCTTAGTTACGTGCAATTAGAAGAAAAAAAAAAGCTTGGAGAAAATGTGCGGTGCAAAATGATTCTCAAGTTTTTCAAATAGAGTGCTTTTCTCTTAGGATCCCTACCCTATATATATGGGATGCATTATGAGAAAACTCATTTAATGGAAAAACTAAAATGCTCTTAAAAAAGTTTAAAACCATATTTTTTTAAAACATCTTTTTTACTCTAAATCTACATTTTTAGAATACAACAAAAATAATAATTAGTATTACACAAGTGTAACAATACGAAAAAAATCTAAACACCATACCCCCCCCCCCCCCCGGCCCTTCCAAAAAAAAAAAAAAAAACTAAATCCTAAACCTAAACCCCCAGAAACCTAACCCTAAAAGCTAAACTAAACAAGAAACCAAAACCTTAAGGCTAAATTGCATGTGAAATATAACATATGTTGCACACGTTTAATAGTAATTTTTTTTCAATTTTTTTAATCTTGAAAATGTTAAATTTACAGGTAAAAATGTTAAAAAAATTGGTTTGTTTTTAAGCCTTTTTTTGGAGTTTTTAGTTTTCTCACATTTTAATTCAAAAGGGTAAAAAAGTAATTTACTCAATAATTCAATTAAATGATAAATATTCCCATAACCGTCTTGGAGTTATTTTAGGATTCTGATTTGTTTTTTTAAAGATCCTTTTAGAATTTATGATTTATCTGTCATCTCGTATAAATCTTCAAGATCGCAAGAAGTTATCATCGTTTTAATACGGTTTCTTTTCTGTTATGTGCGAAAATCTATCATGTGGTGTTCTAAACCTGCAGTCATGGTGTTTTAAACATGCAGTCCAGTATGTGTTCTTTGTATGGTGTTTTAAATCTGCATTCATGGTGTTTTAAACATGCAGTCCAGTATGTGTTCTTCGTATGGTGTTTTAAACCTGTATTCATAGTGTTTTAAACCTGCAGTCCAGTATGTGTTCTTCGTATGGTGTTTTAAACCTACATTCATAGTGTTTTAAACCCGCAGTCTAGTATATGTTATTCGTATGTTCTTCGCATGGTGTTTTAAACCTGCATTCCAGTAGGTTTCATATGATGCTATACGTAATTTTTTTTATCTATATAAATATAACAATATGGTACTCATATTAAAGATAAAAAAAACTCGTTATTATTGTGTAATTTATTTTTAAAAAAACGTAACGTATAAAAAGTTATTAATGTTAAAAAAAAATGGGTGGAACTTGCATTTGCATTAAAGTTGATGGCAGTTTCTTTATTTAAAAATACAATATAAAAAGACATTAATACCCCTAATCTAGCCAAATTAGTAAAAAAACATAATTTACATTTTAAGCCCTTCTTGATCTCAACCATTAACTACAAGATCTAAGGGCTTAAAACACTTCTTACAATTCTCATAAAACCACCCATTTTTACACGAACCCCACCCTATATATATATATATATATAGGGGATGGATCATGAGAAAACTAGTTTAAATGAGAAAACCAAAAAACTAACTAAAAAAGCCAAAAAACATACCAATTTTTTTTTTAATTTTTATAAAAAAATCGCAGCTTTTTATGCATTGAAAAAATTTTCAAAAAAAAAAAAAAAACTAAAATAAAAGGATTTTTGTATTGCACATGTGCACTATTACGGATATAGTGCACATGTGTAGTACACATATAATGCACATGTGCAGTACAACAAAATTTTTTTTTTGAATTTTTTTATATATAAAAACTAGCGATTTTTTAATAAAAAATTGCAAAAAAAAAAATAAAAAATTTTGGTTTGTTTTTTAGCCTTTTTTTAGTTAGTTTTCTAGTTTTCTCATTTATATGTAGTTTTTTTCTCATTATCCTCTCCCTATATATATATATATATGCTAATTATAATGAGAAAACTCATCCCAGTTAAGAAAACCCAGTAAACCCTCATATGTGGCTAGGATTGAGCCACGTCGCATTTAAGTATAAGATGAGACAAGGGCAATTTCGTCATTTCCCTTAATTTTGACTGAATGTGTATGAGAGACGGTGCAGACCCTTTGCTTCTTTTCTTCTATGTATCATTTATTATGATTTGTACTTGTACTATGACATATGCTTTTGCTTTCTTCTCTGTAGCATTTATTATGATTTCTTCTCTTTAGTTGTTTTTGTTTTTTTTTTTTATGTAAGGGGCTGTTTGGTAGCCTCTGAATGGTCATTAAGAGGCTACCTCTTAATGGAACCATTAAGAATTTTACCAATGAGAAGGTAGAAAAATGTGACATGTGATGATTACCATTCAGAGGTTACCTCTTAACCATTCAGACTTTAGGTTCCCTCTTATTCATTCAGAGGTTTTAAACCAATAAGAGGTAGCATCTGAATGGTCATTAAGAGGCTACCAAACAGCCCCTAAGTTAAATATGCTTTCAAATATCTCAGATTTCATTTCTCCAAAACAAAAGTGGTGAGATTAAAAACACCACTTGACAAACTTTATCTCTCTCATCCCAACCAAATATACATCAAGCTTCATAAAAAAGCTTTTGTTCCAGATTAAAAAAAACACCCACCACCACCAAACGTTTGTTCAAGATTAAAAACAATACCCACCACCACCACCACCATCGCAGCGGTGGTTACTAGATCCAGTGCGTGAGAGTCATGATCCAGCAATGTTTAATAGATCCGATGGTGGTTTCAAGATCCGGCGGGGGTCAACAAATCAGATGTTGAAGATGATGTTTCAGATGTTGAAGATGATCCAAAAGATGTTTGATGTTGAACATGATGTTCCAGATCTAAAAGATCCTCCAAATCCATAAGTATGTTTGTGTTTTTGTAGATCTTCATTTTTTGTGTTTTGTAGATCTCCAACTTTTTTGTAATTTTCAGATTTGCAATTTTTTTTTGTTTTCCAGATCTAAAAAGGTCCTCCAGATTTGCAATTTATGTTTTGTAGATCTGCAACTTTTTTTTTAATTTTTTTGTTTAAAAAGATGAATATTGTTGTTGTTTTCTGGATATGTGGTTTTTTTATTACTGATTTTATGATTGAATCTAAAAAATCTATTGTTGTTAGATTCTTTTTAATGAAGTTATATTTTTTATATACATTTTGTAACATTGCTAGTTACATTACTTATGTTGGATTATTGTTAATGAAGATTATTTTTGATGTAACAATTCTCATAACAATTCTTTTGCATCTTAGTTACGAAATGTAACATTCAAAGAAAATTATGCATGTTACTGAAAATAAACTGCATTGTTACACTTTTTTAGATTGTTTTAAAAATAAAGTGTGTTGTTACATTTTTTTCCAGATTATTGTAAAAATAAAGTGACTATTACAGAAACAAAGTGTGTTGTTACATTTTTTTGTGTTAGAAATGTAACAATCAATCAAAGCAAAAAATGCCTGTTACATTTTTTTGTGTTACAGAAATAATGCCCGTTACAGAAATGTAACAATCAATCAAAGGAAAGTGTTACATTTTTTTGTGTTACATATGTGACGTAAAATTGATCATGTAAAAATTGTAGTGTACGTACCAACATGTAACATCTTTTAGTAGGAAGATGACTTTTGTAACAATGTGATGTAATATAACACTTTGTGTCGGACGAGAAAGAAAAGAAAACGCGTTACACTTTTATGTATGTGGATATCCTTTAAATGGTAACGTTATTTTTTGTACATTTTTTGAAATTATACAGAAAATGTAACGTTATTAGTAGAATGTAACCTTAATAAAATGGTAATTATAATGTAACCTTATTCAACGTGTATATCCAGTTTTTCACCTAATGCTTTTACATTTATTTGTTATATACTACACCAGTGGCCCAAAACAACTTTATGAAAAAGTTGACACTTTTTTTTTCGTTAGTACATATGAATTAAAAAAAAAGCCATCATTTCATGAATGGACCTTAGGGTGATAGGGTGATATACATATTTTAGTGCTTTTTAATAAGAAAAAGATGCACGAGAAAGGGGACACATTGGAAAAGGAATTTTTCAGAACTTTTTTCTTTTCTTTTTTTAATATGTATTTTTGAATGATGTGTTCAAAAGATGCACAAGAAAGGGGACACATCAAAGGAAGTCAGATGCACACTTGCTTCTATCCCCATTTTACCCTTAGATGTACCATTTATTGATTAATATAACAAAAAGTAAGAGAGATAATACCCAAACATTTCACAACCATCAATCTCTTCTAATCAATGGTAGATGTTGAGTTTCTTGGGTTTTCTCAACTCAAGTGGGTTTTCGATTTATCCTTGCCCTACATATATATATATATATAGGGTCAGGACTTAGGGAAAACGCCCTAAAGTGTGAGAACGCTTATGGATCGTCCGATCAAAACAATCTATGGACTAGATTGGCGCGGTGACATTTTCGTAAATAAAATCAATTTTATTACGTGGACGCGCTTCATTAAGGTTAAAAAGGTCTTTCGACTACTCTACACAAAAACGCCAAACTCATGATTAAAATGCCATTAAATTCCCGCCTTAAAATTCAATGCACACATTATCCTAATCTAAACGCCATTAAATATAAAACGCCAAACTTTGTTTTTAAACGATAAAGCTGAACAAACAGTAATCGAAACGACGGAACTTAATTACTAGCATTTATTATAATAAACTCTCGCCGAAAATATGCGCCAAAAACTTCCTATATAAACAACATCTCAGACCTTCTAGTAACCATACCAAACCCAAAACGCCATCTCATACAATATAGAATTCATCTTAGAACGCCAAAAAAACCAAACATCAAAGATTCCAATCGACGTTTCTTTGAGATACACTATTTTCTTAGTTAAAACGCCAAAAATGGCAAACATCGTTTCTTGTATATTCAATATTGTTCTACGCGAAGTTTCGCAGAATGGATTGTTAGCTGAGGGGTGTAACTCAATAACATTTTGCTGCATGAGATGGACAAATCTTCAAGAAAAAGAGACTGATGACAGACTTACGTCATTTTCTGTGCTTTGTTCTTGATGTACATTTGAATGGCATGAAGAGACGGATGACACTGAAGAGTGGGTTGAAGATAAAGATGAACTTTAAATAAAAAACCCACGTCATATTGTGCTTAAAAACATCCACAAAAAAGCTATTTCAACAAGAAAAAAAACAAACGAATCATACCAAAGTCGAAACGCCAGTGAAGACGTTTCAAAGAAGAAAGAGACTGGTGACAGTGAAGATTTGGAAGATGAATTGTTTCTTTTTTTTAATTTTCTTTTTCTGTTGTTTGTTATGTAATTTTCAGCTAAGAACAAATACGTTATTTCTCAAAAAAAAAAAATGATAAAACGCCAAACAAACAAATTCCTGTGAAACGTCATCATGCAATAAAACGCCCAAAAACTCCCCAACTATAACAAAATTACTTTGGACAAGTATTATTAAAAACTCAAAAAAAGTATAAAACAAGGTACAAGAGAATAGAACAGAGTGCCATCTTTATCTAAATATTAAAAATACAAAACACCAAAATCTCGAAAAGGTAGCTACAAACAGTAAACTGAAACGATAAACAGATGAAGCTGAACAAACAGTAACTACAAAACAGTAAACTGAAGTGACGGAAAATTTATTACTAACATTTATTATATTAAAAGCCACTCTGTGGGAAATTGAATTTATTTATCTTTTCAAAACGCCATAATTATCTGTTGAATTTATTTATCTTTTTAAAACGCCATAATTACCTGTCACTTTATAGACTACCAAGTAAAGGTGGAATGGCCTCTGATACGCTTGATCTTCTCAAACTATATTTTCTATCTCACATCTCACTCCGTTTAGCATTTTCATTTTGGTATTTGTTTTCCTTGACATATTTTATGTATATGATTGCAAGGATAGTCAAATATCAACGAGGCAACATAATCCTTGGCCATACATTGTAGACAATCCTCAGGTGCGATACTTTGATTCAGTTGAGGTAGTTTTAAATCAATTTTAGTTGTTTATATATAAAAACAATGTTTTGAAACTTAGGGTCGGGCCGACGGGATCGACCATGAACCGGGGCCTTAACTGGTCTGGGTTAGGGTGTTAGAACCAGAGGTTGGACCAGAAAACCGGCGGTCGGATGGGTAATCCAGGTGATTGAATCGGAATTTTGAGGGATTGAACCCGAAATTAATTAAATTATTCAAATTTATCCTATTTATTTTTATAAAATTTGCAAACCATCCGGTTCTTAGTTTCGGTCTAGCCGGTCTGACCTGTCTGACCAGTGGATATTTTTGAAGATCGATCTGGCATCTGGTTTGGTCTTGAAAACATTGTATATAAACTTATGAAACACGCACGCGCACCGCATACACACACACACACACATATATATATGTCATTTTCGTCCCTATGGTTAGGTTATTTCTTGCCATGTCATCCACTTAGCTAACCCGATCCATTTTTAAAAGTTAGATAATGGGTATTTTTGTCATTTTACTTAATGGACAAGTTTTAAAGCAACATGTACAAATTATTTAAAAAAAATAAATTAATTATATCCCCTTCCCTCAACCCTAACCCACCACTTCAACCATAACCTCAACACCTCATCTTCCATCCACAACCACCACCACCATCTATCATCACCACCACCATCACAACACTACAATATAGTTGTTATATAATCATCCTTAAAATATTTTTTTTGTCGTTATCCTTCATTCGTATGCTAAAGCGTGTCCACTATAAAACACCACCTGTCACCCACCATCACTCTTCCTGGCGGTGCTTCTCATCCTGCCACTCCAAAATCTCATCAGGAAACAATACCACATCACGATGTCTCTCCTTCAAACCAATCTACAACAATCTCCACACGTCCATCCAATTTCACACAGTTTCTTCCATCTTCTTCATCACATTCTTCCACTCAAATTTTGTCATGTTCACCATCGTATGTTGCTCCGTTTCGTTTTCGATGAATGTCGTTAGCGGAAGCGTCGACGTGAAAGTGACAGAACCAAATGCTATTAGGTTTGGTTTACCAAGTAAAGGTCGAATGGCCTCCAATACACTTAATTTTCTCAAGGTATATATATTTGTTTAATCTCATATCTCAATTTGTTTGTTGTTTTGATATTAGCAATCATTCTCTCATCAGATTCTACGTATAAAATTGAAAGGATTGTCAAATATCAGTGAGACAACATAATCCTCGGCCATACATTGTAGACATTGCTCAGGTGCGATACTTGGATTCAGTTGTAGTAGTTTCTAGTCTATTTTGGTTGTTTATGTATATAAACCATGTTTGAAACATAGGACCGGACCGACGGGCCTGACCACAAGCCAGGACCTTAACCGGTCCGGGTTAGGGTGTTAGAACCTATTTAATGCGAACCAGAGGTTGGATCGGGTAACCGGCGGTCGGACGAGCAACCCAGCTGGTTGAATCGGAATTTTAGGGTCTCTAACCCAAATTTAATTAAATTCTTCAAATTTATCCTATTTATTTTTATCAAATTTGTGACGCCATCTGGTTCTTACTTTCGGTCTAACTAGTCAGACAATCTGACCAGTGGACCTTTAAGAAGATCGATCTGGTATCTGGTCTAGTCTTGAAAACATTGTATATAAACTAATTATATATATATATATATACATATATCTCTCTGTGTGTGTGTGTGTGTCATTTTCGTCCTTGTGGTTTGGTTATTTCTTGACATTTCCATCCATTTAGCTAACGCCATCTATTTTTAAAAGTTAGACTAGGGGGATTTTTGTCAAAGAAAACAAAAAATTATATTAAATTCTATCCCTTTCCCTCAATCCTAACCCACCACTTCAACCATAACCTCAACACCTCCTCTTCCATCCACCACCGCTATCACAACACTATGATGTAGTTGATATATTACCATCCTTAAAATAAATAAATAATTTTTTTTGCTATATACTGGTTACTCTTTTTTTAATGTTGTCTTTATCCTTCATTTGTATGCTAAAGCGTGTCCACTATAAAACACCACCTGTAACCCACCATCACTCTTTCTGGCGGTGCTTCTCATCCTACCGCTCCAAAATCTCATTGGAAAACAATACAACACACTGTCACGATGTATCTCTTTCAAACCAATCTACAACAATCTCCGGCCGTCCATCAAATTTCACACAGTTATTTCCATCTTATTCGTGACATTCTTCCATCTAAATTTTTGTCATGTTCACCATCGTATGTTTCTCCATTTCATATCTGATGAATGTCATTATCGGAAACGTCGACATAAAAGTAACAAAATGGAATGCCATGAGGTTAGGTTTACCAAGTAAGGGTTGAATGGCCTCCGAGACGCTTGATTTTCTCAAGGTATATTTTATATCTCATATCTTAGTTTGTTTGATGTTTTGATATTAGCAATCGTTTTCTCATCAGATTCTACGTATATAATTGCAAGGATTGTCAAATATCAATGAGGCAACATAATCCTAGGCCATACATTGTAGACATTGCTTAGGTACGATACTTGGATTCAGTTGTAGTAGTTTCTAATCTATTTTGGTTGTTTATGTATATAAACCATGTTTTGAAACATAGGACCGGACCGACGTGCCTGACCAAAAGCCAGGGCCTTAACCGGTCCAGGTTAGGGTGTTAGAACCTATTTAACGCGAACCAGAGGTTGGATCGGATAACCGGCGGTCGAACGGAAAACCCAACTGGTTAAATCGGAATTTTAGGGCCTCTAACCCGAATTTAATTAAATTCTTCAAATTTATCCTATTTATTTTTATAAAATTTGCCACGCCATCTTGTTCTTACTTCCGGTCTAATTGGTCAGACCATCTGACTAGTGGACCTTCAAGAAGATCGATCTGGCATCTGGTCTAGTCTTGAAAACATTGTATATAAACTTATAATACATACATATATATATATATATGTGTGTGTGTGTGTGTCATTTTCGTCTTTGTGGTTTGGTTATTTCTTGCCATTTTCATCCACTTAGCTAACCCCATCCATTTTTAAAAGTTAGACTAGGGGGATTTTTGTCATTTTACTTAATGGAAAAGTTTTAAAGAAGTATGTAAAAGTTAATTAAAAGAAAATAAAAAATTATATTAAAATTTTTCCCCTTCCCTCAATCCTAATCCACCACTTCAATCATAACCTCAACACCTCCTCGTCCATCCAACACCACCACCAGCTATCATCACCACCACTATCACAACACTATAATGTATTAAAATAAATTAATATTTTTTTGCTATCGTATCTTCTACTGGTTACTCTTTTTTAAATTTGTTATCCTTCATTCGTATGCTAAAGCGTGTCCACTATAAAACACCACCTATCACTCACCATCACTCTTCCTGGCAGTGCTTCTCATCCTAATGCTCCAAAATATCATTGGAAAACAATACAACACATTGTCACGATCAATCTCCTTCAAACCAATCTACATCAATCTCTAGTCGTCTATCAAATTTCACACAGTTTCTTCCATCTTCTTCATCACATTATTCCACTCAAATTTTTTCATGCTCAACATCGTATGTTGCTCCATTTTATCTCTGATGAATGTCATTAGCGGAAACGTCGACGTAAAAGTAACAGAATGGAATGCCATGAGGTTAGGTTTACCAAGTAAAGGTTGAATGGCCTCCGAGACGCTTGATTTTATCAAGGTATATTTTCTATCTCATATCTTAATTTATTTGAGGTTTTGATATTAGCAATCGTTTTCTCATCAGATTCTACGTATATAATTTCAAGGATTGTCAAATATCAGTGGGCAATATAATCCTCGGCCATACATTGTAGACGTTGCTCAGGTGCGATACTTGGATTTAGTTGTAGTAGTTTCTAATCTATTTTGGTTGTTTATGTATATAAACCATGTTTTGAAAATAGGACCGGACCGACAGGCCAGACCATAAGCCAGGGCCTTAACCGGTCTGGGTTAGGGTGTTAGAACCTATTTAACGCGAACCAGAGGTTGGATCGGATAACCGGCGGTCGGACGGGAAACCTAGTTGGTTAAATCAGAATTTTAGGGTCTCTAACCTAAATTTTATTAAATTCTTCAAATATATCCTATTTATTTCTATAAAAATTGCGACGCCATCTGGTTCTTACTTCCAATCTAACTGGTCAGACCATCTAACTAGTGGACCTTCAAGAAGATCGATCTGGCATCTGGTCTAGTCTTGAAAACATTGTATATAAACTTATAATACACACACACACACACATATATATATATATATATGTGTGTGTGTCATTTTCGTCCTTGTGGTTTGGTTATTTCTTGCCATTTTCATCCACTAAGGTAACCCCATCCATTTTTAAAAGTTAGATAAGGAGGATTTTTGTCATTTTACTTAATGTAAAAGTTTTAAAGCAGCATGTAAAAGTTATTTAAAAGAAAACAAAAAATGAAATTAAATTCTATCCCTTTCCCTCAATCCTAACCCACCACTCCAACCATAACCTCAACACCTCCTCATCCATCCACCACCACCACCACCACCATCTATCATCACCACCACTATCACAACACTATAATTTAGTTGATATATCATCATCCTTAAAATAAATAAATAATTCTTTTTGCTATCGTATCTTCTACTGGTTACTCTTTTTTAAAGTTATTATCCTACATTCGTATGCTAAAGCGTGTCCACTATAAAAACCACCTGTCACTCACCATCACTCTTCCTGGCGGTGCTTCTCATCCTACCACTCCAAAATCTCATTGGAAAACAATACAACACACTGTCACGATGTATCTCCTTCAAACCAATCTACAACAATATCTAGCAATCCATCAAATTTCACACAGTTTCTTCCATCTTCTTCATCACATTATTCCACTCAAATTTTTATCATGTTCACCATCGTATGTTGCTCCATTTCATCTCTGATGAATGTAATTAGCGGAAACGTCGACGTAAAAGTAACAAAACGGAATGCCATGAGGTTAGGTTTACCAAGTAAAGGTCGAATGGCCTCCTAGATGCTTTATTTTCTCAAGGTATATTTTCTATCTCATATCTTAATTTGTTTGATGTTTTGATATTAGAAATCGTTTTCTCATCAGATTCTATGTAGATAGTTGCAAGGATTGTCAAATATCAATGAGGCAACATAATCCTCGGCCATACATTGTAGACATTGCTCATGTACGATACTTGGATTCAGTTGTAGTAGTTTCTAATCTATTTTGGTTTTTTTATTATATAAACCATGTTTGAAACATAGGACCGGACCGACGGGCCACACCATAAGCCAGGGCCTTAACCGGTCCGTGTTAGGGTGTTAGAACCTATTTAACGCGAAACAGAGGTTGGATCGGATAACTATCGGACGGACGGGCAACCGAGCTGGTTGAATCAGAATTTTTGGGTCTCTAACCCAAATTTAATTAAATTCTTTAAATTTATCCTATTTATTTTTATAAAATTTGCGACGCTATCCGGTTCTTACTCCCGGTCTAATTGGTCAGACCATCTGACCAGTGGACCTTTGAGAAGATCGATCTGGCATCTGGTCTAGTCTTGAAAACATTGTCAATCTTACCCTTTTAATCTAAAAAATGATCAAGGGCCAAGATTAGTTCACTCAGTTAACTCTCAAGAAGTTGTTCACAAATGAAACTAATCCTATATATATATATATATCTATATGTGTGTGTGTGTGTCATTTTCGTCCTTGTGGTTTGGTTATTTCTTGCCATTTTCATCCACTTAGCTACCCCATCCATTTTAAAAGTTAGATAAGGGGGATTTTTGTCATTTTACTTAATGGACAAGTTTAAAGCAACATGTAAAAGTTATTTAAAAGAAAACAAAAAAATAAATTAAATTCTATCCCCTTCCCTCAATCCTAACCCACCACTTCAACCATAACCTCAACACCTCCTTGTCCGTCTACCACCACCACCATCTATCATCACCACCACTATCACAACACTATAATGTAGTTGATATATCATCATCCTTAGAATAAATAAATAATTTTTTTGCTATCGTATCTTCTACTGGTTACTCTTTTTTTAAAGTTGTCGTTATCTTTCAATCGTATGCTAAAGCGTGTCCACTATAAAACACCACCTGTCACCCACCATCACTCTTCCTGGCGATGCTTCTCATCATGCTGCTCCAAAATCTCATTGGAAAATAATACAACACACCGTCACGATGTATATCCTTCAAACCAATCTACAACAATCTCCAACGTCCATCAAATTTCACACAGTTTCTTCCATCTTCTTCATCAGATTCTTCCACTCAAATTTTTGTCATGTTCACCATCGCATGTTGCTCCATTTCATCTCCGATGAATGACGTTAGCGGAAACGTCGACGAAAAAGTAACAGAACTGAATGCCATGAGGTTAGGTTTACCAAGTAAAGGTCGATTGGCCTCTGATACGCTTGATTTTCTCAAGGTATGTTTTCTAACTCATATCTTAATTTGTTTGATGTTTTAATATTAGTTATTGTTTTCTAATCAGATTTTATGTTTATGATTGCAAGGATTGTCAATCATCAGCAAGGCAACTTAATCCTCGGCATTACGTTATAGACAGTCCTCAGGTACGATACTTTCTTTTAGTTGTGGTAGTATCTAATCTATTTTGGTTGTTTATGTATATAAAGAATGTTCTAAACTTAGGGTCAGATCAACGAGTCAAACCTGGAACTTGGGGCTTAACCGAATTGGTTTTGGGTGTTAGAACGGATTTAATATGAACCAAGGGTTCGATCAGATAACCTGCAGTCGATCGGGCTACCCGAACAATTGAATAAGAATATTGGCGGCCGAACCCATAATTAATTATATTTTTCTATTTTAGACCATTTATTATTATGAAAATTGCGATGACATCCGGTTCTTACTTCTTGTCTGCCCGGTCTGACTTGTCTGACCAGTGGACCTTTTAGGAGACCGGCCCGACATCTGATATGTACATGAAAACATTGCATATAAACTTATGATACATATATATGTATTTTTTATGTTTAAATTAAAAAAATACATTAAACTAGTTTTTTTATTTGTTTTTTAAAGTTTAGATTTTTCCTACAAATCAATAAAACATGAGTAGGTTGTAGAGTTAAACGAATTTTGATCATATTTTTTTCTTAAATTTTAAAATAAATGAATAAACATTGTATTTCAACAATTATCTCATATTTTAAAAGTTTTTTATATTGAAAAAATGAATTAGTGTGTGTCTATATATATAGGTCCAGGTTGTTGTAAAAAGGGTGAAGTTTGTGAGAAGTATAAGAGATATTATGGAGATGATACGTGAAATTATTTAATTTTATGGATTAAGGGTAATAAGATAATTAACTTCAAAAACCAATTTAATTATAAATAGATTGTAATTTCTTTAGGAGTTATTTTAGGGGATTTGTTTTACATATCAATAGCTTATCATGGTGTTTTAACATCTGGACTGTTTTTTTTTTGTTATTTTACAGGTATGAAACACCATACAGATTCCAAAACATCACAACTTGAATCGTAATACAGTCATGGTGTTTTAACATCTGGAATAATTGTATTGCTATTCCATATGTTAAAACACCAAAACTTGAATCACAATACACTGTTTTCCATATATTTAAAACATCATGCCGTGAATCACAATACATTTAAAACACCATTGTATGAACATAGACAAAACACCATGGACTAAAACATTCGACTGAAATGTAGTTCTTTTTCTATACATAAGTATAGAATATGGTACTAATATTAAAGATAAAAAACGCTCGTTATTATGGTTTTTTTAAAGTTACGTATAAAAAGTTATTGATGTCTAAAAAACGGAGGGAACTTGCATGTGTATGGAGGTTGATGGCGATTTATTTATTTAAACAAAAAGACACTATTACCCCTAATCTAGCCAAATTAGTCAAAAACAATAAAACATAATTTACATGTTAAGCCTATTTTGATCTTAACCATTAACTACAAGATCTAAGAGTTTAAAACACTTCTTACACTTCTCACAAAAAACCGTTTCTATAATAACCCCACCCTATATATATATATATATATATATATATATATATATATATATATATATATATATTTATACACACACATTGTATCTATAAAACAACATATACTATTTAGTTGATAGTTTGTCATAACTATAAATGCAACATGAAAATTATAGTTACCTTTTAGCAAAATTATATATATATAACTTGAGAAGCACTATCATGTAGAGGGCCACAAAATCGAGTATTTTTTAGAATCGATTTCGGGTTTGGTCACGTTGTAGAACTCTGTGTTGACAAGCACTCGATGATGTTTTAACTAATTGTGAGGGGGCGCTGCGGTGTATGTGTAGGTACATGTCTTATATGTATATATGTGTTTGTGTATATATATGTGTGTGTGTGTATGTATGCATGTGAGTGCGTATTCATGTATGTATGTATGTGTGTGTATGTTTATCTGTTCATTTGTGTATGCATGTATGTATGTGTGTGTATGTTTGTGTGTGTGTATCAGTGTATGTGTATATGTATGTTTTTGTATGTCTTCGTATTTGTATACATGTGTATGTGTGTGTATGTTTATGTGTAGTACGTGTATGCATGTATGTGTGAGTATGTGTGTGTATTCGTAAGTATGTTTCAACGAAAACTCAGTGGGGGGCCGGACTCTCAAAATCCAAATCAATGCTGGTCGGACTCTAAAAGATCCGGTATTTTACATTACCAAAAATCGAAATTTTTCTGTAAAATTAACACTACTAGCAAAAAATGGCGGGGTCGGGCACCCCCAGCCCCAATTAAGCTTTGCCACCGTGTGAATGCGTGTAGTATGTTTATACATGTACATGCGTGTATTGTATATATTTGATACGTGTGTATGTGTGTGTAATCGTATGTGTTTGTATTTGTATGTATGCTTATATGTATGTGTATGTGTATGTGAATGTGTATGCTTGTATGTGTGTGTGTGTATGTATGTATGTATGTGTATAATTGTATGTCTTTGTGTGTGTATTTGTATGTATGAATCTCTTGTACGTGTATGTGGATAGAGGTGTTATAGTGTTTTAGTTTCAATTCTTAATTTGTGAAGTATTGTTATATTCATGTTACATGATGATTCATGTACCTAATTTCTTGAAGTGCTGCAAGACTCTTAGATTGTTGTACACTTTGAATTATTTGCGGTTTATCATACTGTATGTCCTCTTTCATTATTTACTATCACATGGTTAATTTATGTAAGTCCCTAAATTGTTTCAACTGAAAACACATAGCAAAAATGTGAACCATAAAATTTCTTTCTTTATAAATGTTCTAACATGCTTGAAAACCCTTTAAAATGACTATTCTATAAGAATCACATCATTCATTCTTATTTAAGAGATAAAATATAACATACATTTACAAAACTACATGACCACACTCCCGTACAATCTATGTTTTGACTCAATCTTCAACCGCTTGCACTCCATGATGATGATGACTCGTGTAACATGCAGTCACCATATATATCCATATCATTAGTAATTGGTGACATCATACATAAATTCAAACACTCATATAATTGAATAACCACACTGCATTCTTTCTACATATGTTGATCTATCCGGTTGTCTTTTCGGATTCAGTCATTCTATTCCAGTGTCGAATTTTCGAAGCTTGACATTAATATACCTGCACTTCCATTTCATTCTCCATAGCGACAAGGGTTAGCATTGTGAAATCCCATCCGTATTAAGACCCATGTATACATATATACAAATTCCATTTGTCCACATATACTAATTTCCAACACATGCATATATACCTCTTTATCCATACCCATACCTATAATTTACATTCTAAAACATTCATACTTGTAAGTCCTAGCTACATACATTCATATATACAAAATATCATACATACGTGAACACACACAAGTCCCCTCTACTTACAAGCATTTTGATTACATACATACATAAATACATGCATGCGTGCGTGCGTGCGTACGTACCTACATAGATACGTACATACATACATACATACATACATAAATACATACATACGTATGTACGTACGTACACACATACCATATACAAGTTCCATCATTACCCGCACCTCACAAAAACTCGTTGGTAAGTTTGGGGTGCATTTCAGAAGCTTAACGAGGCGTGGGAATGAGGCTACCAGGTCCGACATCGAAGAAACTAAGAAACAGGGGAAAACGGGGCCCTCGGTTGTCGCCGACGGCCAAAAACCCGTCGCCCAAGCCATAGAGCGTCGACTAGGGCATCAACAACCTATCTGGGCATCGGCTGGACTATCTGGTGTCCCCGACGCCCCGTGTTGTGCCGGCGCTCGGATTTCAGTTTCTTTCGCTGCCGCGACCCCTGTTAAAGCATTCCGTGAGTCCCAAAACTTTACATGGAAGTATTCCAAAACCCCTAACCATTCCAACATTAATTCCCTTACCACAACATCCAACATCCTATTACACAACTTTCTAGATTTCGACATGTTTCTTCCCACCAAGTGTGTTCAATCATAATTAAGCTACATAAAACCCGTTACAACATTACTTACCTTGGTACTACTATTATCTATCCATCCTTCCACGATTCCATTCCTTCTTTCATACAAGAATTTATTGTATAATAAGAAATTTAGGACGGGTGTCACACCCCAACCAATGGCGGAATCATTGGAGAGGGACGAAGATAGATTGCTCATCACACATAACACTAATTGTGACAATATTTAAATCAAAACCGTTTTCATTTCATCATTCAAGTTTTCCATTACAATACATGGAATCCAAATTACGACAAACAAGGACAAATACAACGAGTTCAACATAACATAATTAAAACAAATCTAGTAATTTCTTGAGCGTGTTTCTAGTCATCCCTACTAGGTTCATACGATCATTATCATCAACCTGTAACATGTTTAAAATAAAGTGTCAATGTGAAAGCATTGGCGAGTAGACAAGGTTTGTATAATATAGCATAAGTATAAAAACATTTTCCCGAATCCACATGGAAATTTGTAAACAAGGTAACTAGCATGCATATCAATATGTCAAACCCAAGTGTCCACTAGTATTTAGCATCCCTCGCCACAAAAGTGACGAGACCATTTTAGAATAAAGACTTAACAAGACCCCGACGGGTGGCGTGCTACTCCTATAGCACTATATATGTTAAGTTGGGGCTTAGCAAAGTTAATGACACAAAGCATGTATAATCTAGCATGAACCTAAGTAAACAAGTAACGTGTATAAAGGATTGAGAGTATAAAGCATGTTTAAGTGTGTGAATGTGAAGTTTGTATATTAACATGTTACAACCCAAAGTGTTTTAAAAGTAAAACGGGTCAAGTGTACTCACGGTTTTGCAAGCTTCCACTTGTGAATCCGTGAAGAGTTTGTTGGTGATTTAGGATGGAACACCAAGTCCTTCTACACGAGGAAACATATGTGTATGAGTATTTGGATAATAATGGAGGATTTAGATTTGGAATTAGAAGTATAACAAAGTAAGTACGCAAGAAAATATTCACTTGGACTTAGCACTCGTTCTTGACACTATGAAAACCATAGGGTTTAGAATGATTTCATGAGTTTAATACCCATTAGAATCGTAACGAGGAACTAAACACTTAGGTGATGTAACTTAATAACTTGATGCATAACCATTAGATTATCTTCAAGGGTTCGGTTACTATAGATATTATATATTGTATATAGTATTTATAAGTTTAGTCCAACAATGTTACAAGTATTATCATAGAAGTCATGCAAAGAGGTAGGATGATAAATCTTCCATTCTAAGACCTCTTTTGTATATTCACCAATGCAGAAGTTGTCATAAGACAACAAGGATGGTCATGAATGGATTAATATAGAATGAAATATACATACTAACTAAGAGAAATCATCAAGTGAAGTGTGGATTGTAAGTAGGATAGCCAAGCAAACCAAATAATCACACATAAACAAGTTCAAGTCTTATTCATCACTTGTGGGTTAAAAACCTTTTAAAAAACAGAAAGTCTAGAGGATTAAAACATCTGAATTTATATGTTACAACCTTGTTTTTAAGCACACATAATCTTAGTCTTGATTAGTGGCATAAGGATATAGGAATGTATAAAGAAAACATAAGTTTAAGTATATTTAACAAAGTTTTGTACAAAACAGAAAGTTTCTTGCACTTTTACCCTCATTATGGTGATGTTCCATCCTTGGTTTTCCATGGAAAACCTGTCAAAAAATACCTAAGGGTGTTCCAAGTGCTAAGAAGCAAGAAGGAATGAAAAAGATGGAAGATAAGTTAGTTTATGCTCACTTCTGCAACTTGATATGATTCCGATTTGCTACTGGTTTCCAGCTGATTTTAGAGTGTTTGAGAGTGGAAGTGAGGTGTTTGTAAAGTGGAAAATGTGTGGGAATGGGTTGGGTTTTATAGGGAGTGATTTGGTTAAGTTAGGTGGCCATTTAATGGAAGAAATACACCTAAACACACCAAAAATGGACCAATAATCGCGGCTGGTTATGCATTCTGCGGATCCACCTCTCTGGCGGGGCGCGAGAGTAATGGGGGTGGGGGTCGCGGCCCGCGAGCCACCGTGGCTAGTGCATTTGTTTGCTATTTTGGCAAGTTTAGTCCCTAAAGTTTCATATTTGAGTCTTTTAAGGTGTTTTATGTATAAAAGGTAAAGTGTGAGGGTATAATATGCAATCAAAACATAAAAATGAATAGAAAACAAGTATGAATAAATATGTATGTCGAGAATAAGTATCGTGTACGCATGAATTCAGCGTGCATGTCAAGTATTTGTAAGTTAACACATTTTACAAGAATTACGAATAAGATGTCACATGTATAATTAATCCTAACGTATGAACATGTATAAAATATATAGAACATGAGTTTAAAGAAATATGAATTTTATTTATGATCCAAGTCTTGGATTTTACAACGATACAATGGAAAGACGATTACAAGAATTACAAGATTCCAAAAATAGTAATACGAACAATGTCTTTTGATTATGGAAAGTATGAAAAATCAGGGTGTTTCAACGGGAATCACTTACCTTGAGCTTCCATGTTCGTACTAGCTTCCTTGCTTCCTGTTGACCTGTTAGCCTTCCATGCTTTGGTCTGTCTTAACATGATTCCTATTCTTTCAATTCATCATGTTTACAACATTGTTAGCAAATATGCTCATGCACACTAACATTCATTTCCAACACATAGGTTGCTTTGACTTTCATTAGTCACTTACTAACTTCAACAAAACTTACATTAACAATCATATCATTCCAAATCCACGTAATTTCATTCAATATCATGCATAACACATAAATGATCTAACACATATCGCATGATTTATCTAATCATATAATCGTGTTGGAAGCCTAACCATGCTATTCATACTTTGTTGACTTTCAGAAAATCAACTATCAAACATAGAATAGTTTCAACTTATAAACATACATCTATATTTATATGGTAGACCCTAGTAATGACACCATATGCATTTCATACTCATTTTTTAGGACACATATAACCATGTGATCACTTAGTCATATACATAATGTACACATCAACAATTCTACACATACTAATGCTTTCATGATTCTACAATTGACAACTAAATCTATCGTTAGCCAATTTAACATCATTCTACCATCCTTACTTTCTACTAAGTCTACATGTTGTACATTTAGTGCACATTCATTTCTCAATAATCTTTAAGAAATTAGTTCAACACATGGTGTGCACCACACCATTCAAGCATGGAGTACAAGCTCCTAAAGCATACTTCTACCGAATCATACCATCAACTGCACTCCCCCATGGATTTCATCAAAGACATATTCCTCATGTTAGTTACTAATAGTTACAACATACTCACCCTTCATACACATTTGTTCTTGCATACAACTTCACATGTTATCATCATCTATACATTTCATCAAACACTTGGTGTGCATACTACCATCTAAGCATAATGTACAACCCTTTCATGTTTAATTACCTAACTCATGTTATCACACATCATTTTTCTCACTAATAACAAATCCCATTCATACATAAACATCAAACATAGCAAAATCTCTAGTTTCTTTTAATCATACTCATCCTCTAGACTAAAATACATATGGGTTACACTCGGGTGAGGATCCTCACAAATAGTCACCCTGAGGGGTTTTGAAAATGTAAGGTTGTGAAAACACCCCTTACGGATCGTAACCCACCTCTTACGGTCCGTAAGAGGTGCCCAGCAACAAAAATATGGCAGTTGGCCTACCATGGCTGTTATGTTGCACCTAGATCTGGTTTATGCCACTCTAACCCTCCTTCCTCCATGTGTTGCGATAGTAATCAACTCATAATGATCTTTGGCAACATTTGTCATGATATGGGGTCATTTGGAGTAGTATAAATAGGTGATCAAATTGTTCATTCAACTCACACCTTCACAATTCACTCCTAAATCTGTCTTGGAGCATTTCTAGAGCTAGAAGATGCCCTCCTATTGTTCCCAGTAGTCCTACTATTCTAGTAAGTCATTTCCTTTGGTCATTTTTGATTATTTAGTTAGAATTCAGCTGAAAGTCAAACAGTTTGACTTTTCGTTTGACTTTCAGTTCTTACCACTATGGTCAAATCAAAGTACGAATCGAACTTTCCTACGTGATCATAATAATGAAGGTATGAATTCACTGTGATCATGCCCTCCGACCATCACGTTTAATAGGCAAAATGACGAGTCAAGCATGTTATATCTAAAAAGTCAAAACTAGTAATTATTCATTTTGCACTAATTGGACTTTTAACTATCTAAACCAATCATTTTGACATCATATCAGTTTATATAGACTAATGAAACATATTTTGACATAGTTAACTCATCATACTCAGTTTAGACCTCAATTATATGTTGAAGGTCAAGCAGTTTGACTTTTGTTTTGACTTTCGATTCTGACCTGTTTGGTCTACTTTGAAACACAATCAAGGCATGTTTTGTGACCATAATATTATATGGAATAACCTTCTAATGTTATACCTTATGGTCATACCATTTGAAGGATAAATCGACAAGTCCACTATATATACTTTTAAAATTGTCAAAAACACCCTTTTGGTGTAGAAATGGTTTTAAAACCAACGAGGCACATAATTTGACCTTGAAACTGATTATATAATATTTTGAAATATATTTTGACATAATGGACTTGTCGTAGACCCATTCGACCATCCAATGTCGCGTTTACGCCAATGACTAGTTTAATATATATGAAATATATAAACTAGTCGAATTGGGTTTAAACCTTTCAAAATCATTTCAAATCAGAATGTTTGTTTAAATAACCCATATTCAACGAGGCTTCGCACTCTAAAGGATATAAACCACATTCTACCCGGTCAACACTTAATCTAGCGAAACCGAACAATATTCTTAGTGAGTCAAGTAACTTACAAAAATACCCGTGAACATTATAATGGATAATCGTGCCTAGGATATACAACTTGAAATAAGGCTTTGCTTCAAAGAACTTATTTAACTGAATATTTGCTAAGCAAAGGTAAATACTCTTAGCCTAGTTTTATTTGAAAACATGGGATACGACATTAGCCGCTTGGAGCAGGTATTATATAAATAAGAAAATGCTTTCATAAATATAAGAATTCGGTTTAATCCATATTGCTTGAATAACACTAAACACTGGGGGTAATGGTACCGTGTCCGGACGCCCTGACTCATCAACTAGGAATGGCCATATAAATTACGCGCGGTGTAGTAGGCATACTCCCGGAAGACGTTATATTAAAGGTGGTGTATATCACCATCACATACCGGCATAGATTTATGGTACCCAACTGTGTTAACAAGCATGTAAAACTGGTGACAAGAAATCTATCCTAATGAAATACTAAATGCTTAACCTACGGGTTATCATAATATGTATTAAATGATTTATGAAAATTATTTCTAAACGAGTCGGTTAATTGTATTTACCAGCGAAAGCTGACGTATTTTCAAAAGATTAAACCGCATGTAACGAGCCCTGATTATATGGTGGAATGGCTTGGTCAAAGGAAAAGCTTTGGAATTTGCGACTTCACTGCATAAAGGCCTATGATGTCAAGCTCACCTTTATATAGGATCCTACTTGTGGGACATTGTATCAAACAATTATAAATTTTATTTAATAAGTTTTGAACTTTTATAGTATTATTTTATCATCCTATCTTCTGCTGCATATTTGTGAAGTCGTTATCAATCGTCACATATAAACCCACCAACCGGGCCCACCGGAAATCGGGGTGTGACAGTTTCAAAGGTCCAAAGTCATACTGATCGTATAGACTCTCTGGGAAAATACTGACACAAGCCCCCCAAATCCAACAAAGCTCGACTCATCTTAAAGTCACCCATTTGAATAGGGATTAGATGAGTACCTGGATCTCAAAGCTTTGGTGGGGATTAGATGAGCACCTAGAGCATACGACACTAACATTTTCACTTAAAGCAATTTTCTTTGGAAATTTGTTATGCCATTTTTGGGTATATAGTTCCTTTAGATATTTTGCATAAGCCGGAACCTGCTTAATCGCATCAAGTAACAGTATATTTATTTTGATTTGTTTGAAAACTTCCAACGTCTCATCTTGTTGTGGTCCCAGTTTGTTGGCAACTTTAGTGTTTGGATTTGTCAAAGCTTTAGGAAAGGGGACAATATTACCCTCCGTACCCTTTTCCATAGCCTCATCTGGTTCAGTTTCTATTACCCTATTTCTTGATGCTTCAAAGCTCACCTTTTTAATCTTTTTAGGGCTAACAGGTTCCTGTTAATCATCTAAATAATATTCCTCATCTATCTCCTCCACCCTCAATTATTGGTGGAGGAGAAACAACCTTGATATCATAAACTCTACCAGAACGAAGAATACTAACATGATTAATTCTTGAATTAGATGAACTGCTGCTCTGATCACGAGGATTCTTTGTAGTTTCACTCAGTAGTCTGCCCGAATCCTTCCTCCCTTGAGCCATCTTGGCTGCCAAGTGTCAGTTCTTGATCTTTTCGGACCTGCTTCAGAATTTCCATCATCTTATTGATAAGTCCAACATTCTGATTACTCCCTCTTCCTTGGTCCAAATTTTCTCGATAGTTTCTTTGATTGCCCTTGTTGTAACCACCGTGGTTATAACTTTGGTCATTGTAACCAGACTTCCCATTCTGATATGGTTGGCTTCTCTGATTTAGTACCTGAAAATTTGGATTAGATTGGTTAGTAGTGCTACCATATAAAAAATTGGGAGTGATTATGCAACCCTGGATGATATGTATTCGAAATCATATCATATTTCTTTTGGTCACCATACACCAGGTTGACCTCTTCTTCAGCTTCACCAAACTGGTCCGGACAGTCTTCCAAAGAATAACCTAGTTACCCACATGAATCACACACATAGAAAGTCTGTGCTGCATGCAAAACATCCCGTCCAGCAAGACCTTTAAAACTTGCCAATTGGCGTTCCAACGCCTCATTCTCTCGCTCCAACTAAGCTACGCTAGCGTTTGTAGTACTAGCACTCATCGGGGTCATGACTACATATTTTTTCTATCTATCCGACTGTGCTTGTCTCTTTGAGTAAGCGACTATGATCTCTAAATAATCTCAGTCAACATCAACATGAGTTTTTAGAAAAGTACCCCTAGTTGTAGCCTTGATGTCTCTTCCGTCATTGTTAGATATCCCATCATGGAAAGCAGTGATCAACTCCCGTCTTTGAATACCATGATGGGGCCAATTTCGTATCAACTAGTTGAACCTCTTCCACGCTTCATAGAATGAACTCACCAGGTAATTATTGAAACTCCTTGATGGTTGCCCTCGCTGCACTTGTTCTTTGAGGCGTGTAGTATTCTTCTAAAAACTGTTATTGTAACTCCTCCTAGTTATGTATGCTAGCATATGATAAAGATTAAACCAGTCACGTGCAGCATCTATCAATAAAAACCGAAACAACACCAACTTCCCTTGACTTGGTGTAAACCCATAGCCACCAATCATACCACATATTGCCTAGAAATCTGCAATGTGTGCATACAGTTCCTCATTATCTTATCCAATGAAAAATAGGTAGCATGTTGAGAATATGAGGCTTGGCCTTGAATGATCGGTCACCATTCACTACTGGCATTACTATGGAGTAGAATGTGCTGCTATTTGAGATTGGAAATGGCTCTTTTCCCTCCTAACATGTGGGTATGGGAATCTAGGACCCTTTTTCCTGTAAGGAGGCATAACCGATGCCCTGTTTGCTCATGGTAGGATTATACCCACTTCCCCTGTACTAATTTCTCAACTGAAATCCTTGTTGATTCTTGTGTCCTAGCGAATTAAACTGACCCCCTTGATTCCCCATATATCCTTCATCATCACCCCAATATTCATCATCACCGTACCCATCAACGTATCTACCATCATCCTAATCTTCAACTGTACCTCGGTTCTTTTCTAGGTCGAACAAATCACCTGCACGGTGCGGGTGTGGCTCTCGGTTGGCTCTATTAACAACTGATGCGTGTGAAGTGTTATATATATTAGGTGTATATTTTAAGCCCCTTTAACACTTATTTTTAGCCAAGTTTTAAATTTATAAAACACGATATTTTACTAACACTAAACACACATATGGGCAAGTGCACCCATCGTGAGCGTAGTATAGTGTTGGTAAGATACCGAGGTCGTCCAAGGACACAAGAGCTTTTAGTACCGGTTTATCCTCAACGTCTAATCAAAATAAAAAGTTTAGAAAAATGTTTTAAACTAAGAAAAGTAAAAACTAACTAAAATGCTGAAAATAAAAATAAAAATAAAAACAGATAGACAAGATGAATCACTTGGTTCCGACTCGTATCTAGTGTAACCTTTGATTATTTCCGCACTTTTGCACATATTTAAGAGATTATCTTAGTTATTGTAGTAGGCCCCTCTTTTGAAGGTGACGTTACCCTCACCCCAGTAGTTTGAGTCAGCAAGGATACAATCCTAAAAGGGTGGATTATTGGAAGATAATTAATTAAGTTATTAATGCAATATTATGGTAGGCCCCTCTTTTGGAGGTGACGTTACCCTCGACTAAGTAGTCTGAGTCAGCAGGGATACAGTTCTAAATAGCCGGGTTATAGTATTAATAGTAGTTAACTTATGAGGGGATCAAAGAGTTTGGACCCCCGCCATCCAATACCGTTAAGTATTGAAGGAGGTCCTACTAAATTTGACCCAGGTCCATTGCAGGACCTCTAAACGCTGAACAATGGCAAGACCTTTACCAAACCGTTCCCTTAACCCCCGACCAGGTAGCCAACATACCTCAATATAGACCGTTGAGATATGAATGGTGAAAATCTTTTATTTTATAAAGACAGTAAAATAATTTCAAGACACCACGGACAAACGATAAAGAAAGATCACCTTTAACATAAGCAACTAGTTATTAAAGTCATTAATACGAAACCAAATAAAAAGTGCGAAAGGATTAGAAATAAAAAGTATTACACTAGACACTTTGTCTTCACCAAGTGATGTAAGAGACTTAGGCAAACATGGCCTTGATTGTCAAGAACTCTTACGATCAATCTTGGATCCTGAGACGACTCACACACTCTACGATGGACAATGGATGATGGTGGTGGATGATGGTGTTATGGTGGTGGTGGGTGGTGGGTGAAGTGTGAGAGAGGTGGTGTGCCAAGGGATGGTTTGAGCTTGAGCCAAGCACTTCTATTTATAGCCTGAACAGAAGCTCGGGCACGGCCCCGTGTCCACATCCTCTCTTTCTTCATTTAATGCAGCTTTGTCTTATTAGTTGACCACGCCCCCGTGTCCACTGAGCACGACCCCGTGTGCAGAAGAATCTTTGTACTATGAAGATTTGCCTGGATTGTGCGAATCTTATAGTTGACCACGGCCCCGTGTCCGCTGAGCACGGCCCCGTGGTGGGCAATAGAAGCTTCTACCACTTTGTCTTTTCTGCTGACACTTGGACACGCCCTCGTGCTGGCTGAGCACGGGGCGTGTTCAGGCTTCTGATATCTTGTTTTGCTTGGGAAGATGCTGTCGTGGGGTCGGGCATGTCATGTCTTGCCCCTTTTCTTGTATTTATGTTAGATTTTGATGTCTTTTTGCTTCTTTTATTAATTTGAGCTCATTTAATCCTGAAAATACAAAAGGAAGACAAAAGCACACTTTTTCCAACATTAGTACTAAAAAAGGGTTAGTTTTATGCCTTATTTGATGAAATTTATATGTTACATTTTGAATACATCAAATACCCCCACACTTGAATCTTTGCTTGTCCTCAAGCAAAACTCTTTAATATGTGGCTATTACACTCCCAAATGGAATGGGTCGAGAAGAAGGTTTTTGGGCTTGTCGTAGAGTGTCGGGATTTCCAAGATTCTTTATTTAATTTTATTTTTATTTATTTACAATCCTATTCGTCATGATTTATTTAAAACTTTTCATAAGAGAAATTACTTATTAGGGCATAACATGCCTTTGTAAAATTCTATTTATATACAAGTTCACATACCTCACGGGGATCACTCAACACTCGGGCGAAAATGTATTTTTGTGGATCACTCGAGAGCGGCATGGAACTTACTCCTACCATAGGCTTGCCAAGCAATCAATCCTCCTCCTTTTTAACTTATATACCTTTGTAAATATCAAGAGGACTTTGTGGGTAAAGGGTTAGGCTTGGGTTAAAGGTAGGTGGTTGGGTTGGTGGTTAGTGGTTAGTAAAAAAGGGCGAAAAGCGTAACAAGTGTCGGTTTTCGTAAGACTTTCTATTTTTCGTAACTTTTATTTTGATGAAGCTATTTATTCAAACAAAGTTATTTTTGATGAACTTGTTTGTTTATTTTCTTTTGCTTCATCATCAACACAAATATTTTTTTTTGAAGTCATACGAAAAATCGAACTCGTTACTAAAACAAAGGGGTAAAAATGAAAAAGGTTTTGGTGGGTAAAAGGGTGTTTGGTTTGGGTTATGAAATGAAAAGGTTTAGGCTCAAAGGTGCTAACTAGGGGGATTTTGGGTAGGTGGTAAAAAAATAATGGTGTAGAAAATAAAAAAAAAGGGTTAGTCCTAATGCCTCCATCATTTACTTACTCGGGTTTAAGTTGGTAAGGACCGGGAATGTATCGTCATGGCAAGTTCTAGAGTCGTAAGAACCAAGCGGCTATTCACACAAGAAACGAAAAATGAGCAATTAGTTCTAATGATATGTAATTGTATGCTCAATAAAGGCTCAAAACTCACTTTTGTGGGAATGGGTTTTTATGTGATCAAGTATATATAATCAAATTTTAACTAAGCTTGTCATGCCTTTTCATAATTTTCTTATGTTGGTTCTTTTTATCACGACGCTATCGGTTGTAAATTCGTAAAAATATAACCTTTTTGAGAACTTGAATTTCCCGAGTTAAACCTAGACAAGAAAAAAATGAAAATTTTTTGAAAAAATTTGGGGTGATTAGCGATTCCAATAGGGTTTTGTGTAAGGCTTGTATTTAGGACTTGCAAGATTCAAGGTTTTAGCATCCCCCCCACACTTAAATTACACATTGTCCTCAATGTGCCCAAACATAAGTTTTTCGGTTGATTGAATGTGCAAAAGGTGTGAAAAAGCAAAAATTTTGTGTTACTGGTTTCCTGGGCACGACCCCGTGTTGCGTGAACACGACCCCGTGCTCAGGTGCCAGTAACGAAGACTTACAGAAGGTGAACACGGGGGAGTGTCGGCTGAACACGACCCCGTGTCTGTCAAGGTCTGCAGAATTAAAACAAACAGCAGTTTCAGGGGAATGGGCACGGGGGCGTGTCGGCTGCGCACGGCCCCGTGTGGACAGTCTGCAAAGTTGAAAAACAGGTTTCTTTCTTCGGTTTTCCTGCTTCGGCTTTAGTAGTACTAATGCTTAGTACTTTAAGCCTCGTTCGTACCTGTTTAATCAATAAACATCCTACCATACCATAGCAAACATTCTACTCTTACCAATATTCAACATCCATGTCATAGTTAAAAGAAAAATAAATGCAGAAAATAAAAGAAGTTAGGAAAAGTAAATTGTTCAACACTTTGGCACGCAGGCCATCAATTGTTCAAGAGTGAAAAAGGGTTAACCTGGGAAGTCATCAACCAACCGCTTCTCCCTCCGCTCCTCTCGCCTACTCCATAGCATCGTCATCATCATCATCGTCATCATCCCCTCCATGGCGTACAATGTGGTCTCGTATATATCCAACATCGTCTTGGATATCGGATATGTTTCTTTCGATAGCTCCGACCCGGTGGTAGGTGTTGCTTGCCATGTTATAGGTGTTCCTGCAATAAATCATGCAAACTCTGAAAGTTAGGAAAACCGCCTCCCGAGGAGGATGATTGGCCCGGATCACCATGGGGTTGGTATTGGTACTGATGATGTTGCGGAGCTTGGAGGACAAGCGCTTCCTGCGGGTTCCATGCATGACCTTGCATCCTTTGAAAGCTCACCGTCCCGTCTTCCGCCTCATAAATCAGGTTCATTGAGCGGCATATGTGTATATCCACCATACCTGACCATGGGCTCCTTTCAAATGACCTAGGTATATGGGCGAAGTGCCTGAAGAGACGGTACACCCATCCTCCAAAGAAGATAGGAGTCGGTGCACTAGCAAGGCGGTTGTGATGCATGTTTCGGAGCATGAGGAACGGAACATCGAGCGGCCTGCGGTTGTGGATGCAATGGAGGACAACCAAATCTCTTAACCCAACTACGCCACTACTGTCATGCCTTTGGCTAAGAGAGTAGCCGAGGAGCCTATGGATATATCTGTAGAGCGGATCCCTCAACTTTGTACTCTTAGTGCTGCTCGGATTGTAGTACGCTTCTCCAATCTGAGCCCAAATGGCTTGGCGTTCGTTCTCACCTATCTCTCTCATTCCTCCAGTATTTTCTTCGTTTCCTGCATCCTCTTCCGCATACAACCCTACAATCGATCCAAACTGAGCCATAGAGATCGAATACCTCGTTCCGCCACATCGGAATGCTACCCCGTCATTGTCGAACGGGTCGCACCTCGAGTTGAATGTGAAGATGCTATAGAACTCTAAAGTGCATTCGTGGACGGAACGGAGTCGAGTTGTTAGGGCGACTCTGAGTGGTCCCGTGACAATGTTGTTGAAACGGTCAATTTGATTCACCAAGGTTAGCAAGTCCGTGCATGCTTGCCTCGGGTATCCCTCTGGCCTTGTTTGAAGTATCTCGTATCGAGCTCTAGCATCGAGCTCATTGGCGTTGAATCTTGTGAACTTCCTAGCCATCTGAAAGAATACACCAAAAGTTAGCACGAAACAGAAATATTTTCGGACAAAACTGCAAACAGTGGGCTGGACACGACCCCGTGTTCAGCGGACACGGCCCCGTGTCCAGGGGTCCGTTACTCAAAAATCCCATTTTTCGACCCGGTTTCGAAAACTTGAAAATTTTTGGTCCAATAGGTGCGTTTTCCCCCGAAAATGAAACCCTAAGTGCCGTTTTTCCCAAAATAGCCCGCTTACCCTATCAATTTTATCTTTTTCGGTTCAAGAACAAGGGTTCGGGGTTTTTGTGAGAAATCCGGTGAATCTGTGAACAATACAAGTGTATCTACTTCCCTTAACACTAATCTAACTAAATGCAAACAGATCTAAACAAAAATTTGAGGTTCGATCTGGATGAACATCAAGAACCCTAGATTTTTCCCCAAATTTTTGGTGTTTTAACTACATGCAAGTTACTAATCTAACTACTAAGAGTGATAGAATCATACCTTGATGTTGTTAGAGCGATAGGAGACGTTGAATTTCTGCGAAAAGTCGCCTGGAACCAGAGCTTTTTCGGGGAAACGGGGCGTGTGGAATGAAGTAACTGTTTTAAAAGGGGGATTTATCCCGACTGCAGCGCGGACACGGCCTCGTGCCGAGCAAAGTTTTTTTTTTAGTGCTTGTGTGAGTGCCCTCGTTTCCCATAAGCTTTAGTTAGAAAACTTACCGCTTTGTTTGTTGTCTCAATCGTTTGTAACTTACCAGGCATGATGTTTTATTCTTCCACCATTTGAAGCGAGATCTCTTCTTCTTCATCCTCAATGAATCCTTGATAGAGTTTCAGCCGTTGGCCATTGACTTTAAATGGAGGCCCATTTCGAGATTTAATTTCTACAGCACCGTGTGGGAAAATATGGGTGATGGAAAAAGGTCCTGACCACCTAGACTTCAACTTACCAGGAAACAGTCGAAGTCGTGAATTAAACAAAAGAACTAGATCCCCTACCCGAAATTCATTAGGTTTAATGTGTTTGTCATGCAAATTTTTCATTCTTTCCTTATAAATTTCAGAGTTTGAGTATGCATAATTCCTAAGCTCGTCTAATTCATTTAATTGACAAAATCGATTTTTACCAGCAAATTCAAAATCTAAGTTTACATTTTTAATTGCTCAGTAGGCTTTATGTGCAATTTCTACTGGCAAGTGACAACTTTTTCCATAGACTAGCTTATACGGGGTTGTACCTATTGTTGTTTTATAAGCAGTTCGAAAAGCCCATAAAGCATCATCTAATTTATCTGCCCTTTCCTTTTTATTTAACCCTACGGTTTTTTCGAGTATTCGTTTTAAACCTCTATTAGTCACTTCGGCTTGTCCGTTTGTTTGAGGGTGATAGGCTGTTGAGACCCGGTGATAGACCCCATATCTTGTTAAAAAAAATTTCGAGTTGATGGTTGCAAAAATGGGTACCTCTATCACTTATTAATGCTTTAGGTGTGCCAAAACGAGAGAATAATTTTTTCAGAAATCTTACCACAACTCTTCCATCATTTGTTGGAAGTGCCTCGGCTTCGGCCCATTTAGACAAGTTGTCTACTGCCACAAGTATATATTTGTTTCCTTTCGACGGTGGGAAAGGTCCCATAAAGTCGAGTCCCCACACATCAAAAATTTCACAAACAAGAATGCCATTTTGTGGCATCTCATTTTTGGAAGAAATATTACCTGTTCTTTGGCAAGCATCACATGTCTTGACAAGACTTTGGGCGTCTTTGTAAATGGTTGGCCAATAAAATCCTGAATCAAATACCTTTCGTGCGGTACTAGTGGCACCATGATGCCCTCCGTATGGACCTTCATGACAATGGCGGAGAATTCTTCGTGCTTCGCTACCATGTACGCATCGTCGGAAGTCACTAGCATCACACATGATTTCGAAAGGAAATTTCCAATCAGGCGCTATCATGATAGGTGCATTGACTAACATCTCTTTTAAGGTTAGAAATGCTTGGTTACAATCCTTGTCAAAGATGAAAGGGGCATCTTTTTCAAGTAATTTCGTTAGAGGCCTTGAGATTTTTGAAAAGTCTTTGATAAACCGTTTATAAAATCCGGCATGCCCTAGGAAACTTCTGATAGCTCTTATGGAGGATGGAGGTGGTAATCTAGAAATGGTATCTATTTTGGCCCGATCCACTTCCATTCCTTCGCTTGAGATCTTGTGACCGAGCACTATTCCCTCCGTTACCATGAAATGACATTTTTCCCAATTAAGGGCGAGGTTAGTTTCCTCACATCGGGATAGCATTCGTTCAAGGTTATCGAGGCATTGGTCGTATGAATCCCCAAAGATAGAAAAGTCGTCCATGAAGACTTCCATTGTCTTTTCTATCATGTCATGGAAGATGGCTACCATGCAACGTTGGAATGTTGCGGGGGCATTACATATACCAAACGGCATGCGTCGATAAGCAAAAGTTCCATAAGGACATGTGAAAATTGTCTTCTCTTGGTCTTCGGGTGCTATCGGGATTTGAAAGTAACCTGAAAAACCATCCAAGAAACAATAAAATTCATGACCGGATAATCTTTCTAACATTTGATCAATGAAGGGCAAAGGAAAGTGATCTTTTCTTGTTGCTTCATTTAAGCGTCTATAATCTATACATACTCTCCATCCTGTGACGGTTCTCGTTGGTATTAATTCATTCTTTTCGTTAGTTATCACCGTCATACCTCCTTTCTTTGGAACTACTTGGATGGGACTCACCCAAGGACTATTGGAGATAGGGTAGATAAGTCCGGCGTTAAGTAGTTTGATGACCTCGTTTTTAACCACTTCTTGAACGTTTGGATTCACTCGACGTTGTGGTTGTATGACCGATTTGTAGTCATCATTCATCAAAATTTTGTGTGTGCACATAGAAGGACTAATTCCTTTTATGTCTACAAGTTTCCAAGCTATTGCATTTTTATGTTTTTTCAAAAGACTAATTAATTTTTCTTTTTCTAAGCTATCTAATTTAGACGAAATAATTACAGGTAAATTACCCCCTTTGTCTAGAAAAGCATATTCCAAACCTTTTGGAAGTTCTTTGAGCTCAAGTGGTGGGTCTTTAGGAGACTCCTTATTTGGTTGCTCATTTCGATCAAGAACTTTAAAAGTTTGTTCTATGGCGACCTCTTCTTCAACAAAGTGGTCAATCTCTTCACTTGTATCGGGCGGTTCATCTTCAATTAGGGGGTCATTATTGCCGAATGGATATTTCATTGACCGTTCGAGATCGACACTTCTTTTAAATGCCCCTAATTGAAGAGGTAGATTGTTGAACTTCCGGTTTTTCAAAGCTTCGTGTGTTTTTACAAATGGTCGTCCCAACATTAGAGGAGCGTCATCGAGGATGACAAAGTCGGTCGGTATTACCATTTGATTTGTTTGAACCAAAAATCCTCAACTATACCGATTGATTTTATTACTTTCCGATTGGATAGAAAAATGGGTATTTGAAGTGGAGAAAAATCACTAATACTTAATTTTTCGAAAATGTAGTTAGGCATTATGTTAATACAAAGATCTTTATCAATCGTGACATTACTAATAAACGAATTTTGAAAGAAACATGGAACCGGTGTAATGTTAATTTCAAATGGGTCTTCTTTTATTAGCGAGGTTTGATCATTAGTTAACTTAACACTTACTGTTTCGTCAATTTTAGTGTTAGTGTTTAACTCTTTTAAAAACTTAGCATGAGTGGGTACTAAACAATGATTTTCGAAAGAAGGTGACAAGAGGTTAATTTCTTTAAAATTAGACTCTTCTTGTATTTTAACGTTGTCGGACTCACCTATTTCGTTGTTTAACTCATGTGTCGGTTTTTCACTTATTTGTTCTTCCATTTTTACAATTTCAGTTATCTCTTCATTTTTTAATTCTTCTCTTGCGCGGGACTCCTCTTCCCTTGCGCGAGATTCTCTTATACAGCGATCGATAACTCTTATGTGTTCTAATATCCTATCGGTTACTTCGGTTATAGAAAAAGAATCGGTATTTTCTAAGCTTGAATCCGGTTGTTCGACCCTTTGTTCCTCATAATACCCATATGAAGTAGATGGTTCGCACCATTGTTCTTCATTGTAAGCATATGATGGATAAGGTTCGTAATTTTGTTCTTCATAATACTCATATGAGGTGGGTTGTTCACGCCATGGTTCCTCATAATAAGCATATGAAGGTGGTGGCTCATATCTTGGTTCCTCAAATTATGAGTATGAAGGCTCATACCTTGGGTCATCAAAATATGAGTATGAGGGAGGAGGTTCATACCTTTGGTCTTCATAGGATGTGTATGAAGTTGATGGCTCGTACCTGGGCTCCTCATAGTAGGTGTATGAATTGGATGGTTGATATGAGCGATTATTTTGAACCGATCGTGCGTTACGACAATTAGTGCAATAATTACCCCTATAATCATCCTCCTCATAGGTGTAGTTGTAACCTCCTGAGTATTGATCCATAAGAATCACTCAGCAGACCACAACTGAGTCTCGAGATCAGAAAACAAAAATAAAAACGGAAACAGAGGCTGGACACGGCCCCGTGTTCAGTGGACACGGCCCCGTGTTCAGTGGACACGGCCCCGTGTTCAGGATCTGTATCTGGGCGTTTTAATTAAATTTACTGATTTCGTTGAGCACGGGGCGTGTTCATTGAGCACGGCCCGTGTTCAAGCTACTGTTACTGGGTGTTTATGAAAAATCTGCAGCACGGCCCCGTGTTCAGCGAACACGGCCCCGTGTACAGGTTACTGTAAATGCAAAACTAAACTAAAATGCAGAAAAATGTGCGCGCTTTTTAAAAAGGTTTTGAAAAACTGATTAGGCCGTCGATTTTAAGCATTCTTAAAATCCTTGTGTCCTCGGCAACGGCGCCAAAAACTTGATGCGTGTGAAGTGTTATATATATTAGGTGTATATTTTAAGCCCCTTTAACACTTATTTTTAGCCAAGTTTTAAATTTATAAAACACGATATTTTACTAACACTAAACACACATATGGGCAAGTGCACCCATCGTGAGCGTAGTATAGTGTTGGTAAGATACCGAGGTCGTCCAAGGACACAAGAGCTTTTAGTACCGGTTTATCCTCAACGTCTAATCAAAATAAAAAGTTTAGAAAAATGTTTTAAACTAAGAAAAGTAAAAACTAACTAAAATGCTGAAAATAAAAATAAAAACAGATAGACAAGATGAATCACTTGGTTCCGACTTGTATCTAGTGTAACCTTTGATTATTTCCGCACTTTTGCACATATTTAAGAGATTATCTTAGTTATTGTAGTAGGCCTCTCTGTTGAAGGTGACGTTACCCTCACCCCAGTAGTTTGAGTCAGCAAGGATACAATCCTAAAAGGGTGGATTATTGGAAGATAATTAATTAAGTTATTAATGCAATATTATGGTAGGCCCCTCTTTTGGAGGTGACGTTACCCTCGACTAAGTAGTCTGAGTCAGTAGGGATACAGTCCTAAATAGCCGGGTTATAGTATTAATAGTAGTTAACTTATGAGGGGATCAAAGAGTTTGGACCCCCGCCATCCAATACCGTTAAGTATTGAAGCAGGTCCTACTAAATTTGACCCAGGTCCATTGCAGGACCTCTAAACGCTGAACAATGGCAAGACCTTTACCAAACCGTTCCCTTAACCCCCGACCAGGTAGCCAACATACCTCCATATTGTAACATCCCGAAAATACAAAACTTTATATTTAAAATTATAAAGTTTTAAATAAACAAGAATTTATCTAACTAGGAAATTATAACCTAGTTAACTATGAGTCTATGAATAACTAGAAATAAGGTTAGATTAACCAAAACTAAATATTAAACAAAGTGGAGGGACCAATGTTGATAATCTTCAAACTATTGTTATTATTTTGTTTAATAAAACAAACCAAACACCTCAAACTGAGGTTCTGGTCGATCAACAACAGGGAGGGGGCGACACCCACACCTCCAAAACCTAACATCTACTAAAACTCTCAATTGAAGGCTCAAATCATGTTATAATCGAAATCTGAACATAGAATCGTGATCTCCTCGTCAAGGAGGTCATAAGGTATGTCAAATTAGGTTGTTTTGATACAACTCAAATTCTTGCATGTGATTGAAATCGAAGGTTGAGCTTGATTATGTGTTGTAAAACATGAAATTGGAAGTAATGTGAAGTCTAGGGACAAACCGTAGATGATTTCTTGTCAAAATCTTGCATGTTAGTTGGAAGGATCAAAATCACCATAGTGGGTGATTAGTAAGTTAGTAGAACTTGATAAACATTAGGATTAAGACCCTTGTTCTAGTGTAAACTGAAATTTGAGAGCTAATCTCTGAAATTGTGATGTTAAAATATGTGTATATTGTCTAATTGAAGTTGATTTGGGTAATAAATTCAAGTTATGAACTTGGTTTAGATAATGTAGAAATCTGACCCGCAAGGTGTTTGATAAAACGCCTAAATGAGGGTTAAAATGTTAAAGATTGCTAAAAACGCAGATTTGTATGTGTTATGAGTTCATGCGTTAAAGCTTATGAAAGAGTTCTAATCTTGTTATGAATTGAACTCTTTAGGCAAGGAATCCGGAACGTCAAGTGGACACGCCGGAGGTGATACTCGTGGAAAAGGTGTGCTTTAAAGGTACGTGACTTTAGTCTCATTGTATTATGTAATAATGTTTGGTTTTAGTGTACAAACGATGTCGGATTGTAATTGATGCGTTGATGTATCGTTAAAGTGGCGAAGTTCACTAGATCATCAAACGGGTCAAAATAAACATTAGAAATTTGGTTTGGTATGCTAGCAAAGTGATGGTCATCACTAGATAGCCAAACGGGTCAAAATGTTGCTTGAAAACGAATCACATGAGTAGAGACTTAAAGGTCTCATATCTTGCTAGGTGATAGATGGTAATACACCAATAAATGGGTTATGAAATTTTAAGTCTACGAACCCGGTATATCGGGTTAAACAATAGAAGTTAATAGAAGGTGTTGTTTGAAACGGGATGCTTGAATTCCGAGAAAACAAGTGTTTAGTTCGGGGAAAACGCGAAGCCATGGTATGGCGCGTATACTCCAAGGTCATAAACCCGGGAAGTTGGGTAACTATGTCTAATGTGTCATTAGGATGGAAATATGGAATCATGTATTTTTGTTATTGGGTTGAAATCTTGAAATAACGAAATTGGGAGCCGAACGTCGGTATCTCGGTTTCCGTGATGTGTAATTTAAATGGTTGGATCCGAAATCTTATTACAGACTCGTAGGTAAAAGAATCGATTGAATCGAACTAACGAGTAAAAAGTTATGAACTTTTAAAGTTGAAAAATAGTTAAGGGGAAAAGATGCAGAACCCACCGTAACTTACGGTCTCACCGTAAGTTATGGTGGACATCAAAGTTGTACGGTGTGAATTCCCTGCTTTACGGTGGAACCAGAGATAATCCAGGATCACCTTACGGTGGAACTCAGGAAAATTATATTTTGTTTGTTGCTTTGCGTCGTTAAAATTCATTGTTACGTAATGTATTAATGTCAAAACTAATATTTTAGTGTTTGACCCTAGGTATGTATGAAGCCATTCCCGGATGATGATCAAGTACAATGTCAAGAACCGAACACGCATTTTGAAGCTTCCGCATTAATCTTAATCTTGTCTAGACATAATCATGTTGTAAACACTTTTGTTAATCACGTTTTAAATCCCTTAAACTAGTGGTTAGTTTACTAGCAAGGGTTAACTTTTAAACTTGTTATGGACTATCTTGGGATGTGTTTGGTACTATCTCAAGTGTGTATGGTTTAAACACGAAATGTTTTTGTAAACTCTGATTTTAATAAAGTTTCATGTAATTATTAGTTAAATTCCGTCAAATTATTTAGGGTGTTACAAGTTGGTAATCAGAGCCCAAGGTTGTTAACAAGTGTTCGGTTCAAGCTTGATCAAACATCCGGTAAGAATTAATTGTTCTAAAGTAGAGTTACTAAGTATAAAAAGGGAAGTAATGAATGGAAATGCATGGGAAGAGCGTGTTAACACACTCAAACCCGGAAAGTGCATTAAATAAGAACGGTGAAAACAAGTCATGAACTTGAACAAACCGAAGTGAATAAATCATACGTCATAAATGAAATGTTAACGCTTAATGTAAACATTTCAGTTAAAGATGACGGATAAAGGCAATGATGATGCGGTGCCAAGAGTTACCGAGCAAACGAGAGAAGTGATTGCTGAAGAGGTAGGAAAAGCAATCGAAAACAGTTTGTCGGGTTTCATCGACTAAATCCAAACCACGGTATTATCAGTGGTGGAAGAAAGAATCAAGAAATTGGAGGATAATACCAATGTAGCAAAGGAGAAGTCAGGAGGACGAAAATCTTGTTCTTATAAAGAGTTCATGGCGTGTAAACCGCCCATTTACAATGGGGAGGTTGACCCGATCATATGTAAACGATGGTTAAGCGATATGGATGGGGTGTTCGAAAGGACTCATTGTGATCCGGATGACTACGTAGCTTATGGCACGGGTCAGTTAAGGGGTCAAGCGAAAGACTGGTGGGATAACAAGAAGAAAGAAATTGGAAGCGAAACGGCTAAAGCTATGACATGGGATGAGTTTAAGACCCCGTTTCTTAAACATCACAGTCCCAAGGCAGTTATTAACAAGATCAAGGAAGAATTCATGCAGCTTCGACACAAGGGTGAATCTATTGACAAAATCACGGGAATATTCATGGATAATATGAAGTTTTGTGATGAGTTGATAACGAATGAGGAGCAGAAAATATATTATTATTATAATATGTTGAGCACCGAGTATAGGGAGTTTATGACTCCTTCAAAGTATGAGACTCTCACCGAAATTATAAACGTTGCTCGGGAACGGGAGATAGAGTTGAAGAAACAGATTGAAAGAGGTGAAAGAAGGGCTCAGATAGTCAATCCAAGCCCAACGAAAAAGGCGCGCACAACAGAATCCTCAAAGAAACAAGAAGGTAAAGGCGGGTCATCAAACTGCAAGATATGCGGGAAAGGGCACAAAAGTGAGTGCCGGTTCAAGGACAAACAGTGTCCTATATGTGGGAAGACGGGACACACGGCTGCATTGTGCCCGGGAAAGGTGTCGGTGTGCTACAAATGCTACCAACCGGGTCACAAGAAATCTGAGTGCCCGGAGTTGGTTGGAAAGAAAGATGACAAGAATACACCTACTGAGACACCAAGAGCAAAGGCGAGATCTTTCCAGTTGACAGCAATGGAGGCAAAAACAGAGCCCGATGTGGTCTCAGGTATATTTGCCATAAATTCAATTCCTGCACATGTGTTATTTGATACGGGTGCGAATAAATCTTTTGTTTCATATGGATTTATTCAACATCCTTCTTTTGTACTAACAAAATTGCCTATGCCATTAGAGGTAGAAATAGGTGATAACAAAAGTTTTTTTGTATGTGATGTATGTCGAGATTGCAAAATAAGCGTTGATGATGAGGAATATTTGATAGACTTGATCCCTAAGTCAATGGGATAATTTCAAGTAGTGGTAGGGATGGATTGGTTATCCCGACATCATGTAAAGGTGATATGTTTCCGCAAGGAGATACAGTTGACATCTCCAAGTGGAAAACAAGTCACCATTTATGGCGAAAAAGGGGGCAGTCCTGTTATGTGCTCAATACTAAAAGCCCACAAACTTATGAGGCGCGGATGTAAAGCATTCATGATATACGCAAACGAACCTAATAAAGAGACGCCAAAGATGGAAGATGTACCAGTGGTACGTGAATATGCTGATGTATTTCCGGAAGATTTACCGGGAATACCGCCAGTACGGGAGGTAGAGTTCGGGATTGAATTGGTTCCGGGAGCAAAACCTGTGGCCAAGGCGCCGTATCGACTCGCGCCATCAGAATTGCAAGAATTGATGTCACAAATCCAAGAATTGCTCGACAAGGGATTTATTCGGCCAAGCGTGTCACCATGGGGCGCACCGGTATTATTCGTGAGAAAGAAGGACGGGAGCATGCGTATGTGCATTGATTACCGGGAGTTGAATAAACTCACGGTAAAGAATCGATATCCGCTTCCAAGAATTGATGACCTATTTGACCAATTACAAGGTGCAAGTTGGTTCTCAAAAATCGACCTCAGATCGGGGTATCATCAGTTGAAAGTCAAAGAGGAGGATATACCGAAAACGGCTTTTCGTACACGGTACGGACATTACGAGTTTCTCGTGATGTCCTTTGGGTTGACTAATGCACCCGCGGCTTTCATGGATCTCATGAACCGGGTTTGCAAACCCATGCTAGACAAGTCAGTGATAGTGTTTATCGATGATATCTTGATATACTCCAAGAATGAAGCAGAACACGCAAGTCATTTGCGTGAAGTGTTGGAGACGCTCAGGAAAGAGAAATTGTATGCGAAATTTTCAAAATGTGCCTTCTGGTTACGAGAGGTGCAATTTCTTGGGCATATCATTAGTGCAAACGGAGTGCTAGTAGATCCTTCAAAAATAGAAGCTGTGTCAAGATGGACTCCACCGAAGAATCCTTCGGAAATTAGAAGCTTCTTGGGGCTTGCGGGTTATTATCGGAGATTCATACAAGATTTCTCCAAAATTGCTACGCCGTTGACCAAACTAACCCGTAAGGATGAAAAGTTTATTTGGGCCGAGGATCAAGAAAGAGCGTTCCAAACGCTCAAGGAAAAATTGACCCATGCACCAGTGTTGACATTACCGGACGGAACGGAGGATATGGTAGTTTACTCGGATGCATCGCATTCGGGACTTGGCTGCGTTTTGATGCAGCGGGGCAAAGTTATAGCCTATGCCTCGAGACAGCTAAAGACTCATGAGAAGAGATATCCTACCCATGACCTCGAGTTGGCAGCAGTGGTGTTTGCCTTGAAGATATGGAGGCATTACTTGTATGGGGTGAAGTGCACTATCTTTACCGACCACAAAAGCTTAAAGTATTTCTTCGATCAGAAGGAATTAAATATGAGGCAGAGGCGGTGGTTAGAAACTGTCAAAGACTTTGATTGTGAGATACATTACCACCCCGGGAAGGCTAACGTAGTGGCAGACGCGTTGAGCCGAAAGACGGATTATATGCCTATTCGAGTACGATCGATGCAATTAATTGTGACATCGGGTTTGCTTGAACAAATCCGAAAATCTCAAACTGAAGCAATCAAGGAAGAAAATGTGAAGAAGGAAAGGATAGTTGGGCAACTAAAAGACCTGGAGGATGGTAATCAAGGATTGAAAACACGATTTGGGAGAATTTGGGTTCCAAATACGTGTGGGGCCAAGGCGCGTCTTCTTGACGAGGCCCATAAATCTCATTATTCAATTCATCCGGGGGCGACCAAAATGTATAATGACGTAAAACAAAACTATTGGTGGCCCGGAATGAAAAGAGATATTGTGAAGTATGTGGAGAAGTGTCTGACTTGTTTACAAGTCAAAGCGGAGCACCAAAAGCCATATGGTAGGTTGCAACCGCTGGATATCCCAGTTTGGAAATGGGAACAAATCACGATGGATTTGTTAACCAAATTGCCCAAAACCAATCGCGGATTTGATGCTATATGGGTAGTCGTAGATCGATTGACAAAAAGTGCTCACTTCATTCCGATTCGTGAGACTTATACATCCGAGAAGATGTCGGAAGTGTACACCAATGAGATCATAGCACGTCACGGAGTGCCGATGTCCATTGTGTCAGACAGAGATACTCGGTTTACCTCTAAATTCTGGCGCGAATTTCAAGAGCAAATGGGAACTAAACTGTACATTAGCACTGCTTATCATCCGCAAACAGATGGGCAAAGTGAGAGAACGATACAAACGTTGGAAGATATGTTGCGGGCTTGCATCATCGACTTCGGGGGCAGTTGGGATGTCCATCTACCCTTGGTCGAATTTTCATATAACAATAGCTATCAGTCGAGCATTAAAATGGCCCCGTATGAAATGTTATATGGTAGAAAGTGTCGAACCCCGGTGTGTTGGGGAGAAGTGGGACCACGAGGATTAGCACATACTGACATAATCCGAACTACGAATGAGAAAATTGATATGGTTCGAGCTCACCTAAAAGCAGCTCAGGATCGACAAAAGTCGTATGCGGATAAGCGAAATAGACCTATTGAATTTCAAGTTGGCGATAAAGTAATGCTAAAAGTATCGCCATGGAAGGGAATTATACGGTTCAGAAAAAGAGGAAAATTGAGTCCGAGGTTCATTGGGCCATTCAGGATCACTGAACGGGTTGGTAAGGTAGCATATCGCCTTGAACTACCCGAGGAGTTGAGTGGAATTCTTAACACCTTCCATGTGTCAGATCTCCGAAAATGCTTAGCAGAAGAAACTGCTCGTATCAACTATGATGACATTGAGGTGGATAACAGCCTCAACTATGCAGTGAGACCAATTGCAATCTTAGATCAAAAAGAGAAGAGTCTGAGGAACAATGTAATTAACCAAGTGAAGGTTAAGTGGGAGCACAGGAAGGGTGCGGATACCACGTGGGAATCCGAAGAAGAGATGCAACGGCTCTACCCTAAACTATTTGGTACGTACTACGGTTTCGGGGACGAAACCCTTCTTAAGGGGGGTGGACTTGTAACATTCCGAAAATACAAAACTTTATATTTAAAATTATAAAGTTTTAAATAAACAAGAATTTATCTAACTAGGAAATTATAACCTAGTTAACTATGAGTCTATGAATAACTAGAAATAAGGTTAGATTAACCAAAACTAAATATTAAACAAAGTGGAGGGACCAATGTTGATAATCTTCAAACTATTGTTATTATTTTGTTTAATAAAACAAACCAAACACCTCAAACTGAGGTTCTGGTCGATCAACAACAGGGAGGGGGCGACACCCACACCTCCAAAACCTAACATCTACTAAAACTCTCAATTGAAGGCTCAAATCATGTTATAATCGAAATCTGAACATAGAATCGTGATCTCCTCGTCAAGGAGGTCATAAGGTATGTCAAATTAGGTTGTTTTGATACAACTCAAATTCTTGCATGTGATTGAAATCGAAGGTTGAGCTTGATTATGTGTTATAAAACATGAAATTGGAAGTAATGTGAAGTCTAGGGACAAACCCTAGATGATTTCTTGTCAAAATCTTGCATGTTAGTTGTAAGGATCAAAATCACCATAGTGGGTGATTAGTAAGTTAGTAGAACTTGATAAACACTAGGATTAAGACCCTTGTTCTAGTGTAAACTGAAATTTGAGAGCTAATCTCTGAAATTGTGATGTTAAAATATGTGTATATTGTCTAATTGAAGTTGATTTGGGTAATAAATTCAAGTTATGAACTTGGTTTAGATAATGTAGAAATCTGACCCGCAAGGTGTTTGATAAAACGCCTAAATGAGGGTTAAAATGTTAAAGATTGCTAAAAACGCAGATTTGTATGTGTTATGAGTTCATGCGTTAAAGCTTATGAAAGAGTTCTAATCTTGTTATGAATTGAACTCTTTAGGCAAGGAATCCGGAACGTCAAGTGGACACGCCGGAGGTGATACTCCTGGAAAAGGTGTGCTTTAAAGGTACGTGACTTTAGTCTCGTTGTATTATGTAATAATGTTTGGTTTTAGTGTACAAACGATGTCGGATTGTAATTGATGCGTTGATGTATCGTTAAAGTGGCGAAGTTCACTAGATCATCAAACGGGTCAAAATAAACATTAGAAATTTGGTTTGGTATGCTAGCAAAGTGATGGTCATCACTAGATAGCCAAACGGGTCAAAATGTTGCTTGAAAATGAATCACATGAGTAGAGACTTAAAGGTCTCATATCTTTCTAGGTGATAGATGGTAATACACCAATAAATAGGTTATGAAATTTTAAGTCTACGAACCCGGTATATCGAGTTAAACAATAGAAGTTAATAGAAGGTGTTGTTTGAAACAGGATGCTTGAATTCCGAGAAAACAAGTGTTTAGTTCGGAGAAAACGCGAAGCCATGGTATGGCGCGTATACTCCAAGGTCATAAACCCGGGAAGTTGGGTAACTATGTCTAATGTGTCATTAGGATGGAAATATGGAATCATGTATTTTTGTTATTGGGTTGAAATCTTGAAATAACGAAATTGGGAGCCGAACGTCGGTATCTCGGTTTCCGTGATGTGTAATTTAAATGGTTGGATCCGAAATCTTATTACAGACTCATAGGTAAAAGAATCGACTGAATCGGACTAACGAGTAAAAAGTTATGAACTTTTAAAGTTGAAAAATAGTTAAGGGGAAAAGATGCAGAACCCACCGTAACTTACGGTCTCACCGTAAGTTACGGTGGATATCAAAGTTGTACGGTGTGAATTCCCTGCTTTACGGTGGAACCAGAGATAATCCAGGATCACCGTAACTTACGGTGGTACCGTAAGTTACGGTGGAACTCAGGAAAATTGTATTTTGTTTGTTGCTTTGCGTCGTTAAAATTCATTGTTACGTAATGTATTAATGTCAAAACTAATATTTTAGTGTTTGACCCTAGGTATGTATGAAGCCATTCCCGGATGATGATCAAGTACAATGTCAAGAACCAAACACGCATTTTGAAGCTTCCGCATTAATCTTAATCTTGTCTAGACATAATCATGTTGTAAACACTTTTGTTAATCACGTTTTAAATCCCTTAAACTAGTGGTTAGTTTACTAGCAAGGGTTAACTTTTAAACTTGTTATGGACTATCTTAGGATGTGTCTGGTACTATCTCAAGTGTGTATGGTTTAAACACGAAATGTTTTTGTAAACTCTGATTTTAATAAAGTTTCATGTAATTATTAGTTAAATTCCGTCAAATTATTTAGGGTGTTACACATATAGACCGTGGAGATATGAATGGTGAAAATATTTTATTTTATATAGACAGTAAAATAATTTCAAGACACCACGGACAAACGATAAAGAAAGATCACCTTCAACATAAGCAACTAGTTATTAAAGTCATTAATACGAAACCAAATAAAAAGTGCGAAAAGATTAGAAATAAAAAGTGTTACACTAGACACTTTGTCTTCACCAAGTGATGTAAGAGACTTAGGCAAACATGGCCTTGATTGTCAAGAACTCTTACGATCAATCTTGGATCCCGAGACGACTCACACACTCTACGATGGACAATGGATGATGGTGGTGGATGATGGTGTTATGGTGGTGGTGGGTGGTGGGTGAAGTGTGAGAGAGGTGGTGTGCCAAGGGATGGTTTGAGCTTGAGCCAAGCACTTCTATTTATAGGCTGAACAGAAGCTCGGGCACGGCCCCGTGTCCAGTGGGCACGGCCCCGTGTCCACATCCTCTCTTTCTTCATTTAATGCAGCTTTGTCTTATTAGTTGACCACGCCCCCGTGTCCGCTGAGCACGACCCCGTGTGCAGAAGAATCTTTGTACTATGAAGATTTGCCTGGATTGTGCAAATCTTATAGTTGACCACGGCCCCGTGTCCGCTGAGCACGGCCCCGTGGTGGGCAATAGAAGCTTCTACCACTTTGTCTTTTCTGCTGACACTTGGACACGCCCCCGTGCTGGCTGAGCACGGGGCGTGTTCAGGCTTCTGATCTCTTGTTTTGCTTGGGAAGATGCTGTCGTGGGGTCGGGCATGTCATGTCTTGCTCCTTTTCTTGTATTTATGTTAGATTTTGATGTCTTTTTGCTTCTTTTGTTAATTTGAGCTCATTTAATCCTGAAAATACAAAAGGAAGACAAAAGCACACTTTTTCCAACATTAGTACTAAAAAAGGGTTAGTTTTATGCCTCATTTGATGAAATTTATATGTTACATTTTGAACACATCAACAACCCGCAATGGGTTGGGCTGTGGTAGTTGGTTTTCTAGTGGACAGTCCATGCATGGGTATTCTAATGCCCCACCAATCACGTGAAATTCACCCTGTTGAGGTGGTGCTTGTCGGACATTTAGGTTCTGTTGTGGTGGTGTTGATTTGGGTGTTGTTCTGGTTAGATTGATTTCAGAACGAGGGAGGTGGCATGTTAGGTAATGGGTTTTGTTGCGGTGGCGGTTGGTTTGGGTTTCTTGCACATAAGAAGACAAGAAACTACATATAGCATTGAACTAAACAAGAAACAAACGAAAATAAATATTTTTGGATTTTATGGTTTTTTAGAAAACAAACAAAAACAACTACTCTAAAGTAACACTAACTGCACGAATTCTCTGGCCACGTCGCCATTTTGATGTAGATGTCATGGGCTACAAAAAAATAAGTATTTTACTTAAATATCTATTATAGTACGGGTAAGTAAGGTCGTATCCACAGGGAATTTGTGGTCCGTTTTTAGCAATTTAACTAATTAACTACCATTGACTAGATTGCAAGTTTGTTTGCTTGATTAAAAGAACACGCAAATTGTTTAAGAAAGTGGTATCAGATTGAGAAGAAGTAAGTCCCTCCCAGATTCTGATTACAAGTTTAATACAAAAATGTGTTTACTGATTCAAACACCACAAAGACATGGCGTTGGGATTAATGAATTTGATTAATGATCAGGGACAATTCTTAATACTAACCGTACAACATAACAATCCGTTAAGATATATTAACTACCCACCGAATTACCAAGCCGCTAACGATGCACAAAAATCGCTAATACGCTTGATAACAAACATATAGTTCAAATATAAATAACATTTACCAAAATCAACACAAGTGATTAAGATGTAGCAGTTATAAGAATTAGAAAAACAAAGTAATTGTGCGAAACCTAACAATCGTTCATCCGAGGGAAGTCACAAGGGTTTTAGCCGCTCATGGTAGTCATCACAACTTCAGATTTTGAATCAGGGTGAGAAAACATGGAAGAATCGGGAGGAATTTGGTGCAGAATACCTGAAAATCGCCTTTTCCTATCTCTTGATTGTATCTTCCGCGTCGGTGTCCGCCCGCGCCATGCGCCGTGTCACCTGCATCCCATCACGTGGCACGGGGAGCATTTGTTGACTTTTTGACTTCTGTTACCCCCTGTGCCAGGTCACTTACGTTCCCCATGTGGTGTGGGGGAACACTCTTTTTAGCATTTCGTTTTCAATTGCTCGTTCGACCCGCGTGCTCAAAATTTCTCTGTTTATGTTTATTTACCATTGTTTAGCACCCGTTAAACATGAAAAACCCAACACAACATAACTATACAAAACGACACGTTAAGCTATTAAATCATGTACATAACTCATACAAATGCAATATGTTTTTACCAACACAGGCAGCCCACCAAAGAGTCCAATTAAGATTTTTTTTGGGACAGATTGTATGATGAAGGCTTGGAGGGGCTGAATTTTGTATTACTAGATTGAAGAAAACATATGCAGGTTACTAACTTACTATATCACTTTTGTATATTTATTGTATCAACCTTTACCGTAATAGTAACCGTGTTGTTTTTATCGTAATTTTTAATTTAGTCTTGTAAACAAGATTTTATAGGTTAAGAAAAATAGATTTTTATTAAGGGTTATTGGATTTTAATAATCCAAAGTTTCACTAGTTGGTCGATAATAATCTCAACTTCAAAAATTCCCTCTAACAATCCCAACTTGTAAAATTTTGGCCTCTGTCGATCCTTTTCTAACTGGGTTATAACCCAGTTAGTTTTTGCTGACTTGGATGCTGACGTGGCACACAACTTTATTATTTGCTGACGTGGATGATGATTTGGCCACTCTCATTACTACCTCACCACCACCAACACCATCAGCCACCACCACCATCGCCATCTACACCGCCCACCACCACTGCCATCTCCACCAACACCGCCGCCATCTACACCGCCCACCACCACTGCCATTTCCACCAACACCGTCATCTCCACCCACCACCACTACAATCTCCACCACGACCACCACTTACCACCGCCATCTCCATTTGTGTGCAAAGATGACCGGAGAAGATGACCATGCGTTCGCCGAAGGCTACTACTAGTACCACCTACCACAGGTTGGCAAGCAAGCACCAGTGGCTGCTACTCAACATATAAGTCGCCGGAGAAGATAACCGGACATTCGCCGGAGTATCGATCAATAGGAAATTGTAACGATTGTCGTCGATAGAGCTGTTTGTTGTACGGATGTTGATTGATGATAAAACGTAAGGTTTCATTTGTCCGACGACCTCTGCAACTCCGGCGAAGGTCCGGTCTTCTTCTCCGGTTACCTTTGCACATTTTCTCTCTCTAGAAACCGTTTTCTATATCTAGAAATAGTTGCAGAGGGACAAATGAGAGTGATTCGAATTGATTTTTAGTTTTTTCACTGCCTTTTTATTTGCCTTTGTTGTTCAGACCTTAATTCGATCGCTACGCAGGTGGTTGAGTTGGTGTGGTGATGGAGTTGAAGGTGGTTGAAGACGGTGTGCTGAAGGTTGGTGGTGGCTAATCGTGATGGGCGGTGGGTGGTGGTGAGGGTTGGTAGTGGTGGTGTTGGCTAATGGTGGCGATGGTGGTGGTTGGTGGTGGGGGTCGGTGATGGTGGAGGTAGTGATGGTGCCACATAAGCAGCCAAGTCATCTTCCATGTCACATAAGGGTCCACGTCATCTGCCTCATCAGCAAAAAAACTAACTGGGTTATAACCCAGTTAGAAAAGGATCGATGGAGGCCAAAATCTTACAAGTTGGGATTGTCAGAGGGAATTTTTGAAGTTGAGATTATTATCGGTCAACTGGTGAAATTTTGGATTATTAAAATCCAATAACCCTTTTATTAAAACATTTTGGTCAGATAATAGTAGGAAAAATATGAAAAATATAATTTTTGGTCAGAAAATGGTTGGAACACTACAAAATAATTAAAAATAAAATAAAACAAAAAAAATCCTTTGTAGGAATAATGTCAGACCAAATTAAAAAAATTAAAATAATAAAACATATTTACTTAGAAATCTGTCTTAAGAAATAAAAAGAGTAAAATGCAATTTGCGTCCCTGTGGTATGTCCCAAACATCAACTTGAGCCCCTAAAAACAATTTTTTGCATTCTGAGCCCCTGTGGTATTCATTTCATAACAGTATGAGTCCCTGCCGTCAGTCTTCTGTCAGTTTGACCGTTTGCCAGTTGTGAAAAGTCCATAATACCCCCCACCCTTTAATATCTACACTTAAAGCAGACCAGTTTCATTATCATCATCAACAGTCGCTCTCAACTCCCAATATCATCATCATCAACAGCTCTCCTCTCCCAACTCCCAAGATCATCATCATCATCTTCATCGAAGAGATCAACAGATCATCTTCATCATCTTCATCGAACATATCAGGTTCATCTTCATCCTCATCCTCATATTGGTCATTCGATGTGTTTATGTGTTTATATTGTGAAAAAACATAGCGATGATTCTGGGTTTGATTTTGGGTTCCATTCGATGATTTTGGATTGATTTTGGGTTGATTTTGGGTTACATTCGATGATTTGGGTTGATTTTGAAAAAACAGAGGGTTGATTTCATTCGATGTGTTTATATTGTGAAAAACAGAGCGTTGATTTTGGGTTTGATTTTGGGTTCCATTCGATGTTTTTGGGTTTGATTTTGGGTTCCATTCGATGATTTTGGGTTGATTTTGAAAAACAGAGGGTTGATTTTGGGTTCCTCATTTTGAATGTGTTTGAATGTGTTATTTGGGTAACAGTTATTGATTCAATGTGTTCCTCATTTTGATTGAATGTGTTCCTCATTTTGATTGAATGTGTTCCTCATTTTGATTCGATGATAACAGTTAGAACAGTTATTTGGGAATGGATTTTTGGGTATGATTTGAATGTGTTATTTGGGGTTAGGGTTTAGGGTTGAATGGATTTTTGGTTTGATTCTTGTGGGTTTAGGGTTGAATGGATTTTTTGGTTTGATTCTTGTTCAAAATGCATCAAAACAGAGTGTTGGTTTGAATGGATTAGGGTTTAGGGTAGCAATGTGTTTTGGTTTGAATGTGTTTTGTTTTGTTGTACAGAATGTGTTTTGGTTTGAATGTGTTTAGGGTTTAGGGTATCAACTGAGTATTAAGAACTGATTGGATGTACAGAATGTGTTTTGGTTTGAATGTGTTTAGGGTTTAGGGTATCAACAGAATGTGTTTTGGTTTGGTTTGTACAGATTCTTGTGGGTTTAGGGTTGAATGGATTTTTGGTTTGATTTTTGTTGTACAGAATGTGTTTGGGTTTAGGGTTGAATGGATTTTTGGTTTGATTTTTGTTGTACAGAATGTGTTTTGGTTTGAATGTGTTTTGTTGTACAGAATGGCTGCGGATGTAAAGATACGCAAAACACCAACAACGAAGGCGAGAACACTTGACAACCTCCTAGAAGATGCGGTGCACATAAGGAAGTGATTGATATGAATGAATATAACCCTAGTGGAGCTCTTCGATTTTCCTTGAAATTCCAAAGCTCGCTAATTACATATCTACCACTGGGGTTATATTCATTCATATGAATGAATATAACCCAAGTGGCAGATATGTAATTAGATACACTGGGGTTATATTCATTCATATCTGGATCAGCTTCCCGAAGTGCACCCGTCAGTAAAAATCCACAATTGCTTGTGGTCGTATGACGTTTTGTCTCTGTATTGTATGTTACGGTCTTTTGTTATTTGGGTCTGTAAGTTCCGTCAACTCTACGAAGTTGGTATGACGTTTTGTCTCTGTATTGTATGTATAAAAAGTTTACATTTAATATACAATTTAGGCTTTAATAATTTGTTAAATATAGTATAAATTTAATTATTAGATTTCTTAACAAAAAACCAAGAAAAGAATTTAGGGGCTCAGGTTGATATTTCACTCATACCATAGGGACGCAAAGTGTTATTAATATATGCAAAAAGACGGTCTTACCCCTGCCTCTAACAGTCAACCTGACGGCAGGGACTCAAAGTGTTATGAAATGAATACCACAGGGGTTCAGAATGCAAAAAAATGTTTTTAGGGGCTCAAGTTGATGTTTGGGACATACCACAGGGACGCAAATTGCATTTTACTCAAATAACAATAAATGAAACAAGAAGAATATTACTTTTAGTCGGAAATTTAGAAAATGGAAAAACCTTGCAATAAAATATGTAGTTAGAAATTAGTCGGAATGTTTTCGGATATCGTAACACGATATTTAGTCGCAAATCTGTCGAAACACATCATCGGAATCTTGTCGAAAAGCTTTTTTGACTCAATTTTTCCGACAAAAGCTAATTTGTTAAAAGCTAGTCGGAAACACTGTTTTCCTACCAATTTTCCGACAAAAAGCTTGGTCGGAAATAGGTCACTTTCTTAGTAGTGATCCATAGCCGGAAGCTAACAGTCATGGGCGAAGCTTTTAAGGGGCGGGAGGGGGCGGCTGACCTCTCGAACTTTTCGCTCAGTAATGGAGAGTATGTTATTTTCGTATAGAAATTTTTGTGTATATACATTTTCGACCCCCCGGTTTTATAGAAATTTTTAGGTCCGGTGACTTCCGCCCCCCGGTCGGAAATCTCAAGCTTCGCCACTGCTAACAGTATGTGGTTAGACTTGCTATGTGTAACCAAAAACCAACTGAGTTCGCAAATCATTAGTTTAGCAATTTCTCCACGAAAAAAAGTACATCAATTGAGAATATTAAAACCATTCTATTATTTTTTTGATCTGTTCTTTCATAGGAAGTTTGTTAAGGTCAAAGCTCATATAGAGTAACACATTAGATATCAACCAAAAGCTATATATATACCGAACATGTTTAAATGGTTAGCTAGAAATGAGTTGCTTTCCGAGACTTTCATTTTTACGTATCCGTACACCTAAGATTTATAAAAGTTTGAAGTGCACATAGTTGGTGTAAAATTGTGAATAGGATTAGAGGCTGCCCTAGAAAAAAAATCATATTTACATGTTAAGGTAAAATTTAACTAAATATATGCATTTTAAGTGCGAAAACTTGGTTAATGTCCTACTAAAAACGCATAAACTTAAACTAGATGAAAGTTTTATAAAATTTGCAAAATTTATAAACCTGTAAGAGCATTCACATCCCATCTGGTATTTATATCCTGATAATTTAATTAAAGTCATCATCCCTTATATTTAAATCTCATTTTTCAAAAACACCACATATCCCATTTTCTAAAATTATAAAGACAAAGGGTATGGAGTCTACACGAATTAGTAAATAAAAGAAACAACCCATGAGGTTGGTGGCCATTAGCAAAATCTTTAGAAACACATAGGTTTATAAATTTTGGGTTCAAGTCCCACATATTACATGATTAAAGAAATTCGTCGTTTAAAAATATTTAAGAAACTAATGAAAAGCTCAAACGGTTGTCTAAAGGTTTAGAAAGGAGACGCCGCGCGTGTGTGTGTGTGTGTGGAGGGGGGGGGGGGGTGTTATGACGCAAGCTCTTAAAACGACCGTTACATAAACCTATAACATTATAGTTAAGTTTATATCGTCTATAATGAAATATAACTCCTTGGGAGTATTTGAGAGGTGGATGATGTACTATTACATAATGTGGAGGCCCAAATGTCCAATGTTAAATCTAACTCGGTCCAAACCGTTCCTAATGGGTCAGGATCATGTGAATTGTGAAGGTAGGCTTGAATCCTCTGGTTCAGTTGGTCCACCAAAGGTGGAGAGACAGGCTCACCTTTATTTATATTTAACATAAGATAAAAATTTAAGGAAAGTATGATTACACACAACACGATTATTCAAGGTGACGTGTCAACATTTAATCTCCGATATCATTTAAAATAATTCAAACTTGCTTTAAATAGTTTGTGATGGTCCAAATAAAAATATAAATACTGAAATTAAGTTTGTAAAATGACGCATAAATTAATTCAATCAAAGATTCACGCGTCTAAAGCTATCAAATGAAACCACTAGTGATTAAAGAAATTGGGGGAATATCTTGATTGATGAAGTTGGAGCCTTTAGTCAAGGAAAATTGGTCCCGGCAGCAGGCTACAGAGGTTTGCTACATGACCCGGTTTGTCAAGACCTTTCCATCCACTACTCTTGAGCCCCATAACTCCTTGTAGCCTAAGTTATATCCGTTTAAAGTTTGAGTCTTTTCAATCTTGTTTTCACTTATCAAATTGATCCGTTCAAGAGCCTGCTAACTCTTGGATCAACTCCTACATTCCTTTTTTTTTTTTAACAAAAGTTTAGTGCTTTGGGTGTCAAAACGATGAGGTAAGTGAATATGGTATGGCATGGATAATTTTCAGAATAAAGTAATTTTTAGATTAAATCGTTTGTTATCGAGAGTTTCCACGCGCATGCAGAGGACTATAAACGAACCAGTTTGTTTGTGTTCGTTCATTAAGGAATGAACGTGTTTATGAACCCTTACCAAACGAGATTTCTTTTCATGTATGTTCATTAAAAAATAAACATGTTCATGAACTGATCATAAACACTTACCGAATATAGAAGAACGTAAATGAACCCAAACAAATGTTTATGACCACAAATGAATGTTATATATTCATTTAAAAATACAATCTGCATTTATCATTAGAAAGATTATGAAGAATCCACAAAAAAAAAAAAAATACAATCTGCAAAAGTCGTTAGGTGCTCCCTAGTCGGTCGACCGGGGAGTTGAGAGTACTCGGCATAGGCGGATAGTACTCGGGGAGTACTCGGACATGTTAAATTATATAGAAATTAGTTTTTGGATATTATATATATGTTAAATATCACAAGTTAACTAATATTTATAACAAAATACGTAAATATCAATATAAATAGAAAAAATACATGTTCAAATAGTAAATTATTTCAAAAATTGATATGCATTCATTTAAAAATGGTACTCGTTCTTTAATTCTTTAAAACGAACATAGGAATTATGTTTTACTTTTTAAAAGTCAAACTCGACCAGAGTCCACCTACTAGATCCGATTCTGGTTAAGGTTGACCGCGTTTGACCGATTCTAAGTAATTAAACGGAGTTGAAGAAAATCGTCTCGGCAGACTATATTATAGCGACTACTCGGGGGAGGCCTTGCTTTACAACCACTATTATGAGTATAATATGTGTGTATATATATAAAAAGAGTCATAAATAAGTTATATATTTATGTTGTAATGTAATATATCTTTTACTAGGTTATAACCCCGTGTATTACACGGGTTGAGTAAATAAATTTATATACTAAATAATAAAACATTATATCTTTAAAAACTTTCTTTATTGCACGGGTTGAATAAATATAATTTTATATATTAAATAATAAAAAGTTATATATATATATATAAGAACCATATTGTACGGGTTGAATTAATGTAATTTTATGTACCAAATAAAAAAAATTCTATCTTTAAAACCACATATATTACATGGGTTGAATAAATGTGATATTGTTTACCAAATAATAAAATAATACATCTTTAAAAAACCTCATTTATTACACGAGTTTAATAAATGTAATTTTATATACCAAATAATAAAAAAAGTTAGTAAATGTAAATATTTAATATATTAAAACAAAGTTTGGTTTCCGTGATAAATAATTTGTTTTATTTAAAATGTTTTAAATTAACAATTTACTATTTCGGATAATATTTTATTAGAAAAATAGAAGAATGGTATTCGAAATTTACAGTAGGATAAAATTTAATATTAGCTCATTATTCATTTATTTATTTAATTAATTAATATAAGATAAGTTTGAAGTGATGCGAGAAAATCATAAAATAAATACCTACAATGAACGATATGTGTCACACATTAATGTTTTATTATATAGTATAGTATAGATTAAAATTTAGATTGATATAAATAGATTATTTTGTTGTAGCAAAATTTGTTGACGAAGTCTCAATAAATTTAACTCATTATTTAAAACTCCGTAAATGTATAAATGATAAATAATATTAGTTAGAGTAAATTACGATTTTGGCCCATGTGTTTATATCACTTTTCCCCTAAAAAGATTTTTTTTAACATCCGTGCCCCCAAGGTCTTTTTTTCTAACCATTTTGGCCCCTAACACTAACCCCATCCATTAAATGTTAGGGGCCAAAATGGTTAGAAAAAAGACGTTATGGGCCAAAAAGATTAGAAAAAAAAAGACGTTGGGGGCTCAGATGTTAAAAATTCTTTTTGGGCTAAAAGAGTAAAAGTGATATAACCATAAGGGCCAAAATCGTAATTTACTCTATTAGTTAAATAAATAATATTATAAATGAGAAGGAGATTAAACTAAATAATAATTATCCCTAAGAAATTAAACTAAATAATATTTAGTAGAAGGATTATCTATAATTATATAGTATAGATTAAACTAAAATAATACTTATCTATAAAACATGGCCTAATATGATAAGTGTCCCCAAAATGGTTTCTTTTATTATATAGTATAGATAGATGTGCCAACCAAGATAAATAAATCAAAAGTTTTCCAAAGTAGATAAAGAGAACATAAGTCATAGTTTTTACAAAAATAAAATATGCTAATAATATTGTTATTTTATTTATATCAGCACGCTACTTATTTTTATAAAGTATAAAATAGCAAACATAAGTTTATTACTGGTATGCAAATGCAGATTTATACTATATCGGGGAAAGGCATCTAAGAGAGTAAGAGTTCCCATATTCATTAGTTCAAATATTTCTTGGTTTATTAACCGAAATTAATCAAAATCAAATCATAACCAAGTCTTAGAATCAATTAAGCAAAATTGAAGTTTGATTATAGTTCTGGTTAAGGAAATCCTACAATTGAAGCTAGCAATTATGATTATGGTTAACGGTGAAAACCAAACAAATCATGTTTTGCACACTCCTAAATTCCACATCCTTTTAACATAAAAAAATCTACATTTGTTTCAAAGAAAAGATTAACCCATTAACTGTTACATACTAAACAAGAGAACTCAACCCAAAATACTAGTTTTGTGTGTGAGAGAGTTCATTTGCTATATAAACTCAACATTGGTTTCCTATACAACTAATGTGAGACAACTCTCGTACCTTGCAATGGTTTCAGTCCATAACAATCGACAATCCTTAAGGGCCAACGTCCTCGTTGGTCACGACCTTTCTAGATCACCACTCTAAGCCTCGTTGGTCATGGCTGGATCTCTCCAGGCACCACTCCATGGGCAACCACTCCGAATTTGGCTTTGATACCAATTGATATGAATTAAATCATTATCAAATGATCCAAAGAAAATAGAGAGAAGCTTGATAGAATATTGGGTAAATTACATTTTTCGTCCTTTATGTTTGTATCGAATTGCAATGGATAGCCTTTAACTTCAATAATTACAGTCACAGTCCTTTATTTGAAAAACCCATTACACTATACGTCCTTTGACCCTAACAAGGTTAAAATTTTCAGTTAAGTATGACATGTGCCTTGCACATGAGGTAGAATGGTAATTTTACTTATTTATTTATCTAAAATAAATTTAATATATTTTTATTATATATTATACCCTGTCTCTCTCTTTCCCCTCTCTCTCTACAACCTCATCTTCTTCTCTCTACAGCCCCACTACCACTCCATACGCAAACTTATTCAAATCAATGTAACCTTATTTGTTATGTTTGGTTAAATCACAGTTAATATATATTTGAAGTACGGAATCATTCTCGTTTTCCTATATATACGCCAGAAACTCATCGCATACACGCCTTTCGTCACGCATATTCGCATCGAGAAGTAGCAGAGATTCGAGAACGTTTGTGTGAACAACTTGTTAATCGTTGAGGTAACACCAGTAGTTAATTTTGATTTAATATAATTCATCTGTTTCAACTGTGAAATTCTTCCAATTGTTGTAGTCTATAACTCTATGTTTAATTTGATGTTAAATCTGCTGAATCGTAACCCTAATTTGAATTGTACAACTTTTATATTTCTGATTTGATGTTCAAACCGGACCCTAACCTTAATTCACACTCAGATCCCCAATAATTCTTCCAATCGATTTCACCATATCTGATACAATTCTAACGATATCTGTCAAATGCATACAGATCTGATACCGGTGGTTATCAGATGTCAAACGTCGTGGGTTGAAGAGGGAGTGGTGGTGGGGTTGTGGCGGTGGTTCAATGACGGGGATGTTGTGGTGGACGTTCTGTGTTGGGTTTCTTGAAGATGGGCATTGTGGAGGTGTGGCTGATGGTGGCGAAAGTGGAGGTGGTTGACGATGGAGGAGGTGGAGGTGGGTTGTCACACCCCAACCGATGGCAGAAATATCGGGGTGCGGCACTAAGCGTTCAGATTGATCATGAGTTTCCATAACACTAATCGTTGCAATAGTAATTAATCAAGTTTCATGAAATAAATTGTCTAAACACCAAATCACAAGGTATCAATTACAAACCATCAAATGTTGTTTCAAAAGTTCTAAATTAACTAGGGTGTGTTTCTACCAGAATCCTAGCAAGTTTCTTGTTCCTCGGCTATTATCAACCTGCAACATGTATTAAAATATATCAACAAAAATGTTGGCGAGTATACAAGTTTGAGTACGTAGTAGTATAATAGTTTAAAAGCCTCATATTCAACATGTTAACACATAAAAAGTTTCACCATGCTATTAAACGCAGTCCAAGTGATAGCCCAAGTTTCCAATGCTGCACCATTCGAAGCACTTTATAGACGAAAGTGCCGAACCCCAGTCTGTTGGGCAGAAATTGGGGAAAAGCAACTATCTGGACCTGATATAGTACAAGAAACAATCGACAAGATCATTCAGGTCAAGGAACGACTAAAAGCAGCACGTGATCGAAAGAAAAGTTATGCTGATAACCGACGCAAACCCTTGGAATTTCAAGAAGGAGATAAAGTATTGTTGAAAGTCTCTCCTTGGAAAGGAGTAGTAAGATTCATCAAAAGAGGAAAGCTAAGTCCCAGGTATGTTGGACCTTTTGAGATTATTAGAAGAATAGGACCTGTAGCTTATCAGCTACAACTGCCAGAGGAAATGACAGGAATATATGATGTGTTTCATGTATCTAATCTCAAGAAATGCTTAGCTGATGAATCACTAATAGTACCTCTTAAGGATATAGAGGTAAAGGAACAACTCAAGTTTGTAGAAAGGCCTCTACAGATTGAAGACAGGAAAGTCAAGAATCTCAAACATAAGAGATTAGTTCTGGTCAAAGTGAAATGGGACTCCAAAAGAGGACCTGAGTACACATGGGAGCTTGAATCTGAAATGCAAAGGAAATATCCACACTTGTTCAAGTAGATCTCAAGGACGAGCTCTAAAACAAGGTGGGGAGGATATAACAACTCTCAAATAAAACCGACACCCTCATAATTTCTCCGACACCCTAATATATTTAAAAATATCCCAAAATGTCCCAAAATACACCCAATACGCGAAAACGGGCCTCAAAATACATTAAATAGAATTAAAAATAATTAAAAACTGAAAATATTAAGTTGAGGCGGGTCGCGTAAAGGACCCTTAAGCCTTACGCGGGCCGCGTGAACTTAAAAACATGGCGCAGCCCGGTGTGGCCACGTGGCCCAACACATGTCGAGTCTAGTTGCTGATCCGGATGGGCTACACGTTTGACCAGGGTTGATGCGGGCTGGGAAACCCCTGTTCTTGTTTTACGCGCCCGCGACAAAGTCAAGATGAAGCCCTATATAAGCAGGCCATCGGGTTTCATTCAGAATTCGCTCACAAACGTTTCTTTGTTCTAAATTCTGAATTATAGGCTTTATAATCGGGTATTATAACCCCTAAATAGCGAAGTTCTGCTCCGTTGTAAGTATTATAACCCCTGGATACGTATTAGATACGCTGCCAGATTGATCTAGGGTTCCGTTACGGCTGTCGTGGTTCTGCCCGACGTAGTCGTTGGAATGCCGTCTCGGGGAGGGTATTACTAATGTTAAAATGGGTTATTATACTAACGCGTGTGCATTTGTGTAAATTATAGATTTGTCACCAGGAAACCCTTACGGAAAATCTAAGACAGCAATGTGAGTTGATCCACTTTTTGTTAACTGTTTTACGAAACCTTAAATACTTTTCCATGCGAATAACAGTTATTGAGTATTTGTAAGAATACAATTATCATGAGTATGTTGGGGTTTTGTATACAAAATTTGTTACCACCTGGTCAAGGAGTAACATTTCCACAAGTCGGGTCTGACAGTACCATGGATGTTAATTGATATGTCTTGGAAACAAATATAATTGCGGGATCGCCCTGAATACTGTACACTGGGTTTTTATTAAACTTGATTAAACTGGGATTCACTCACCAGTATTTCCCACTGACAAATGTTTTTAAAACGCGTTTCAGGTAACAAACTGTGAAAGCCAAATAGAAGCCAGCTGGACAGCACTGAAGGCTTGGAAAAGTGGCAATAAAGTTACCTAAAATAAAATAGATGTTTTATTAAATAAAATAGGATTTATTCCTATGAAAATGTGTGTACTATGAACTTGGGTTTATCCCATATGTTTAATATTATGGAAATGTGGTATTTTACTCCGATAAAATATTTCCTAACTACGGTCCTGATGAAAATTTCCGCTGCCAAATTAGACAATACGCGATACCACCGAAACTGGCTCGCGGCCACCCGTTCCCTGGGATCAGGGATCGGGGGTTGCGACAGAATGTGGTATCAGAGCTAAGCCACTGATTCAGCTACAGAGGTGTTCTGCTGACATCAAAATTTAAAGTGTTAGGAAATAAATTACGGAAATATGTGCATAACTGTATTTATTGTTATGTGTTATTTGACTATCTGTTAGTTTACAGTATGAGCGACCAAGGGCCATCTGACGCGTACCGTCAATTGTCTGGTTCGCCTAGAAGCGAAGGCACCTCCTCTTCTCAGCCTGCCCTCTCAGGGTACTCTGCTGATACGGACGAAGGAATCTTTGTGTTTAAGGCTCAGTCAGAAGAGCCATTTCCTCAGAAAAAAGAGGGGATGGTTCAGTCGAGGGGTACACGAGCGTAGAAAACGTATGAAAAAGTTACAAGACCAGAGGGTACTAGCCGCAGCCAAGAGAGAGAGACAGATGCCTATGCCCAGGATATAATAAATAGGGGTATAGCCAATATTCACATCCTAGCAACCACTGTAGCTGACCCTAATCTGGAGCAAATAATAGCACCCCAACCACAACCACCAATCCCTGACCAACCCATGGAGATAGAAAACCGTGAAAACCAAGTAGAGATGCATGATTTCAACCCGGAGGAAATACCTAGGGTACCAGCACCAAACCCCCTAGACCCAAATTACGATCCCTGGTGGGATGAAGTTAGGGACTATGTGCAACGTTACCCGATACATGAAGACACACCCATGCAGAACATAGGAGCCTACCCAGGTATGGACCCTTTAGATCCCTATTACCCCGATGAATACATTAGGGAGATCTTAGAAGATCCTTACCGATTTCAGGCACCTACACCCCCATACCAGGAACCCGCACCCCAGATTCCGAACTTAGTCCTAGAACCTGCACCCCCAATGAGTGCAGAAAACGTACAAGAACTTAGGAATTTTGGGGAGGAAATTTTAGAGAGCAGTGAGAGAATGAGACAGGTGGGAGAGCGACTCGTATGGAAATACGACGAGCGCAATATAGATTTCTGGATGAATCCATATCCATGAATGTGATGGTGAAACGGTAGTAGTAATAATAATAATAAAATAATAAAATAAAATATGTGTGTATGGATGCCTACTACTATTAATGTAATTTTATTTCAGTTGGTATTGTAATCTTTATTTCAGTACTGGTGTGTAATAGATGCCTAGTATATGAAAATAAAGTAAAGTCGCAATGATCGACGCTTTTGGCTAAATTGCATGTCATGTGATTGACTATATTAGCTATTATTTTGTGATATTAATACGGGGTAAATGTTTAAAATTCAGATGGCCGATGAAGGAAATCAAGGAAATCTGAATAACGATAACCAGAGTAACATTAACGTGGTTAATGAGAATCCGAGCATCAATAACAATGGAAACCAAATGGATAATAGTGCCGTTCAACATATAGTGGCACAAGGAATCATAGATGCAATGCCATTTATTATTCAAACGATTCAAGAAGCGAATAATAAAAGTAAGCATAGCAGTAAGCGACCAATCGAACCAGAAAACAGCGTGAACAATGGACCCGTACTTCAAGTGCCCATTCCCAAAAGAAGAAGAACCATGCCTTATGGTTGTTCTTACAAAGAATTCTGGTCCTGTAAACCAATAGAATTCTCGGGCAATGAAGGACCCATTGCAGCCCTACGCTGGATAGAGAAAACTGAGGCTGTTTTAAAAATAACCAAGTATGCTGAAGAAGACAAAATAATGTTTGCTTCTAATCTGTTTAAGAACTCAGCCTTAGAATGGTGGAACACTATCCTCCAATCAAGAGGAAGTGATAGGGTTTACAACATGGAATAAGAGGAATTTAAAAATACGGTAGAAAGGAAATTCTGCCCTCCTAATGAAAAGGAACAGATAGCTAATAAGTTCATAAACTTAAGAATGATCGGAGTAGATAGTAAGGGTTATACTACTACATTCTTTGAATATGCTAGAATAGTACCAACCCTTGCATCACCTGAACCGGTATTAATCTCCCGTTATATCTGGGGATTAATTGGAGAGATTAGACATGTAGTCAAGGCAGTTAGACCTCAAACTATAGAAGAAGCTGTAGAACTAGCAAATACCTTGACAGATGAATTAATCCGTACTAGGGAAGAAGACCAGAGGAGAAATCTAACCCAAAGGCTTACTCAAGAAGTCCATTCTGGGAATTACAATCGTAGGAATATGGGTTCTACCTCTGCACCATTCTGCAAGGTCTGCAAGAAAAAGCATTCGGGAAAATGCTCCACTCTTTGCAATTTTTGCAAGATGCCGGGACACAAGGAAGAAAATTGCATGAGAAAATCCAGTAATGGATTGTGCTTCAACTGTGGAGAGAAAGGTCATATCAGGCCAAAATGCCCAAAATTGGCTCCAGCTGCAAACAACAAGAACACTAAAAATGCCAGGGCATTTGTTCTGACTGCAGATGAAGCCAAGATGATTCCAGACGTGATAGCTGGTACGTTTTTAGTTAATGATGTTTTTGCTAAGGTATTATTTGACTCTGGTGCAAACCAAAGTTTCATTAATACTTCGTTTTGCAAACTTCTAAACCAGTCATTAACTAAACTACCACAAGAATGTCTAGTAGAGACAACTAATGGAGAAACTGTTAGGATTTCTGAAATCTTGCAGGGAGCAAGAATAGAATTTTTAAAACAGAAGTTTATGACAAACCTTTATCCCATGAATCTGGCAGGATTTGATATTGTATTAGGAATGGATTGGTTAATAGCCAATAAAGTCAGTATTTTATGTGATCAAAAGTCAATTCAAGTAAATTCACCAAAAGGTGAAAATATCACAATAAAAGGAGATAAACCCTCTAGGTCCACTAAATTCATCTCTGTGATGAAAACTGCAAGCTATATAAGAAAAGGGTCTATAGTGTATTTGATTTCTATAATCACTAACACTAAAGGAAAAGAACTAAAAGACATTCCAGTAGTGTCTCAGTTTTCAGATGTATTTCCAGAAGAATTACCAGGACTACCGCGAGACAGAGAAGTTGAATTCAGAATCCATCTGCTACCTGGAACAGCACCAATTGCCAAAGCACCCTACCGATTGGCACCCGCAGAAATGCAGGAACTAAAGAAACAATTAGATGAATTGTTGGAAAAAGGATTCATACAACCAAGTTCGTCGCCTTGGGGAGCACCGATTTTATTCGTTAAAAAGAAGGACGGATCAATGCGTATGTGCATTGATTACCGTGAATTGAACAAGGTCACGATTAAGAATCGGTACCCATTACCAAGGATCGATGATCTGTTCGATCAACTGCAAGGAGCTCGATTTTTCTCTAAAATCGATTTAAGGTCAGGATATAATCAATTAAAGGTACAGGAAGAGGACATTCCTAAGACTACCTTCAGAACAAGGTATGGTCATTATGAATTTACTGTCATGCCATTTGGTTTAACCAATGCCCCAGCCGCATTTATGGACATGATGAACCGAATATGTAAGCAATATTTGGATAAATTTATAATCGTCTTCATAGATGATATTCTAATTTACTCTATGAGTAAAGAGGATCATGCAAAGCATTTGCACGCACTCTTAAGTCTATTAAGAAAGGAAAAGCTTTATGCTAAATTTTCAAAGTGCGAGTTTTGGCTAGAACAGGTACAGTTTCTTGGACACCTAGTTAATCATAAAGGAATTCATGTGGATCCAACAAAGATCGAGGCGATTTTCAAATGGAAAATCCCTGAGTCACCAACTGAGGTTAGAAGTTTCTTAGGATTGGCCGGTTATTATAAGAGATTTATTCTAGATTTTTCTAGAATAGCCATTCCTTTAACTAAGTTAACCTGTAAATCCATTAAGTTTGAATGGGGACCAAAACAAGAAGAAGCTTTTAGAATTCTTAAGCAAAGATTAACTAATATACCCATACTAGCGTTACCAGAAGGAACTGAAGACTTTGTAGTCTATTGTGACGCTTCTAAATTAGGTTATGGATGCGTATTGATGCAACGCCAAAAGGTTATAGCTTATGCATCTAGGCAACTTAAGAATCATGAAGAAAATTATTCAACCCATGACTTGGAATTAGGAGCTATAATTTTTGCCCTTAAGATTTGGAGACATTATCTTTATGGTAGTAAGTTTACCATATTCACTGATCATAAAAGTTTAAGGTATGTTTTCGGGCAGAAGGAATTGAATATGAGACAAAGACGCTGGATGGAGATGCTTAGTGATTATGATTGTGATATCCAGTATCATGAAGGGAAAGCAAATGTAGTGGCAGATGCTTTAAGCCGAAAATATCATGAAAAGCCAAAAAGGGTACGTTCTCTTAAATTAAATCTACAAGTGGATTTAAATGATCAAATCAGAAAAGCACAAGAATCAGTAATCAAGGATGATACTGAAAAACTAAAAGGTATGATTAAGGAATTAGAACAAGGAACAGATAGAATTTGGAGATTCCATAAGAAAAGAATGTGGATACCTAAATTAGGAAACTTACGTCATCGTATATTAGAAGAAGCCCATAAATCTAAGTATACAATGCATCCAGGAAATGATAAGATGTATCAGGATTTAAGAAAGAATTTTTGATGGATAGGAATGAAAAAGGACATAGCAGCCTATGTTTCTAAATGTTTAACTTGTTCACAAGTTAAAGCTGAACACCAGAAACCCTCAGGTCTATTGCAACAGTTAGAAATGCCAGTGTGGAAATGGGAATTAATAACAATGGATTTTGTTACTAAATTACCCAAAACAAAGAAAGGTAATGATACAATCTGGGTGATTGTAGATAGGCTAACCAAGTCAGCTCATTTCCTACCAATGAAAGAAACTTTCAGTATGGAACAGCTAGCTAAATTGTATGTAAATGAAATTGTTTTATTACATGGAATTCCTTTATCAATCATTTCTGATAGGGATAGCCGATTTACCTCTCATTTTTGGTCAAGTTTCCAAAAAACAAGGGGAACCAAGTTAAATCTAAGCACAGCTTATCATCCTCAAACAGACGGACAAAGCGAAAGGACAATTCAGACAATGGAGGACATGCTTAGAGTTTGTGTAATTGATTTCGGAGGTAATTGGGATGATCACTTACCTTTAATAGAATTTTCTTATAATAATAGTTATCACACAAGTATAAATGCTGCACCATTCGAAGCACTTTATGGACGAAAGTGCCGAACCCCAGTCTGTTGGGCAGAAATTGGGGAAAAGCAACTATCTAGACCTGAGATAGTACAAGAAACAATCGAAAAGATCATTCAAGTCAAGGAAAGACTGAAAGCAGCACGTGATCGACAGAAAAGTTATGCTGATAACCGACGCAAACCCTTGGAATTTCAAGAAGGAGATAAAGTATTGTTGAAAGTCTCTCCTTGGAAAGGAGTAGTAAGATTCATCAAAAGAGGAAAGCCAAGTCCCAAGTATGTTGAAACTTTTGAGATTATTAGAAGAATAGGACCTGTTGCTTATCAGCTACAACTGCTAGAGGAAATGACAGGAATACATGGTGTGTTTCATGTATCCAATCTCAAGAAATGCTTAGCTGATGAATCACTAATAGTACCTCTTAATGATATAGAGGTAAATTAACAACTCAAGTTTGTAGAAAGGCCTCTACAGATTGAAGACAGGAAAGTCAAGAATCTCAAACATAAGAGATTAGTTCTGGTCAAAGTGAAATGGGACTCCAAAAGAGGACCTGAGTACACATGGGAGCTTGAATCTGAAATGCAAAGGAAATATCCACACTTGTTCCAGTAGATCTCGAGGACGAGCTCTAAAACAAGGTGGGGGGGGGGATATAATAACTCTCAAATAAAACCGACACCCTCATAATTTCTCCGACACCCTAATATATTTAAAAATATCCCAAAATACACCCCATATGCGAAAACGGGCCTCAAATACATTAAATAGTATTAAAAATAATTAAAAACTGAAAATATTAAGTTGAGGCGGGCCGCGTAAAGGACCCTTAAGCCTTACGCGGGCCGCGTGAACTTAAAAACAGGGCGCAGCCCGGTGTGGCCACGTGGCCCAACACATGTCGAGTCTAGTTGCTGATCCGGATGGGCTACACGTTTGACCAGGGTTGATGCGGGCTGCGAAACCCCTGTTCTTGTTTTACGCGGCCCGCGACAAAGTCAAGATGAAGCCCTATATAAGCAGGCCATCGGGTTTCATTCAGAATTCGCTCACAAACGTTTCATTGTTCTAAATTCTGAATTATAGGCTTTATAATCGGGTATTATACCCCCCCCCCCCTAAATAGCGAAGTTCTGCTCCGTTGTAAGTATTATAACCCCTGGATACGTATTAGATACGCTGCCCGATTGATCTAGGGTTCTGTAACGGCTGTCGTGGTTCTGCCCGACGTAGTCGTTGGAATGACGTCTCGGGGAGGGTATTACTAATGTTAAAATGGGTTATTATACTAACGCGTGTGCATTTGTGTAAATTATAGATTTGTCACCAGGAAACCCTTACGGAAAATCTAAGACATCAATGTGAGTTGATCCACTTTTTGTTAACTGTTTTACAAAACCTTAAATACTTTTCCATGCGAATAACAGTTATTGAGTATTTGTAAGAATACAATTATCATGAGTATGTTGGGGTTTTGTATACAAAATTTGTTACCACTTGGTCAAGGAGTAACATTTCCACAAGTCGGGTCTGACAGTACCATGGATGTTAATTGATATGTCTTGGAAACAAATATAATTGCGGGATTGCCCTCAATACTGTACACTGGGTTTTTATTAAACTTGATTAAACTGGGATTCACTCACCAGTATTTCCCACTGACAAATGTTTTTAAAACGCGTTTCAGGTAACAAACTGTGAACGCCAAATAGAAGCCAGCTGGACAGCACTGAAGACTTGGAAAAGTGGCAATAAAGTTACCTAAAATAAAATAGATGTTTTATTAAATAAAATAGGATTTATTCCTATGAAAATGTGTGTACTATGAACTTGGGTTTATCCCATATGTTTAATATTATGGAAATGTGGTATTTTACTCTGATCAAATATTTCCTAACTACGATCCTGATGAAAATTTCCGCTGCCAAATTAGACAATACGCGATACCACCGAAACTGGCTCGCGGCCACCCGTTCCCTGGGATCAGGGATCGGGGGTTGCGACAAAGAATCATGAAGAAAACTTTCAAGAATCGCTTGAAAATCGAAGAAAAGTGTCAGAGAACGAGAGAGTGCGTATTGGTTGGAGGAGCCTGTCACATCAAGTGATGTGACAGGGGTATATATAGTGCAGAGAGGATAAGGCGGTGTAAGTTGGTTGGATCGGATGGATGTTCAGTCGAATGGCCTTCCGATCGGATCGTCATCCGATTGGATGTCCATTCGGACAGTCCAATCCGTTTAGCTCGTTTTCCGACTTTGGTTCGTTTTGCGAGTTAGATTAAGCGTTGCGTTGCGTAGTCTTGGGTAATATTATCACATGACAAGATTACATAACTAACACAAAATTTTCCATTAACTAACTAATAAGCGTCGAGTTTCAAGTTTCTTGTTTCAAGAATCAAGTACCAATTCTCTAGTTTCATGAGTCAAGTATCTAGTATTTTAAGTATTTAAGTTCCAAGTTTCAAGATTCAAGATTTGTAGTATTTAACAAGTATCAAGCATCAAGAGTCAAGAGTCTAGATTCATAGTTTCAAGATTCAAGTATCAAAAAAGTCTAGTTTCACATAGTATAGGGACTAAACTTGTAAAAAGGCGAAAGTTTAGGAATGCAGGGCGTTACAATCTCCCCTCCTTTAGGAGATTTCATCCCCGAAATCTAAGAGGAAGACTGCTCGAAGAGCTGCGGATACTTGGCCTTCATCTCACTCTCGAGTTCCCAAGTGAATTCGGCGCCACACTTTCCTTCCCATCGAACCTTGACTATGGAAATTTTGCTGCACCTCAATCGCTTGACACCTCGATCCATGATTTCGACCGGTTTTTCCACAGAGTGTAAAGCCTCATTTATTTGTAAGTCTTCGAGGAGAACCTGAAGTTCCTCGTCGGCTAGGTATTTCCTGAGATTAGATACGTGGAACACCGGATGTACATTGTTAAGTTCCTGTGGCAGGTCGAGTCGGTACGCCACCTTGCCAATCCTTTCAAGTATCGTGAAAGGACCCACATAGCGAGGAACGAGCTTTCTCTTCTTACCAAAACGAACTACTCCCTTCCAGGGAGATACCATGAGCAGCACTCGATCCCCAACATCAAATTCCAAGTGCTTGCGGCTTTTATCAGCATAGCTCTTTTGCCTGCTCCTAGCCTTGATCAAGTTATCACAGATCTGAAGAATCTTATCCGTCGTCTCTTGAATGATCTCAGGGCCAGTAAGTTGCTTGTCGCTAATCTTATGCCAACTGAGAGGAGATCGGCACTTGCGACCATATAAAGCTTCAAAAGGAGCCATCTGAATACTGGAATGATAGCTGTTGTTGTACGAGAACTCAATCAATGGTAAATGTACATCCCAGTTACCACCAAAGTCGATGACACAAGAACGGAGCATATCCTCTAGGGTTTGAATTGTACGCTCGATCTGTCCATCCATTTGAGGATGAAAAACCATACTAAGATTCAAGTGAGAACCCATAGCGGACTGAAAGGTTAGCCAAAGGCGTGAAGTAAAGCAACCATCACGGTCAGAGATTATGTCAAGAGGTATGCCATGACGGCATATAATCTCATCAGTATAGATTCGAGCAAGTTTCTCCACTTTGTAATCTTCACGAATAGGAAGAAAGTGGGCAGATTTAGTCAGATGGTCAATGATTACCCAAATACTATCATGACCAGAGGGTGTACAGGGTAGTTTAGTTATAAAGTCCATAGTGATGCTATCCCATTTCCAAACAGGGATTTCGGGTTGTTCAAGAAGACCAGAAGGACGTTGATGTTCAGCTTTACCTTCGTGCACGTAAGGCACTTAGAGACGTACACAACAATGTCCTTCTTCATACCAGGCCACCAGTAAGTCATACGCAAGTCATGGTACATCTTATCAGCACCTGGATGAATAGAGTATCGAAATTTGTGAGCCTCATTCATAATGAGCTCACGAAGATTATCGCGATCTGGCACCCATATGCGATTGAGATAGTATTGGAGTCCATCAGACTTAGTTTCGAGTTGATCAATAGAAGCACCTCGTACTTCCACGATTAGACTACCTTCATTAGCTGACGAATATTGAGCTTCACGGATACAAGCATGAAGATCACTAGAGATGTGAAAGCAACAGATAGTATTAACATGAGTCTTTCGACTAAGGGCATCGGCCACGACATTCGCCTTGCCAGGATGGTAGCGAATTTCGCAGTCGTAGTCGTTAAGTAATTCCACCCAACATCTCTGTCGCATGTTCAGTTCCTTTTGGTTAAAGATATGTTGTAGGCTCTTATGGTCAGTGAAAACCACACACTTAGTTCCGTATAGGTAGTGCCGCCAAATCTTTAACGCAAATACAGCTGCACCAAGCTCCAGATCGTGGGTAGTATAGTTTTTCTCATGTATTTTGAGTTGACAAGAGGCATAAGCGATAACCTTGTCCCGCTGCATGAGCACACAGCCCATGCCACGGTTCAAGGCATCACAATATACCACGAAATTGTCATTCCCATCAGGAAGAGCAAGTACAAGAGCGTTACACAGAAGAGTCTTAAGAGTTTGAAAAGATTCCTCTTGCTCGAGACCCCAAGCAAAAGGTTTCTCTTTCTGAGTCACCGAAGTGAGAGGAACGGCGATCTTGGAAAAGTCTGAGTTGAATCGGCGGTAGTAACCCGCCAACCCTAGGAAGGAACAAATATCAGATGCAGATTTAGGCGTACTCCAATTCTTCATAGCTTCGATTTTAGAAGGGTCATCATGAATACCTTGCTTACTAACAACGTGCCCTAGGAATTGTACCTCATTGATCCAAAACTCACACTTAGAAAATTTAGCGTATAAGCGTTCACCACGTAAAAGTTCTAGCATCAAGCGTAAATGGCGTTCATGATCAGCTCTAGTTTTCGAATAAATAAGAATATCATCAATAAAGACTATCACGAAGCAATCAGATAAGGTTTACAAACACGATTCATAAGATCCATGAACACAGCGGGTGCTCTGGTCAAGCCAAAAGGCATAACCACGAACTCGTAGTGCCCATAACGACTGCGAAAGGCAGTTTTAGGGATATCATCTTCGAGAACACGGAGCTGATGATAGCCAAATCGAAGGTCGATTTTCGAGAAATAGGACGCGCCTTGTAGTTGGTCAAATAGATCTTAACGGTGAGTTTATTAAGCTCACCGTTAAGAATCGAGAGCTTAATAAACTCGATTCTTAACGGTGAGAACACTATGAGGGAGAGGATAACGATTCTTAACGGTGAGTTTATTAAGCTCTCGGTAGTCGATATACATACGAAACGAACCATCTTTCTTCTTGAAGAATAGCACAAGAGCACCCCAGGGAGAGGTACTTGGACGAATGAATCCTTTGTCGAGCAGTTCCTACAGTTGACTGGATAGTTCTTGCATCTCAGAGGGTGCAAGTTGGTAAGGAGCCTTGGCGACAGGAGTCGCACCAGGTATAAGATCAATACGAAAGTCGACGGATCTAGGAGGGGGAAGACCAGGAAGATCTTCAGGAAAGACGTCAAGGAAATCACGTACTACTAGAACGTCTCTTATGTTCTTTCCCTTACCCTTTTGTTCCACCACGTGGGCCAAGAAGGCAAAGTACTGTTTACGTAAGCACCTGCTTGCTTGAGTGCATGACATCAACTTTAGTCCTCTAGAAGGTCGGTCTCCATAGACGTGTAAAGTTTCACCGGACAGAAGAGGTAAACGAACGTACTTCTCGTGACAAGAAATCTCGGCATGATTCTTACACAACCAATCGATGCCGATTATGACATCAAAACTACCCAATTGCATGGGTATGAGATCAATAGTAAAAATGTGGTTGTTAAGAGTCAGGGAATAACCACTGAGAATAGAATAAACTAGAATTGATTTACCATCGGCAATCTCAACCTAAAAAGACTTAGGTAGCTTAGAGCGTGCACAGTTTATCAAAGATTCAAATTCTACGGACACAAAGCTTCTGTCGGCACCAGTATCAAATAGTATCGAAACGTAAAGATTATTGACGAGAAACGTACCATTAATGACGTCATTGTCGTTGAGAGCCCGATTCGCATTGATGTTGAACGCTCGTCCTCGAGCGGTTGGCTGTTGCTCCTGGTTTAGCTGAGGGCATTGGTTACGGATGTGAGTAGTATCTCCAAACTTGTAGCGTGTACGAATAGTGTTGACCGGCCTCGGATTCTGTGGAGGAGCTGGGAGAGCTGGTAGAGCTGCCTGAGCTGGCGCTTGCTGGGCTTGGTTGGCTTGATGGCAGTAGGGAGCCGTGTGACCATAACGATTGCAATTGGTACACAGACGGCAAGTAGAGGTAGCAGGATGATGAAAATTACAAGTAGCACACTTAGGATGAACTCCAGTGCAGGACTTCTTGATCTCTGGAGCAGGAAGGTTAGCAGCAGCAGGCACATTAGCATTACCTATAGGGTTTGCATTCACAGCAGGGACAATGGCATTACAGCCTGAACCCTGAGACTTTCGCTTCTTATTTCTACTGCCACTAGGCTGCTGGGTAACTTGGTTCACTGATTTGGAGGGAGCAGGAGTAGCAAACTGTTTGTCACAGACACGGTTGTTGTTTAAACTCACGGCAAGACGGTAAACTTATTCAATAGTCTCTAGCTGAGCTGCTTTAATTGAATCGCGCATGGCAGGAGGTAAACCATTGATGTACTTGGTTATTATGCATTTCGGGGTAGAAACCAAGTGAGGAACGATTATGTTGAGTTGCTTGAAATGGATAGTAAAAGCCAAGTTGTCATCTCCAACTTGCTTGAGATGCCAAAACTCTTCCTCAAGCTTTAACTATTCACGGGGAGGGCAGGATTCGAGCATCATCAATTCTCACACCTCAGGCCATGGAAGAGCATAAGCTTCTTCATTAGAGTGGATGTTTCTCTCGTTTGACCACCACTCCAGAGCTATGCCTTGAAACATTCCCGTTGCACTCATAGTCTTTAGATGTTCTGGGCATTCGCTGTTAATGAAGGTAACCTCGATGTTGTCGAACCATTCCAGCATAGCAGTCATCCCATCATTGCCCGTGAAAGGCTTAGGGTTGCAGGAAACAAAGTGTTTATAACTGAACTTCGTAGGCTTTAGCTTCTCTCCTTCAGATTCCACAGAGGAAGGAGGAGTGTTTGACCCTTGGATCTTAGAGACGATCTTTGGCACGATGCGGGCGACCTAATCGGCCATGATTGAAATCATCTTTTTCTAAGAGTTTTCCCTGGATCTCTTGAGAGAGTCGGATAGTTTACGGGAAGACATCTGAAGATACAAGAAAAGGATCATATAAGTCTTGATCATAAAGTCTCTTAGTGTATAGGTTCACACATGTTCACATAAAGACTCAAGTTACAACAAGTTTCACATAGTTTCAAAAGATTCAACATTCTCACCACAAGTCCACAAACCCACGACCTTCGGTGTACGAAGGTTCGGTAACATGTCAGAAACACTTATATATAGGAAGTACCAGCGGCGTATCCACCATGTTTCGGGCATGTCACGTTGGCCTCGTCTTCGGTGTCATGTTACGTGTCGTGTTTTACCAACCACAATTGTACACTCTATCATTTCCACACACCTCAATCGATCACGTACACATAAATTAAACAAGTAGTTTCAACATTTCCACCACGAGCCTGCAAAACTACGAATTTCACATAGCACGTGGTACGAAAGTTAGGTAACATGTCGGAAACACTTATATATAGGAAGTACCAGCGGCGTATCCACCATGTTTCATCCATGTTTCTTCTGTCTCGTTTTTCAGTGCTAGGCTACGTATCGTATTTTGCCACTCACAACAATACGTACACATTAGAGCACAATAAGTAGTTTCACATAGTTCAACGTTTCAACATTCTCATCACCGGTCTGCAAAACACTAAATTTCGCATGGCACGTGGTACGAAAGTTGGTAACATGTTAGAAACAATTATATATAGGAAGTACCAGCGGCGTATCCACCATGTTTCGTCTATGTTACTTCTGTCTCGTCTTTCAGTGCCATGTTACGTTTAATGTCTTGCTACCTCTAACAACACATACCATATAGATTAATCAGGTAGTTTCACATAGTATCACGTTCAACCATGTTTTACATTGTTTAATCAAGATTCCCACATAGATTAACACGATGAATAAAGTTTCATAAATTCAGTTTGACCCTGAGAGATTTTGATTATTAATGTTTTAGTTTGCGAAGATACATGCAATTTGTGTAAAAGTCTCGAAATAAACAAAAAATCAAGTTTAAAACCACATATAAAATCGAGATAGCATAAAAGATAGGCTCATAAAACATAAGATTGTTCCGGGTAGAGGAACGCTGACTAACCAAAGTGAATCGAACCCCTCTCGAATTAAGGCAACGTGCCTTGACTTACTTAGAAAAATACGTCATCGATGTTAGGCCTACGATATTTTTCCTTTCGATCATTTCACGTTCCTAATTGATTTGGAATTTCGAGACTTCGGTGAGACAGGAAACTCAAAGAGTGGGACTAGTTATCAAGATGTGAGTTTCACCTCTAGCTTGACAACATCGTACCCTAATAGTGTCGGTACTTATCGAAAGATAAGACCTACTAGAATAAGATATGGAAATTTCCCTTCAAGGTTTGGATGTCACTCCTGACTTGAGGGTGAACCTCGTGCGAAAATACAGGCACTGGCCAGCAGTGTTTCCGAAGTATCCAAGTGTATATTGTGTCAGCCTTAGGAAAGGCATGTAAGTTTAGCAGGAAACGTGTTGCTAGGAAGCAAGTACGGTAGAATGCATAAGTCTTAAACAACAATTAAGAGTCGAGATTCCTAGAACTATAGACTAGGCAAGGCATTCCTACTTTATTTAATTCCCTATAGTTATGGCTCTGATACCAATCTGTCACACCCCAACCGATGGCAGAAACATCGGGGTGCGGCACTAAGCGTTCAGATTGCTTGTGAGTTTCCATAACACTAATCGTTGCAATAGTAATTAATCAAGTTTCCTGAAATAAATTGTCTAAACACCAAATCACAAGGTATTAATTACAAACCATCAAATGTTGTTTCAAAAGTTCTAAATTAACTAGGGTGTTCTAGCAGCATCCTAGCAAGTTTCTTGTTCCTCGGCTACTATCAACCTGCAACATGTATTAAAATATATCAACAAAAATGTTTGCGAGTATACAAGTTTGAGTACGTAGTAGTATAATAGTTTAAAAGCCTCATATCCAACATGTTAACCTATAAAAAGTTTCACCATGCTATTAAACGCAGTCCAAGTGAGAGCCCAAGTTTCCAATGCGTTAACCACTTTCCCAAGACTCAAGGAAAGCAAAAGAATGTCTCCTCCTAACAATACCCCAAAGACTAGCGGGGAGGTGCAATACCCCTATAGCGCTACCACTGTTAAGGCGGAATTACACACAAGGATTAAGTGTTCACATAGCATAAAAGTCTCAAGTCTCAAGTTTCCAAGTATCAAATTTCATGTTTACAGCGGATAGAGTAAGTTTCAAACAAGTTTCAAGTGTCAAGTTTATAAAATTCATGTTACATCCCAAAAGTGTTTAAAACAAAAAGGGGTCGATTATACTCACCGTGGGTGCTAAGTATCGACACCAATTATTGGATTGAAGGGAGCGCTGGAGTTAGCCTGATTATAGTATAACAGATAAGCGTCGAATAGAATGTCGAACCGTGCAAAGTGTCGGACAGGTTTCCTGATCGGATGGCCATCCGGACGGATGGTCACCCGGTCGGATGGTCATCCGGTCGGATGACCTATTGAATAAGATAGACCCCCATCCAATCGGATGGTCATCCGGACGGATGACCATTCGATTGAATGGTCATTCGATCAGTAGATTCAACTTTTGAAGTTTTTCATTGTAGCATAAACCCAAGTCGTTCGATCGGATGGTCATCTGGACTGATAGCCGTTTGGTCGAATGACTGTTTGGGTGAAAGTTTAATAGTTCAAAGTTTAGTTTCAAAATAGTTTAAGTATAGAAGGTTATGGGGAAACCGGTCATTTGGTCGGATGACCGTTCGATCGGACGACCCTCCGATCGGATGGCCATTCGACTGTGTGATCCTTTTTCCTTTGCAACCTTCATAAAATTTCTAAGTTTGAGTTTAATTGAGACGCCGTGGTAAAGTATCAAGACAACGGAAACCCACCAAACTTCACCTTGTCTGATCGGACAGGAATCACCCCGTTCGATCGGATTACTGTGCTTGACAGAGTTTCATGTCTGACTCGTAACCTGGTCATCTTCTCCGGTAGAATCCCGTTATCGAGCCGACTCCAGAATAAGGAACAAGTCCTAAGCCTGTTTTGGGTCTAGATTCCACCGGTTTAAGTATAAAGTTTAAGAAGATTTGAAAAAAAAATGTAATCAATTGAAACGTCCAAAATTAGTAAAGATTTGCGGTAAAACGAGTGAAAATCTCTTAGATCTGGACTAAATCTTGTCGGAATGACATCACACTTCAGATTGTACAACCTGCCATGATGACGTCACCCTCAAGAGTCCAAATCCGAGTGATTTCACGGTGAAAAGTAAGATTTTGATGAAGAATCTAGTGAGGAAATGTGTATAGATGAAAGTTGTACAAGAATGATGAAGAAAACTTACAAGAATCGCTTGAAAATCGAAGAAAAATGTCTGAGAACGAGAGAGTGCGTGTTGGTCGGAGGAGCCTGTCACTTCAAGTGATGTGACAGGGGTATATACAGTGCAGAGAGGATAAGGCGGTGTAAGTTGGTTGGATCGGATGGCTGTTCGGTCGAATGGCCTTCCGATCGGATGGTCATCCGATCGGATGTCCATTCGGACAGTCCAATCCGTTTAGCTCGTTTTCCGACTTTGGTTCGTTTTGTGAGTTAGATTAAGCGTTGCGTCGCGTATTCTTGGGTAATATTATCACATGACAAGATTGCATAACAGATGTGCGTGTCGTGTTATATAATTTTATGTATATTTTAAGCCCTTTTTAACACTTTAGTCAAGTTTTAAATTTATAAAACACGATATTCTACTAACACTAAACACACATATGGGCAAGGGCACCCATAATGAGCATAGTATAGCGTTGATAAGATACCGAGGTCGTCCAAGGACACAAGAGCTTTTAGTACCGGTTTATCCTCAATGTCTAATCAAATCAAAATTTTAGAAAAAGATTTTTAAACATGAAAATAAAAACTAAAAATGCTGAAAATAAAAATAAAAATAAAACAGATAGACAAGATGAATCACTTGGATCTGACTCGCCTTTACTGTAACCTTTGATGTTTCCCGCACTTTTGCACTTTTTAAGAGATTATCTTAGTTATAGTAGTAGGCCCCTCTTTTGAAGGTGACGTTACCCTCAACCCAGTAGTTTGAGTCAGTAAGGATACAATCCTAAAGGGTTGGATTATTGAAAGATAATTACTTAAGTTATTAATGCGTAATGTGGTAGGCCTCTCTTTTGACGTTACCCTCGGCAAGAACCTTACCAAACCTTTCCTTTAACCCCCGACCAGGTAGCCAACATATCTCTATATAGACCGTAGAGATATGAATGGTGTAAATCTTTTATTTGATATAGACAGTAAAATAACGCCAAGACACCACAGACAAATGATAAGGAAGTTTCACCTTCAACATAAGAAACTAGTTATTACAGTCATTAATACAAAACCAAATAAAAAGTGCGAAAAGATTAACAAAACAAAGGTATTACACTAAATGCTTGTCTTCACCAAGTGATGTAAGAGACTTAGGCAAACATGGCCTTTGATTGTCAAGAACTCTTACTATCAATCTTGGATCTTGAGACTACTACACACACTCTATGATGGATGATGGTAGTGTTGTGATGGTGGTGGAGTGTGGGTGAAGTGGGAGAGAGGTGGTTTGCCAAGGGATGCCTTTGAAGTGAACCAAGCACCTTTATTTATAGCTTGCACATAAGCCTGGACACAGCCCCGTGTTCATCCACTTTCTCTTTCTTCATTAATTACAGTTTGTCTGCATTAGTTGACCATGCCCCCGTGTCTGCTGGACACGGCCCCGTGTGCAGAAGCGTATCTGTACTATCAAGATTTGCTTGGATTCTACGAATCTTAGAGTTGACCACGGCCGTGTGGAGCTGGGCACGCCCCCGTGTTGGGAAATAGAAGCTTCTACGCTTTTGTCTTTTTTGCAAATGCTTGGGCATGCCCCCGTGTCCGTTGGGCATGGGGCGTGTTCAACCTTCTGATCTCTTGTTTTTGCTTGGGAAGATGCTGTCGAGGGGTCAGGCATGCCACGTTTATTCTTTATGTTAGATTTAGCTGTATTTTTGCTTCTTTTGTTCATTTGCGCTCATTTAATCCTGAAAATACAAAAGGAAGACAAAAGCACACTTTTTCCAACATTAGTACTAAAAAAGGGTTAGTTTTATGCCTTATTTGATGTAATTTATATGTTGCATTTTACACACATCAAATACCCCCACACTTGAATCTTTGCTTGTCCTCAAGCAAAACTCTTTATAATGTGGCTTACACTCCCAAATGGAATGGGTAGAAGAGAAGTTTTGGGCTTGTCTTGAGTGTCGGGATTCCAAGATCTTTATTAGGCTTTATTTTTATGTTATTTACAATACTATTCGTTATGATTTATTTACAACATTACATAAGAGAAATTATTTATTTGGGCATAACATGCCTCTTTAAAATTCCATTTATATACAAGTTCACATACCTCACGGGAGATTACTCAACACTCGGCCGAAGATGTATTTTTGTGAAACACTCGAGACCGGCATGGAACTTACTTCTACCATATGCTTGCTAAGCAATCAATCCTCCTCCTTTTTAACTATAAACCTTTGTAAATATCAAGAGGACTTTTGGGGAAGGGTTAGGCTTGGGTTAAAGGTAGGTGGTTTTGGGTTAGTGGTTAGTAGAAAAGGGCGAAAAGGCGTAAAAAGTGTCGGTTTTCATAAAACTTTTTGTTTTTGTGACTTTTTATTTCAATGAAGCATTTTTCAAACAAAGTTTCTTTTGATGAACTTGTTTGTTTATTGCTAGACTTCATCATTTTTTTTTGATGAATGTCACATGAAAACCGAGCTTTTTACTAAAATAAAGGGTTTAAAATGAAAAAGGGTTTTGGTGGGTAAAGGGTGTTTGTTTTGTGGGTTTAGAAATGAAAATGTTTAGGCTCAAAGGGGTTAACTAAGGGGATTTTTGGGTAGGTGGTAAAAAAAATAATGGTGTTGAAAAAAAAAAGGGTTAGTCCTAATGCCTCCATCATTTAGTTACTTGGGTTTAAGTTGGTAAGGACCGGGAATGCAACATCATGATAAGTTCTAGAGTCGTAAGAAACCAAACGGCTATTCATACAAGAAACGAAAAATGAGCATTTAGTTTAAAGATATATGCTTGTATGCTCAATAAAGACTCAAAACTCACTTGTTGTGGGAATGGGTTTATAATGTGATCAAGTATATATAATCAAATTTTAGTTAGATTTGTCATGCCTTTTCATAATTATCTTATGTTAGTTATTTTTATCACGACGCTATCGGTTGTAAATTTGTAAAAATATAATCTTTTTTAGAACTTGTTATTCCCGAATTAAACCAAGACAAGTAAAAAAATGAAAATTTTTGAAAAAAATTTGGAGTGATTAGCGGTTCCAATAGAGTTTTGTGTAAGGCGTGTTATTAGGACTTGCTTAATTCAAGGTTTTAGCATCCCCCCACACTTAAATTACACATTGTCCTCAATGTGTCCCAAAAATAAGTTTTTCGGTTGATTAAAATGTGTAAAAATGGGTTAAAAACAAGATTTTATGTTACTGGGTAGCTGAACACGGGGTGTGTTGGGCTGAGCACGGGGGCGTGTTCAGTGAACACGGTCCAGTGTCCAGTTACCTGAACTGGGCGTTTTCTACAGAACCTCGGGCACGGGGGCGTGTTGGGCGGAGCACGGCCCCGTGCTGAAGTTGCTGTAATGAAGAAAAATTGTCGGGAGGCTCTGTTTTTGTGCATGGGGTGTGGGTTCAAGTTTCCCTTAGTAACCTCCACCTTTTCGAGTGTGCTTTATTTCTGAAAATTAAAACTAAACTAGAAAACATAAAAGTTAAACTAATCTAAAACTGAGGATAGTTCTGCGGAATGCCTCCGTGGTGCGCCACGTTTATAAGGGTCCTTGGCTAGACCCACCTTATCGGGTGGTTCTGGCTCATCTTCAATTAGGGGGTCGTTATTGCCAATTGGATATTTCATTGACTGTTCAAGATAGATACATTTTTTAAGGCCCCTAATTGAATGGGTAAGTTGTTTTGCTTTCGATTTTTCAAAGTTTCATGAGTTTTCACAAAAGGTCGTCCCAACACTAGTGGAGCGTCATCGAGGATGACGAAGTCGGTTGGGATTACCAATTGATTTGTTTGGACTAACACATCTTCAACTATCCCTATTGATTTTACCGTTTTCCGATTAGATAGAAAAATGGGTATTTGAAGTGGAGAAAAATCACTAATACTTAATTTTTCGAAAATGTAGTTTGGCATTATATTAACACAAAGATCTTTATCAATTGTAATATTACTAATAAAGGAATTTTGAAAGAAATATGGAACCGGTGTAATGTTAATTTTAAATGAATCTTCGCCTATTAGCGTAGTTTGATCATTTGTTAACTTAATGCTTACCGTTTCGTCAATTTTAGTGCTAGTGTTTAACTCTTTTAAAAACTTAGCATGAGTGGGTACTAAACAATGATTTTCGAAAGAAGGTGATAAGAGATTAATTTCTTTAAAATTAGACTCTTCTTGAATTTCAACGTCGTCGGACTCACCTTTTCATTGCTTAACTCATGTGTCGGCTTTTCACTTACTTCTTCCATTTTTACATTTTCAACTATCTCTTCTTTATTACAAGTTAATTTTTCCCTTGCTCGAGACTCCTCTTCCCTAGCACGGGATTCTTTTATATAGCGCTCGATAGTTTTAAGGTGTTCTATTATCTTTTCGGCTACGGGTGAGATAGTTGGTGGTTTGTCAAAGTGAGTTGAATAAGTATCATCAAAGCTTGAATTCGGAAGTTCGATCCTTGGTTCCTCATAATACTCATATGAAGTAGATGGTTCACACCATTGTTCTTCATTGTAAGTATATGATGGATAAGGGTCGTAACTTTGTTCTTCATAATACTCATATGAGGTGGGTTGTTCACGCCATGGTTCCTCATAATAAGCATATGAAGGTGGAGGCTCATATCTTGGTTCCTGAAAGTATGAGTACAAAGACTCATACCTTGGTTCATCAAAATATGAGTATGAGGGAGAAGGTTCATACTTTGGGTCTTCATAGGATGTATATGAAGTAGACGGCACGTACCTGGGCTCCTCATAGTAGGTGTATGAAGTGGATGGTTCAAAAAGGTCACAATATTGTACCGAGTGAGGGTTACCACAAATTGTGCAATAGTCTTCCCTATAATCATCCTCCTCATAGGTGTAGTTGTAATCTCTTGAGTATTGATCCATAAGAATCACTCAGCAGACCACAACAGAGTCTCGGGGACCAGAAAACAAAAATAAGAACGGAGACAGAGGCTGGACACGGCCCTGTGTTCAGTGAGCACTGCCCGTGTTCTGGTTCTGTATCTGGGCGTTTTAATAAAAGTAATTGGTTTTGTGCAGCACAGGGGCGTGTTCAGTGAGCATGACCCCCGTGTTCAGAATCTGTATCTGTGAGTTTTAAAAGATTGTGCAGCACGGCCCCGTGTTCAGGCTACTGTAAATGCAAAAACTAACTAAAATGCAGAAAATGTGCGCGCATTTTAAAAAAGGTTTTGAAAAACCGATTAGGCCGTCGATTTTAAGCTTTCTTAAAATCCTTGTGTCCCCGGCAACGACGCCAAAAAACTTGATGTGCGTGTCGTGTTATATAATTTTATGTATATTTGAAGCCCTTTTTAACACTTTAGTCAAGTTTTAAATTTATAAAACAGGATATTCTACTAACACTAAACACACATATTGGCAAGTGCACCCATCATGAGCGTAGTATAGCGTTGATAAGATACCGAGGTCGTCCAAGGACACAAGAGCTTTTAGTACCGGTTTATCCTCAACGTCTAATCAAATCAAAATTTTAGAAAAAAGATTTTTAAACATGAAAATAATAACTAAAAATGTTGAAAATAAAAATAAAAATAAAACAGATAGACAAGATGAATCACTTGGATCCGACTCGCCTTTAGTGTAACCTTTGATGTTTCCCGCACTTTTGCACTTTTTAAGAGATTATCTTAGTTATAGTAGTAGGCCCCTCTTTTGAAGGTGACGTTACCCTCAACCCAGTAGTTTGAGTCAGCAAGGATACAATCCTAAAGGGTTGGATTATTGAAAGATAATTACTTAAGTTATTAATGCGTAATGTGGTAGGCCCCTCTTTTGAAGGTGATGTTACCCTCGGCTAAGTGGTTTGAGTCAGCAGGGATACAATCCCAAGTAGCCAGGTTAATGTATTAACAGTAGTTTACATATGAGGGGATCAAGCCATTCGCACCCCCGCCATCCAATACCAGTGGGCATTGAAGGAGGTCCTAGTAAGCTTGACCCAGGTCCTTGCAGGATCTATACACTGAACAAGGCAAGAACCTTACCAAACCATTCCCTTAACCCCCAACCAGGTAGCCAACATATCTCTATATAGACCGTAGAGATATGAATGGTGTCAATCTTTTATTTTATATAGACAGTAAAATAACGCCAAGACGTCCGGACAAATGATAAGGAAGTTTCACCTTCAACATAAGAAACTAGTTATTAAAGTCATTAATACAAAACCAAATAAAAAGTGCGAAAAGATTAACAAAACAAAAGTATTACATTAAATGCTTATCTTCACCAAGTGATGTAAGAGACTTAGACAAACATGGCCTTTGATTGTCAAGAACTCTTACTATCAATCTTGGATCCCGAGACTACTACACACACTCTATGATGGATGATGGTGGTGGATGTGGGTGTTGTGATGGTGGTGGAATGTGGGTGAAGTGGGAGAGAGGTGGTTTGCCAAGGGATGCCTTTGAAGTGAACCAAGCACCTCTATTTATAGCCTTCACAGAAGCCCGGACATGGCCCCGTGTCCATCCACTTTCTATTTCTTCATTAATTGCAGTTTGTCTGCATTAGTTGACCATGCCCCCGTGTCCGCTGGACACGACCCCGTGTGCAGAAGCGTATCTGTACTATCAATATTTGCTTGGATTCTGCGAATCTTAGCGTTGACCACGGCCGTGTGGAGCTGGGCACGCCCCCGTGTTGGGAAATAAAAACTTCTACGCTTTTGTCTTTTCTGCAAACGCTTGGGCACGCCCCCGTGACCGCTGGGCACGGGGCGTGTTCAGCCTTCTGATCTCTTGTTTTTGCTTGGGAAGATGTTGTCGATGGGTCGGGCATGCCACATTTATTCATTTTCTTGTATTTATGTTAGATTTAGCTGTATTTTTGCTTCTTTTGTTCATTTGTTCATTTGAGCTCATTTAATCCTGAAAATACAAAAGGAAGACAAAAGCAGCACACTTTTTCCAACATTAGTACTAAAAAAGGGTTAGCTTTATGCCTCATTTGATGTAATTTATATGTTGCATTTTACACACATCAATAACTAAAACAAAAGTTTCCATAAACTAACTAATAAGCGTCGAGTTTCAAGTATCTCGTTTCAAGAATCAAGTATCAAGTCTCTAGTTTCAAGAGTCAAGTATCTAGTATTTTAAGTATTTAAGTTTCAAGTTTCAAGATTCGTAGTATTTAACAAGTATCAAGCATCAAGAGTCTAGATTCAAAGTTTCAAGATTCAAGTATCAAAAGAGTCTAGTTTCACATAGTATAGGGACTAAACTTGTAAAAAAGGCGAAAGTTTAGGAATGTAGGGCGTTACATGGGTGGCGGAGGTTGTAGAGAGAAGAAGAAGAGGTTGTAGGGAGAGGGGAAAGAGAGAGAGACAGGGTATAATATATAATAAAAATACATTAAATTTATTTTAGATAAATAAATAAGTAAAATTACCATTCTACCCTCATGTGTAAGACACATGCCATACTTAGCTGAAAATTTGTACCTTGTTAGGCTCAAAGGACGTATAGTGTAATGGGTTTTTCAAATAAAGGATTGTGACTGTACTTATTGAAGTTAAAGGGTATTCATTGCAATTCGATACAAACATAAAGGACGAAAAATGTAATTTACCCTAAAATTAGAGATAATTCAGAAGAAATCATATATTTCATCCCTAAACTCTAGATTAAGACACAAACCCTTTATATAGAGGCTTACAAACAAACCAAAAGGAAAACATGAACTATTAAGCAAACATTTTGGATAGCATGGTGAACGTGGGTTTGTGAGTGTTAGGGATGGAATTTTATAGTCTATGGATCACGGATCCTCAAGTGCAGCCAGGATCACGAATCCTCAGTTTAGTCTGAATTAAGGATCCTTAGAAGTCGTTGTAGGGCTAAAGATCCAGGATCCTCATTATGATCCTTATACTAACAATTGTTTCCATTATATTTGAACTTGTTTTGCAGGAGTATTCGAGTGGGACTTGGTCTTGCCGAGATTCCAGGGGAATATGCCTTTTAATTCTGCACGTGCATGGCCTTCGTGACCGTTGTGGAGATCGTGGGAAGCTAGCATCTTTTTTGGATTGTTAGTTTGTTAGCTTATTTCTATTTTTAAATGGGGATAACAAGCGAGATTAGATTATGATTAGCAACACACACTACTCTCCAGAACTCTCTGAAACTTATTGGCGATTACACACTCTTTACACACTAGTGATCCTTGTAACTAGCTTGTTATCATCCCGATTTGTAAACATTGTTTGTTTAATATAGTTGGTGATCGGTAGTTTCCATCACCCGAGGTTTTTTGTGCCGGAGATCATACATTGATCAAGGGCTTTTTCCTCATATAAATCCTTGTGTCCAACATTCATTTCATTCGTACATTGTTCATACATTTGTTCATTAATTCAAGCATCACACCTCACAAAATCGGATTTGGTTGCATTATCCTTGTGTGATTTTTTAACCAAAACAGTTTGGCGCCCACCGTGGGGCAATTGGTGCTTCATTTCTTAGAAATTTTGTTCATTTCATTCATTTCTCTTCATTGTCTTCAACCACATGGCTTCATAGGGAAAAAAACTTCAAGCTCCATGCCGGTGATCACCTCTTCACAGGGCATTCCACCTGTGCCTCCTGCACCTTCTGGATCCCAGAAGAATGCCGAGAATGCTGCGACGAAACAAACCCCCGTTTTCCCAAAACCAACTTCTACTGCTTCTTCTGGTCCTACTAACAATGATCTTTATTCTTTGAATTTGCAGATGAAGGATCACATGTAGCAGCAGGATAGAACTATTGGCAGGATCCTTCGAGAGATTGATGAAATCAAGAAATTGAAGAGATCAACGGAGGATCATTCTCCATTGGTGCCCAGATCACTAAATTTTGATTCTCCAGCCATAACATCCCAGCACTCCACAGCATCAGGCACTCAATACCAGGGTGGATTGTCGAGTATACGCTATGGATCGTTGGCAATGACTCAGGCTCAAGGATCCTATTTCAGCCTTCAGGATCCTCTCTTCAGCATCAAGGATCCTTTTTCAGTTCTGGAGGATATATGGGAGCGCAGACGGTTCAAGGATCCTCATTCCAGGGTCAAGGATCCTCTTCTCAGGTTCCGGGATCTTCTCAGGTTCAAGGATCCTCCTCTCAGGTTCAGGGATTCTCATCTCAAGTTTATGGATCAATGGATTATCCTCCAAGACCCCCAGTCTCGGTGTATCAAGGATCCAACATCTTTCAGGATCAAGGATCCTTAAGGAGTGTACAACCCGGAAGTTCAGAGGTTCATTTGGGAGACTTCATCCCTATGCAGACTATTGCTTCGTCTAGTCCCTCGATCATGCTAGATTCACGTCAATATGGATTCACATCAGGAGTTCCACCCTTGAATCTATCAGGAGGTAACACTTTCAATACTACTTATAATACTAACCATGGCTTTGTGCAGGATACAGGAATCAACCAAGCTATGGCTAGAGAGTTACAGAAGCTCAAGGATATGATATCCAGTGTTCTGGGAGTGCTCAAACCCATTCCAGAAATTCCAGATGGGAGTCACAGGATATCTCGATTTGCACCACCTATTTGTGATGCAGAAATACCAAAGAGGTTTCAAACACCAAACATGAAGTTGTATGATGGCTCAACTGATCCTGAAGAGCATGTAGCTCAGTACAGAGAAAGGATGGAGATCAATCTCATCCCTGAGAGGTTAAAAGAAGCATGTCTATGCAAGGGTTTCGGATCCACACTGACAGGATCAGCTCTTAAATGGCTGCTAAGTCTTCCCCCTTACTCTATTACTTCATTTGCTAATCTAGTTAATTTGTTTAATAGCCAATTCTCATGCAGTAGGTGTTTTGGTCAAAAATCTAGCAAGGATAATGCAACCAAATCTTTTGTTGTAAGGTGTGATGCTTGAATATATGAACAATTGTATGAAACTTGCAAATCAAATAAAGAGGTGACACAAGGATTTATACGAGGAAAAAGCCCTTGATCAAGAGTTGATCTCCGGCATAAAAAACTCGGGTGATGGAAACTACCGATCACCAACTAGGATTAATTGAAAGGTTGTTACAACTCGGGATGATAACAAGCTTGTTACAAGGATTACTAGCGTGCAAAAGTGTTAAAATGTATGAAATCGCCAAGTAAACTGTCGAGAGCTATTCGAGAGTGTGTGTTTTCTAAAATTAGCCAAGTGTTCTAACTCAAACTTGTTATCTCCAATTTAAAATTAGAAATAACTAAACTAACTAACTATCCGCTAATCATGCTAGCTTCCCACGATCTCCATAATTTTCACAAGGGCCAAGCACATGCGGAATATTGAGGGAATATGCTCCACGAATATCGGCAATGTCGCAACCCTCGATCCCTTATCTGTCCCGGGAACGGGCGGACGCGAACTCAGTAGTGGTGGTATCAGTTATTAAATCTTGCAGCGGAATTTACATCAGGACCGTAGTTAGGAAATGTTTATCAGAGTAAAACCACCTCATTTAATATTAATAATCACATGGGTAAAACCCACATTTCTTATTACAATACATTTATAGGGATAAACCCTATTTTATTTAATTTAAAACATCGTTTCTTAGATAACTTTTATAGCCACTTATTTTCTAAGCCGTCAGTGCTCTCGAGCTGGCTTTTTCCCAGTTGGCTTTCACATTGTGTTACCTGAAACATGTTTTAAAAATATTTTGTCAGCGGAAAATACTGGTGAGTGAATCCCAGTTTAATCAAGAAACCTTTTATTAATTAACACAGTATTGAGAGCGATCACATTGTTTATTTCTACACAATTACTCATTCAGTCCTTGCCACTCGACCGGATCTATGGCTATGGTCAAATTACCCATTGGCTAACTCGTTGTCCAATGGTAATGTACTGTCGTTCCCGACTTACTACTCGCAAGTAGTAATAAATTTTGTATACAAAACCCCATAATACTGGCAGTAATTGAAGAACTACAAAGACTCAATCACCGCTTAATCGCATTGTAAAACATTCCGAAAACATTAACAAAAAGAGGATAAACTCACAAAAGGAGTTTATAAAAAGAGGATAACTCACTTTGCTATCTTAGAATTCTTGTAAGGGTTTCTTGGATATAATCTATAATTTATACAAATGTACATTGGTTAGTATTATAACCCTTTGAAAATATTAATGATACCCTCCCCGAGACGGCATTCCAACAACTACGTCGGGCAGAACCACGACAGTTGTTACGGAACCCTAAATCAATCGGGCAGCGTAACTATTACGAAACTGGGTTATAATACTTACAACGGAGCAGAACCTCGCTAATTAGGGGTATAATACCCAACTATTATGCTTATAACTTCAGAAATTCGAGATAGAGAATTGAGAATGAGCGACGGAAAACGAAAACTGATGCCTGCTATTTATATTGCTGAAATACGACTCTCACGTGGCCCGCGTAAAACACAGGCCAGGGTTACGCGACCCGCGTCAACCCTGGTCAACACTATAGCTTAGCCCGGTCACCAAGTAGACCCGACACGATATCGACACATGTCAGCACCGGATGTCTCCGCGTTTCATGATCTCTCGCGGCCCGCGTTATCTATCTATAACTCTTATGCGGCCCGCTTGAACTAAAGGATTCAACGATATCAGGTTTAGACCCTGATACTGCCCGCGTGAAAGGTTTGGGTGGGTCTACGCGGCCCGCCTCAACTCAATATTTCATGTTTTTCATTTATTTTATAAACTCTAACATATTTCAGGCTCGGTTTTCACATACGGGGTATAATATAAGACATATTGGGACATTTTAAGATATAATACGGTGTTAGACATATTATGAGAGTGTTGGTTTTTACCGAGGGTTGTTACATTCTCCCCACCTTGTTTTAGAGCTCGTCCTCGAGATCTACTGGAATAAATATGGATATTTCCTTTGCATCTCAGACTCGAGTTCCCATGTGTACTCAGGTCCTCTTTTGGAGTCCCATTTCACTTTGACCAGAACTAATCTCTTATGTTTGAGATTCTTGACTTTCCTGTCTTCAATTTGTAGAGGCCTTTCTACAAATTTGAGTTGTTCATTTACCTCTATATCCTTAAGAGGCACTATCAGTGATTCACCAGTTAAACACTTCTTGAGATTAGATACATGAAACACGTCATGTATTCCTGCCATTTCCTCTGGCAGTTGTAGTTGATAGGCTACAGGTCCTATTCTTCTAATAATCTCAAAAGGTCCAATATACCTGGGACTTAGCTTTCCTCTTTTGATGAATCTTACTACTCCTTTCCAAGGAGAGACTTTCAATAATACTTTATCTCCTATTTGAAACTCTAATGGCTTGCGTCGGTTATTGGCATAACTCTTTTGTCGATCACGTGCTGCTTTCAGTCGTTCCTTGACTTGAATAATCTTGTCAGTTGTTTCTTGCACTATCTCAGGTCCAGATAGTTGCTTTTCCCCAATTTCTGCCCAACAGACTGGGGTTCGACACTTTCTTCCATAAAGTGCTTCGAATGGTGCAGCATTGATACTTGTGTGATAACTATTATTGTAAGAAAATTCTATTAAAGGTAAATGATCATCCCAATTACCTCCGAAATCGATTACACAAGCTCTAAGCATGTCCTCCATTGTTTGAATTGTCCTTTCGCTTTGTCCATCCGTTTGTGGATGATAAGCTATGCTTAACTTTAACTTGGTTCCCATTGCTTTTTGGAAACTTGACCAAAAATGAGATGTAAAGCGGCTATCTCTATCAGAAACAATTGATAAAGGAATACCATGTAAAGAAACAATTTCATTTACATACAATTTAGATAATTGTTCCATACTAATTGTTTCCTTCATTGGTAGAAAATGAGTTGACTTGGTTAGCCTATCTACAATCACCCAGATTGTATCATTTCCTTTCCTAGTTTTGGGTAATTTAGTAACAAAATCCATTGTTATTAATTCCCATTTCCAAACTGGCATTTCTAATTGCTGTAACAAACCTGACGGTTTCTGATGTTCAGCTTTAACTTGTGAACAAGTTAAACATTTAGAAACATAAGCTGCTATGTCTTTCTTCATTCCTATCCACCAGAATTTTTTCCTTAAATCCTGGTACATTTTATCACTTCCTGGATGCATCGTATACTTAGATTTATGGGCTTCTTCTAATATACGATGACGTAGGTTTCCTAATTTAGGTATCCACATTCTATTTTCATGGAATCTCCAAATTCCAACTGTTCCTTGTTCCAATTCTTTTAGCATACCTTTTAATTTTTCAGTATCATCCTTGATTACTGATTCTTGTGCTTCTCTTATTTGATCATTTAAATCTACTTGCAGATTTAATTTAAGAGAACGTACCCTTTTTGGCTTTTCATGATACTTTCAACTTAAAGCATCTGCTACTACATTTGCTTTTCCTTCATGATACTGGATATCACAATCATAGTCACTAAGAAATTCCATCCAGCGTCTTTGCCTCATATTCAACTCTTTTTGCTTGAAAACATACCTTAGACTCTTATGATCGGTGAATACAATAAACTTACTACCATAAAGGTAATGTCTCCAAATTTTAAGAGCAAAAATTATAGCTCCTAATTCCAAATCATGGGTTGAATAATTCTCTTCATGATTCTTAAGTTGTCTAGATGCGTAAGCTATAACATTTTGTCGTTGCATCAATACACATCCATAACCTAGTTTGGAAGCATCACAATAGACTACGAAGTCTTTAGCTCCTTCTGGTAATGCTAATATGGGTGTATGGGTTAATCTTTGCTTAAAGATTCTAAATGCTTCTTCTTGTTTTAATCCCCATTCAAACTTAACAGATTTACAGGTTAACTTAGTTAAGGGAATGACTATTCTAGAAAAATCTTTAATAAATCTTCTATAATAACCAGCCAATCCTAAGAAACTTCTAACTTTGGTTGGTGATTCAGGGGTTTTCCATTTAGTAATTGCCTCAATCTTTGTTGGATCTACATGAATTCCTTCATGGTTAACTAAATGTCCAAGGAATTGTACCTGTTCTAACCAGAATTCGCACTTAGAAAACTTAGCATAAAGTTTTTCCTTTCTTAACAGACTTAAAAGTGCATGCAAATGCTTTGCATGATCCTCTTTACTCTTAGAGTAAATTAGAATATCATCTATAAAAACAATTATGAATTTATCCAAATATGGCTTACATATTCGGTTCATCATGTCCATAAATGCAGCTGGGGCATTGGTTAAACCAAATGGCATGACAGTAAATTCATAATGTCCATACCTTGTTCTAAAAGCAGTTTTAGGAATGTCCTCTTCCTGTACCTTTAATTGATGATATCCTGACCTTAAATCGATTTTAGAGAAAAATCGAGCTCCTTGTAGCTGATCAAATAGATCATCGATTCTTGGTAATGGGTACCGATTCTTAATCGTGACCTTGTCTAATTCACGGTAATCAATACACATACGCATTAATCCGTCCTTCTTTTTAACAAACAGTATCGGCGCTCCCCATGGCGACGAACTGGGTTGTATAAATCCTTTCTCCAATAATTCATCTAATTGTTTCTTCAGCTCCTGCATTTCGGCGGGTGCCAAACGGTAAGGTGCTTTGGCAATTGGTGCTGTTCCTGGTAGCAATTGAATTCTGAATTCAACTTCTCTCTCCGGAGGTTGCCCTGGCAATTCTTCTGGAAAGACGTCTGAAAACTGAGACACTACTGGAATGTCTTTTAGTTCTTTTCCTTTAGTATTAGTGATTATAGAAATCAAATCCACTATGGAACCTTTTCTTATATAACTTGCAGTTTTCATCACAGATATGAATTTTGTGGATCTAAAGAGCTTATCTTCTTTAATTGTGATCGTTTTACCTTTTGGTGAATTTACTTGAATTAACTTTTGATCACATAAAATACTGGCTTTATTGGCTATTAACCAATCCATTCCTAAAACAACATCGAATCCTGCCAGATTCACGGGATATAGATTTGCTATAAATTTCTGATTTAAAATTTCTATACTAGCTCCTTGCAATATTTCAGAAATCCTAATAGTTTCTCCATTGGCTGTCTCTACTAGACATTCTTGTGGTAGTTTAGTTAATGACTGATTTAGAATTTTGCTAAACGAAGTATTGATAAAACTTTGGTTTGCACCAGAGTCAAATAATACCTTAGCAAAAATATCATTAACTAAAAACATACCAACTATGACATCAGGGATCATTTTGGCTTCTTCTGCAGTCAGAACAAATGCTCTAACATTTTTGGCATTCTTGTTGTCTGTGGCTGGAGCTAATTTCGGACAATTAGGCTTGATATGACCTTGTTCTCCGCAGTTGTAACATATCCGGATGTTTGCTTTCTTTCTGCAATTTTCTTCCTTGTGTCCCGATATTTTGCAAAAGTTACAGTATATGGAGCATCTTCCTGAATGCTTTCTTTTGCAATGCTTACAGTTGGGTGCAGAGGTAGAACTTATATTTCTTCCACGGTTAGAATTTCCAGAACGAAATTCTTGAGTCAATTTCTGGGTTAGGTTCCTCCTTTGATCCTCTTCTCGAGTACGGACTAATTCATCAGTCAAGGTATTGGCTAGTTCTACAGCTTCTTCTATAGTTTGAGGCCTAGCTGCCTTGACTACATGTCTTATCTCTCCAATTAATCCCCAAATATAACGGGAAATTAACACTGGTTCTGGTGAAGCAAGGGTTGGCACTATTCTAGCATATTCAAAGAATATCTTAGTATATCCCTTACTATCCACACCAGTCATCCTAAGATTTAGGAATTTGTTTGCTATCTGTTCCTTCTCATTGGGTGGGCAGAATTTCCTTTCTACCTTGTTCTTAAATTCTTCCCATTCCATATTGTAGGTTTGATCACTTCCTCTTATCTGGAGGATAGTGTTCCACCATTCTAGTGCTGCATTCTTAAACAGGTTAGAAACAAACAGTATATTATCTTCTTCAGCACACTTGCTTATCCTTAAGACTGCCTCAGTCTTCTCTATCCAGCGTCAGGTTGCAATGGCCCCTTCGTTGCCCGAGAATTCCATTGGTTTACAAGACTAGAATTCTTTATAAGAACAACCATAAGGCATGGTTCTTCTTCTTTTGGGAATAGGCAATTGAAGTACAGGACCATTGTTCACGCTGTTTTCTGGTTCAACTGGTCGCTTACTGCTATGCTTACTTTTATTATCAGCATCTTTAACAGTTTGAAGAATAAATGGCATTGCATCTATAATTCCCTGTGCTACTATGTGTTGGATAGCACTATTATCCAATTGGTTCCCATTGTTATTGATGCTTGGATTTTCATTAACCACGTTAATGTTACTCTGGTTATCATTATTCAGATTTCCTTGATTTTCTTCGTCAGCCATCTGAATTTTAAACAATTACCCCATATTAATATCACAAATAATATTTTAATATAGTTAATCACATGACACGCATTTTTGCCAAAAGCGTCGATTATTGCGACTATACTCTTTTCATATACTATGCGTCTATTACACACTAGTACTGAAATAAAGATTACAATACCAACAGAAAAAAATTACACTAATAGTACTATGCATCCGTACACACATATTTTATTTTATTTTTATTATATTGCTAATACTATTACCATCTCTTCCATCCCATCACGGATATGGATTTATCCAAAAATCCATATTACGTTCATCGTATTTCCATACGAGACGTTCTCCCACCTGACGCATTCTCTCACTGCTTTCTAAAATTCCCTCCCCGAAAGTCCTAAGTTCTTGCACGTTTTCTGCACTCATTGGGGGTGCAGGTTCTCGGACTGAGTTTGGAATCTGGGGTGCGGTTTCCTGATATGGGGGTGACCGTTCCTGAAATTGGTAAGGATCCTCTAAAATCTCCCTAATATAGTTATCATGGTAATAGGGATCTAAAGGGTCCATACCTGGATAGGCTTCTATGTTCTGTATGGGTGGATATTCCTGGATAGGGTAACGTTGCATAAAGTCCCTATTGTCGTCCCACCAGGGGTCGTAATTTGGGTCTAGGGGGTTTGGTGCAGGTATCCTAGGAATTTCTTCTGGATTAAAGTCATGCATCTCCACTTGGTTTTCCTGGTTTTCTATCTCCATAGGTTGATCTGGGTTTTGTGGTTGTGGGGCTACTAATTGTTCCAGACTTGGGTCAGCAGCAGTTGTAGCTAAGATATGAAAATTAGCTAGGCTTCTATTAAGCATATCCCGTGTATTGACATCTATTCTACGCTTAGCAGCTGCTAGAACTCTTTGCTGTTGCAATTTTCGCATTCTCTTCCTACGAGCAAAAGCTTCCTTACTGAACCATCCTCGTTTCTTATGAGGGAATGGCTCTTCTGACTGAGCTCTAAAAGCAAACATTCCTTCTTCTTGATCAGCAGTATACCCAGAGAGGGCAGGCTGTGAAGAGGTACCTTCACTCTTAGGTGAATCAGACAATTGACGATTCATGTCTGATGGTCCTTGATCACTCATTCTGTATACTATCAAATAGTCAAATAACACATAACCAATAAATACAGTTATGCACATATTTCCATAATTTATTTCCTAACATAAAATTTAGAATTTAAGTGTCAGCATAACACTTCTTTGGCTCAGACCAGTGGCTAGGCTCTGATACCACCTTCTGTCGCAACCCCCGATCCCTTATCTATCCCGGGAACGGGCGGACGCGAACTCAGTAGTGGTGGTATCAGTTATTAAATCTTGCAGCGGAATTTACATCAGGACCATAGTTAGGAAATGTTTATCAGAGTAAAACCACCTCATTTAATATTAATAATCACATGGGTAAAACCCACATTTCTTATTACAATACATTTATAGGGATAAACCCTATTTTATTTAATTTAAAACATCGTTTCTTAGATAACTTTTATAGCCACTTATTTTCCAAGCCGTCAGTGCTCTCGAGCTGGCTTTTTTCCAGTTGGCTTTCACATTGTGTTACCTGAAACATGTTTTAAAAATATTTTGTCAGCGGAAAATACTGGTGAGTGAATCCCAGTTTAATCAAGAAACCTATTATTAATTAACACAGTATTGAGAGCGATCACATTATTTATTTCTACACAATTACTCATTCAGTACTTGCCACTCGAGCGGATCTATGGCTATGGTCAAATTACCCATTGGCTAACTCGTTGTCCAATGGTAATGTACTGTCGTTCCCGACTTACTACTCGCAAGTAGTAATAAATTTTGTATACAAAACCCCATAATACTGGCAGTAATTGAAGAACTACAAAGACTCAATCACCGCTTAATCGCATTGTAAAACAATTAAGGTTTTGTAAAACATTCCAAAAACATTAACAAAAAGAGGATAAACTCACAAAAGGAGTTTATAAAAAGAGGATAACTCACTTTGCTATCTTAGACTTCTTGTAAGGGTTTCCTGGATATAATCTATAATTTATACAAATGTACATTGGTTAGTATTATAACCCTTTGAAAATATTAATGATACCCTCCCCGAGACGGCATTCCAACAACTACGTCGGGCAGAACCACTACAGTTGTTACGGAACCCTAAATCAATCGGACAACGTAACTATTACGAAACTGGGGTTATAATACTTACAACGTAGCAGAACCTCGCTAATTAGGGGTATAATACCCAACTATTATGCTTATAACTTCAGAAATTCGAGATTGAGAATTGAGAATGAGCGACGGAAAACGAAAACTGATGCCTGCTATTTATATTGCTGAAATACGACTCTCACGTGGCCCGCATAAAACACAGGCCAGGGTTACGCGGCCCGCGTCAACCCTGGTCAACACTATAGCTTAGCCCGGTCACCAAGTAGACCCGACACGATATCGACACGTGTCAGCACCGGATGTCTCCGCGTTTCATGATCTCTCGCGGCCCGCGTTAACTATCTATAACTCTTACGCGGCCCGCTTGAACTAAAGGATTCAACGATATCAGGTTTAGACCCTGATACCGCCCGCGTGAAAGGTTGGGGTGGGTCTACACGGCCCGCCTCAACTCAATATTTCATGTTTTTCATTTATTTTATAAACTCTAACATATTTCGTCTCGGTTTTCACATACGGGGTATAATATAAGACATATTGGGACATTTTAAGATATAATACGGTGTTAGACATATTATGAGAGTGTTGGTTTTTACCGAGGGTTGTTACAGGCAAGACCAAGTCCAATCACATACTCCTGCAAAACAAGCTCACGCATAATGAAGACAATCGTTAGTATAAGGATAACAATAAGGATCCTGAATCCTGATCCTACAACACCTTCTGAGGATCCTTAATTCAAACAGAATTCATGATCCTGGCAGCACTTGAGGATCCATGATCCTTAGGATTGGAAAATCCTCCCCTAAAAATTACCCCCAAAATATAAGGAGTAAAGTGTAAATTAGCGAGTTATATTTTTTGATCGTATCTGCAACTAACTAACGGATATATAGCCATTACAATCTAACTAGTCGTTGCAAGTTATACGTCATTGAAGTGACATCCCTGCAGAATCATCATTATATATAGGTTAGAGATAAGGACTAATGTGCATTTAAATTCGAGCAATACTCCCTTTAAATCCTCATTCAAAGATCAAACAGGTACGTCTCTCTCCTTTCTCTCTTCACCTTCTTACTCTGTTCCTTCTTTCTTTACCATCACCCATGACCAAGATGATGTTAAGATCTTCACCGGCTAAGGATCACCAAAAAGATAGTCCCCTAAAGAGCCAAGGAATCATCAAAGATTCTCCAAAGGAACGTTGCTGCTTTACTGATCCGGAGATAGACAGGATTCGTCATTGCTTTTCGGCGAACACTGTCTTTAAACCTTTTGACCCTACCGCCTTGAGTGACTTCGTTTCTGCAACTTGGGTTGCTTTTCCGGCCACCCCATTTTTGATAGGATACTCCTATCCTTTCCCTGCTTTTACCCAGTCTTTCTTCTCCCTTACCAGCATATCCTATATCCAGGCCATGCCAATGATGTGGAGGGTTTTATATACCCTTGAGAGAATCATTGAGCAGGAGGATATAGAGTTGGGAATGTCGGAATTGTCTGAACTATACAACCTTGTGAGCCACGGTTCACATCGCTTCTTATTCAAACATAAACCCGGTGAAGCACACCCAATCCTCAAGACCACCAAGAATGACACCAACTGGAAGAAGCGTTTCTTCTTCGTTAGGAGGGATTCTATCCCGGATGGAAAGGATCTTCCAAGGGAGTGGGCCACCCATGGTAGGATAGATGATCCTTATAGAAGGATCATATGACAACCCTATTTCTGTTGAGGATCACTAACATCTTTTTGTTTCTTGTGTGCAGCTATCTCTGTTTCTCATATCATTTCATCACCTGCAACAAAGGAGAGGATCGCTGCTTTCTGGAATCTTGATCCTGCAGTAAGATCATTTCAAGCAAACAACAAGGATTCTCAAGAAGTATCCTCAGGCTGAGTTACAATGTCAAGTAAGTATCCAATTTTATATATGGTTAAATGTTTAAATGAAAATAAAACAAGAATACTTATCTGTTGTTTTATATGGACAGGTGCTGAAAAATCTTCGAAGTCAGCCTCCCGCTTTAGTGTCAGTGATCTCAGCACTGTGGCTCCCAGGTATGGGAAGAAGAAGACTGCTGCTAGCCTAAGCACTCTAGTTCCCAAGCCTGTCACTTCCAAGGGAGGAAAGAAGAGGAAGGCCACCGAAGCTGACAATCTTGAAGGCCTGCCCCTCATCCGCCACCAATTTCAGGAATACTTTGCTGATGTAAGGATCACCAACTTTGCTTCATTATCCTGCCCACTTGAGGATCACGGATCCTGAACTTTACCTTGTCTTTTTGCAGAAATTCGCCGAGATCGAAATGCTCTTCGATGCATACGTTGAAGAGGCTGAGCAGAAGCATTTGGAATTCCAGAAATTCTTCCTGGCCAAAGATCAAACCATCTCCTCCCTCGAGAAAGATCTCGCTCTGGCAAAGCAGCAGGTGGTCATGGCACAGATAAATGCTGATCATGAGAAGCATGAGGTACTGGAGGATGCTAAAGTCTCTGCTGCCATCACCATGTACAAGATCAAGCTGCAAATGGCCCAAGAGGCTGAGGATCCTGACTTCGATAGGACCACTTGGGACAAAGAGGGCTGGAAGGCAAAGCTGCCCGAACTAGACGATGAGGAGGAGGCTACAGAGGTTTTGGCGATTGTGGCAAGTGGCAGCGGGAAGGATCAAGCTGGTGGTGCTGATGCTGGTGGTGATGCAGCCAAGGTTTGAGCTGCAGAAATGGGCGATGATGGATATTTCTAGACGCGGCCGGAGTCCATTTTTTAGGATTTGGTAGTGGTTTTTTGGCTATGATGTTTTAAACAATGCTGGGTTGTAATAACTAAACAATAGCTATTAGGGTTGAGGATCGTGGATCCTTTGAACAATAGGTAGGATAATAGGTGGTGGAGGGATCCTCTGTTTGGGGGATGAAACCACTTGTTATCCTGCCATCTTTCATTCCCTGCACTTTTAATACTTGTTAACAATGGACACCCTTTGCCAACCCAAGTGGACGGGCCACGTTTTACTAGTAGAAGCTAGGGTTGGCAATTTTGACAACCTTTCAAAGGTTTAACTTTTGGTGAATAAATAAAACTTTAATCTTTTGGCTATTTCTTGTGTTGTTATTCTTGTTAATTCTTCATTTTTCAACTGTTGTGATATACTTTCTTTGAATTCATAAGTAAAGAATAAATGTTTAATAAATAATGTCAAAAAGTTTTCGGATATGATCAAGGATCAAATATCCTATAATCGATAAATTCAAAAAAGTAGTATAATTTAAGGATCATAAATCCCGTTGTCAATGGATAAGGGTCACTTATATAAACAATGAATAAAATTAAAGTAATTAAGGATCATACCTGAGAATCCAAGTTAGGATCCTAAATCTTTAGCATTTACAATCAGGATAACCAAAAGACAAACCTTAGTAAAAGGTAAGGATCAAGGATCCTTGGCTGTTTGACTTCAAAAACCTGAAATGGAACATAACTTGGGACTAAGCCAATATAAGAGAAGAGTTAGCAACTGGGGACAAGCCCAACAATTCTGGGGACAAGCCCAAAAAACTGGGGACAAGCCCAAAGGATCTTGTCTAAACTGGAGTATGGCCCTCACTGGCGACTATCCAACTTAGTGACATGAAGATGCCAAAACCTTAGCTAACGTGAAAATGTTAGAAACCTTAGGAACGGATGTATGGTACGTCTACCATTATACGTAGGATCCCGGATACAGCCTGTACAATGAAATTGTCAGCCCCTAAAGCGAGTAATGGTCCCATTGCCATGAACTGTACCAGGATCATCGTGCGCTGCTGGCGATACTGGGGACAGGCCCAAAAAACTTTGGTCAAGCCCAAAAAACTGGAGACTTCTGTGGATACTCAATCCTTCGTTAAGGATACATGAACCTTCTACAAAACTCAGAATCAAGTGAAAGGAGGATAAAGGATCCAGGATCCTTTTCCTTGTATATAGGATAATTAAAGAATGAAATAGTTTAAGATTAGATCATTACCAAAATGAGGATCATTCATCCTCTAAGGATCCTTCGAGGATGTAGATCATGAATATTGGTAAGGATCATGAATCCTTATCACATGAAGTATTTCTTCAAGTGGACAACATTCCAAGCTCTTGGTAGCAAATCACCTTCCATTGTTAGCAATCGATATGTCCCCTTTCCTGCCTCAGCTTCAATCAGGTAGGGGCCATCCCACTTTGGTGCCAACTTTCCATCAGCAGGATTTGTGGTATTCTGAAATGCTTTCCTCAATACCATATCACCAACTTGGAATTTCCTGATGCTGACATTTTTGTTGTAGGCTCCAGCCATCCTTAGTTGATAACTAGCCATCCTTATCCTTGCCAAATCCCTGAGTTCTTCTATAGTATCCAAGTCTTGAACCAAGTTTTCAGCATTTCCTTCAGGATCACGAATGCTTGTTCTTGCAGTAGGAACCACCATCTCTATAGGGATCACTGATTCTGCCCCAAATACCAAAGAGAATGGAGTTTGGCCAGTAGCATTCTTGGGAGTTGTCCTATCAGCCCATAGTACATAAGGTAGTTCTTCTGCCCACTTTCCTTTCTTGGATCCAAGCTTCTTCTTCAAGTTGTTAATGATGATCTTGTTGGATGATTCTGCTTGACCATTAGCTTGTGGGTGGACTGGTGTTGATGTTATCATCTTAATCCCCCTGCTGTCACAAAAGTTAGTAGTTCTACTCCCAATAAATTGGGATCCATTATCACAAACAATTTCAGAAGGGATACAAAATCTAGTAATAATGTTTCTTTTGATAAAGGATATCACTTCTTTTTCTCTGACTTGAGCAAAGGCTTCAGCTTCTATCCACTTGGAGAAATAATCAGTCATGGCAAGCATGAATACCTTTCCTCCTGGTGCTTTGGGAAGTTTTCCAACTATATCCATTCCCCATCTCATGAATGGCCAAGAAGAGGATATAGGATGCAAGAGCTCTACTGGTTGGTGAAGGATATTACTATGTCTCTGACAAGGATCAAACTTTCTGGCATAATCCACAGCATCCTTCTTCATAGTAGGCCAATAGTATCCTGTCCTCAGGATCCTTGAGAATAATGCCCTGCCCCCAGTGTGGTTTCCACAATCTCCTTCATGAAAATCCTTTAGGACTTCTTGGATTTCAGGATCCTCTATGCATCTTAGATATGGATGTGACACTTCGGGTCTTCCTGTACGTTTCTTGGATGTTATAATTAAATTTGTGAAATTCTTTACTATGTGAGATACGTGCAAACTCTGTGAATCCTATGCTACGTGATTTTTCGTGCTATGTCACCTTATGTGCTATGTGATTTACATGTTCGTTTTGGTGGACTTTCGTGAAACTCTTGTATCTACGTACGGTAATGGAGTGTGTGTATACACATAGAGCGTATCGTTTGACTTTTGTCTAAATTTCGAGGACGAAATTCCAGGAACATGGGGAGAATGTGACAACCCGTACTCTCGTTGTCAAGAGAAGGGCATTTTAGTAATACGCACATTCATTATTATTATTATTATTGTTCTTACTATTATTACTAGTATTATTAAGTATTTACAAAATAATAGCACACGCGATTAGAAATTTAATTACGCAACACGGTTATGTTTTAAAATAACCGGGCCAGTATAGTTGAACGAGACGCGCAATCATTTGACGGGTCCATGCACTTGGGCTAGGCCCAACCCAACCAACCTAAATGTAAACCCTACCTATTTAAACCCCTCTTATAATCCCTCCCCCTCCTCATTTCCTTTTATAACACAAATCAAAAACCCTAATCACATTTTGAGAAATCAGCCGCATACCTCTCTCTCCCGACTACAATTCTCGGCGACCGGAGCCACGACTTCCGGCAGCCGATCTTCTGTCCCATCAACACCACCCTTCTTCTCCTACCCTCTCACACCACCCGCACCCCTCTCTCTACCCTCTCTCTTCTCGGGTTCGACCAGCTAGCCGACGACAGCACCGCCGTGAGCAGTGGCGGACCTGGTTCTTCCCCTCTCTGATTCTGGCCGTTGCTCCTGTAAAAAGACGGTGGATGGTGGTGTCTTAGCGGTGAACAAAAGTTGCCGTAGCAGCGGCACCAACGACGGTAACGCCGCCGTGACGGCGGCGATAATGCTTCGGACTCCGACAGGTTTCACCGGTTTCGTTCTCGGGTCAGAACCGGGTTTCTGTTCGGGTTCTACTCGGGTCAACCGCAGACATGTTCGGACCAGACCTTGGTTCATGGTGGTTCGGGACAGATCTCTTCGGGTGTTTGGTCTCGGCTCGGTTCGGATCAGAAGCAGGAACTGCTCGTGTATTCCTTTCATCTTTAGGTCAGTGTTATGTTATAGATATTAGTGTTTATTATAAATCCTTGGCTGTGCACTCGTTACTATTTGAATAGTTTTATATCCTTGTACTTTATGAGTGTGAAATGAAAATGTATGTCTATATGTGTTAGATGAATGATAATAACAAAAGGGCATTCGATGTTATTTGCTATGACAAACTGTTTTGATGAAAATAGGTGTTATGCAAACAAGATGAATTAGAAATCATTGACTGTTGTAATATTATTAGATATTTGAGACTTTTGATAACAACCTGTTAATATAATTTTTGGGGGCATTGGTCATATTAATTAAGTTAATTGACCTAGGGTTTGGTAATGATGTTTAGGGGATTGATGGTACATAATAATCAGAGTCTAATGATTGATTAATAATGATGAATGCTATTCGCCGATCTGTTGATTTAAATAGAAGCTTATACCCAGAATTTAAAAATCATAAAAATGGGATTTGTTCTTGATAGTGATGATTGTTTAGGGGTTTCATGTGTGAAGTAAATATTACTATTGTGCTAGCAAAACCGTGATGGATGATGATGTGTTATCATAAGCGGAATCTGTTGTGAAATGTTGAAAACTCTAATGATGAACTATTTGAAGATGCCATGAATATTTGAATTATGTGGTTTTGATCCAAGTTGGTAGTGTACGGTAGAATAAAACATGTTAATGAAATCTGATTGGATAGTACCATTCAGAGGATTCTAGAAACATTTGCATAGTTGCGAGTCGAGACCTTATGGTTATGACTCGAGACCACTTAGTGACCACTCGAAACCAGACAAACAACAGGGGACTCGAGATCGGGTAGGTTGCGACTCGAGATCTCCTGATCTCGACTCAAGCCTGACTCGAGACCTCATGGTTGCGACTCAGAAATGCACAACCCGAGAACGTCTGGTTGCGACTCAGAATCTCATGGTTGCGACCCGAGATCTTTTGGTCTCGAGTCGAGACCACCCGGTTTCGACTGGACTACCTTGCTTAGTTATTGGGCCGCACAAAATGATGTTTTGGACTATGTGCTACTGTTAATGTTTAACTGTTACTGTTTAGCTGTTTGTATGCTAGGATAGGCCAAATAACGTACATGCTAGTATGACATTCGTGCTAGGTGTTAGATACGTGTGAATTATACGTGACATCTCTTGCATGCGAACCTAATTAATATTTAATAACCATAATAGGGCATGGTTGACCAACATAACACAAGTAAATTAACTACCGAGCAAAGCAAAGGTGAGTTCACTACTTTTTACTTAAAGCATGCGTTCCCGGTGGTTGGGAAAAGGAACGAAACACTTTTTCCTGGTTTGGGATTGCTTACTATCTCCTTGTGCGGCATACGGTATTTCTATCTCCTTGTGTGGGATACGGGTAACAACGCTATCCCCTTGTGAGGGATACAAACTACTTTTCTCCCCTTATGCGGGACTCTTAGTTAATTACTGTTTGTAGGGAAATGCAACGAGCAACACTAAACGAAACTCTATCACTCAAGTCCCTACTACTTAATACCGATTAGTCGCCGGGGCCAGGTGAACAGGTTATTAGTTGATAGCGTTATTTAGGTTCGACCAGCCTCACACCGACCCTTGTTACTGGGAACGGGCGTGAACTAATAGACTCAGGCAAACCGTCAATGATGATAGAACATTGACAAACGGGGCACTGCGGAAACGTACGCTTAATTATGTTTTCGGTATTGGAAACACAGTTTAGTCGCTCACTTATGGGGTAGCTCCCCATGGCATGTATAAACGGATAAATTAACTGGTTAAAACAAGTTTTTGGAATTAAAACTGAAAAACTACAATCACGTGAACTCGCCAACGTTATGTTGACACTCTACTACATGCTTTGTAGGTTGCTCAATACAGTTCTGGACGGACGTTGCAATCGGATGGAGTAAGTGGTTCGTAAGTAACATGATAATAAACTTGTGGTTTCAATTATGATGCGGTTTCTTTCCCTTTCCGCTGTGAACTTAAACTATGTTTTGAAAAATTTAAATTGTCCGCTAATTACACCATTATTTGTAATAATAACTAAACGGTTCAAAATAATTAGTGGCTGGATCCTGGTCAGTCACACGCCTCGTGGTAGTACTCCACATGTGGATTTTGAGGGTGTGACAATGGACCTGCAAGAGATCGTTTATATAACATGTTATTCAATGTTGTGAATTGAGATACCTTGATTTTGAAAGCTCTGGGGTTTTCTCCTATAGGAATCTCTCCATGTTGTATGTATCTCATGATTGGAAGGATCCATAATCCTGAACGAGATTGTGTATCATCACTAGGGATGATTGCAGAATCCTATCCTATCTCCATAGCTACATGATCCTCAATAGTAGGGGTTAGGATATGGATAATAGGGATCTTGATATCCTCTGGAATCTTCAAGGATGATCCTAGATTGGCCAATGCATCAGCCTCTGCATTCTCTTCTCTGGGTACCTGTGTCAAACTAAAGGAAACAAAAGAGAGTGCCAATTCTTTGACTATCTCTAAATATTTAATTAGCTTTTCACCTTTAACAGCATAGGATCCATTAAAGTGATTAGTAATTAACAATGAATCTACATGTACCTCAAGATACCTGATCCTCATATGCTTGGCAATTTGCAAACCAGCTATCAAGGCCTCATACTCAGCCTCATTATTAGTAGTTTGAAACTCACAAGCTATGGAGTGGGGTATTATGTCCCCCTGTGGCGATTTTAGTAGTATTCCAAGTCCTGTTCCTTTGACATTATAAGCTCCATCAGTGAAGAGTATCCAAGGATCCTTAGTTTCTTCAAGCTGTTGAACATCTAACTCAGCTTCCCTTTGCAAGTCACTACTGAAATCCGCCACAAAGTCAGCTAAGGCTTATGATTTAATGGCAGTTCTAGGCTCCTATCTTATATCATAAGCACTGAGCTTCATTGCCCACTTAGACATCCTTCCTGACATTTCAGGTTTCCTGGGAACATTTTTAATTGGAAAGTTAGTCTTAACAATAATGGCATGAGTTTCAAAATAATGTCGTAATTTAGTAGATGCCATAATTAATGCAAGGATGAGTTTTTCTAAATGTGAATACCTGGATTCAGCATCAAGCAAACTCTTACTTACATAATAAATAGGATGTTGTGTACCTTCGTGATCCTTAACAAGGACCGCACTTACTGCTTTAGAGGATACCGCTAGGTACAAGGATAATAGATCCCTTTTTTCTGGTTTCATCAAGGCAGGAGCTGAGGATAGGTAATCCTTAAGGGCTTTGAGAGCATTTTCATGCTTTTCAGTTCATTCGAATTTCTTGTTCTTTCTCAAAATGTTATAGAATTCCTTGCACTTTTATGATGATTTTGATATGAACCTATTCAAGGCTGCGATCCTTCCTGTCAACCTTTGCACATCCTTGGCATTGGCAGGAGATTTGATATTCACAATAGCCTTAATTTGCTCTGGACTTGCTTCAATGCCTCTTTTTGTCACCATATAGCCTAGGAATTTACCTGCTTTAACACCAAAGTGACACTTGGAAGGATTTAGTTTCATATTAAACTTATCAAGGATATTGAATGCTTCCTCCAAGTCTCTAAGGTGATCCTTAGCTTTCTTGGACTTAACCACCATGTCATCTATATAGACTTCCATAGTGTGTCCAATTTGTTCCTTGAACATCATATTGACTAGCCTTTGTTAAGTAGCACCTGTATTTCTTAGTCCAAATGGCATAGCAATATAACAATATATACCAGTTGGGGTCATAAAAGCTGTATCCTCTTGATCAGATGGTTCCATCTGAATTTGTTGAAATCCAGATGAAGCATCCATAAAAGTCAACAACTCATGACCCGCGGTAGCATCCACCATGGAGTCAATGTGGGGTAGTGGGAAAGGATCCTTGGGACATGCCTTGTTTAAATCAGTGAAATCGACACATACCCTCCACTTTCCGTTTTTATTTTGAACAACTACCACATTGGCTAACCACCTTGGATACTTGACCTCTCTTATCATACCTGCCCGGAGCAATTTATCTACCTCCTCCTGGATAATGGCATTCCTTTCAGGTGCAAACTTCCTCCTTTTTTGATGAATTGGCTTGAATGACCTGTCAATGCCAAGTTTATGAGTAATTATATCTTTAGATATACCTGTCATATCCTCATGCTTCCAGGCAAAGGTAGTTTTCCTTCTTTTAAGAAAGGATACTAGATCCTGTTCAATGTTGCTGAGGATCCGTGATCCTATGAAGACCTTGGATTCAGGATCATGAGGATCCATAAGGATTTCTTTTACATCCTATTCTCTTGCCTCCAAGACGTCTCTTGGAGGATACTTTAGTTGCTATTGCTCCCTTGGTCTTGAGGCTGGCTTCATTGATGAGGTATAACAATTCTTAGCTTCTTGTTGATCACTCTCAATTTTCACCACTCCCCATGGACTAGGAAGCTTCACGCATTGATGATAGGTAGATGGGACTGCCTTCATGTCATGTATCCATGGCCTGCCAAGGATAACATTACAACAGGATAAGCAATCTATAACACAAAATTTTTGATAAGAATGGAGTCCTTAAATATAGATGGGGAGTTTGATGTCCCCCAATGTATTCTTGGTTTCTCCGCTGAATCCCACAAGAACTGAGGATCTTGGGACAATGTCTGATTCAGGAATGTTCATCTTCTTGAGAACATCAAGCTGAATGATGTTTACTGAGCTTCCTCTATCTATCAGGATCCTGCGAACAAAGTGGTTAGATATAAACAAAGTAATAACGAGACCATCATGATGAGGATCCTGAACATCAACACGATCATCCTCATCAAAAGTTATAACTTTCTCCTGTGTGATAGTAGAGGTCCGGATGGGTCTATCTCCATTATCCATCTTGGTCTCCTTGGCATGTCTTTTGGCTGCTGAAAAGGAAGTACCACAAATGTCTGATCCACCGGATATGAAGTTTATAACTTGTGCATCTGCTGGAGGAGCAGGAGCTCTTTCTGGGATCCTCTCAGGATCCTGGGTCCTTGGCTTCTTTCTTCCCAAAAGCTCTTTCAAGTGCCCCTTGCTTAACAAATAACCAATCTCTTTTCTCAGTGCAATACACTCTTCAGTGAGATGCCCGAAATCCTCGTGATATGCACACCATTTGGATTTGTCTTTTGTAGCAGCTGGTTTATCACTTTTTCTAGGCCATCTTGCTTTTTCACCTAAATTCTGCATTGCAAGGATCAGTTCATTGTTATCAACAGAAAAACAGTATTCAGAAATGGGAGGATAATCCTCATCATCCTCTTCCTGTTCAATTGCATGCACGTTCTGGTTGTCAGACTTGTTGTAGGACTTGAACTTGTTATTCTTGAAGTAGGATCCTTGCTTTTCCTGTTTCGAGGATCCTGCCAATCTCTCCTGGATCCTTTTATCATCCTCTAATCGGATGAATCTAAGGCCCCTGATTCTCACTTCATCAAGATTCCTGCATGGGGTCATAACAAGATCATCATAGAATAATGAATCCCTAAGCAATCCCATTTTAAAGGCTTCCACAGCCGTAGCTATATCCAGATTAGGAATGTCTAAGGATTCTTTACTAAACTTAGTGATGTAATCTCTAAGTGATTCATTTTGACATTCTGTTACCCTATGTAGATCACTAGTTAAACGTTCAAATTTTCTGCTACATGAGAATTGACTATTAAACAGATTAACTAGATTAGCAAATGAAGTAATAGAGTATGGGGGAAGACTTAGCAGCCATTTAAGAGCTGATCCTGTAAGTGTGGATCCAAAACCCTTGCATAAGCATGCTTCCTTTAACCTCCCAGGAATTGGATTGATCTCCATCCTTTCTCTGTATTGAGCTACATGTTCCTCTGGATCCGTCGAACCATCATATAGCTTCATAGTTGGTATCTGGAACCTTTTGGGTATCTCAACATCACAAATAGGTGGTGCAAAACGAAATATCCTATGGCTACCGTCTGCGATCTCAGGAATGGGCTTAACCACTCCTGGAACACTGGATATCATATCCTTCAGTTTCTGTAACTCCCTAGCCATAGCTTGATTGACACCTGTATCATGCATAAGGCCATGGTTAGTGTTATTAAGAATTATTAAAAGTGTTACCTCCTAGAGGATTCAAGTTTGGAATCCCAGATGTGAATCCATATTGACGAGATTCTGGTACGATGGAAGGACCAGAAGTAGCAATTGTCTGCATTGGAATGAAGTCTCCTTGATGTACATCTGAACTTGGGGGTTGTACACTTCTTAAGAATCCTTGATCATGAAAGATGTTGGATCCTTGAACCTGGAAGGAGGATCCTTGAACCTGAGAGGATCCTAGAACCTGTGAGGATCCTTGGACCTGTGAGGATCCTTGGACCTGTGAGGATCCTTGGACCTGGAAGGATCCTTGGACCTACGAGGATCCTTGAACCTGAGAGGATCCTTGAACCGTGTGCGTCCCCATATATCCTCCTGAGCTGACGAAGGATCCCTGATGCTGGAAAGAGGATCCCGAAGGCTGAAAACAGGATCCTGAAGGCTGAAAGTGAGACCCAAAAGCCTGACTCATAGTTGTTGTTCCATAACGCCTTCCCAATGGTCCACTCTGGTACTGGATATCCAGAGCTGCAGATTGCTGGGCGGTTATAGCTGGAGTGTCGAAATCTAGTGACCTTGGTATCAGAGGAGAGTGATCCTCCCCTGATCTCTTTTGTTTCTTGATGTCACCAATTTCCCGGAGGATCCTTTCGTTGGTTTTGTCCTGCTCTTGTATGTGATCCCTCATCTGCAAAATCAAAGAAAAAAGATCACTAGTAGTAGGGTTAGAAGAAACAACAGAAGTTGGTGGTTTTGGGAAAATGGGGCTTTGTCTCTTTGCAGCATTTTCAGCATTCTTCTGGGATCCAAAAGGTGGTGGAGGCAAAGGTGGAACGCCCTGTGAAGAGGTGACTGCCGGCATAGAGCTTGAAGTGTTCTTTGCTGAAGAAGCCATGTGGTTGGTTGTAATGAACCGAAATGATCACAAAAACAAGAATTTCTTAGGAATGAAGCACCAATTGCCCCACGGTGGGCGCCAAACTGTTTTGGTAAAAAATCAAGCAAGGATAATGTAACCAAATCTTTTGTTGTGAGGTGTGATGCTTGAATATATGAACAATTGTATGAACAACTTTCAAATCAAATAAAGAGGTGACACAAGGATTTATACGAGGAAAAAGCCCTTGATCAAGAGTTGATCTCCGGCATAAAAAACCTCGGGTGATGGAAACTACCGATCACCAACTAAGATTAACTGAAAGGTTGTTACAACTCGGGATGATAACAAGCTTGTTACAAGGATCACTTGCGTGCAAAAGTGTTAAAATGTATGAAATCGCCAAGTAAACTGTCGAGAGCTGTTCGAGAGTGTGTGTTTGCTAAAACTAGCCAAGTGTTCTAACTCAAGCTTGTTATCCCCTATTTAAAATTAGAAATAACTAAACTAACTATCTATCCGCTAATCATGCTAGCTTCCCACGATCTCCATAACGTTTACAAGGGCCAAGCACGTGCGGAATATTGAGGGAATATGCTCCACGAATATCAGCAAGACCAAGTCCATGCACATACTCCTACAAAACAAGCTCACGCATAATGAAGACAATCGTTAGTATAAGGATAACAATAAGGATCCTGAATCCTGATATTGTAACACCTTCTGAGGATCCTTAATTCAAACAGAATTCATGATCCTGGCAGCACTTGAGGATCCATGATCCTTAGGATTGGAAAATCCTCCCCTAACAGTAGGAGGTTTGAACGTTTAACTAGTGATCTATATAGGGTAACACAAGGTCAAAATGAATCACTTAGAGATTATATTACTAAATTCAGTAGAGAATCCATGGAAATTCCTAACCTGGATATAGCTACGGCTGTAGAAACCTTTAAAATGGTTTTACTTAAGGATTCATAGTTCTATGATGATCTTGTCATGACCCCTTGCAGGAATCTTGATGAAGTAAGAACCAGGGCCCTTAGATTTATCCGCCTAGAAGATGATAAAACGATTCAAGAAAGACTGGCAGGATCCTCAAAGCAGGAAAAGCAAGGATCCTACTTCCGGAACAACAAATCCAAATCATACAACAAATCTGATAACCAGAATGTGCATTCAGTGGAGCAAGAAGAGGATGATGAGGATTATCCTCCCATTTCTGAATATTGCTTTTCTGTTGATAACAATAAACTAATCCTTGCAATGCAGAATCTAGGTGAAAAAGCAAGATGGCCCAGAAAGAATGATAAGCCAGCTGCCACAAAAGACAAATCCAAATGGTGTGCATATCATGAAGATTTCGGCCATCTCACTGAAGAATGCATAGCACTCAGGAAGGAGATTGGTTATTTGTTAAGCAAAGGGCATTTGAAAGAGCTACTTGGAAGAAAAAAAGTCAAGGATCCAGGATCCTGAAAAGATCCCAGAAAGAGCTCCAGCTCCTCCTGCTGATGCACAGATTATCAACTTCACATCTGGAGGATCAGACATATGTGGCACTTCCTTTTCAGCAGCCAAGAGGCATGCCAAAGAAACAAAGATGGATAATGGGGACAGACCCATTCGAACTTCGACCCTTACACAGGAGAAAGTTATATCCTTTGATGAGGATGATCATGTGGATATTCAGGATCCTCACCATGATGGTCTTGTTAGTACTTTATTTATATCTAACCATTTTTTACGTAGGATTCTCATAGATGGAGGAAGCTCAGTGAACATCATTCAACTTAATGTCCTCAAGAAGATGAAAATCCCTGAATCAGAAACTATCCCAAGATAATCAGTTCTTGTGGGATTCAGCGGAGAAACCAAGAACACATTGGGGGACATTAAACTTCCCATTTACATAGAGGGAGTTAATTCTTTTCAAAAATTTTGTGTTATAGATTGCTTATCCTGTTGCAATGTTATCCTTGGCAGGCCATGGATACAACATGAAAGCAGTTCCTTCTACCTATCATCAATGTGTCAAACTCCCTACTCCATGGGGTGCGGTGAAGATAGAAAGTGACCAACAGGAAGCTAAAAATTGTTACACTTCATCAATGAAGCCAGCCTCAAGACCTAGGGAGCAATAGCAATTAAAGTATCCTCCAAGAGATGTCCTGGAGGCAAGAGAACAAGATGTTAAGGATATCCTGATGGATACTCAGAATCCTGAATCCAAAGTTTTTATAGGATCCGGGATCCTCAACAATATTGAAGAGGATCTAGTATCCTTCCGAAAGAGAAGAAAAACTACCTTTTCCTGGAAGCATGAAGACATGACAGGTATTTCGAAAGATATTATTACTCATAAGCTTGGCATTGACAGGTCGTTCAAATCCATACATCAAAAGAGGAGAAAGTTTGCACCTGAGAGGAATGCCATCATCCAGGAGGAGGTAGATAAACTTCTCAGAGCAGGTATGATTAGAGAGGTTAAGTATCCAAGGTGGTTAGCCAATGTGGTTGTTGTTCAAAAGAAAATTGGAAAGTGCAGGGTATGTATCAATTTTACTGATTTAAACAAGGCATGTCCCAAGGATCCTTTCCCATTACCCCACATTGACTCCATGGTGGATGCTATCGCGGGTCATGAGTTGTTGACTTTCATGGATGCTTCATCTGGATTTCAACAAATTCAGATGGAACCATTTGATCAAGAGGATACGGCCTTTATGACCCCTACTGGTATGTATTGTTATATTGTTTTGCCATTTGGACTAAGAAATGCAGGTGCTACATACCAAAGGCTAGTCAATATGATGTTTAAAGAACAAATTGGACACACGATGGAAGTCTATATAGATGATATGGTGGTCAAGTCCAAGAGAGCTGAGGATCACCTTAGAGATTTGGAGGAAGCATTTGATATCCTTGATAAATTCAATATGAAATTGAATCCTTCCAAGTGTCACTTTGGTGTAAAAGCAGGCAAGTTCCAAGGTTACATGATGACAAAAAGAGGCATAGAGGCAAGTCCAGAGCAAATCAAGGAGATTGTGAATATTAAGTCTCCTGCCATTGCTAAGGATGTGCAAAGGTTGACAGGGAGGATCGCAGCCTTGAACAGGTTCATCTCAAAATCATCAGAGAAATGCAAGGAATTCTATGACATCCTGAGAAAGAACAAGAAATTTGAATGGACTGAAAAGCATGAGAATGCTCTCAAGGCCCTAAAGGATTACCTGTCCTCAGCTCCAGCCTTAATGAAACCAGAAAAAGGGGATATATTATCGTTATATTTGGCAGTCTCTTCTAAGGTAGTAAGTGCAGTCCTTGTTAAGGATCATGAAGGTACACAACATCCTGTATATTATGTAAGTAAAAGTTTGCTTGATGCTGAATCCAGGTATTCAAATTTAGAAAAACTTATCCTTGCTTTGATTATGGCATCTACTAAATTACGCCATTATTTTGAAACACATGATATTATTGTTAAAACTAACTTTCCAATTAAGAATGTTCTCAGGAAACCTGAAATGTCAGGAAGGATGGCTAAATGGGTAGTAAAGCTTAGTGCTTATGATATAAGATATGAACCAAGAACTGCCATTAAATCCCAAGCCTTAGCTGACTTTGTGGCAGATTTCAGTAGTGATCTACAAAGGGAAGCTGAGTTGGAAGTTCAACAGCTTGAAGAGACTAAGGATCCTTGGATACTCTTCACAGATGGGGATTCAAACATCAAGGGAACTGGACTAGAAATACTACTAAAATTGCCACAAGGGGACATAATACCCCACTCAATAGCTTGTGAGTTTCAAACTACTAATAATGAGGCTGAGTATGAAGCCTTGATAGCTGGTTTGCAAATTGCCAAGCACATGAGGATCAGGTATCTCGCGGTACATGTAGATTTTGTTAATTACTAATCACTTTAATGGTTCTTATGTTGTTAAAGGTGAAAGACTAATCAAATATCTAGAGATAGTCAAGAAATTGGTAGACCCTTTTGCTTCTTTTAGTTTGACACAAGTACCCAGAGAAGAAAATGCAGAAGCTGATGCTTTGGCCAACCTTGGATCATCATTGAAGATTCTAGAGGATATTAACATTCCCATAATCCATATCTTGACTCCTGCTATTGAGGATCACACAACTATGGAAATAGTAGAGGACTCTGCAATCATACCTAGTGATGGTGCACAATCACATTCAGGATCCTGGATCCTCGCAATCATGAGGTATATACAACATGGAGAGATTCCTACAGGAGAAAACCCTAGAGCTTTCAAAGTCATGGTATCTCAATTTACAATACTAAATAACATGTTATATAAACGATCTCTTGCAGGTCCATATCTAAGGTGCATAGAGGATCCTGAAATTCAAGAAGTCCTAAAGGATTTTCATGAAGGAGATTGTGGAAACCACACTGGGGGCAGAGCACTGTTCTCAAGGATCCTTAGGACAGGATATTATTGGCCTACTATGAAGAAGGATGCTGTAGATTATGCCAAGAAATGTGATGCTTGTCAGAGACATAGCAATATCCTTCATCAACCGACAGAGCTCTTGCATCCTATATCCTCTTCTTGCCCATTCATGAGATGGGGAATGGATATAGTTGGCAAACTTCCCAAGGAACCAGGAGGAAAAGTGTTTATGCTTGCTATGACTGATTACTTTTCCAAGTGGATAGAAGCTGAAGCCTTTGCTCAAGTCAGAGAAAAAGAAGTGATATCCTTTATTAAAAGAAACATTATTACCAGATTTGGTATCCCTTTTGAAATTATTTGTGATAATGGATCCCAATTTATTGGGAGTAGAACTACTAACTTTTGTGACAGTTGGGTGATTAAAATGATAACATCAACACTAGTCCACCCGCAAGCTAATGGTCAAGCAGAATCATCTAACAAGATCATCATCAACAACTTGAAGAAGAAGCTTGGATCCAAGAAAGGAAAATGGGCAGAAGAGCTACCTTATGTGTTATGGGCTGATAGAACAACTCCCAAGAATGCTACTGGCTAGACTCCATTTTCTTTAGTGTTTGGAGCAGAATCAGTGATCCCTACAGAGATGGTAGTCCCTACTGCAAGAACAAGCATCCGTGATCTTGAAGGAAATGCTGAAAACTTGGTTCAAGACTTGGATACCATAGAAGAAATCAGGGATTTGGCAAGGATAAGATTGACTAGTTATCAACAAAGGATGGCTGGAGCTTATAACAAAAATGTCAGGGTGAAGTTTCAAATTGGTGACATGGTGTTAAGGAAAGCATTCCAAAATACCACAAATCCTGCTGATGGCAAGTTAGCACCAAAGTGGGAAGGCCCATATCTTATTGAAACTGAGGCAGGAAAAAGGGCATATCGGTTATTAACAATGGAGGGTGATTTGCTACCAAGAGCCTGGAATGCTGTCCATTTAAAAAGATACTTCATGTAAGAAGGATCCAGGATCCTTAGTCATCCCCATATCCGGTATACTTAAAGGATCCTTAGAGGGTATATGATCCTCATCCTGGTAATGATTTTATTCTTATTTACATTATCCTTTAACTTATTTAATTACAAGGAGAAGGATCCAGGATCCTTTATCCTTTTTTACTAAAATTCTGAGTTTTGCAGAAGTTCATGCATCCTTGACAAAGGATCAAGTATCCACAGAAGTCTCCTAAATTTTATGGGCTTGTCCCCAGTTTTATGGGTTTATCCCCAGTTTTTGGGATCGTCCCCAGTTTAAGGTATCTACTACCTTCGCCAGTAGCGCACGATTATCCTGATGCAGTTAAAGGCAATGGGACCAGTACCCGCTTTAGGGGCTGAAAATTTCATTGTACTGGTTGTATTCAGGATCCCAAGTATAATGGTAGACATACCATACATCCGTTCCTAAGGTTTCTAACATTTTCACGTTAGCTAAGGTTTGGATAGTCGCCAGTAAGGGCCATACTCCAGTTTACACAAGATCCTTTGGGCTTGTCCCCAGTTTTTAGGCTTGTCCCCAGTTTTTTTGGGCTAGTCCCTAGTTTTTTGGGCTTGTCCCCAGTTTATTGGGCTTGTCCCCAGATTGTTGGGCTTGTCCCCAGATACCAACTCGTCCTTTTGCAGTTGGCTTAGTCCCAAGTTATGTCTAATTTCAGGTTTCTGAAGTTAAACAGTTAAGGATCTAGGATCCTAACTTCATACAAGGGTTTGTTTTTTGGTTGTCATGATTGTAAGTATTAAGGATTTAGGATCCTAACTTAATTCTCTGGTATGATCTTTATTTACTCTAATTTTATTCTTGATTTGTCTATATTGCCCTTGATCTTTGACAACAGGATATATGATCCTAAAATTATCTCACTTTTTAAACTTTTCGATTATAGGATATTTGATCCTTGATCATATCCTAAACTTTTTGACATAAACTAATTTTTATACTTTCATTATTAACTTGTAAGTTCAAAGGAATATGCAATAATAATTGAAAGGTAAATAGACACAGAATGAACAACACAAGATAGTCAAAAGTTAAAGGTTTTATTTATTCATTCATCCATAGTTAAACCCTTCAAAGGTTGTCAAAATTAAATACCCCAAGCATCTACCAGCAATACGTGGCCCGTCCGCTGGGGTAGGTAAAGGGTGTCCATATTAACAAAGTCTAAAGTGCAGGAAATAAAGATGGCAGGATAATAGTGGCTTCATCCCCCAAACAGAGGATCCCTCCACTAGCTATCATCCTACCTATTGTCCCAAGGATCCGTGATCCTTAAACCTAAATACTATTGTTCAAATACAGACCAACATTGTTTAAAAACATCATCAAACAAAAACCATTAAACCATAAAAAATGGGCTCCGGCCGCGTCTAGATAAATCCATCATCGCCCATTGTTGCAGCCTAAACCTTCGCTGCATCGTCACCACCACCAGCTGCTTCTTCCACTGGATCCTTCATCCCACTGCTACCAGCCCTCAATTGCCAAGACCTCCTTAGCTTCCTCTTCATCATCCAGCTCCGCCAGCTTCTGCTTCCAAGCCTCCTGATTCCAGGCAGACCTGTCAAAAGCAGGATCCTTAGTCTCCTTGGCCATTTGCAGCTTGATCTTGAGCATAGCGATTGTAGGAGAAAGCTTTGCCCCTTCCATCACCTCTTCCTTCTCCTGCTGGGCTATGATCTGGGTCAGGACCAACTCCTTCTTCACCAGGTTAAGATCCTTCTCAAGGGAAGAGATCTTCTTATCTTTGGCCAGGAATATCTGCTGGAAGTCTAGGTTCTTCTGCTCAGCCTCTACCAGATTGTGATCAAGGAGCATTTGGATCTCAGCAAATTTCTGCATAAAAGAAGCATAAGATCAGGATCCGTTATCCTCAAAAAGTAAAGATCAGACTTAAGGATCCAGGATCCTTACCTCGGAGACATATTCTTCAAACTGGTGTTGGATGAGAGGGAGGCCTTCAGTGGGTTCAGAGGTCTTTCTTTTCTTGGCACCCTTTCCCCGCGTGCTCATGCCTTTAGGGTTCGGGATGCTGGGAGTGGCAGCTAGTTCCTTCTTGATGGACTTTGAGGAAGCAAATGCATCAAGATCACTGACCCTGAACCTGGAAGCTGACTTTGAGGATTTTCCAGCGCCTACAAATGCAAAACACAGATAAGTATTCATATTTTACATTCATTTAAATATTTATCCATACATAGATTTGGATACTTACTTGACATTCTGAAGGAACCGGAGGACGCTTCTTGTGAATCCTTTGCTTTGACTTGGAATGTCCTTACAACAGGATCAAGCTTCCGGAAAGCAGCAATTCTTTCTTTTGTTGCAGGGGTTTCTTGAATGTTAGAGAGCGAGATAGCCGCACAACAAAAACAGAAAGAAGGATCAGTTATCCTTAAAAGAAAAAGAGTCCTACTATGATCCTTGTCCAAGGATCCTATATCCTACCCTGGGTGATCCATCTTTTGGGAAGGTCTTTCCCATCTGGAATTGAGTCCCTCCTTACAAAGAAGAACTGGTTCCTCCAATGGGTATCATTTTTGGTGGTTTTGAGGATTGGATGAGGCTGACCGGGTTTATGCTTGAACAAGAAACGGTGAGAACCATGGCTAACAATATTGTATAGACGACTCAACTCAGACACCCCTATGTCAACACCCTCCTGCTCGATGATGTTTTCAAGGGTATAAAGAACTCTCCACATCATTGGCATGGCTTGTATGTAGCACATGCCAGTGAGTGTGAAGGACTGTGTTAAAGCAGGGAACTGATAAGAAAACACTATCAGAAAAGGGGTTGCCGGAAAAGTGATCCAAGCATCGGAGATACAATCGCTCTTCATCGAAGAGTCGAAGGATCTGAAGACAGCTTCTGCCGGGAAGCAATGACGTATCCGATCAATTTCAGGATCGGTGAAACGGCAGAGTTCCAGCGAAGGGTTTTTAGTTACACCCTGGCTCTTCAAGGGGCTGTCTTTCTTAGGATCCTTAGCAGGTGAGGATCGGAGAGTCATCTTCGCCATGGATGCTCGGAGAATAGAGGATCGGAAAAAAAGAATTTAGAGAGAAGGAAAGAGAGAATACCTGTTTGATCTTCGGATGAGGATTTAAAGGAAGAAACTCTCGAATTTAAATGCAATTTAGTCCTTATCTCTAACCCTATATATAATGATTGTTGTTGCAGGTGATGACTGTTGATGACATCAGCCTCGCAACGGCTATATCTTTTACTAACGGCTAGTCCGATAAATGTTGAAACATGACTATCCAATTCGATATCAACTAGTCATGTTTGGGGGCAATTGTTAGGGATGGAATTTTATAGTCTATGGATCACAAATCCTCACGTGCAGCCAGGATCACGGATCCTCAGTTTAGTCTGAATTAAGGATCCTCAGAAGAGGTTGCAGGGCTAAGGATCCAGGATCCTCATTATGATCCTTATACTAACAATTGTTTCCATTATATTTGAACTTGTTTTGCAGGAGTATTCGAGTGGGACTTGGTCTTTCTGAGATTCCAGGGGAATATGCCTTTTAATTCTGCACGTGCATGGCCTTCGTGACCGTTGTGGAGATCGTGGGAAGCTAGCATCTTTTTCGGATTGTTAGATTGTTAGCTTATTTCTATTTTTAAATGGGGATAACAAGTGAGATTGGATTATGATTAGCAACACACACTACTCTCGAGAACTCTCTGCAACTTATTGGCGATTACACACTTTTTGCACACTAGTGATCCTTGTAACTAGCTTGTTATCATCCCGATTTGTAAACATTGTTTGTTTAATATAGTTGGTGATCGGTAGTTTCCATCACCCGAGGTTTTTTCTGCCGGAGATCATACATTGATCAAGGATTTTTCCTCGTATAAATCATTGTGTCCAACGTTCATTTCATTCGTGCATTGTTCATACATTTGTTCATTAATTCAAGCATCACACCTCACAAAATCGGATTTGGTTGCATTATCCTTGTGTGATTTTTTAACCAAAATAGTGAGGACATGCATAGAGGTCAGGGGGACACATCTACAAGGCACACATCATTCCACCCCACTCGAATTCGACTTGTCTCCAAGGCAAAAATCCAGTAACGACTTGATGGAAACCAAGGTGGATGCCACTCGGTTCGTCCCAAGCATTTAGAGAAGTCGTTGTGAAATGCCATGGTGGGCGCTACTCGACTATGAGACTCGCCTTTGGTTGAATTTGCTTTTGAGCAAGGCCGGCTACAAGCAGGTGCAGGATGGGCCTGCGATCAGGGCCCAAATAAATATAGGGCCCGGAATATTTATATATATTGTTTTTATAAATAAGGGCCTGCTTAAAAGGCCCAATGGTCAATCTTAAAAAATCTGGATGTTTTTATAAATAAGGGTCTGTGTATAAGCATTTTAAAACCCAATTAAAAGTTTTATAAATAAGGGTATGCTTAAAAGACCCAAAGTTTTATAAACCCAATTAACAAGCCCAGCCCCAAGACCCAAGTGACTAATAAACAAAAGTTTGTCAAAATTATAACCCAATTGCGGGAAAACAGAATGTGAACTGTCGACATTCACGTTCACATTCACATTCAATCGTTCATTATCACCAGACATCAGATGACGACCCTGACTTGGGGGATTCATCATCATCGCAGCAGAGGAGGGGATTTATAGGTCGAAATCGAGTGAGAAATCAAGGATATCATCATCATCATCATCATCATCGATGTAGGAGGTGTTTCAAAGGGCGAATCCAGGGTTTTGTGGGGTTGATAATCTTGAGATTGAGGTATATAATTCTTATAATTCTTTTTTTATTTTATTTTAGAACCTTTAGTCTTATTGTGTGATTCTGGTTTCATATGTTTAGGGCCTAAATGCTAATGTTTAGTAACATTGTTTGATGTTTAATACTTTAAATGTATTATGTATGTATGTATAGACTTCGTGTGATTAAATGAATGTTTTTGTTTAATATTTAGAAATTATGCCTCCCGTTCCTAAATACAAACACCTATCCTGCCATATCTATTGAAAGTGAAATATTAAATTCTATCGATTACAAGGAGTTGATCGAGAACTTTGCTTCAAAAAACGCTAGGAGAACCACATTGTTTGCTTAGTAAGTAGGTTCGATACTTGATCATTTTTGCTACACTATTTTTGTTAATTTGTTTTATCAGTTTCATAACAATTATTGTTGTATTTATATATATGATTGAATGATTGATGAGTTTATGTTATATGAAGATTTCCGAATAGGGCCCAAATTTTTTATCACGAACAGGGCCAATTTTTTTTTTTTTTTTGTGATTTTCGGAGACGGCACTCCTTTTGAGCAAAGTTAATACACCCTTCACTTATTCAAGTAACAAACTTTTCCATGTATGTTGCACCAAACCAGACATTAGCAGTATGTACACGTTCGCAAGAGTTTCCAAATGTTCTTGCATATGTTGGAACATGTTGATGGTAACCTTGGAACCTCAACATTGTTGGATTATTTTTGGCATCAGGCTCTTGTATCTTGGGTTGGAAGGTTGGGCTTGGTTCATGATATTTTTTAACTCCACATTATGGACTGCAATGAGTCGGTGTTGATTTTAGTGAGATTGGTTTCGACGCGGTTGCAGGTTTTGTTTTGGAGCTGACGGGCGGTTGAATGGAATTGTTTCGGTGGTTGTGCTGCAACAGTTTGTGGTGATGTGGCCAAAGTAGGTGACGAGGCTGGTAGTGCGACTATGAAATGGGTGGTGGAGGTGTGAAGGGCTTCAAATGCGGTTCAAATCGATCGGAGCCCAGTTAAGATGGTTTGAAGCTTAAACTCTTGTCTCGCCAAGGCTTCGTGCACGTGCACCTTCTGATGGTACTCGGGTTCGGATGGGATTTTAGCAGCCACGGATGTGGATCACGAAAATAACAAAACTCAACCCAAAACACTAGTCTGGTGGGTGAGAGAGCTCATTTGGTATATAAACCCCATATTAGTCACCATACAATCGATGTGAGATAAGTCTTATACCTTGCAATGGTTTCAGTCCATAACAATCGATCTTCCTTAAAGGCCAACGTCCTCGTTGCTCACGGCTGGCTCTTTCTAGGCCACCACTTTGAGCCTCATTGGTCACGACCACGTTGGTCACGACTGGATCTCTCCAGGCCACCACTCCGAGTTTGGCTTTGATACAAATGTTACATAACAAAAAAGAGAACTTAACCCAAAAGACTAGTCTTATGGGTGAGAGAGCTCACTTGGTATTTAAACCTCATATTGATTGCCCATACAACTGATGTGGAACAAATTCCGTACCTTACAATGGTTGCATTCCATAACATTAACCATTTGAACCACCATTAAAAGCGAACGAAGAGGACGGAAATGCAAGAAAAAAAGTCAGGAGATAAAAACCATAATTGAATATATCTTAAAACAAAAGGTTGATGACTCACGTTACAGCTATGACCTTTGTTTATATATAATATTTGTCTGCGTAAACAAAGATATAATTCTAGTCTGCTTTGGCGGTTTGCGCATGTCCTCTTAGGGGCTGTTTGGTAACATCTGAACTAATAAGTGCTGAATGAATAAGAGGTCTGAATGAATAAGAGGTCTGAATGGGTAAGTGCTGAACCAGTAAAGTGCTGTTTGGTTGCACCTCTGAATGACTGTGTAAAATGACATTTTTACCCCCATACCTTCTTTACCTTAATACATGTTGAACCACCTATAAAAAAAAAAAAAAATAGAAGGCATCGTAATTGGCATCCATTATTCACTACACTACAAAACAAACCAACACCCTCATTCCCTACCAACATCATCAGCCGACACCCCTCTTTATCTCATCTCTCTCTAAACTCCGATCACCGGAGTAATGTCCGGCCGCCGCACGCCCTAACTCCTCCGCCCTCATCCACACCCGTTTCTCTCTCCCACCCGATGGCGGGTTTTTGTTACCGGCGAACACCCAACCCCCACCCCTGTGATACCCTCTGCACACCCACAAAACAGTTCTAGAACTCGAGAGAGAGAAGGCGGCGGAGGTGTTGACGGAGCGACAGGTGTTGATTGCGGTTGTGAAGGGGCGAATTGGAGGGGAGGCAAGGTGGAGGAGGGGCAGCGGGTGGGTGGCAGACTCCTTCAGCGATGGGTCAGACTCCTTCGGTGGTGAGGAGAGGGAGGCGGAGGTGTTGGTGATGAGAGGGTAGCAAGAGTCTTTTTTTCCATTCAGCATCCTCTTATTTCTGTATGGTACAGACTGAATGATACCATTGAGAGGCTGGCATTTTGCCAACCAAACAACCACACCTATGTCCGAATAAGAGGGGAACCTCTTAATGAATCATTAAGAGGCTTGCCAAACAGCCCCTTAATCGAGTGGTCAGTAGGGGTGAGCATGGTGCGGTTTGGTGCGGTTTTAGCATAAAACCGCAACTCATACCGCGAGGTGCGGTTTTTATTTTTTTAAAACCACATGTTGCGGTTTTTTTGCGGTACGGTTTTTGCGGTTTATTTGCGGTTGCGGTTCGGTTTCGGTGCGGTTTCGGTTTTAATAGTTGAATACATCTAAAAAAAACTCTCAGCAATACTTGAATACATCTAAAAAAAACTCTCGGTTTTAATACTGGAATACATCTAATACTTGATGGTAATTAGAATATAATTTTTGCAAGAGCAATGTGAAGAGCATATGTATGGGCTAGAGGACATCAATCAAAACAAGAGTTTGTACTAGAAACATGTCTAGAATAATTCATATTATCTACGTTGTCCCAATATTTATCATACTTTGTTTTCATCGATATAGCCATCTTTTTTTTCTGTTCATCTTGACTCAAAGTCATCCGAGTGATGGTTGCTTGCATTTTCACAAGTTCGGAAAAAAAAATATTCGAAGTTACATACTTTGAGCCGGATATCTTGGTTGTAACATCGAAAAATATTTTCAAGTAGTCGATCAGATTCCTAATTTAACAATCCAATATCCATGTGTAAGTATTTAAATGAGTTAACGACTTATTATTTTTATAGGCTAGAGATATTTAAATGAAAAATATAATAACATACCTAGCCGCGTCCCAATCAACACCACTCGGAGCACCAATTACTCTATGCTTCCTTTTCCTTATAACTGAGATCATCATTATAAGCACTTAATTCAACAAAAAATTCGAATTCCTACATCTAAAAACACATAGTATTACTGTATTAGCCATTAGGGCCCTAAATGCCTAAAATAGTAAAATCACTGTCAACAACAAAGAACAAGTAATTTAACATATCTAGGGCCAAGTAACACAATGGCTAAGAAGTAAGAACCCTACATCAAATTAGCAAGCAATGAAGCGTAAAACAATTAGCCATATTTTTGTAGATGCTTTAAGCCTTGCAATCATCCAATCAATAGCCTGATTTTTTTCGAGATTGTTTCTTGGTTTAAGAAAGGATTACCTGTCGCCGGCGAAGAAGCAGGAGCCGGAGAAGGAAGCAGAGCAGGTCCGCCGGAGAAGCAGCGCCGCCGGAAAGCTCGGTCGCAGCTGTCGCCAAGTCGCCTGATGTCGCTGATGATTTAGGGAGTTAGGGCAACGATCTGATGAGCTGAGTTAACCGTATAAGTGTATAACTGTATAAGGAATATAAGGAATTTGGGCTAAATTCTTAATTTTGGGCCACTTTTTTAACTGTTTTAACTGGGAGCAGATGATAGTTAACTTAACAAAGTCAAGTCTGTACTTTTTTTTTAACAAACACAGATTATATAATATATAGGGAATTTTATATTTAAATCTTTAAGTATATTATATATATATATATATATATATATATATATATAATAATTTTGCGGTGCGGTTTCGGTTTTTTGGTGCGGTTTTTAAAGCTAAAACCGAACCGCACCATACCTTTGCGGTTTCGGTTTTTGCGGTTTCGGTTTTTACGGTTTTTGTGTCGGTTGCGGTTTTGCGGTTTCGGTTTTTACGGTTTTTGGTACGGTTTCGGTTTTCGGTTCGGTTTTTGCTCACCCCTAGTGGTCAGTAGGTCGATCCCTGGCCTATTCTTTTTCTCAAATGGTGGACATATGATTCTAGACTTACTAAAATTAACATACGACTCTTGACTTACTAAAATTAATTTTTTATACATAATTTCAAATTTATTTATTTATAAAAACAAAGGTTGGTCCCTACATTTTCTAAATTGACATTTACATCCCTTATTCTTTAAGTAAGTTACACATTCTATTCTAACTTGATAGTGCAACGTGTAACACATTATTATATTTTTTCTAGCTATGCCTAACCACATTAATGACCTTACATCGCTATCTAAATTACTTTTACGACTCTACACTATAATGAACGAGACATACTCTTTTTATCTATGTCTAATGGCATTAATGTTACAAATGTAACGTGTGTAACAAAGCCAAAAAGGTGTAATGTAATGTGCAGGCAACACCCGTTTACAGGGGCGGAACCAATTTAAAGTTAGCCATAGCACGGGCTACGGCTCAAGTCCATATTCGTAGTGCATTTTTTTCGGTTTTATACAAAGGATACCCCTAAATTAATACAAGGATACCCCTAAGATCATACGATGTGGGCGTTCAAAAAAGTCGTTGTTGCTGCTCAAGGCCGTTCACATTGTCTCGTCCACGGCGTTACCACGGCGTTATTGATTAGGCCAGGAAATCTCCACCGGCGTGGAAGAGTTTTTGGCATCGACGTGGCACGTGGTTAATGAACGTGGATGTTAGTCGTTTAACCCCAACGGTTAGCTTTTAAAATTTAAAAAAAAAAAACTTACTTTTTTTAAAAAAAATTCTTATTTTACACTATAATTACAACCAACTTCTTCATTTTTAAATTACAAACTCCACAACTTCACCTAAATTTATACAAACTCTTAACGTCGTTCCACTTCACCAAAAAAAACCGAGGATGAGAATCTTTACGTGGATCGAAGAAGATTGCACTTTGCGAGTCGTGGATCGAAGCTTTGAGCCACCACACGCCGGATAGGCGCTCGAGCGGTCACTTTTGGAGGACAACCCGATAACACTTTCAAGCCTATACGGGTGAGAACAACCGAACCGTCGACTCCCTCTCATATCGTTTTAGGACAATCTGTCTCGATTGCGAAAGATTCAAGATGATCCACACCACCGTGGAGCTCGAGGGTGGTGATCTCGGGGAGGACGACATCATCCAAGTGGATCTCATCAGCTTTAGGCACGTACACCACCTTGAATTCAAGCTCCACTCGGCGTGGGAAATCATTAGATTTTTTATTTAAATTATATGTTTTTTAGTTTCGTATTTTTATTTTATGTAATGTTTTTAAAATTTATGTAATATTTTCTTAGTGTTATGTATTTGTTTACTTACTAGTAATATTTTTATAAGTTTTTAATACATTTTATATAATTTTAATTATAAAATAATACAATAGGTGTGTGACACGTGTCGAAAAAGGCACGTTTACACGCCCCGGGCCACACCGCCTGTTTTAACACCACGCCCAGTTCTTACGCGTGGTCCACGTGTCGCATCTTCAAGCTCTTTCACATCGTGTGGTCTAACCAACCTAACTTATAAAATAAGGGAGCTTGATTGAAACACTGACCCAATTGATAAGATTAGCCAAAAAAAACACAACTACGTATGGTAGCAACCTGGAAGAAAACCAAACGTCGCTTTGACCTCTCGGTCAGACTCAGACGTTGCAGTTTTCGACCTTCGTTCATGTTGTTTTTATTAATATTGTATGATTGCACAATAAAAAAAATTAGGATACCCCTGATTTAACGGGCTAGTTCCGCCACTGCCCGTTTATGTCATCACTGTACACAGTAACCACAATGCTTATATAGGTTACACTATGTTAAATCAGATACGTTGAAACACACATTTTTATATGGTTAATGCATCAAATAACGTGTCGTCTATAAATATAAGACATTGCCGCCACAACGCACGACTCAGGTCCACAATCTAGTTTGACTCAAACCACAATAACCTGTTAGTTACTTTTTAAATTCCAAGTTATTTACTTTTTTTTACAATATCAATATGATACTTCATAAATATGCAATTGCGTCATATAAAATGGTTATTGAAAGAAGAAAATAAATTTGTGTCGCTAGCCTTTTTTTTTATTTGTAAGAGAGGAAGCAACATTCAAGGGTAGTACCATTGCCCCCAACTAATAACACCCGGCATGTCAATTTTCTTTCAAAGTGCCGATTAGCCATGAAACACTAGCGCCACCTAACTATGCCATAAACTATTTTTTTTTTATTTAAATAAAGTCTAACTCCTCAAACAATAAAAGCCCACCAACAAATCCCAAGGTCATCAAACAACTCCAATGGTTCACGGCTACCCCTTAAGGCAAACCAACCTGCCTTGCCTACCCTTGTGAGTGACGACGGTGTTCTGGCATGGGTTTAAAGCCGGGAGGGACTTACCCGCTAGTGCCCCGTTGCCCTATGTTTCTTTGTAGTTGTACCACCCTAGAGGCTACATGTTTGTTAAAAAATTTTGGTAAAATGATGTACCACTAGAAGCATACTAATATATTTGGATCTTGACAAATACAACGAGATCTTTCCTAGATATTCATATCGTATTATAATAAGGTGATCCGTACAATATAATAGAATAGGACAAACCCTACCTTGGTTGATTATGCATCATTCCTTACTTAAATATGTTTAACTTAACTGCAAAGCATTAATCTAATTTTTATATAAGATTTTCAACAAAATGGTACTCATAGCCCTTACTTTATTAGGCCTTTTTTTAATCAAAAAATCTTCTCAACTCTTAATAAATTAAACAAATTATACTTTAAAATGAACCTGAATTTTAAATTTGCAAGAAAAACTGCTAATTAATCACATGTTTTAACCTAAAAATAATGTATAGCTTTTTTTTATATGATTTTAGATCACATCATATGGTAAGAAATTTGCCAATGTATGGTAAGTAAATGTAAGTTTGATTAACACATTACCCATGTCGATATAACTAGCTTGAAAAGATTGTATATTCATACTTCAAATACTATCAATATATTTTTGACACTCTATTTGTGGATCCTGAGTGGAGAAATTTGCACTTAAGTGTGTTTGTGAGGGAGAATTGTAGGATGATGACTTCCTATGAAGTCTCAACTCAGATAACAAAAAACAAAGTTGTGGATCCATCAATGCATTTTGGAGGTTTCTGTTTGTTGATGAGTGAGAACTCCAAAGTTAAGTTTGTTGAGTGAGATAAACTTTAAGATAGTTAAGATGTCGATAAGTCTTCAACCAATTAATCTAGTACGTAAAACGGACAATGTTGTTTGATATAAGCATCTAGAATTTTTTTTTGAACGGCAAGGTGTCACAATTTTTTGGGTGCGAGACACCCCACACCCCCCCTCATTGGGGAGGCCCGTCGCCCCACTCCGGCCAGACGTGAGTGTCTTAACCGTGCCCCAGCTGGCATCAGAGTGTGACCGGCGTCCAAAGGAAAAACCCCACAGGTGCCTCGCCCATCGTAGGGCTTGACGAGTTGAGAGCCGCCACAGAGGGGAATAAACCGCCTCAAGTGGGGATCGAACCCGGGCATCATGGGTAAAACCCTGGTGCCTCACATATGATGGAAACGGGGATCGAACCGGCGCCTCTTGCGAGGCAAACCAGCCTACCCACCGCTCCACCACATGATCATTGACAAGCATCTAGAATTTAAAAAGAGTTTTTTTTTTTTTTGAATATCAAACATATTTATTTTCTTATTTAAGAACACAAATTTCTTTAATTGAGTATCGACGGAACACAATCTCATAAAAGAGAGGTATGTACAATATGGGCGGTAGAAAAATTAACACAATAGCGAGATCTATCTTAACAACCCTTGCAAGAATACTCCTAGTCATCTAAAACAATACATTAGTGTTTCAAACTCTTGTACATGATAAGTTCTAGGATAAATTACACTTTTCGTCCTTTATGTTTGTAGCGGGTTGCAATGGATACCCTTTAACTTCAATAAGGCGGGAGAGTGTGAGGGCGCCACCCCCGCCACCTCAGCATGTATAGCGCCCATATGGGCTCCATCACCACACCCTTCAAGTGAAGAGGGGGCGCCATCTTCCATTCGCCACCATGGTAGCGCCAACTTTGAAATGTTCAGGTGGGGCCCACTAGTTTTAGTCCAATCAATTTTTTTTTTTAATTTTGTTCAAGTGGGGCTCCATCCACACCCTCCAAATTAAAGGGGGGATCCATGGCTGACTTGGATCCTACATGGCTTGATAAAGCCCCTATGGGGCTCCAACTACACCATCCAGCCTAATTATAGTCACAATCCTTTATTTAGAAAACGCATTACACATTTCGTCCTTTAACACTAAACAGGTTAAAATTTTTAGTTATATCTATCCATTTAAAGGTATTCTGGTCATTTCATGCTTTTATTTAAAATGTTCATTAATAAATAAAATAAAATATTACCACCACCACTAAATCCAGCCACCACCACCACAACCGTATCCCACATGAAGCCACTCATTATCGCCAGACGCCACCACCATCTCTGAAACCACCCACAACCACCGAACCACCATAAACAACCGGCACCACCGTCATTGTTCGTGAGTCTCCGACGATGAAATGAGAAAATACATACATAGCCTCATATTTCTTTAATCCTTTTCATGCATATCAAAATCATCTCCATATGAGATCGGTCATTCATATGTAATTAACTACTAGTAAAGAAGAAAAAGTTGATATGTTTGAAAAATGGACATCTTATTAATGGAAAGGTACTTTTGGCAGTAACTTTAGTTCTGTTATTCTAACCCAGCTACATTTATTCAAAACATTCCGCGGAAAACAAATCTTCTCGAATTTGGTGTATACATGAAATGGTTCGCTTGATTCCTTCTTATGGTATACGCTTAGGTTCTCTTTCTATGGAACTATCAACAATTATAATATCATGTCTCATGTGCCTGATGGTCCCAATTTCGTTGAAGATCGTTCGACGATCGTTCGAAAAAGCTAGAAAATTTGCTCGTTCGATTCCTTGCTCGGTTAAAACTGAGCCGTGATCGTATACGTGCCAACGAAATGTTAATGAACGATTATTTTGTGGAAAATCCGCTCTACAATGCCGAAACGTTTAGAGATCGGTTTCGTTTACCCAAAGAATTATTTTTAAAGATTGTTGGAGACATCGAAGCAAGCGAGGAATGGTTTCAAGAAGGTTACGATGCGAGGGGCAAACCAAGTTTCACGCCGATACAAAAATGCACGTCCGTCATTCGCCAACTAGCGACAGGTAACCCTCCCGATCAATATGATGAATACCTAGCTATGTCGGCCAGAACTTCACGTGAATGTTTGCAATTTTTTGCAACGCGGTCATTAAGTTGTATGGTAAAGAGTTTTTACGTAAACCAACGAGCCACGACATCTCACGTATTTACGCCGCACATGAGGCTAGATGGCATTTTCCCGGGATGCTCGGTAGCATCGATTGTACACATATCGAGTGGAAAAATTGTCCAAGAGAGTTGCGGGGAGCGTATGTTAGGGGTGACATCAAAAGACCAACCATTATACTAGAAGCGGTGGCGTCGAATGATTTATGGATTTGACATTCGTATTTCGGTGTTCCAGGTTCAAACAACGACATCAATGTGTTGCACACGTCGCCGTTGTTTCAAAGCGTAATGGATGGTACCGCACCTTCCTCTTCTATGTTAACGGACGACATTACAAACGAGGCTTTTTCTTGTGGATGGTATCTACCCGTCGTGGTCTGTTTTTTTGTGAAAGCTCCCTCATTTCCTGTCAAGGCTAAAGAAATCGTGTTCAAAAAATTGCAAGAATCGGCAAGAAAATATGTTGAGAGGGCATTTGGTGTTTTAAAGGGTAGATGGGGTATACTACACCGACCGGTTCGTGCGATGAACAAGAAAGCAATACATAGCATAGTGCATGCATGTATCATATTGCACAATATGATGATCAAAGAAGACGGACGTGCAATATCCCCGGATTGGGTGCCGGATCCTCCTACACAAGTTCAAGTTCCACAAAAAATCCAACTAGAATTGCCTAATGAAGAAACTCACTTTCGGTTGAGATACGATTTAATCGAACTAGTAGATTCTCTAGGTTTGGAGTTTCATGAGTCGGACGAGGAGTAGGTTTTTTTTTTATTGTAGCCTAAAATATTTCTAGTATGTTAAATTGAAGTAATATGTTTTAATTTAATTGAAATTTATAATTTTATTGTTTTATTGTTAATTTATAATTTTAGTGTTTTATTGTTAATTTAAAATAAAAAAATTTAAAAAATTTGTGAGTGATGGAATTCTATCACTAGTGACCACCCCCACTACATTTCTATCACTAGTGATAGAATAGTGGGTGATGACATGGCATAAGTTGATTGGCTATTGGGAGTGATAGAATTCTATCATTAGTGACCACCCACTCCCCTAAGTTGATGAGATAAAGCATATGTGCCTAGGGTGTTCGCCTTTTTGCATAATATCTCTTGTACATATCAAACAAATTCAAAAGTTTAAATAGGAGAAAATAGCTCAAACCGTAATTATTTTGCTTCAAATTTATGGTGTAGTAACAACCTAAGGTAAGGAGATTCACTATGATCGTCACCAAATCCAAATTAACACAACATAATTCTTAATTCAAAAATACCAAATCCAAATCCATTGTCTCAAAACAAAGCACAGTAAGTTATCAAAGTGTCTAAGCAACCTGTAAACTGAAAGTTCATAACATCATCCAATGCTAAGTTCCATCCAACTATTAATAGTCGTTTCATGTAGAAGGGTCGCATGACCTCCATCTTTGTGGTAATTGTGGCATCATACCTCTCTTAAATATACACCTAAAATATGCCAGCTTACCTTGGTGACTTCTAAGCTAAAAATCCATAAAACACATTCGTTCATTTTTAAAACTCGTGCACACGACAAGGTCTAGACACATTATGTCCAAACTCATCAAGAACCCTTATAGTTGGGCACCTTGACATTTTAACATGTCCACGATCAGTCCATACACATTACTTCCAAAATCTAACACACCATAAACATGTATTCACACGAGGAAATAAGTAATAAGCATGCTACTTAATAACATAGTTCATTCACATGTCTTTAGCAACTTAAATTGTTATTGCATGTATTTCAAAACTTTATCAATAATGTGGGTTCAAACCATGTAACGTCTTAACACCTGAATTCTACACACATAAGTGAACACATATGTTTACATGTTTTTTTTTTTTTTTTTTTTTTTTTTTTTTTTGCGTGAATTAGTTTAACTAGGTTTAATTAACTTAGTTAAAATTGTAGGTTAAATAGAAAGAAAAGAGGGGTTTAGTTAAAAAGGGAATAGAAACCAAACTTGGAGGGCTAAACTTATCAAATTGAAAGTCAAGATTGGTGGGTTAAGAAGGAGTCGACATTTTCCCTTGGTCTTCTTGAGAATGGTGATATGCAAGGAGAATCAAGTCTCCCCAAGGTTTTATTCTGCAATTCCAACTAAATCAAAATTGAAATGGGATGATTTTCATTGTATATTTGAAGATTTCTATCATTTATTGATATCTAAACCTAAGGTATGCTGAATGAGTTCATTTTGAAGCTAGAACTTGCTAAGGTTTCTTGTATCATGAAGATTCTAGGGTTCTTTTATGAGTGTTATAAAAATCCATGTAAAAATTTGTTATAATAGTGAGATTAACTAGAATTTAGGTGGAATCCATGAAGTTTGGTGATTTGGTTGAATTGATGGGGGTTTATTTAGGGGGTCGAATGTCGCAACCCTCGACCTGGGAGCGGAGCCGTGAGACACAGAGCTGGTGGTATCGGTGTTTGTTAATTTGGCAGCGAGATTTAAAACATCAGGATCGTAGTTAGGAAATAAATCTCAGAGTTTCAAAACACCAATTTTTTATAATAAATAAATGGGATAAAACCCATGTTCCATAGATAATACATTTATAGGGATAAACCCTAATTATTGAAAACATAATTTCCTTTTTATCTAGGTAACTTTTATAGCCACTTCTTTAAGCCTTCAGTGCTCCATTGCTGGCTTCTATTAGCTTCACATTAAGTTATATGAAACGCATTTTAAAAAGATTTTATTAGCAAGAAATACTGGCGAGTGCATCCCAGTTTAATCAAAACAAGTTTTTATAACTTTACAGTATTGAGAGCGATTACAATGTTTATATCTACCAATATACTCATTCATTATTTGTCATGTTGGCAGTTCCATGACTGTGGTCATATTACTCATTGGCTAACTCATTGTCCAATAGTAACGTATTTACTAGTAGTGTATACAAAATCCCACATACCAGCAACAATTGTAGAATACATAGACTCAATCACTGTAAGTAGAACTGAAAATATTTGAGGTTTTGTAAAACAGTTTGGTAGAAAAAGAGAATGACTCACTTTGTAAACTTAGGTAATTCTATAGCTTCCTGTTGCTTTTCTTGATTGTATTCTATTAAAAATACACAATGCACACGTGTTAGTAAGATAACCCAAATCACATTAGCCATACAACACGAGAAAGAACTCCAACGAACTTAGTCAGGTAGAGCCTCGAAATGCGTTACAGAGTCCTAGATCAATCGGGTAGGGTAACAAATTAGTAATAGGGGATTAAAATACTTACAACGAGGCTGAGCTTCATGTTTTAGGTGTATAATCCCGAGCTACTTTGCTATAATAGGGGCTTAGAGAGAAAAGAATTGAACAATCTGATACTGAGACCGAAGGCCTCATTTTATAGGTTGGAACCGCACTCGCTTGCTCCCCGCGAGCCCTCTCCCTCTCTTTTTCACGGCCCGCGAGCCAGACCTAGCTTGGGCTAGGTCTGGTTAATCACCACAGTAGGTTTAACAAGCACAGGGATACGTGGCGCAATTGAGTTCCGGCACACCAGGGGATCTCGCGCCCCGCGAAGCACACGACCAAGTTGGTCGCGGCCCGCGAGCGCCCTGTAATTCTTTATTTTATTTGATTTTTATTAAAACTAAACTGATACGGGTCGAGTTACGTGTATTCAGGGTTTATTTAGGGCGTTAGATGAGGGTTGTTATATCCTCCCCACCCTGTTTTAAATCTTGTCCTCGTGATTCGCTGGAACAGGTGTGAATATTTCCGTTACATTTCTGAATCGAGATCCCAAGTGTATTCTGCTCCTCTTCTTGAATCCCATTTTACTTTGACAAGAACTAATATCTTGTGTTTGAGATTTTTGTTCTTTATATCTTCGATCCGAATAGGTTTCTCTACAGACTTAAGTTTCTCATTTACCTCTATGTCCTGAAGAGGTACCACTAATGATTCGTCTGCTAAGCACTTCTTGAGGTTACATACATGAAATACATCATGTATTCCTGCCATTTCCTCTGGCAGTTGTAACTGATAAGATACAGGTCCTATTCTTTTGACAATCTCAAAAGGTCCAACATACCTTGGGCTTAGCTTTCATCTTTTAACGAATCTGACCACTCCTTTCTATGGAGGAACTTTTAACTATACCTTGTCTCCAACTTGAAATTCCAATGGTTTTCGCCTGTTATCTGCATAACTCTTTTGACGATCTCGGGCTGCTTTTAGTCTTTCCTTGACTTGAATAATCTTGTCTGTTGTTTCTTGCACTATCTCTGGTCCAGATAGTTGCTTTTCTCCAATCTCTGTCCAACAGACTGGAGTTTGGCACTTTCGTCCATAAAGTGCTTCAAATGGTGCAACATTGATGCTGGTATGATAGCTGTTATTGTTGGAAAATTCTATTAATGGTAAATAATCGTCCCAATTTCCTCCAAAGTCAATTACACAGTCTCTAAGCATATCCTTAATTTTCTGAATTATCCTTTCGCTTTATCCGTCTGTTTGAGGATGATAAGTTGTGCTTAGATTCAACCTGGTTCCCATTGCTTTTTGGAAAGTTGTCCAAAAATGAGATGTAAAACGACTATCTCTGTTAGACATAATAGATAAAGGAATTCCATGTAATGAAACTATTTCATTTACATATAACTTGGCTAACTGTTCCATACTGAAAGTTTCCTTCAAAGGTAAGAAATGAGCAGATTTAGTTAATCTGTCTACAATCACCCAGATTGTATCATTACCTTTTCGTGTCTTGGGTAATTTGGTAACAAAATCCATTGTTATCAATTCCCATTTCGACACTGGCATCTCTAATTGTTACAATAACCCTGAAGGTTTTTGATGTTCAGTTTTAACCTGTGAACAGGTTAGACATTTAGCAACATAGTTTGCTATATCCTTTTTCATTCCAATTCACCAAAAATTCGTTCTTAAGTCTTGATACATCTTATCACTACCGGGATGTATCGTATACTTAGACTTATGGGCTTCTTCTAAAATTTAGTGACGTAGGTTCCCTTGAGTAGGTATCCAGATCCTTTTCTTATGGAATCTCCAAATTCCATATGTTCATTTTTTGAATTCCTTAATCATTCCTTTTAAACCTTTAGCATCGTCCTTGATTGTTGTTTCCTCTATCTCTCTAATTTGATCATTTAGATCTATCTGCAGATTCAACCTGAGAGAGCGTACTCGTTTTGACTTTTCATGATACTTTCGACTTAAAGCATCAGCTACTACATTGGTTTTTCCTATGTTAGAATCGGAGACTATTATGATTATGTTTGTTTGTATGTTTTGATCAATTTGTGAATATGAAAACATGTAAAGTGCAGCGGAAATAGATACAAACTTTGTAAACACAATCAATGGAGAAAATAGTTTGATAACATTTGCTTCTCATAGAGTCAAAAGATTACAATTCAAAGCGAAAGATTATAGACATGCTTACAAACTAAACTCCCCCTCAGCCTGATGCCCCAAGGTTGGTTGCACACAAGATGAAAGGATTGGACATGAGGAGGAAAACTCGCTCAGTCAATCAAATGTAACAGTACAAGGTACTGTTACATTTATAGGCAAACCAAACCACTGAGGTATCTCAGCTGACGTCACCATGAAAGCGACGTCTAACAGCCTAACAACCTGTATCTACTGTCCTTACACAAACACTGCTAAACCTAACCACTGACTATACATAACACAGTTAATTCACCAAACAGCTGCTCTCCCTTTATGTCAGTGCTTTCCTCAAGGTTGATCAGTCCTTGATTGGGCAATGCTTTACCATCAGTAGATATGACCAGCAGTTGTTGAATACTTCATGGATTTGATCAGCAGTTGAAGGACCAGCAGCAGTTGTATCTGATCAGCGGATAAAGACCAACAGTTGTTATAAATCACTTTCAAGGGGAAAGCTTAATGTAAACTGCTGCTTATTATGAATCCACTGTTGTGAACCGGTTTTGGCTTTACATTATCTGTTCCTCTGGTAGGGTTCAATCCCAACATCCTACATGATACTGGATATCACAATCATAATCACTAAGAATTTCCATCTAGCGTCTCCGTCTCATATTTAGCTCTTTTTGCCCAAAAACATATCTTAAGCTCTTATAATCTGTAAATACAATGAATTTACTACCGTAAAGATAGTGTCTCCAAATTTTAAGGGCAAAAATTATGGCTCCAAACTCTAGATCATGGGTTGTATAATTCTCTTCATGTTTCTTAAGTTGTCTAGAGGCATAAGCTATAACCTTTTGACGTTGGATCAGCACACATCCATATCCTAACTTAGACGCGTCACAATAAACTACAAAGTCTTCAGTTCCTTCTGGCAACGCGAGTATGGGTGCATTGGTTAACCTTTGCTTTGAAATCCTAAATGCTTCCTTCTGTTTTAGTCCCCATTCAAACTTAACTGATTTACAGGTCAGTTTGGTTAATGGAATGGCTATCCTAGAGAAATCTTGAGTAAAACGTCTATAATATCCTGCCAGTCCAAGAAAACTTCTTACCTCTGTTGGTGACTTAGGGACTTTCCATTTGGTAATTTCCTCGATCTTTGTGGGATCCACATGAATTCCTTCATGATTAGCCAGATGTCCAAGGAATTGTACTTCTTGTAACCAGAATTCGCATTTTGAGAATTTAGCATAAAGCTTCTCTTTTCTCAATAATATTAGAAGTGTATGTAAATGTTCTGCATGATCTTCCTTGCACTTAGAGTAAATTAGAATATCATTTATAAAGACAATTATGAATTTATCCAGGTATGGTTTACATATCCTATTCATCATGTCCATAAATGCAACTAGGGCATTGGTTAAACCAAACGGCATGACTGTAAATTCATAATGACCATACTTTGTTCTGAAAGCAGTTTTAGGAATGTCCTCTTCCTGTACTTTCAATTGATGATATCCTAAGCGTAAGTCTATCTTAGAAAAGAATCGAGCTCCTTGAAGTTGATCGAATAGGTCATCGATTCTCGGTAGTGGGTACCGATTTTTAATCGTAACCTTGTTCAATTCCCGGTAATCAATGCACATACGCATTGATCCATCCTTCTTCTTGACAAATAACACTAGTGCTCCCCATGGCGATGAACTAGGTTGTATAAAACCTTTTTCAAGTAGTTCGTCCAATTGCTTCTTCAGTTCCTGCATCTCCGTTGGTGCTAGTCGGTAGGGTGCTTTGGCAATCGGTGTCATTCCTGGTATTAGGTGAATTCTAAATTAAACCTCTCGATCTGGCAGGAATCCATGTAACTTTTCTGGAAAAACGTCTGAGAATTTAAATGCTACGGTAATATCTTTTAATTATTTTCCTTTAGTGTTAATGATTATGGAAATCATATACACCATTCCTCTTTTCCTTGCGTAGCTTGCCGCTTTCATTATAGAGATGAATTTTGTTGACCTGGTCGGCTTGTCTCCTTTAATTGTGATCTTTTCACCATTTGGTGTACTTACTTGTAGAGACTTTTGATCACATAAAATACTGGCATGATTGGCTACCAACCAATCTATTCCTAATACAACATCGAATCCAGCTAGATTCATTGGAAAAAGGTTAGCAGAAAAATTATGGTTTAGAATTTCTATCCTGGTTCCTTGCAGAATTTCGCTTATCTTGACAGAATCTCCATTTGTCATTTCCACCAGACAGTCTTGTTGAAGTTTAGTTAATGGTTAATTGAGAAGTTTATAGAAAGAAGTATTGATGAAACTTTGGTTTGCACCAGAGTCAAATAATACTTTAGCAAAAATATCATTAACTAAAAACGTACCGGCAATCACATCCGGAATCATCTTGGCTTCTTCGGCTGTCAGAACGAATGCTCTGTCATTCTTCTTGGGTCCTTCGGTTGCCTTAGCTTTGCTGGTTGTTGCTAGAGCTAGTTTCGAACAGTTCAGTTTGATATGACTAGCTTCTCCACAATTGTAGGCTTGTAGCATAACTTATTGCTAGCTTTTTTTCTGCAATCTTCCTCCTTATGTCCAGACATTTTGTAGAAGTTGCAGTATATTAAGCACGTTCCTGAGTGCTTCCTTTTGCAATACTTGCAGTTGGGTGAAAAGGAAGAACCTGAACCTTTCCCACGGTAGGAATTACCATAACGAAATTCTTGGGTAAACTTTTGAGCTAGGTTCTTTCTCTGGTTTTCCTCTTGTGTATGTACCGACTCATCAGTCAGAGTGTTGGCCAGTTTTACTGCTTCTTCTATGGTTTGTGGTCTAGTTGCATTGACTACGTGTCTGATCTCACTAACTAATCCCCAGATGTAACGGGAGATTAACACTGGCTCTGGTGAGGCTAAGGTGGGTACTATCCTAGCATATTCAAAGAATATGGTAGTGTATTCCCTGCAGTCTATTCCAATCATTTTATGATTTAGGAACTTATTAGCGATTTGTTCCTTTTCATGAGGACATAATTTTCTTTCAACTATCTCTTTAAAGTTGGTACATTCTATGTTATAAACTTTGTCACTTCCTCTAGATTGGAGAATGGTATTCCACCACTCTAAGGCTGTATTCTTAAAAAGATTAGAAGCAAACATGATCTTATCTTCATATGCGCATTTACTTATTTGTAAGACAGCTTCTGTCTTTTCTATCCAGCGTAAGACTGAAATGGCTCCTTCGTTGCCTGAAAATTCTATGGGTTTGCAGGCCAAGAATTCTTTATAAGAACAACCATATGAGATGGTTCTTCTTCTTTTTGGAATTAGAGCTTGGATAAGTGGTCCATGATTTTCTTTCACGCTGTGACTTGGTTCAGTGGTTTGACGTTTATTTCTAAATACAGAATTATTATTTTCTGCTTCTTTAATAGTCTTGATAATACATGACATAGCATCTATAATTCCTTGTGCTACTATATGTTCGATGACACTTTTATTCACATGGTTCTCGTTATTATCATTATTCTGGTTTTCCTGATTTACTTCGTTATCCATCTGAATTGTAAACATTTATCAGGTATTAATATCACTGAATAAAATTAACACAAACAATCCACCCAAGCAGATTGATAAAAAACATCGAGCATTGCGACTTACTCTTTTTATATATATCTATATATGCATCTAATACAAATTACAACTGGAATTTAAATACTAGTAACTATGCATCGATATATATTTGTTTATCTAGTTTAGTTGATTATAGATATATATAATTTTTATCAAAGTAACAAAATTACACACACACACACACACATATATATATATATATATATATATATATTATTTTAGGTGCTGGCTTGTCTAGAATTGCATCTCACGCTCCTCATACTTCCAGACAAGTTTCTCTCCTATTTGACGAATCCGATTTCCCTCTTCAACTAACTCTTCGCCATACTGGCGAAGTTCCTCCACATTTTCTTGGTTCATGGGTGGTAGTGGTACTGGTACTGGTTCAGGGTAACGTGGTATGGGTTCTCCGTAAGGGTACATGGTATTCAATATATCCTGAATTGACCTGTTGTCACCCCACCACGGGTCTAAAGGGTTTAGTGTTGTATACTGCTCTATAGGGTTTGGTGCGGGAATTCTATGAATCTCATTGGGGTCAAATGCTGGGATTGGGAATTGGTTCTCTTAGTTTGGTTCTAGCTCCATTGGTTGGTTAGGGAATAAGGGTAGAAGTTGTGGTTCAGCTACTTGGTTAAAATTAGGGTCTGCTGTTGTATTTACTAACATGTGGAAATCAACTAATTGCCTATCAAGTTCCTCCTCCCATAATGGTCTACCTTCCTGGTTTTGAGTATTCATTTCTCTATTTGCTTTTGCTATTGCTCGCTGTTGTTGGAGTTTTTTCATTCTTTTCCTCCTTTCATGAACTCCTCTACTAAACCAACCTCTGTTTTTAGGGGGGAATGGTTCCTTAGATTGGGCCTTAAAAATAAAGATTCCTTCCTCAGAATCAGCGGTGTATCCTGAAGTTGGCTGGGATGAGGTTCCTTCATTCTTTGGGGAATGAGGTAATTGACGGTAAGCGTCAGAGGTACCTTGCTCACTCATACTGTAAACTAGAAATTGTCAAATAACACAAAATAATAATATACATATTTACACAGAACCACATAAGTTATTTCCTAACACAAATGGTTAAAATTTAGGTATTAGGAGAACACCTAAATGGCTTAAACCAGTGGCTTGGCTCTAATACCACCTTCTGTCGTAGCCCCCGACCCCTTCCCCAGGAGCGGGAGCCGCGAGACACAGAGATGGTGGTATCGGTGTTTGTTAATTTGGCAGCGGAATATAAAACATCAGGATTGTAGTTAGGAAATAAATCTCAGAGTTTCAAAACACCAAATTTTTATAATAAATAAATGGGATAAAACCCATGTTCCATAGATAATACATTTATAGGGATAAACCCTAATTATTGAAAACATAATCTCCTTTTTATCTAGGTAACTTTTATAGCCACTTCTTTAAGCCTTCAGTGCTCCACTGCTGGCTTATATTAGCTTCACATTAAGTTACCTAAAACGCGTTTTAAAAAGATTTTATCAGCAAGAAATACTGGCGAGTGCATCCCAATTTAATCAAAACAAGCTTTTATAACTTTACAATATTGAGAGCGATTACAATCTTTATATCTACCAATATACTCATTCAGCATTTGTCATGTTGGCAGTTCCATGACTGTGGTCATATTACTCATTGGCTAACTCTTTGTCCAATAGTAACGTATTTACTAGTAGTGTATACAAAACCCCACATACCGGCAACAATTGTAGAATACATAGAATCAATCACTGTAAGTATAACTGAAAATATTTGAGGTTTTTGTAAAATAGTTTGGTAGAAAAAGAGAATGACTCGCTTTGTAGACTTAGGTAATTCTATAGCTTCCTGTTGTTTTTCCTGATTATATTCTATTAAAATACATAATGCACACGTGTTAGTAAGATTACCGAAATCACATTAGCCATACAACACGAGACAGAACTCCAACGAACTTAGTCAGGTAGAGCCTCGACATGCGTTGCGGAGTCCTAGATCAATTGGGTAGGGTAACGAATTAGTGATCGGGGGTTAAAATAATTACAACGTGACAAAGCTTCGTGTTTTAGGGGTATAATCCCAAGCTACTTTGCTATAATAGGGGCTTAGAGAGAAAAGAATTGAACGATCTGATACTAAGGCCAAAGGCCTCCTTTTATAGGCTGGAACTGCATTCGCTCGCGCCCCGTGATCCCTTTCCCTCTATCTTTCGCGGCCTGCTAGGGCTAGGTCTGGTTAATCACCACAGTAGGTTTAACACGCACAGGGACACGTGGCGCAATTGGGTTCCGGCACACCAGGGGATCTTGCGCCCCGCGAAGCACACGGCCAAGTTGGTCGCGGCCTTCGAGCCTGTAATTCTTTATTTTATTTTATTTTTATTAAAACTTAAGTGATATGGGTCGAGTTACGTGTATTCGGGGTACATTTAGGGCGTTAGATGAGGGTTGTTATATCGAATATGGGGTTTCACCCATGACCATTCTTAGTCATATTTGATATACAGGTTGAAAGAGCTTGAGTTTTATGCTATGTTGGTATTAACGATTGAATGGTACTTTAAAATCTAGTAAGAAAACATGGTGATTAGTGCAATAAACTAGGAAGGTTAGGCATGAATTTCTTGTACATTGTGCCTTTAATGTTGTACGAACACCAAGTATTTGATGAAATGTCTAGATGATGATAACATGTGAAATTGTATGCAATAACTCAACAAATATGAGAGAAATATGATAATGGATGTAACTGATAGTAAACTAACACGAGTAATTTGTATTAGATGGAATTCATGTGGGAATTGACACGACCAGTGATTGCTTATGTGGTCAGTACGGTGTCACAGTTTCTTTGGAAACCTATTGATTGACACTGGGTCGTTGTCAAACGGATTTTATGGTATCTTAAGGTTACCATCTCTCCTGCGTTATGTACACGTCGGTCTACTTCTATTGATTTACATGCTTTTAGGGATGCTGACTAGGTTGGGTGTGCGAATGATCGGCGTTCCACCATAGGTTCTTGTGTATTGCTTGGGCCCAACTTCGTCAGTTGGAGTTCCAAGAAACAACATACGGTTGCTAGGTCGAGCATTAGCTCACATTGCTGCTGAGATTAGATGGATCTTGTCTCTTTTAAATGAGCTTCATATTAATTTACGATGTCCGCCTACTCTTTGGTGTGACAATATTGGTGCAACATATCTTGCAGTTAACCCAGTGTTTCATTATCATACGAAACACTTGGAGATCCATTTGCATGTTATTCACGATATGGTATTGGCAGGTATTTTGTGTGTTTCGTATGTCTCTACTAACAACACTTTAGATTGCAGATTTTTTGACCAATGGATTATCTTCTATTTGCTTTGACAGTTTGCGGTCTAAGCTTCATGTGGATGCTCCCCGTTCAGCTTGAGGGGGCATATTAAAGTGTTTGTGTATGTTGTATAGAGGCATTTATGATAGCTATGTGACAGCTGAGTTAGTTAGAGTATTAGTTAGCATGGTAGTTTATGGTCTTGGTGTATATATAGAGGAGTATGTGTATGATTTTGAACAAGATGATGAAATGGGAAAATACCTACATAGCCTCATATTTCTTTAATCCTTTTCATGCATATCAAACTAATCTCCATGTGAGATCGGTTATTCATATGTAGTTAACTATTAGTAAAGAAAATACAATTTGAGATGTTTGAAAAATGAAGGACATCATATTAATGGTAAGGTACTTTTGGCAGATAACTTTAGTTATGTTATTCTGACCCCGGCTACATTTATTCAAAACATTCCACGGAATAATTATGAAATGGTTCGCTTGATTCCTTCTTATGGTATACGCTTAGATTCTCCTTCTATGGAACTATCAACAATTATAATATCATGTCTCATATCATATAATTATGTAATTCCAAATGAGAATAGTTAATAATTAGTTTAGAAAATAAGGTTGTTTGTATGGGCATGTGATTTCTTATAAAGTATTCATCGAAAACTTTCTTTCAAGGAAACTAGTATGATTATTTTTTAGAATATCCATAAATGGTCGTTGTGGTTTGGTCCAACTAACATCTTTGGATTTATTGACTCCACTTGTCCAGGTGTGCTGATAGCTTGGTTCTCCATGCTATTTACATCCCTCTTGATGCTTGGCTTCACCAAACGCATCTCTCGTACTTCATTATTTGTTTATTCTCTGTTGTTGAATTTCTTTACTTCATTAGCACAAATGATCGTTGTGGTTTGGTCCAACTAACATCTTTGGATTTGTTTACTCCACATGTCCAGGTCATTTATGCGTCTCATAGCTTGGTTCTCCATGCTATTTACATCCCTCTTGACGCTTGGTGTCACAACCCCCGACCCCACCCTGGGAGCAGGAGCCGTGAACCAGTCAAGTGGTACCAGTGTTTATTAAATACGCAGCTGAAATTTTTGTTCATCAGGATCGTAGTTAGGAGTTAATTTCAGAGTTTGTAAAACACCAAACTTTTAATATTAAATAAATGGGCTAAAACCCATATTCCATTCAAATGTCTTTATAGGGATAAACCCTAATTGATAAAACATAAATTTCTTCTTTTATTCAGGTAATTATAGCCACTTTATTTAAGCCTCCAGTGCTCCATAGGAGGCTTCTATTACTTTCAAAATAAGTTACCTGAAACGCATTTGAAAACATTTTATCATCGAAAAATACTAGTGAGTTCATTCCATTTTATAAAAAGACACATTGTTATAACTTTACAGTATCAAGATGGAGATTACAATGTTTATATCTAACAAAAACTCCAAAGTACTTGTCACTCGACGGATCTTTGACTATGGTTATACCACCCATTGGCTATCCCATTGTCCAATGACGAAGTTTTATCAAGTAATGTACACAAAACCCCATAATACTGGCAGTAATTGTAGAATACAAAGACTTAATCACTGTAAGTATAACTGAAAAACATAGGTTTTGCAAAACATTTTAAATGTATCACAATAATGTGATAAAAAGAAGAATGACTCACTTTGTAACCTTTAGGGTTTAACTAAAAGCCTCCTGTTAATATTTCTTTGTATTCTGAGCTCTTAATAAAATATACAATGCACTCGTATTAGTGTAATAACCCAATTTAACTTTATCAATACATCACGAGACCAAGACCCCAACTGGAGGGGTATGGTCCCAAAAACTCTGCGCATGCGCAGAGGACCATACCATGATTATACTCCAAGATCATCTTAAGCAGGCCTTGTGTGCCCTGCGCAGCTGGTATAAATAAGATTTGGGAAGTTCTATCCTTAATGGCCATGCGCCGGAGACAGGAAAGGAAAATATTCATTTAACACCCTTGCGCGGGCCCGCGCAAGGATATAGTTAAGCTTGAAAATTTAACGACTAAGGACAAGTCTGAAACAGGTCCATGCGCATGAAGAAATAAAGACTTGAACAAAAGGAATCTTTTCTATTATAACAAACTAGACACGTGGCAATTGATCAAAGGCTTACAGTTGTAGATCTTCTAGAAGCATTAAATGATCATCGTGCATGGCCTCATTCGGTTATAACTGAATATGACGTGGCAACATCTAGAGCTTTCATCTAAATCCACAATGATGGCACGATTTACATATAGATTTAGATTAAGTCATTTTCCACGTGACACCTCCCCAGCCGTTGATCAACTCACGATCCGTGTGCATGGATGGGAAGGTAACCATAAACGGAAAAGAAGATTCCGTTAACCTCTCCGTTATATTTTGAGTGCCAAAACCTTCGGCTATAAATAAGAGAATTCAGGTACAAGTATTGCTTTCACTCTCACTTACTTTCACTCTTAATACTTCATCTTCTTCAGATCACAGTACTTATTCTCACGCCGGAGGGTGGTCACGAAGAGAACCCCCATTCTCCCCGTGGCGAGGCTAACAACGTTTTCTGTTTTGCAGTGATTCCGATGAAGTATTTCCCAGCGAGTCATCGGCGAGGAGATTAACTATTTTATGCAGAAACCCTACCCCCAGATCTAGATTGATTCGGTCATTTAGAACTGGTGTTTCGTCACCAACGTAGTTAACAAAGTGTAGCCTTATACATGCAGCACCTTGACATCCGTTGTTGGGTTCAGGATCGATCGGACAGGATATCGAATCAGTAATCAAGGGCTAAAACACTTAAAATGGGGGCAGAGCTTTATAGGATTATGGGTATAATACTTAAAGAAAATGGATATATGGTAGAGAGTAGAGATGGAAAGAGAGAGAGAATAAGAAAGGAAAGGGAGCAGTTGGAATGCTTCACTCCACTAGTCCATTTATACTTTGAAAAACTTGTTGCCCACGAAAAATTTCAAGATTCCTTTTGATCTTCGTGGGACACGTACACATAAAAATCAGTTCTCATAGTTTATATTTTATTATTATAATTAATTCAGCTGCTTCACACATTTATCGTTTATAACTTCTAAAATATGACGTTTTATAAAACGATGAATATGTCATTAGAACGAGTATATTTTTATCTACATTTTGACCTAAGTTTCATTAAAAACGGAGTAAGGTCAATTATAATGTATTTTTATTATTTAATTATTAAACGGTTCATATGTTCATCTAGATACCTCATATTTATAACACTTAACTTACTCGTAATCTACCCATTTAATAATATAAGTTTATATACTTTATTTTAATTTATAAAAAATGGAAATGTTACACTTGGCTACACCAAATGTATCTCTCGTACTTCATTATTTGTTTATCGTCAAGACTCAGTTACTTATTATGTGCTTATATATGTGGAGGATATTTATCACACCTCAAAATCCGAGTTCGTGACATTTGTTAGATTTACACAAGATGCCATCACGTGGATCACAATAACACAACATAACTCTTAATTCTTAAATACCAAAGCCAAATCCATTGTCTCAAAACAAAACACAATAAGTTATCAAAATGTCTAAGCAACCTATAACCTGAAAGTTCATAACATCATCCAATGCTAAGTTCCATCCAACTATTAATAGTCGTTCCATGTAGAAGGGTCGCATGACCTCCATCTTTGTGGTACTTGTGGCATCGCACCTCTCTTAAATATACACCTAAAATATGCCAGCTTACCTTAGTGACTTCTAAGCAAAAATCCATAAAACACATTTGTTCATTTTTAAAACTCGTGCACACGACAAGGTCTAGACACATTATGTCCAAACTCCGCACGAACCCTTATAGTTGGGCACCTTGACATTTCTACATGTACACGATCAGTCCATACACATTACTTCCAAAATCTAACACACACCATAAACATGTATTCACACGAGGAAATAAGTAATAAGCATGCTACTTAATAACATAGTTCATTCACATGTTTTTAGCAACTTAAATTGTTATTGCATGAATTTCAAAACTTTATCAATAATATGGGTTCAACCCATGTAACGCCTTAACACCTGAATTCTACACACATAAGTAAACACATATGTTTACATGTTCTTTTTGCATGAATTAGTTTAACTAGATTTAATTAACTTAGTTAAAATTGTATGTTAAATAGAAAGAAAAGAGGGGTTTAGTTAAAAAGGGAATAGAAACCAAACTTGGAGGGCTAAACTTGTTAAATTGAAAGTCAAGATTGGTGGGTTTAGAAGGGGTCGACATTTTCCACTGGTCTTCTTGTGAATGGTGATATGCAAGGAGAATCAACTCTCACCAAGGCTTAATTCTGCAATTCCAACTAAGGGGCTGTTTGGTAGCCCCTTAATGACCATTCAGATGCTATCTCTTAATGGTTTAAAACCTCTTAATGAATAAGAGGTAACCTCAAGTCTGAATGGTTAAGAGGTAACCTATGAATGGTAAATCATCACATGTCACATTCTTCTACATTCTCATTGGTAAAATTCTTAATGGTTCCATTAAGAGGTAGCCTCTTAATGACCATTCAGAGTCTACCAAACAGCCCCTAAATCAAGATTGAAATTTGATGATTTTCATTGTATATTTGAAGATTTCTATCATTTATTGATATCTAAACCTAATGTATGCTGAGTGAGTTCATTTTGATGATAGAAACTAGCTGAGGTTTCTTGTGTGGTGAAGATACTAGGTTTCTTTTATGAGTGTTATAAAGATCCATGTAAAAATTTGTTATAATAGTGATATTAACTTGAATAGGTAGAATTCATGAAGTTTGGTGATTTGGTTGAATTTATGGGTGTTTATGTTGGGGGTCGAATATGGGGCATGACTATTCTTAGTCATATTTTATAAATAGGTTGTAAGAACTTGAGTTTTATGCTATGTTGGTGATAATGATTGAATGGTACTTTAAATTTAGTAAGAAAACATGGTGATTGGTGCAATTAAACTAGGAAGGTTGGGCATGAATTACTTGTACATTGTGCCTTTAATTTATACGGACACCAAGTATTTGATGAAGTGTCTAGATGATGATAACAGGTGAAATTGTATGCAATAACTCGACAAATATGAACGAAATGTGATAATGGATGTAACTGATAGTAAACTAACACGGCTAATTTGTATTAGATGGAATTCATGTTGGAATTGAGGGCGGTTGTATGACTTGGTAAAAATATGCATTAAAACTTTGTTCCATATGCTTGAATGGTGTGATGCACACCACGTGTTTGATTAATTATTTAGTTAAGATCAAGAAGTGAATTTGTGCTAATTGTGGGGCATATGGACTTATTAGCAAGTAATAAGGTTAGAATTATGTTGTATTGGCTAACTTTATATTGTGTTGATAATTGTAGAAACACTTGGATGTGTGGAATTTATTATATGTGTATATGCATGTACCTAAGTGATCATATGGTTGTATATGTCCTACAACATGCGTATGTAATGCATATAGTGTAATTTGTATGCTCTAACATGTCAATATGAACATATGCTTCAAATTAAATGTTGTATACTTAACAGTTGACTATTTGGGAAAGTCAACAGATGTAGGAATAACATTGTTAGACTTCCTAACAAGATTGTGAGACTAGGGAAATCACGTGATATCTGTTAGATTGTTTATGTGGTATACGTGATGGTAAGTTGGATTGCTTCAATTATGAACAATGTTGTAGTGAATCGATGTCTTATGTATGTTAAAGATTGACCAATGAAAGTTAATGTGACATAGGAGTTGGTTATGATTGATAAATGAATGATCATGTATGCTAACGATGATGTGCATATGATGTCATAAAATGATAGGAATCATGTCAAGATGGACTCAAGCATGGAACACCAATGGGTCAAGAAGAGGTAAGAAAACAAACAAGAGCATGAAGGACTCGAGATAAGTGTCTGGTGAACTAAACTCTCGATTAGGTAACGTTGTGTTCATGTGTTAATGTAGAATGGGAAATAAGAATGAATATGTATTTTGTAGTAAGAAAAGGGTATGGGATGTTGTTTGGTGAATGAGTATAATAAGTATAATTTACTATGCAACAATGAAAGTAGTTGGGATAATATACCTCCAAAGATAGAAATGACTTTGAAGATGATTAACGTGGAAGTCGGGTTGGACACATATGGTATGGGAATGGTGGGAATGATTACAAGTCTTTTTAATCCCTTTTAAAAACCTTAATTTATCAATTGGGAGTTGTGGGAAAAAAACATGGTTCATAATCAAAATCACGGCTAAAAACGCAAAATTTGTGAAGCTGATCTACAAGGGGTGCAAGCTGTACTGATTGGGGCATAAGTTGCGCGCTGCATGGCCCTCTCCTGATATGTACAACAAGTTGCGCCCTTACTTGCAATTTTCCCCGGGAATGGACATGAGTGATGGATAATTATACGTGGGACCCTAGGTTAAAATCAGGACCTAAGACCTTGTTTTGATGCAGATTAGATTGAAATGTATAGCTATGCAAGGCATTATACATGTTAAACCGTTTGGTAGTAGAGTTGTCATATGTAGATGATAGTGGAATAGAACAGTGTATATAGTTACTTATAGTGTATGCGTGAATGTGTTATGTATGTAAACGTTGGGCATTATAGGTAGAGTGGTTAAAGGATCCTAAATGTTCTGTTGGTCCTAATAACTACATGAAGGTAGATTAGGATGACGGATAAAGATAACACAAACATTAGATTTGTATGTATGTATTTTTATTTTGTTAACTGTATTGTTATGAGAATGGTAATGAAAGTGCCAACATGTAAGGATGAATGCATGAGAGTCGAAAGTTAGGATCTGGTGATCGAATCCGAGATGTGTAATCGGAAGGGATCCAAATGTGCAGAGATGTTTGGACATGTGATGTGTGCAAAATGCAACATATAAATTACATCAATTGTGGCATAAAACTAACCCTTTTTTTAGTACTAATGTTGGAAAAAGTGTGCTTTTATCTTCCTTTTGTATTTTCAGGATTAAATGAGCTCAAATTAACAAAAGAAGCAAAAAGATAGCTAAATATAACATAAATACAAGAAAAGGAACAAACGTGACATGCCCGACCCCACGACAGCATCTTCCCAAGCAAAACAAGAAAACAGAAGGCTGAACACGCCCCGTGCTCAGTGAACACGGGGGCGTGCCCAAGTGCCAGCAGAAAAGACAAAGCTGTAGAAGCTTCTATCGCCCACCACGGGGTCGTGCTCAGCGGACACGGGGTCGTGGTCAACTCTAAGATTCGCAGAATCTGCGAAATCTCGATAGTACAGATTTGCTTCTGCACACGGTGGCGTGCCCAGTGGACACAGGGGCATGGTCAACTAATGCAGACAAACTGCAATTAATGAAGAAAGAGATGAAGGATGGACACGGGGCCATGCCCGAGCTTCTGTTTAGCCTATAAATAGGAGTGCTTGGCTCAAGTGCAAACCATCCCTTGGCACACCACCTCTCTCTCACTTCACCCACCACCCACCACCACCATAACACCATCATCCATTGTCCATCATAGAGTGTGTGAGTCGTCTCGGGATCCAAGATTGATCGTAAGAGTTCTTGACAATCAAGGCCATGTTTGCCTAAGTCTCTTACATCACTTGGTGAAGACAAAGTGTCTAGTGTAATACTTTTTATTTTTAATCTTTTCGCACTTTTTACTTGGTTATGTATTAATGACTTTAATAACTAGTTTCTTATGTTGAAGGTGATTTTTCCTTATCGTTTGTCCGTGGTGTCTTGGCATTATTTTACTGTCTATATAAAATAAAAGATTTTCACCATTCATATCTCCACGGTCTATATGGAGGTATGTTGGCTACCTGGTCGGGGGTTAAGGGAACGGTTTGGTAAGAGTCTTGCCTTGTTCAGTGTATAGATCCTGCAAGGACCTGGGTCAAATTTAGTAGGACCTCCTTCAATACTTAACGGTATTGGATGGCGGGGGTTCAAACTCTTTGACCCCCTCATATGTAAACTACTATTAATACTTTAACCCGGCTACTTAGGATTGTATCACTGCTGACTCAGACTACTTAGCCGAGGGTAACGTCACCTTCAAAAGAGGGGCCTACCATAATATGCATTAATAACTTAATTAATTATCTTTAAATAATCCGACCCTTTAGGATTGTATCCTTGCTGACTCAAACTACTGGGTTGAGGGTAACGTCACCTTCAAAAGAGGGGCCTACTACAATAACTAAGATAATCTCTTAAAAAGTGCAAAAGTGCGGAAATAATCAAAGGTTACACTATACACGAGTCGGAGCCAAGTGATTCATCTTGTCTATCTGTTTTTATTTTTATTTTATTTTCAGCATTTTAGTTAGTTTTTATTTTTCTAGTTTAAAACTTTTTTCTAACTTTTTGATTTGATTAGACGTTGAGGAAAAAACGGTACTAAAAGCTCTTGTGTCCTTGGACGACCTCGGTATCTTACCAACACTATACTACGCTCACGATGGGTGCACTTACCCATATGTGTGTTTAGTGTTAGTAAATATCGTGTTTTATAAATTTAAAACTTGGCTAAAAAAGTGTAAAAGGGCTTAAAATAAACATTAAAACCCTAACACACTTCACGCACATCAACATGATCATTGAGTTTTCGTTAGATATTATTCCCACATTGTGAATGTTTTGCATCAAGTCACTTACTTACCTAAGGAAACGCTTATATGGTGATTGCAGGTTATTCAGGTCTTTCATACGAAGCAAGGAATGGTTGAAGATCGAGTCTGGACGTGGATAGTATGGGGGTGGGGTTACATAGTCATTTTGACACTTTATTTTGTAGAATGTAATAGAAAAAGGATAAAAGACGTAACACCTGTAATATATTGTAACATGGTTTCCAAACGTTTAAGAATGTTTATAAAACATGAAATTTTTTAGTTCATATTTCCACTACTTGTTATTGTTAAATCGATCTAGGGTGTTATAGCCCAAAACATTATAACATTGCCTGGTCAAAGAACTTACCTTAACATGCTTAGCACAATTACTAGAACCTCCGTCAACTTTGACCATTCATACCAATATCTTCTTATTAACATTGCTAAATTGTAACCTTCGCCATTAACTACATATATGTAAACACTATTATTGTGCTAATTGACATGGTGCGAGCGTGGTATAATTTTTTTGTATATTTTTAGCACTTTTTACTCATTTATCAAGCTTTAAATTTATAGAACACGACACAATACAATCACTCTTTACAACACATTAGGGCAAGTGCACCTATCGTTGGCATAGTATAGTGATGGTAAGATACAGAGGTCGTCCAAGGACACAAGAGCATTTAATACCGGAATATCGTCGACGTCTAATCTAACAAAAAAATTAAGAAAAGATGTAATTGAGTTTTAAAAGATGAAAAAGAAATAAAAATAAAATGTTAGATGAAATGCAATAAACAAGATAGAATCACTTGGTTCCGACTCCTCTTCTATATATCCTTTGATGATTTCCGCACTTTGGCTTTTTAAGAGATTATCTTAGTTATTGTGATATATCGTCATTGATGCATAAATAAAGATACCAATTAGTAGTGATTGAATTCCTTCGTGTCCCTCTTTTGGAGGCAACGCTACCCTCAGCCATATTGGTCTGAGTCAGCAGGGATACAGTCCTGCAAGTCCAGATTATTGAAATATAATTAAGTAAATGTCGCATGTCCCTTTTTTGGAGGCAACGCTACCCTCGGCCATATTGGTCTAAGTCAGCAGGGATACAGTCCCGCAAGGTCGAGTTAAAGTTTTAATAGTAGTTTATTTATAAGGGATTTAAGTCGTTCTTACTTCCCCCGATTTGATGTTATCTTCCTCAAGAGACATCCTAATAAGCTTGAATCAAGTCCTCGTAGGATCTATACACTGAACAAGGCAAGAACTTTACCCAAACCACCCTTCTAACCCCCTTACAGGCAATTAACGTGCCTTATGTAAACCGTAAAGACACAAATGAGTGAATCAACAAAACATGTAGAAATGATAGGGTAAAGTTCACTTTCAATATAAAAAACTAGTTATTATAGTCATTAATACAAACCCAAATAAAAAGTAGTCAAAGCATGGAAATTAAAAGTAATACATAAAAGATTTGTCTTCACCAAGGATGTAAGAGATTAGCCAAACATGGCCTTTGATTGATAAGAACTCTTACGATCAATCTTGGATCCCGAGACTACTACACACACTCTAAAGGTGGCGGAATATGGTGGATGATGGTGTTGGAGTGGTGTAAGTGAGAGAGAGGACTGCCAAGGGATGGATTGAAAGTGAACCAAACCCCTCTATTTATAGCTGAAATCAGACTCTTCACACGGACCCGTGCCCCACCGTGTTGGAGTGTTGGTAAGTGAGAGAGAGGACTGCCAAGGGATGGATTGAAAGTGAACCAAACCCCTCTATTTATAGCTGAAATCAGACTCTTCACACGGCCACGTGCCCATAGGGCACGACTCCGTGTCCTTCTTTCTCTATTTTTATTTAAGGAGCAATGTCAGATCGTATGCACACACGGGTCATGTGATAGTAGGCACGACCCCGTGGTCAACTTTGTGGGGTCCATTGGAAGATTCTTCATATTTGGGAGTTGACCACGGCCCCGTGTCCTTGGGACACGGCCCCGTGTCTCTTATTTGCCTTGTTCTGTCTTGATCTGCATGGACTCTGATCTCATTCAGTGGTGGGGCACGGCTCCGTGTTTGGATGGCACGACCCCGTGCTTGTCTTCTGGATTGTTGGTTTGGTCTTGGGGTGTAGCTTGGTGGGTAGGCATGGTGTGTCAACTCTTCTTTCTTGTATTTTGTGTTAGTTTTTGCCATTAATTTGTTTCTTTTATATGTTTAAGCTCACTTAGTCCTGAAAATCAAATGTATACAAAGAAACGGACGTTTTCCAATATTAGTACATAAAATGGTTGATTTTATGACTTGTTTGATATAATTTATATATTGCATTTTCCGTATATCACTAATATTCTTATTACTCGAAGATCTTCTAACTTTGAATTGATTGTGATTCAGCTGTTAGATTGATTTACAGTTTGCTCTTAAGGAATTAGGTATATCGAGCTATTTTCTTGAAAGTAAGGAACCTTCTTTTATTGTAGTTTACCCTTATCTCAATAGTGTTAATGATCCAAGTTACTACAACACACGAGTTTAGCCTAGTGCAAACCTTTATCTATTCCAGTCTCTCTCTCGGCCGACAATTCTCTAGACTATCTAATTAGGATAATTATATCAATAATGATTGACAAAAACACAATTATGAGACTGCAAACTTCTTGTGAAATAACAAAAAAAAAAAAAAAAAAAAAAAAACATAACATCCTTTATTGTATTTATATCTATCTATCTATACTAATAAATAAAAATCTTTTTTGCGCACGTGTCACTCCCTCATGCTTTCTCACCTTATTTTTGTTATTTATTTCTCATATTAAATAATTATAATTTTAAACAAAATATTAGATAAGAATAAATACTTAAACAAGGATAAACGTCTGTTTTTATTATAATCATATTAAATAATCTTCTAATCTAATCTAACTTATAATTAAAAAAAAAACTCCAAATAATGCCACATGACATTCTCTCCTTCAACCTCATAAATTTTTTATATTTGTTTAATAAATTTCTTTTAATATTAATATTAATTAATAACCAATATATAGATATCACTTATTTTTATCATTATCTTTATCTAAAATTAATAAATAACTTCAATTTTGCAATTTAGACCCTTTGTTTTTTTACTTTTAACCCAAAGTTTTTCATCTTTTGCAATTTAATCCCAACTCTTTTTAATTTTCAATTTTGGTCCACCATGCTTTTCGTCTTTCCCAAGTTTTTCATTTCGTTCTAAATTTTGTGAGTTAACGCACCGCAACGTGCGTGTGGGGTTCAACATTTTTTCATATATTTTTTTCCTGTTTGACTGGCCCATCGCGTCACATCTATTTTTCTGCGTTTGACAAGTTCGTCCAACACGCGGATCCTGGAGACCTGGATGGACTTAGTTGTTTTTTTTTCTATGTTTTACGTTTCGGTTTAATTTCTCAGCAACGAGCGTGCGTGATTCAAAGACTTTACGTCTGCTTTTCGCTCGGCGTTATTTTTTTCCTGTTTTTATTTATTTTGTTTTTACGAGCTTTTTCGGTGTTGGTGGTCCCTGACAATGGTATAGTATTGCTACTACTTAACACAGTTTTATGACAACCGCTGCAATGCAGGGGCTTAATACTAGTAATAATAATAATTTTAAACAAAAAATTAGATAATAATATAAACATTTGTTGTTATTATGATCATAGTAAATAATAATAATAAATTTAAATAAAAAATTAGATAAGAATAAATATTTGTCTTCTATAAATAATTCTAAACAAAAATGTAGATAAGCATAAACGTTTGTTTTTATTATGAGTAGATATATATAATTTGGAGTTCGATGATTGAAATTATGGTAAGTTAGGAATCAATGGTTCTCGTTTGATATATACTTAATAATTGTGCTATTGTTTCTAAACAAAAATTTAGATAAGCATAAATATTTGTTTTTATTATGAGTAGATATATATACTTTGGAGTTCGGTGATTGAAATTATGGTAAATTAGGAATCAAAGGTTCCCATTTTTTTAATAATTGTGTTATTGTTTTTTTTTTCAATAGAATTAAATATTTATTCTTGGTCGGCCATATGCTTCTATCAAATTGTAAATGTTTTTAGACGTATCGCTCTAATGGTAGGCATGCTATTATAACAGGTTTAAACCCATCATTTATCACACATTGTATCAACATGTAGAAAGAACATCATTTTCAAATATAACAACACTATATTTCATTCAAAGAGAATTTCATTCTCAGTTTTACGGTATAATTCACAAAAATGATGAAATATATAAAAACGTGGATATCGATCTCCACCTTTTTGTACCGTAAACTCTCTTGAATACAAATTTAAGACGAGTGTTTTATGAATGAAATAAACATATAAGCATGAACGTGCATAATAACTAACTAAAATAATTGTATCACATAATTTGAATTTATTGTAAAAACAATATTCAACCCCATGTAATACATGTGTTTTTAACCTAATAATAAATAAAAAACAAAGTAAAATGTTATAATAAGTAAATTGTACATCAAATGTCATTTTTAAAAGATAAATCTTGACGATTGTATGTGTTAACATATGACATTATATTTTATACAACACGTGTAATATACGAGTTCTTTTAAAGATATATCTTTTTTATTATTTATTACATAAAATTACATTTATGCAAAATAAAAAAACAAAGTAAAATGTTATAATAATTAAATAGTACATCAATTTCATTTTTTAAAAGATAAATCTTGATGACTATTTGTGTTAATATACCATTTTTTTAATATATATCTTTTTTATTATTTATTATATAAAATTATATTTATGCAACTCGTGTAACACACGGGTTCTAACCTAGTTGCCTAATAAATAAAAATATCTAGATGCCACATGTTACACCTATCTAATTAGGATTTGGAAGGAAAGTATTTTAATTTTTAAGATATCATATGTTCCGAAAAAAATAATCCTTAAAAAATTAAGCAAACTGCTATCCGAATTATTGAATATGATTTATTTTTCATCTTATCTACAACTTTTGTAAATTATTCGATAGCATGAATTGTTTTATTATTATTATTATTATTATTATTATTATTATTATTATTATTATTATTAGGTTTTGCCCGCCCGCGTTACGGGGCATTAAGCCGAATATTTCTTTCTCATAGCATGTACGTCTGTGTTTTAGTTACTTGTACATACTACTTATAATACGATCTCAAAAAAAAATTACATTGACTAAACAAAGTAAACAAAATACTACCATACTTTTGCTAAAAAACTAAAACGATGGAAAAACTACCGATTGGCATAACGAATAAAAATTAAATCGTGCCAATCAATTAAAACAAAACACTGCCATAATCTTGTAAAAAAATATTAAAACGAATTTTATACTGGGGGCAAAATCGTAAATAAACAAAAGAAAATCATCTCGAAATGTAAATCAACTTAAGTTTATATCGACACGTAAATAAAAATAAAGACGTAAAACTAGATTAAAAAGTATTTAGAAAGTTAAGGGGTTGTAAGAGTCAATGCTGAAAGTTAAAGGGTAAAAGTAAAAAAGAAAAAAAACCACAAAAAACAAAGGAAAGAAAGAAAAAGAAAAAAAAAAGTAAAGAAAAAAAAAATTAAAACGAATTTTATACTGGGGGCAAAATCGTAAATAAATAAAAAAAATCATGTCGAAATATAAATCAACTTAAGTTTATATCGACAAATAAAGACGTAAAACTCGATTAAAAAGTATTTAGAAAGTTAAGGGGTTGTAAGAGTTAATGCTAAAAAATTAAAGGGTAAAAGTAAAAAAAATAAAAAACCACAAAATGAAAAGAAACAAAGAAAAAGAAAAAAAAAAGAATAAAAGAAAAAAAAAAAAAAGACAACACCATTTGATATATATAATAATTTTTCCTGTGATAAATTCAGTCATTTTTTGGTTTATAAGATTTGTGTGAAGGTGGTAGTTTATAATATTAAAATTTAGAGAACGATTTCTATATAATATTAAAAATTAGGATAATGAGTTTGGTGCTAACATATATCATTGTTAGAATCGTTAATTACCACACTATAAATAAGCAACATGTTGTTGCTTCATATGCCTGTACTCTATGCATAGGGTGTTTTTCAAAAAAAAAAAACTTAATTTTTCACTTTCATCCTATAAGTTTTTTATCTTTTACATTTTAACCTTTTTAAATTTTTTTACTTTTAACCTTAAAACTTTCCATCTTATACAATTTAACACAAACATTTTTTTCTGTTCAACTTTAGTCCCCCATACTTTTATCTTTCACGAGTTTTTCGTTTTATTGCGAGTCAACACGCCGCAACGTGCATGGGGGTTCAATGTTTTTTCGTCTATTTTTTTTTAGTTTGACAAGCCCCGTCACAACGCGTCTATTTTTCTCCGTTTGACAAGTTTATCGCAACGCGGAGGTCCCAGATGGACTTAGTTATTCTTTTCTACGTTTTACATTACGTCTAACTTTTGCATTAACATGACGCAATGGGTGTGCGTGGTTCAATAATTTTACGTCTGTTTTTCGTTCGATGTTATTTATTCCTTTTTTTATTTTATTTTTTACGAGCTTTTCTGATGTTGGTGGTTGCTGGCAATGGTGTGGCATTAGTGCTACTTGGCATGATTTTATGAACGTATTTAACCTATTAAGCCTTCTATTAATAATTTGTTTCGAGTTTACCCCTATACCTCATTTACTTTAAAAAAATATTTTTTACGTGCATATTTTTTATGTATGTGTTGGTATGAATTCAATTTGCTCTACGTTTCGACGTAAACTTTTTTCTGAAAACGAGCTAGGTCAAATATAATATGTTTTCCTATAAGAAAACCATTTTTAGGTACATATTTTTATGTACGTTTTGGTATAAATTCAAGTTGGTGTATCTTTTGATGTAAACTATTTTGGGAAACGAGTCAGGTCAAATATAATATGTTTTCGTGCTTATTTTATGAATGTTTTGTAAAATTTGTTTCGAATCGAGTGGAGTCAAATCAGAGTTTCTTTTTTTTCCGTTTTTTTTTTCAATAGCTCTAATTAATCTCTTTTAATTATATGTGTCAACTTTTCCGTTACATGTGTTAAGTTTTCTATGTATGAGTCGGGTCACATATAATACGTTATGATTGTACGGTATAAATTTGATTTACTTTATGTTTTGATCCAATCACAATGCTTATATAGGTTACATTGAGTTCAATCGGAAATGTCGAAACACGCATTTTCATATGATTAACATATCACATAACGTTTGGACTAATCCATTCGATGTTTACGACGTACCCGCGCGGCAACGCGCACGGGTCTTATTCCTAGTTATAATAAATAAGGGATAATAAAACTATAGAAATAATATATCTTATTATTATTATTATTATTATTATTATTATTATTATTATTATTATTATTAGTAGTAGTAGTAGTAGTAGTAGTAGTAGTAGTAGTAGTAGTAGTAATAGTAGTAGTAAAATACCTTATATGGTATGGTTACTAAATTTACTTTTTAAATTGTTTTGAAAAAAAACTTTTTTTTACCATGTGTATCATTAAATTTACTATTTAAATTATACATAGTTTTTTCATCAAATCCGAAATAAATTTCATGCGTATCCCTATCCTCTAAATGATGGTGATTCCAAACCTAAATAGAGTTATATCATTAACCAATATTATAGTTTTAAAAACATTTTGTTATTATATTTTTACTTTATTTATAATTCAAATCTTTAAATTTAAAATTTGAATGGAGTCTTTTATTAGACTTTATATTATTAGATTAGATAAAAATAAGGATAAAGATAAGTGATATCTATATATTAGTTACAAAATAATATTAAAAGAAATATATTAAACAAATATAAATTAAACTAGGTTATAACCCGTGTATTACACGGGTTGAGTAAAAAAATTTATATACTAAAATAATAAAACATTATATCTTTAAAAACTTCCTTTATTGCACCGGTTGAATAAATATAACTTTATATATTAAATAATAAAAAGTTAAATATATAAGAAGCATATTGTACGGGTTTATTTAATGTAATTTTATATACCAAATAAAAAAATTATATCTTTAAAACCACATGTATTACACGGGTTGAATAAATGTAATATTGTTTACCAAATAATAAAATAATACATCTTTAAAAAACCTCATTTATTACACGAGTTAAATAAATGTAATTTTATATACCAAATAATAAAAAAGTTAGTAAATGTAATTTTGTATAGTGAAAATAAAAATATTTAATATATTAATACAAAGTTTGGTTTTCGTGATAAATAATTTGTTTTATTTAAAATGTTTTAAATTAACAATTTACAATTTCGGATAATATTTTATTAGAAAAATAGAAGAATGGTATTCGAAATTTAAAGTAGGATAAAATTTAATATTAGCTCATTAATTCATTTATTTATTTAATTAATATAAGATAAGTTTGGAAGTGAGGCGAGAAAATCATAAAATAAATACCTACAATGAACGACATGTGTCACACATTAATGTTTTATTATATAGTATAGTATAGATAAAAATTTAGATTGATATAAATAGATTATTTTGTTGTAGCAAAATTTGTTAACGAAGTCTCAATAAATTTAACCCATTATTTAATACTCCGTAAATTTATAAATGATAAATAATATTAGTTAGAGTAAATTATGATTTTGGCCCCTGTGGTTATATTACTTTTACCATTTAGATATTAATGAATGCGGTTAGCGTTAGGGGCCAAAAGGGTTAGAAAAAAGACGTTAGGGGCCAAAAAGATTAGAAAAAAAACATTGGGGGTTCAGATGCTAAAAATTCTTTTTGGGCTAAAAGAGTAAAAGTGATATTATAAATTAAAATAATACTTATCTATAAAACATGGCCTAATATTATGAAAAGTGTCCAAAAAATGGTTTCTTTTATTATATAGTATAGATTTACTCTATTAGTTAAATAAATAATATTATAAATGAGAAGAAGATTAAACTAAATAATAATTATCCATAAGAAATTAAACTAAATAATATTTAGTAGGAGGATTATATATAATTAATTAGAAAATATTAAATTAAAATAATACTTATCTATAAAACCTAATATTATAACAAGTGTCCAAAAAATTGTTTCTTTTATTATATAGTATAGATTTATGAGGTTAAAGGAGAGAATGTACATGTGGCATTATTTGTAGTCTTTTATTATAAGTTAGATTATTATTATTAGGTTAGAGCCTGCGTATACACGCGGTTTAACAAATGAAAACACTATAAACGTTTACATTATAATTAATTGAAATAAAATAAACTTAAATAAGGGATGGTAAAATATACAATGATAATTAACAAAATACACAAACAGACAACATATATCCAAATATTCCATTGTTATTGTACACTACAACCATTGGAGTATACCGTTACAGTAAAAACATAGTTTGTAGTTGGAGCATTCTTTTTTTTAAAGGTCAACATCTATCGCGTTGACACAACACGATACGTACTAAAACATACCACTTTTCACACATTATGAATTCCACCAATGCGTTTAAAAAAAAAGATGTAAGAAATACAAGAAAATTGATACAAACCAACTACACATACATGAAATTAAAACAAGCATTATAACACACCAAGAAACACATTCACATTTCATCTTACTACCAATTTCGAGAAAACCATAAACATATAACCACGTTCTCTATTCGATTTACTTGATTCCAGTCAAGTAAACCCGACACTGAATCACACTTCCACCGATCCCAAAACCAGTCATCACCATCAAACCCACTTTCGGCTTCTCACTGTTGTCATCGACAACAAAATTCTTCACCACACTGTCCATATAAACTTCCGAAAACTCACTTCCTTTACTCACTTGAAAAACCTTGATTTTCGGGTCAAATGAGTGGGCTAAACAGTGCAAAAGCCAGATCGCTTTCGCTAACTTTAAAAACGCTAGATAAAACGGTGTCCTTGGATGACCACCGCCCATTATGTAGTTTCTATGATCCAAATTACCGAAAAACTAAGCTTCCATTTTCGGATGAACCACCAATATGTATTTGCTCCTGCAAAATTTTCCAAAGTCCGAATCCGGGTTTTGCCCGACCGAATCAAGCGGTATTAGCACTTGTACGTAGTACTGGCCAAATTGGTTAGATATAGCGGCAGAGAAAGAGCGTATTCACGGTTACATAACTGCCTTATGCATCATACTTAAACAAAGTAACATGTACATGTGTTTATCGGTTTATCACAGGTCTATATATTTCTTGAACTATATTTTGCCCAACACGAAACATCAACATAAAGAATACAAATAAATTCAAACAATTCTAATTATATGGTCATAACAGCCACCATTGATCATCAATGAAGCAAAATCAACAATTTCATCACACTTAAAAGAACTCACTTCAACAACCACTAATTCACAAAAAAAAAAAAAAAAAAAAAAAAAAAAAAAAAAAAAAACCAACAAAAACCTCCAATACTCTCACCTGAAAAACTTTAGAAATAATATCATCATGAAGGGCAACATGATTCCTACAGTTACAGCAACTGTACAACCTGGGACCCACCATTCCGCCATTAATGATCAAATCAAACACCCAATACTTTCAAGATCAAATTTGTTAGCACAATCAGATGAACAAAACACCCAAATTAGATGATCCTTGCACAAAAAGAAAAAGAAAAAAAAAATAGTTCTTTGACCAAAGAAGTTTAATTTATAACACAGTAAGTGAAATAAGCTAAAAGTGAAGAACATAAGGATCTGAAGAGTGAATGAAATTAAGCTGAAAGTGAAGAACATAAGGATCTGAAGAGTGAATGAAATTAAGCTGAAAGTGAAGAACATAAGGATCTGAATAGTGAAATAACCTGAAAGTGAAGAACATAAGGATCTGAAGAGTGAATTCATTGGTATGAAAATATGAATAATAATGACATACCTTACCATGGTGCGTGACGGACGGAAGGGATCCAGATGGCCAATGAGGGTTTCCACATAGAAGATGAAAAGGGATGATAGTTTTAGGGTTCGCATCAAGCGACTGACGATTTTGACATTAGGGTTTCCACATAGAAGATGAAAAGGGAAACAGGAGGCGGTGGAAATAGGAACGGGTTATAAGAGATTTTATAGGATCCATATATTTGTTCATGGGTCAGTGTTTAGATCCGCATCTAGTACCCATTTAATCAAAGAGCCCTCATTGAATGACACATGTCCCAAATCAGGTTTCTTTTATTATAGTATTTAGATTTAGATTATTATTATTATTATTATTATTATTATTAAATCACACAAATTCAAAATTACAAAAATAAAATCAATTTTTTCTTAGTCAACCTTTGTAATACACGGGTTTAATCCAGCATGTAATATAAATGATCTTTGAATTTTAAGTACTTGTCATCAGGGAAATTACGAATGTCTAATTATTATATATTAAACTACTAGGTTAGAACCCCGGCTGAATAAATACAATTTTATATACTAATTATATTAAGTTACAAGTTTAAAAAACCCGTGCGTTGCACGGATTTAATAAATAAAGAGATGGATGATCATTCAGATGTTTTTAGTTAAAAGAACACACAAAAATACGCAGGAATAATATGTCTTGTAAACTAGCGAGGAAAAGAGAAATTAAAAAAGGCGGTGGTGAATAATGAAAAATCGAATGTGCTAATATTTTATTGAGTGAACTGCCATTTTGGTCCCTAAGGTTTGGTCATTTTTGCCATTTTAGTCCAAATTTGAAACCTTTTGCATCTGGGTCCCTGTGGTTTTATTTTTGTTGCCATTTTAATCTAAAATCAAAGTCAACTCAGATTTCTAAAAAAAACTTGGTTTTTTGTCCTTTTCTGAAGGGCATTTTGGTCATTTTGCCCACCTGCCCAACTACCCACCCCACCCCCACCCCTCTCTCCTTTTCTTCTTTCCCCCTTCTGATCTACAGACAATACATATTTATCAATTACAAAATCCTTGCAACATCTTCATCCTCGATTAACTGATTAACTGCAAATTTGGAAGACAAAATCGGAATCAGTTAGCAACGAACCACTAATTAATTGACAGTCAAAATGTAATCAAACATGTAAATCAACATATCCATCACTCAACCAATTCTGAATTGAAATTACTGCAAATCGGAATCATTTAGCAACAACACACTAATTATTTCACAGTCAAATTGCAATATCAACATATGGAATCAACAATGAACAACCACCTCCCTTTTTCAGTTCTGTCTCTCTTTCCCTCATTTAAATTCAAGTCGAATTCAGTCAAACCTGAATCCACTCAATAATAATCAGGCCTATTGTTAAGGGTTTCGATTTGGGGGTGATCGGGTTTGGAGGAGGCGGTGGAGGCTAGTGGTGGCGACTGAATCAGAACCATCAGCTGACCACGAACACGGAGAGAAACGAAAAACCTGCCGAAACCTTAAACACTCCAGCATCTGAACCAACATCGAAAGTCACCAGTGCCGGTGAACCGAATCCGCAGGAAAACTCCGTAACCTATACCAAACCACCAGCTAATGACGAACACGGAGAGAAACGAAAGCGAACGGAGGCTTGTGGAGGCTAGTGATGGCGGGGGGGGGGGGGGTGGGTTGTGGTGGCTGATGGTGGCAGTGTAGGTAGTGAGAAAGAGAGAGTCTGGAGATGCAGGAGAATCAGGGTTCGGGTATTTACAGATGATTCATTTGGGGAAGATGAAGACAATTCTCTGCTTTTATACGGTCAAACATCCTATTTATTTTTATTATTTTATCTAATAATGAGTTATAATAAAATTATAAAGACCAATTTACCCTTGAGGAAAATGACAAAACATCATGATTTAATTTGAGGAATATTGTTTGATTTCACTTTTGGACCAAAATGGCAACAAAACTGAAACCACAGGGACCCAGATACAAAAGGTTTGAGATTTGAACTAAAGTGGCAAAAGTGACCAAACCTCAGGAACCAAAATGGCAGTTTACTCTATTTTATTTGTATATTTTGAAGATAATTTTATGTGAAGTTCATAGATTATTTTTATATATCTTTAAAATTTTATAGGAATACAATAGCATATTATCCGTTTCAAAGTAAAAATAAGAATTTAAATTTTCTATTTTCTATTTTTTCTAGTCTTAACATATATTAATATTAATATGTATATATAATGAATATCTTTAATTAAAGTAGAAGATAATTAAGTAGAGAATAGGCTTTATTAATTTCTATATACAATGAATATATCTTTAGTTAAACTAGAAGATAATTAAGTAAGGAATAGGATAGAGAGTTAAGAGTGGGTAAAACAATTGAGTATCATATGTTACACATGAGTGATTATCCATATAATTCACATTATCCATCACCATTTTGAAGCAATTATTGTGAAACAAAATTGGTGAAATTTACATGAATAAATACTCTAGATAGATAATGTAAATAAACCTAATGTAAAAACTTAAGAACATGCGTAGTGGTTTGAGCAATAATGCCCCCGCCCTTGGGCGTTTTCTGTCACGTGGTAGTCCAGTCAGCAAGGGGGCATTATTGGGCGTTTTTTTACAAAATAGGCGTAGTGGGATAATGCCCAGTAATACCCCAACCAATCATTATACTGTGACAACCCTCACAAATCCAGGTATCCGTACCATTAATTAATATTTAATTAGTGCTTAATTACTGTGCTTGCTTACAATTGTGGTTAAACTGTTTCTTGATTTCTGATACATACATACTCATGCATCATATTTTATACTGTCACTCTATTATTTACACACAAACATTAGTGACAAACTTGATGCACAAAAGCACAGTTAGCACACTAAACGGATAACCCAGTAAACATGCTGACAATGCCAGCACCTAGACAGACACTATATTGAGGCCAGTATGAGCCGGGAATAAAGTACTACACTGGTAGAGAGTGTAGGGAGGTGAGGATCATTAAACTGCGTCACTAGGTGATAGTTATGTTGCCCGGATGTGCCTAAAACATACTTAAAGTGCAGAATTCTGCACTAGTATACCAAAATTCAGCTTTTAACAAAGCTAGTAAAGTGCAAAAACTTGGTAAAATAGTCCTAGACACTTTCCAAAGTGTTGGTAAATTAATGTCTCACTAAAAATAATATTAAAGACACTTTAAAGCTTTATTTGACACTTTAACGGATCAAAATCCAACCGGACAACCGGACTCTACCCGGAACATAAAAATATTGCCAAAAACATTGTTTATACTTTTCTGAGCTAGTTAGGGTCCCCGGACACCCTAACACCCCTTACATTACACTACACACTTAACATACTAACTAAACCATTAGATTTCAACTAATTAGTAACTTAACCATTACACCACCCAACCCTTACCCCCCCCCCTCAAAATGACGGTCACAAGGGGTGACCCACCCCTTGTCCTCCTTTGATTATTTTAATCCTAGATGTTGGGTATCTAAACAACACACTACACATTGGACATTAGTGAAATTGGATTATAAATGAGACTTAGGGGTAATCAATCTCTTTCATCACACAACATCCACAACTTGCTCTCTCTTTCCCTCTTGTTTGCCTTCGGCCGAACCCCATCACCACCATACTCACACCATCAAGTTCCATTCTAGCCATTCTTCATACATACAAAGGTGCAAGGAGTCCAACAACGAAGCTTGGTGCTTTCGGAAGTGCAAGAACCTCTCTAGATTTCTTTTATCCACCACATTTATACCTTGTTTCTTCCCTAGCCTTGAGCTAGTAGTAATTGTTTCTAATCATCATCTTGATCTTGTTTATGGTGGTTAATAGGTGATTTAATGGTTAAAAAAATTTAGAACACTAAAGAACATAACTTAAAGTCTTGGGCATAAGATGAATAAGGTGGATAAAGGAAAGATGTGTGTGTAAATCTTGTAGATCTTGTATAGTTGTTATTATTTGATGTTGTTGATTAGTAGAAACAAGATGGATCATCATCTAGACATACTAGTCCATGTTTGAGAGCATGAACTAGTAGGATGTAAAAGTTAGAAAGATGAAGGATGATGGATCCATCCATTCATAAGTCTTGAACTTGAATAAACATGACTTTTCTTGTAAAATGAAGTTGTACATTTGTGGATCTAAAGATCTACAAGTGGTTTTTCGGAAGAACCAAGCGGAAAACACTAGTTTTGTCATAACCCGGGTATTTTGTGAAAGAAGCACATTTATAGTAAATAAACAAGTGTGTAAACACTTGTGTAACAAGAAATTTAACAAAGAAGTGTTTTTGAAAATCTTGACTAGAAGTTGTAAAACTTCAAGTTCTTTAAAAATAAAGTTTTTAAGAAACTAATTTTATTTTTAAAGATAACAAAACCTACAAAATACGCTAGTAACTTACTACATATTTTTACAAAGCTTTCAAGTTCATGAGTTGGTGATTTAGGCTTGTTTTGTCAAGTTTGATGTTTAAATATTGTATGTTGATGATTGTTAAATTGTTTGAATGAATTTTGAAAAGAAAATGATACGCTTGTAAGCGTAGTGTAACACCTCGAAAATTCACGTCCTATAATGTGTTGACACGTGTCATGAAGTTTGAACGTGTGAAAGAATGTTATAAAAGGACTAAAGTTGACAAACATGGAAAGTACGTGATTATACGGGTTCTAAATGTCAACAGTGAATAAATATACTTCATAATAACCCTACACGATGTTTATAACGTCAAACGAATAAATCATGGATCATACGAAACAAAAAGTGAGAGATTTCAAACTACAGGGGTTAAATGTGTCAACATGTTTAAAGATATACCTCTAAGTGACCTTTTGAAAAACCCGAAGCTTTGTAAATGTTAATTATACTCACTAGAATGCACGATTAAAATTTCATAAAGTTTCGTTATCGTATGAGAAAATTATGACCAAATTCGTATGCGAGGGGTTAAAGTGCAAACATTGAAAGTTAAGACTTTTCGGGTTAACCTGAAGTGTTCAGGGACTTGGCAAAGTGGGTATAAGTCCTAAAGCCCTTGTGGGTAAATATAAGGGGGTCAAAACGCAAGAAATAACCTTGGTTGCCCTCTCGAAGAGCCAAGGGTCAACTTTGCATTAAATAGAAAATCAAAAATCAGATTCGCAGGCCCAGGCGGCCCGCGTTGGGTTTTGCTAAATGGGAGGCGGGCCACGTCAGCCTCCCAGTACCGAAAAAAATGGCTGTTGCCTGCCATAAGCTTTGTGCGCGACCTTTACCCGATTTTTCACATCTCCTGGCCCCTAAAACACCCCCTAAGCATCTAGGACACATGTTGGATGGTTGTGGGCAGCTGATAGACTTGTGTGTCCAAGAATTGTGGTGGAATTTTCACTATAAAAGGCCATTGAGTGCATCATTGTTCTTCACATCATTCAAGTGCACTTCTGGTCGATTCTGGAGCTCAAGCCTGCTTCCAACTGATCATATCTCGTGCATAGGACCCTTGTAAGTCTGCTAGTCCTTCTCTAATTGAGTTTAGCTTAGTATTTAGGCTAAAAGTCAAACCGTCGTAATTACGGTTTGACTTCGAGATTAGTCAATAATGGCTCAGTCATATCTCAAATTAAAAGTAGATACAAGATGGTATTTATGTGGGTAATAAAACCTCAAAAGGGTTTCCCCTGATCATCACTCTAACCAGGTCAAAAGTCGGGTCAAACTTATATTTAAAAAGTCAACATGAAGTCTAAAATGCCATTTATGCATAATTAACATTGTAGATCATATACAACCTGTTGGATCATTGTTATAACTTAGTAATAAGTGTAAGAACATGTCTAAACATGTTCAACCCGACAATTTCCTGTTTAGACCCGGTTCGGAACCGAAAGTCACATAGTTTGACTTTCACTTTGACTTTCAGTTCTGACCCGTTAAGGCATGTTTTAGAAATGCCTCAGAGCTTTAATTGGACTAGGTTACATGTTAGAACAACCCTCTGTGATTATACACCTTGGTTCATTAGTTATCCAATTAATATGCATGTTTCCGTTAATTGCTCATATGTTGACCGTTATGCCCTTATTACCTTAAAACGTGATTTATGAAAATGTAAAAGTGTACAAACCTTAGTTACTGATATATAGACTTGTATGCAAAGCTTGACATCAGTTTGACTTGTAGATTAAGAGTTGTGCTCATTATCGCAAAATTAATGCTTTATGTTAATAAAATGGCGTAATTAGCGTATAGCCTAGTTAAACATACTTTTTGGTATCAAATCTTTTACCCACTGATGTAATATATTATTTTGGGATTTTTAAATATTTTTAATTAATTTTAGGCTGAGCATAACTCATAGTCGTAGGCTTAGTTCGGTAATTGTCGGTTTTGCCCTTACGGGCCATAAAATGAGTTTTACATATCTAAACGACTCCAAACCTTTTGCTACTGATCACATATGATAAATAAATTATTTTAAACCTTCTGGAAATATAAAAATATCAGATTTAAGTATCGAACCCGGAAATGGCCTTTAATCGCCTTAATTAGCGTTTTTAACGCATAGTATGTTTTAAAATCATATTGGACATACCCGGGTTGATACCTACTGATATATGAGGCAAATTATAATATGTTAACAGTAAGCAAAGGTCGATAAACTCAGACTTCAGTTTTGAGCTTTTCGGCTTATGTGAAATTACCAAAATACCCCTACGGGGCATAGTATGGCTAAAAGTGATAAATTTCACATATATGCTTTATCTTACTGTTATAACTCATTAATTTGAGTATATTTACTGATCACATCAGACCTGTAACTCAGTTAAACATTTAAACTCTTTTATAAACTTTTAAATGACCAAACTACCCCTACGGGGCCTAGTTTGTGTTTAAACACGTTTCGGGCATAATGAAAGACACCTTACTGATGTCACAACATATTTGAGACATAATTAACTTAGGAAACCTGTATATAGCTCTCATGACTACCCGTCACGCTTATTACGCGTACGGTTCGGTTTATGTAACAAGTTTACATAAATTAGCCGAAACGGGTCAAACCTTAACGGTTTTATCTCAAAATCCAGAGTGTGAATAATAAACCCATATTAAACAAGTCTTCAAACTTGTCGGGTCTAAATCACATTCTATCCGGTCTTCGCTTAATCACGCGTACGTACCGTATCTTTGAAACTAGCCGGTCTAAGCTTAAGCTTAATTAAAGACCCGTTAGGATTCTAATAGGTTATTATAAAACCTTCGTTCCAGATTAGGAGGACTTGGGTTACGGTATATAGCATACCGCTTGGGTTACGGTATATAGCATACCGCTTGATCGAGCATCAAATCTCCACAGTTGAGTGGGTAGTTGAATAATTTGATCGGCTCGTTTAAACAGTCTTGATTACTTAAAGCCTTTGGGGGGTTAATGACCATGTCCCGGATATCCTAGGCATCATCTTACGAGATGGCCACGACCTGAGCACGGGGTGTAGGCGTACACCTGTCAGCGTATAACTCTATGATGTGGTGTGTCTATTGATCTTTAACCCGGACAAGATCCGGGCTACTGAACGCACAAGTAACATGTAATTCGTTCACAAGATTATAATATTAAATAATTCTCCCAAGTTAAATAAAATGTTTATGCCACGTGCATCCAAACCAATTTTCAATCATTTTCCAAAATGAGTCAGTTGATTGTATTTACCAGTGTAAACTGACGTATTTTCCCAAAAAGACTGAATGCAGGTACTAAACGAAATTGGATGGATTGTCTCCTTAGCATCAATAAAAGTCTCGCAAGCTTAGGATGCCTGAAGTCTGTTGAACTAGTGTTTCTATTTTATTTCGATCCGTTCTGTGGATAAACATCCGAACATTGTGATACTTGATTTTACAATAATTAAATTCGGTTGTATTATATTTTAAATTTGCTTCCGCTGTGCATATTAAATATTGTGTTGTTTGACTATTACGTTGCCAACCACGTCACGATACTCCCCCACCGGGCCCACCGGTGACACGTGGAAATCGGGGTGTGACAGGTTGGTATCAGAGCCAACTCTGAGTGAATTAAACACTAGCCTTTTTTGTTTAATCTCAGTACACAATAGCACATTCTAAACCTTCGAGTCTAGACATATAACATAGGACAAATTCCACTTTTTCGGTTTTCGTTTTGTCCTTTTATATCTTGTTATTGTTATCTTATGCTTTATTGACAGGAATATCAAAATGCCTCCAAGATTTTTCCGTAGACGAGGACGAGGAAAGGGGCCGATCACCGCCCCCAACGACAATGAAGCTGGACCATCCAATGTACGAGCTCCATCTGCTACGGAGAGCGACGATCCACGTCAGAACAGGAGAAACCTGTTCGAGCCGGCGAGACGATCCGTTTCGCACAGCTCTACACCTCCGGTCCAAAATCCATACGGACCGCAACCAGATTACGAGCCGAACAACCCTCAGCCCTCCTACATACCGCTGCAGAGATCCCTGTCCCATAATTCTTTTGGCGACCCTACCCCAGTCTTCCGAGGCCGGTTTAATCTGGCCAACTACTTACCAGAACTCGTGGGTTTTAACCCACTAGGTCCAGATGACCATTTCTCGGGAGATAACGCAGACGACATGGACGAGGATACGGACCCCGTCGAACCCGCAAGTGGCACACCAAACCACCCGATCGAAATTTCCGATGGGTCTTCATTTCACGGATCACCTTATGTTGGTCCGGACAGCTTTCAGCCGATGTTCACTCGGCACGAGTGGTACTACACACCTCCTCACCACTCGTCGCCTCATGAGCAGCAGCAGTCGCCTCATGAGCAGCAGCAGCATCATCAAGATTCCTCTGAGGATCACCGATTTGTGGCAGTTACGCCACCACCTCCACCGCCACCAGTGCAGCCGGCACCTCCTCAACCGCCAAGGCGTAGGAGAACTGGTGCCCGAATTTCGTCACGTGCAGGGGACTTCCATTTCAGTTCCCCACGTCAGTCCAGTGCCAGTCACTATCCGCCACACCAGGAGGACCCACAAATGGGTGGACCTTCACAGCCAGCTGTTCCACAGCCACCGCCGATGGGTTTTGACAACCCAATTCCAGCGTATACGGGTTCCATGGCATACAACCCGTTTGAACCCCCAATGCATCATAACTATGGTTACGCGGAGGCTGACCCTTACCTGGTAGCAGCGAACTACAACACCCAAGGACCCTATGGAGATCCATGGGGAGTAGGGTACCCAACACAAGGGTACCAGATACCCCCTAGGCCTATTATTCGGACTCATTCGCAGCCGCCTAGGTTCTCACCACCTGAACATGAAGAACTCCTTCAGAGGTTGAATCAAGTTGAACGGGTAGTTCACGAGGACCGCAGGGAGAGACAGACTTTCTTCCAAGGATTAGTAGGATTGATCAAAGGGAAGAACAAGAAGGATCATTGAATCCTTCCATTTTCTGTAAGCCCCTGCGTGGGTGTATTTGGTTGTTAAGCCCCTACGTGGGTATGTGTGTTTGTATGTTTGCTTTGAGCCCCTGCGTGGGCCTATCTTTCCATAAACCCCTACGAGGGTATATTGTATGCGTGATGATTTGACCCCTATGTGGGTATGTATGTTTTCCGTTAACCCCTGCGTGGGTATGATGTTTATTTGTTAAGGTCCCTGCGTGGACTAGTTTGTTTGCTTAAAGCCCCTGCGTGGGCAAGTACTTGTTTAAAACCCCTGCGTGGGTAAGTTGTTATTTGAAAAGACCCGTTTAGGGCAGTGTATAATATTTTGAATAAATCAATGGAATGTTTGTTTTATAAATTTCATGTTTGCCAGTTTGCGCATAAATAATTTATAAATGAAATAAATAAATTAAAATCATTCCTTTTAAATTAATCTGCCTATGTAATTATTTAATTAAGAATTTTAAAGTGTGAAACCTAGCCTCGTGTCAAATATAAGACCGGGCCAAGATGGTAAGACCTGTTTAAAACATTCAAATCCCTGTTAACATCTTAAAACATGTTAACACTTCTGGCAGAAGTGATTCGTTAAAATCACATGTCATTCTTATATGTATAAGGATTCTTTAGAAGATTCCAAACCCAATTATATGATCTCTGAATCATGGGTTAAGATCATCAATTAAGATGATCATATTTTTACCATACGTGGTAATATGATGCCTACGGGCCCAGCTCACTTCCATATGAGCCAAAAGACAGAGGTAGCTATGACTCCCTGTCTGATAAGGGTAATGAACTAGGTTCAAACCTTAAAAGTCTTGATTCTCTGAAATCATAGCTTATAATTTAAATTGTCCATGTGACTAAGCCTTATGTGCTAATATATATTGTTATTGTTTATGATTAGGATAAATTTTAATTGAAATCCTAAATTAATACGATTAATAAGTTAACCAAATATGGTCTATGTTTACCATGGTTAACGAGTTACCCTAAGGGGTAATTCCATAATAAACTCCCAAATAAAATATTGTCCTTGTTTTCTGCAACAGTTCAATTCAAATGGCTGACTCAAATGAAATCAATAGCCATCCAGTGGAGCAAAATGAGAACGCCCAGTTTACGTTAACGGGTGCTGAATTAAAAGCGATCATAGACGGCGCTGTTACACAGGCTTTGGAAAGGCAGTATGAAGAGTACAGTGGGACTCGTAGTAGGACCCAATCTACATAGCCTTCAAAGCCACCACCCAAGAAGGATGACCCGAAGAAAAGCGATGATCGACGCTCCTCGAACCACAGTGCTCCATCTCAATAGGTTATACTTAACCAAGGGCCCCGTGACAAGGGTTGCTCGTATAAATATTTTGTTTCTTGCAAGCCCCGGGATTTCACTGGGGAGAAAGGAGCCATTGACTGTATGACATGGCTGGATGAGATGGATACGGTTGTAGACATCAGCGGATGTGCTGAGAGAGACGTGGTAAAGTTTGTGTCGCAGTCTTTCAAGGGTGAAATGTCAGCATGGTGGAGATCCCTGATTGAGGCCACCGGAAAGATCCCATTGTATAATATGTCGTGGGATCAATTTGTTTCCCTTATCAAGGAGAATTTCTGCCCTCAGCATGAGGTGGAAAAGATAGAGTCCGACTTTCTATCCTTGGTGATGACAAACCTCGACTGTCAAGCTTACCTAACGAGCTTCAACACTATGTCTCGTTTGGTTCCATACCTGGTAACCCCGGAACCAAAACGGATAGCTCGTTTTATCGGTGGTTTAGCCCCCGAGATCAAGGCAAGCGTAAAAGCTTCTCGGCCAGCGACTTTTAGATCAGTAGCTGACATTTCCTTATCCCTCACTCTGGATGAGGTCAGGCAGAGATCGCTGAGGAATAAGGAGGCTGAGAAGAGGAAGCGTGAAGATGATGGTTCACGAAGGTCGAGCAAGAAACACCGTGGGAACGGTGACAACAAGAAAGGGTCTGACTCAAGGAAAGAGGGGCATAATTCTGGTGAGAAGCCCAAGTGCAAAATTTGCAAGAAGCAGCACTATGGAAAGTGCAGACTTGAGTCAAACTCACAGACTCAGTCAAAATCTTATGCTTGTGGTATTTGCAAGTCCACGGATCACAAAACTTTGGATTGCACGAAGATAAAGGACGCAACGTGCTGCCGTTGCAATGAAAAGGGCCACATTAAAACCAACTGCCCTAAGTACAACAAGAAGCCTGAAGAGGCTAAGAAGACTAATGCTAGAGTCTTCAGAATGGACGCGAAAGAGGCTGTGCAAGACGATAATGTCATAACAGGTACCTTCCTTGTAAATGATGTCTTTGCAAGAGTACTTTTTTATTCAGGCGCAGATAAGTCTTTCGTAGATCATAAATTTTGTGAATTGCTGAAATTACCTGTCAAAACCTTAAAAGTGAATTATGAGGTAGAGTTAGCAGATGGAACCATAGAAACCGTCTCAACTATGTTAGATGGATGTGTTATATCCATTAAGAACCATTCTTTTCCTCTGTCTCTACTTCCGTTTAAGTTGGCTGGTTTTGACATAGTTCTGGGTATGGACTGGTTATCTCATAACCAGGCCCAAATCGTCTGTAACATGAAGCAAGTAGTGATAAAGACTCCGTCTGGTGAATCACTTACCATTCGGGGAGATACCCAGTATGGGCTGCCTGAGCAAGTGACTATGCTCAAGGCTTCAAAATGTTTAAAGAGGGGTTGTGTCATCTACATGGCACAAGTGATTATGGATGAGCCCAAACCAAAGATAGATGACATCCCTGTCATCTCTGAATTCCCAAAAGTTTTTCCGGAAGAACTACCTGGTTTGCCACCAGATAGGCAAGTGGAATTCAGGATTGATGTCATCCCCGGAGCTGCACCAGTTGCTAGAGCACCTTATAGGTTGGCGCCCACAGAGATGAAAGAACTGAGGACACAGCTAGATGAATTACTAGCCAAGGGTTTCATTAAACCTAGCTCGTCGCCTTGGGGAGCGCCAGTCCTATTTGTCAAGAAGAAGGATGGATCGATGCGTCTGTGCATCGACTATCGTGAGCTTAATAAGGTCACGATAAAGAATAGATATCCTTTGCCCAGGATCGACGATTTGTTCGATCAGTTACAAGGAGCTAGTTATTTCTCGAAGATTGACTTGAGGTCAGGCTACCATCAACTGAAGGTTAGAGATGAAGACGTGCATAAAACTGCATTTAGGACTCGTTATGGTCATTACGAGTTCCTAGTGATGCCTTTTGGGCTCACTAATGCACCGGCTGCGTTCATGGATCTCATGAATCGCATTTGCAAGCCATACTTGGATAAATTCGTTATCGTCTTCATCGATGACATCCTTATTTATTCGAAGAATCAAGCTGACCATGAGAAACACCTTCGATGTATTCTCAAACTCCTGCATCAGGAGAAGCTCTATGCCAAATTTTCCAAATGTGAATTTTGGCTTCGAGAGGTCCAATTTCTTGGACATGTGGTCAGTGAGCGTGGTATCCAGGTGGATCCCGCTAAAGTTGAAGCTGTTATGAATTGGAAAGAGCCAAAGACGCCTACGGAGATTCGTAGCTTCCTGGGATTGGCAGGATATTACAGGCGCTTCATTGAAAATTTTTCAAGGATTACTGCACCCCTAACTTCCCTGACCAAGAAGAAAGTAAAGTTCGTTTGGGGCCCTAAACAGCAAGAGTCCTTCGATGTTTTGAAACAGAAGTTGAGCAACGCTCCTGTGCTTACATTACCTGAAGGCACTGAAGAATTCGTAGTTTACTGCGATGCTTCACACACCGGCATGGGGTGTGTGCTTATGCAGAAAGGCAAGGTTATTGCCTATGCATCACGACAGTTAAAGGTGCACGAAAAGAATTACACCACCCATGACTTGGAATTGGGTGCCGTTGTGTTCGCACTAAAACTGTGGAGGCATTATCTTTATGGAATCAAGTTTGTGATCTATTCTGATCACAAGAGCCTCCAGCATCTGTTTAATCAGAAAGAATTAAACATGAGGCAACGCCGTTGGATGGAGACCTTGAATGATTATGATTGTGAAATCAAGTACCATCCCGGCAAGGCGAATGTAGTCGCTGATGCCTTGAGTCGAAAGGAAAGGATGAAACCTATCCGAATCAATGCCAAGCGCATGGAGATAAAGAATAATTTGATGGAAAGGTTGTTAGCTGCACAGAAGGAAGCTGTGTTGGAAGCTAACTATCCTAATGAAAAGTTAGGAGTGACTGAGGAGCAGTTGACTCTTAGCAAGGACGGAATTCTGCGATTGAATGGACGGATATGGGTTCCAACTTATGGAGGACTTCGAGATGTCATCCTCCAGGAAGCTCATAGTTCCAAATACTCCGTTCATCCTGGAGCTGATAAGATGTACCGGGATCTAAGGGCGAATTATTGGTGGATAGGCTGGAAAAAGTCTGTAGCCGCCCATGTAGCAAAATGCTTGACATGTGCGCAAGTCAAAGCCGAGCATCAGAAACCGTCAGGATTGCTACAACAGCCTGAGCTTCCTACGTGGAAGTGGGAAATAGTGACGATGGATTTCATCACCAAGTTGCCAAAGACAAGGAAAGGCAATGATACAATATGGGTTATAGTTGACAGACTGACTAAGTCAGCTCACTTCCTACCCATCAAGGAGACTTATAGCTCCGATATGTTAGCCCAGCTGTACGTTGATAAGATTGTAGCCTTACATGGCATACCTGTGTCTATTATCTCTGACCGAGATACTAGATACACGTCACATTTTTGGAAGAGTTTCCAACAATCTTTGGGCACACGTTTAAATTTTAGTACGGCTTACCATCCTCAGACTGACGGTCAGAGTGAGCGTACTATTCAAACGTTGGAAGACATGCTACGTGCATGTGCGATCGATTTGGGTGGTAGTTGGGATAAGAACCTAAGGTTAATCGAATTCTCCTACAACAATAGCTACCACACCAGCATAAAGGCTGCGCCTTTTGAGACATTATACGGTAGAAAGTGTAGATCGCCAGTTTGTTGGGCGGAAGTTGGAGATGTCCAATTATCTGGACCAGAGATAGTGTTCGAGACGACGGACAAGATTGTCCAGATTCGTGACCGTCTCAAAGCTGCCCGTGATAGGCAGAAGAGTTACGCTGATCCAAATCGTAAGGATTTTCACTTCGAAGTAGGTGACAAAGTCCTACTTAAAGTGTCACCCTGGAAGGGGGTGATGCGATTTGGTAAGAAAGGCAAGCTAAGCCCGAGATACATAGGACCTTTCGAGGTTATCGAACGTGTCGGGTCAGTTGCCTATAAGTTAAACTTACCAGAAGAGCTCAGTGGAATTCACAATGTGTTCCACATCTGCAATCTGAAAAAGTGTTTCGCTGACGAATCACTGGTTATACCACACACAAATGTGCATATAGACGAGAGCTTGAAATTTGTTGAAAAAACTTTGTCGATTGAAGATCGACAGGTAAAGAAGCTTCGAAGGAAGCATGTACCTATTGTAAAGGTCAAATGGGATGCCCGTAGAGGTCCCGAATACACGTGGGAAGTTGAATCCACGATGAAAGAAAAGTACCCTTACTTATTTCAGTAAATCTCGGGTCGAGATTTATTTTAAGGGGGTGAGGATGTAACACCTCGAAAATTCACGTCCTATAATGTTTTGACACGTGTCATGAAGTTTGAACGTGTGAAAGAATGTTATAAAAGGACTAAAGTTGACAAACATGGAAAGTACGTGATTATACGGGTTCTAAATGTCAACAGTGAATAAATATACTTCATAATAACCCTACACGATGTTTATAACATCAAACGAATAAATCATGGATCATACGAAACAAAAAGTGAGAGATTTCAAACTACAGGGGTTAAATGTGTCAACATGTTTAAAGATATACCTCTAAGTGACCTTTTGAAAAACCCGAAGCTTTGTAAATGTTAATTATACTCACTAGAATGCACGATTAAAATTTCATAAAGTTTCGTTATCGTATGAGAAAATTATGACCAAATTCGTATGCGAGGGGTTAAAGTGCAAACATTGAAAGTTAAGACTTTTCGGGTTAACCTGAAGTGTTCAGGGACTTGGCAAAGTGGGTATAAGTCCTAAAGCCCTTGTGGGTAAATATAAGGGGGTCAAAACGCAAGAAATAACCTTGGTTGCCCTCTCGAAGAGCCAAGGGTCAACTTTGCATTAAATAGAAAATCAAAAATCAGATTCGCAGGCCCAGGCGGCCCGCGTTGGGTTTTGCTAAATGGGAGGCCGGCCGCGTCAGCCTCCCAGTACCGAAAAAAATGGCTGTTGCCTGCCATAAGCTTTGTGCGCGACCTTTACCCGATTTTTCACATCTCCTGGCCCCTAAAACACCCCCTAAGCATCTAGGACACATGTTGGATGGTTGTGGGCAGCTGATAGACTTGTGTGTCCAAGAATTGTGGTGGAATTTTCACTATAAAAGGCCATGTAGTGCATCATTGTTCTTCACATCATTCAAGTGCACTTCTGGTCGATTCTGGAGCTCAAGCCTGCTTCCAACTGATCATATCTCGTGCATAGTACCCTTGTAAGTCTGCTAGTCCTTCTCTAATTGAGTTTAGCTTAGTATTTAGGCTAAAAGTCAAACCGTCGTAATTACGGTTTGACTTCGAGATTAGTCAATAATGGCTCAGTCATATCTCGAATTAAAAGTAGATATAAGATGGTATTTATGTGGGTAATAAAACCTCAAAAGGGTTTCCCCTGATCATCACTCTAACCAGGTCAAAAGTCGGGTCAAACTTATATTTAAAAAGTCAACAGGAAGTCTAAAATGCCATTTATGCATAATTAACATTGTAGATCATATACAACCTATTGGATCATTGTTATAACTTAGTAATAAGTGTAAGAACATGTCTAAACATGTTCAACCCGACAATTTCCTGTTTAGACCCGGTTCGGAACCGAAAGTCACATAGTTTGACTTTCACTTTGACTTTCAGTTCTGACCCGTTAAGGCATGTTTTAGAAATGCCTCAGAGCTTTAATTGGACTAGGTTACATGTTAGAACAACCCTCTGTGATTATACACCTTGGTTCATTAGTTATCCAATTAATATGCATGTTTCCGTTAATTGCTCATATGTTGACCGTTATGCCCTTATTACCTTAAAACGTGATTTATGAAAATGTAAAAGTGTAGAAACCTTAGTTACTGATATATAGACTTGTATGCAAAGCTTGACATCAGTTTGACTTGTAGATTAAGAGTTGTGCTCATTATCGCAAAATTAATGCTTTATGTTAATAAAATGGCGTAATTAGCGTATAGCCTAGTTAAACATACTTTTTGGTATCAAATCTTTTACCCACTGATGTAATATATTATTTTGGGATTTTTAAAGATTTTTAATTAATTTTAGGCTGAGCATAACTCATAGTCGTAGGCTTAGTTCGGTAATTGTCGGTTTTGCCCTTACGGGCCATAAAATGAGTTTTACATATCTAAACGACTCCAAACCTTTTGCTACTGATCACATATGATAAATAAATTATTTTAAACCTTCTGGAAATATAAAAATATCAGATTTAAGTATCGAACCCGGAAATGGCCTTTAATCGCCTTAATTAGCGTTTTTAACGCATAGTATGTTTTAAAATCATATTGGACATACCCGGGTTGATACCTACTGATATATGAGGCAAATTATAATATGTTAATAGTAAGCAAAGGTCGATAAACTCAGACTTCAGTTTTGAGCTTTTCGGCTTATGTGAAATTACCAAAATACCCCTACGGGGCATAGTATGGCTAAAAGTGATAAATTTCACATATATGCTTTATCTTACTGTTATAACTCATTAATTTGAGTATATTTACTGATCACATCAGACCTGTAACTCAGTTAAACATTTAAACTCTTTTATAAACTTTTAAATGACCAAACTACCCCTATGGGGCCTAGTTTGTGTTTAAACACGTTTCGGGCATAATGAAAGACACCTTACTGATGTCACAACATATTTGAGACATAATTAACTTAGGAAACCTGTATATAGCTCTCATGACTACCCGTCATGCTTATTACGCGTACGGTTCGGTTTATGTAACAAGTTAACATAAATTAGCCGAAACGGGTCAAACCTTAACGGTTTTATCTCAAAATCCAGAGTGTGAATAATAAACCCATATTAAACAAGTCTTCAAACTTGTCGGGTCTAAATCACATTCTATCCGGTCTTCGCTTAATCACGCGTACGTACCGTATCTTTGAAACTAGCCGGTCTAAGCTTAAGCTTAATTAAAGACCCGTTAGGATTCTAATAGGTTATTATAAAACCTTCGTTCCAGATTAGGAGGACTGGTAAAAGCTACGTGCATTTTGCTTATTGTGATTAATACTTACTCAGGTAAATACTTTTAACTTATTTTCCCTATACGGGCTTGGGTTACGGTATATAGCATACCGCTTGATCGAGCATCAAATCTCCACAGTTGAGTGGGTAGTTGAATAATTTGATCGGCTCGTTTAAACAGTCTTGATTACTTAAAGCCTTTGGGGGGTTAATGACCATGTCCCGGATATCCTAGGCATCATCTTAGGAGATGGCCACGACCTGAGCACGGGGTGTAGGCGTACACCTGTCAGTGTATAACTCTATGATGTGGAGTGTCTATTGATCTTTAACCCGGACAAGATCCGGGCTACTGAACGCACAAGTAACATGTAATTCGTTCACAAGATTATAATATTAAATAATTCTCCCAAGTTAAATAAAATGTTTATGCCACGTGCATCCAAACCAATTTTCAATCATTTTCCAAAATGAGTCAGTTGATTGTATTTACCAGTGTAAACTGACCTATTTTCCCAAAAAGACTGAATGCAGGTACTAAACGAAATTGGCTGGATTGTCTCCTTAGCATCAATAAAAGTCTCGCAAGCTTAGGATGCCTGAAGTCTGTTGAACTAGTGTTTCTATTTTATTTCGATCCGTTCTGTGGATAAACATCCGAACATTGTGATACTTGATATTACAATAATTAAATTCGGTTGTATTATATTTTAAATTTGCTTCCGCTGTGCATATTAAATATTGTGTTGTTTGACTATTACGTTGCCAACCACGTCACGATACTCCCCCACCGGGCCCACCGGTGACACGTGGAAATCAGGGTGTGACACGTAGACACCTCCAATTACAAAGGGAACTCTGGCGAAATTTTTCCAGAAATATAACACTTAGAAAATTTTTTGTAACAAATATTTATAAATGTGTTTTTAACTTGGTTTTCAAAATAAACTTCGCCATGATTTTTGTTGCCAAAAATTACCAAGTATCGGAGGTGGATTTTCGTAAATAAAACTTGTTAAATATATATTTAGAATATATATTTCATAATAAAACGCTTGTGTGATTATGTGATTATTTTGTGAACTAGATATATTATTTTTAGGATAAAAATAATATAACTTGAAAATATTACAAAGTTTCGACTCCAAAATAATACCAACGCTATCACAAATAAATATTTAAGTTACGCCGGTATTTTTATAACAACGCAAACTTTAAAATGTAACTTATGTATATTTCGGAAAATACTCTTACGCGTATAATTTGATAAGTATTATTTTGGAAAATATATAAAGTAAAATATAATATTTTTGGGAAAATATGTATATTTTGGGAGTTAAAAATATTTTAGACAAGTGAATTAAAATATATTTTTCAAGTGAGACTTAAAAATATATTTTCGGTTTTATAAAGCAAACATGTATTAAAACCCCCATCCTTGGGAAGGAATACACTTATAAAATAAATAAGAAGTGTGAATACGGAATAGTTACCTAACTATTTCTCCAACAAAACATTAAACCCTAAACCAAGGCACGGCCATCGGTCTAATAGGAATTAGTACGTGTAGGTCGTCACGCAACAGATAGAGTTGGAGATTGACGTTTCTGGATACGCACTTCTATGAGTTCATGTCCCCCTTTTCTCTTAACTGTTTTCGGTTTTTGTACTTTGGGGGTGGAATACATGTTACAGTAATTACAGACACTTTTATACATGGTATGGTTAGCTTAAGGAGGGTATACTACTTAGATCATGTGAGTGGGTAGGCGGAAACTTGAGGCCATTAATCCTCGTTGTAGGACCGAGGGTCATGAGCGGTAGATCTATTTGGGTGTAGCGAGCCCAGCTCCTGAGTCCACTGTACGGACCATGGAGTGACTATGAGCCCGACGCAAAAATCTACTAGGTTTGAGTCTTCCTGCATCACTTCACACATATCATTGGCTTTGCAACCCAATGGTGATCTCTTTGTCCTTAATTGCTACATACCAGGGATTTTCATACAGACATATTACAAAGGTTTATACATACTCACTTTTACGTGAACTCGCTCAACTTTTGTTGATTTTTCAAACTACATGTATTTCAGGAAACTAAGGGATCTGGCAAGGTATGCAATGCCGTCAAGCTGCGTAGGAATAATGATATCATCCGAGTTTAGGAAATGTGATCTTTGCCTGGACGGGTCACAAGTCTTAAACTGTGTTCTTATTTCATGTCTTTTGGTTGTGTTTTATGAACAAGTTCTAACTATGTCATGGTTGTATCTCGTTTCATGTGTCAACTTTTAAAACAATATGGTTATGGTAACCTTTAAAACATGTTGAATGGATGAACATCATGGTTTTATTTTCATATAGCATTGTTGTGATTGTGCTATGGTATTAAGAAGTCACACCAAAATAAACCCACGCTCCCGCAAAGCCAGGGTGTGACATATACAATTATTGATTTTTTTTAAATTAAAAACCAATAATACTTCATTAAATAAAAAATTACAATATTAAAAATAAAAAAAATAAAAAAGGGGTAAAGTTAAAAAAAATTACTAAAAAAATAAAATACATTAATTTTCTTCGGTCGTGTTTCCGTAAGCAAGGACTCGTAGCGCCGACGTACACTTTTGAATACCGGTGAATCCAAGTGTCCTTTTCGCATTCGCTTTGTGTTTAAAATAATCGAAGTTGTTTTCCAAGTCGTCGACGATGCGTAGAAACAAACGCTTACTGATTGAGAAACGACGCCTAAAAACTTTTGGGTTCGGAAATGTTGGCGCTTCATCAAAATAATCTTTCATCAACCGATCGTTTGCCGCACGTCGGTCTCATTCAATATAATCTCTTGTTTTAACTTCACGTTTGGGCTGGCTACAATGCTTCACATATCGCACCGCTAGTTGACAAGCACTCTGTCGCAACCCCCGATCCCTAATCCCCGGGAACGGGCGGACGCGAGCTCAGTTAGTGGTGGTATCAGTTTGTTTAATCTTGCAGCGGAATTTACATCAGGACCGTAGTTAGGAAATGTTTATCAGAGTAAAACCACCATATTTGATATTAATAATAACATGGGCAAAACCCAAGTTTCTTATTACAATACATTTATAGGGAGAAACCCTATTTTATTTAATTTAAAACATTGTTTCTTAGATAACTTTTATAGCCACTTATTTTCCAAGCCGTCAGTGCTCTCGAGCTGGCTTTTTCCCAGTTGGCTTTCACATTGTGTTACCTGAAACATGTTTTAAAAATATTTTGTCAGCGGGAAATACTGGTGAGTGAATCCTAGTTTAATCATGAAACATTTTATCAATTAACACAGTATTGAGAGCGATCACATTGTTTATCTCTACCCAATTACTCAATCAGTACTATCAATCCTTGACTTGTGGGTCATATTACACATTGGCTAACTCGTTGTCCAATGGTAACGTACTGTCATCCTGACTTACTACTCGCAAGTAATAAATTTTGTATACAAAACCCCAAATACCGGCAGTAATTGAAGAACTAAAAAGACTCAATCACTGCTTAATCTCATTGTAAAATAATTAAGGTTTTGTACAATATTACAAAAATATTATCAAAAAGAGGATAACCTCACATTGCTGTCTTAGGCTTGTCATAAGGGTTTCCTGGATATAATCTATATTTTATACAAATGTACATTGATTAGTACTATAACCCTTTGAAAATATTAATAATACCCTCCCCGAGACGGCATTCCAACAACTACGTCGGGCAGAACCACGATAGTTGTTACGGAACCCTAAATCAATCGGACAGCGTAACTATTACGAAACTGGGGTTATAATACTTACAGCGGAGTAGAACCTCGCTAATTAGGGGTATAGTACCCAACTATAATGCTTAATACTTTCAGAATTCAAGATTGAGAAGTGTGAATCAGCGACGGAAATCGAAAACTGATGCCTGCTATTTATAGTTGTGATATCAGACTTCCAGGCGGCCCGCGTAAGGTAAGGCTAAGCCTTACGCGGCCCGCGTCAACACGCGGTCAACCTATAGCTCGTACGGATCACCACTAGGCTTGACACGATGTCGACACGTGTCAGCACAGGATGTATCCGCGTTTTATGAGTCTGCGCGACCCGCGTTAATGTAAGCTTAAGCTTACGCGGCCCGCTTGAACTAAAGAATTCAGCGGAGTCCGGTCAACGCTCTCATACGGCCCGCGTCAGCTTGAGGTGGGATCCTACGCGGCCCGCCTCAGCTTATTATTTCTTATTTTTAATTTATTTTATAAACTATAACATATATCGGGCTCGGTTTTCACATACGGGGTGTAGTATATAAGACACATTGGAACATTCTAACATATAATAAGGTATCAACAATATTATGAGGGTGTCGATTTTACTGAGGGTTGTTACATTCTCCCCACCTTATTTTAGAGATCGTCCTCGAGATCTACTGGAATAAGTATGGATATTTTCTTTTCATTTCAGATTCAAGCTCCCATGTGTATTCTGGTCCTCTTTTGGAGTCCCACTTCACTTTGAGTAGAATTAGTCTCTTGTGTTTGAGATTCTTGACTTTCCTGTCTTCAATTTGTAGAGGTCTTTCTACAAACTTGAGTTGTTCATTTACCTCTATATCCTTAAGAGGTACTATCAGTGATTCATCAGCTAAACACTTTTTAAGATTGGATATATGAAACACATCATGTATTCCAGCCATTTCTTCTGGCAATTGTAGCTGATAGGCTACAGGTCCTATTCTTCTAATAATCTTAAAAGGTCCAATATATCTGGGACTTAGCTTTCCCCGTTTGATGAATCTTACCACTCCCTTCCAAGGAGAGACTTTCAACAATACTTTATCTCCTACCTGAAACTCCAATGGCTTGCGTCGGTTATTGGCATAACTCTTTTGTCGATCACGTGCGGTTTTCAGTCGTTCCTTGACTTGAATAATCTTGTCAGTTGTTTCTTGTACTATCTCAGGTCCAGATAGTTGTTTTTCCCCAATTTCTGCCCAACAGACTGGGATTCGACACTTTCTTCCATAAAGTGCTTCAAATGGTGCAGCCTTGATACTTGTGTGATAACTATTATTATAAGAAAATTCTATTAAAGGTAAGTGATCGTCCCAATTACCTCCGAAATCAATTACACAAGCTCTAAGCATGTCCTCCATTGTCTGGATTGTTCTTTCACTTTGTCCATCTGTTTGAGGATGATAAGTTGTGCTTAACCTTAACTTGGTTCCCATTGCCTTTTGGAAACTTGACCAAAAATGAGATGTAAAGCGGCTATCTCTATCAGAAACAATTGATAAAGGAATGCCATGTAAAGAAACAATTTCATTTACATACAATTTAGATAATTGTTCCATACTAATTGTTTCCTTCATTGGTAAGAAATGAGCTGACTTAGTTAGTCTATCTACAATTACCCAGATTGTATCATTTCCTTTCTTAGTTTTGGGTAATTTAGTAACAAAATCCATTGTTATAAATTCCCATTTCCAAACTGGCATTTCTAATTGCTGTAACAAACTTGAGGGTTTCTGATGTTCAGCTTTAACTTGTGAACAAGTTAAACATTTAGAAACATAAGCTGCTATATCCTTTTTCATTCCTATCCACCAGAAATTTTTCCTTGAATCCTGGTACATTTTGTCACTTCCTGGATGCATCGTATACTTGGACTTATGAGCTTCTTCTAATATACAATGGCGTAGATTTCCTAATTTAGGTATCCACATTCTTTTTTCATGAAATCTCCAAATTCCATCTGTTCCTTGTTTTAATTCTTTTAACATACCTTTTAATTTTTCAGTATCTTCCTTGATTACTGACTCTTGTGCTTCTCTTATTTGATTATTTAAATCTACTTGCAGATTTAATTTAAGAGAACGTACTCTTTTTGGCTTTTCATGATACTTTCGGCTTAAAGCATCTGCCACTACATTTGCTTTTCCTTCATGATACTGGATATCACAGTCATAGTCACTAAGAAATTCCATCCAGCGTCTTTGCCTCATATTCAATTCTTTCTGCCTGAAAACATACTTTAAACTTTTGTGATCAGTGAATATGATAAACTTACTACCATAAAGGTAATGTCTCCAAATCTTAAGAGCAAAAATTATAGCTCCTAACTCTAAATCATGGGTTGAATAATTCTCTTCATGATTCTTAAGTTGTCTAGATGCGTAAGCTATAACCTTTTGTCTCTGCATCAATACACATCCATAACTTAATTTAGAAGCATCACAATAGACCACAAAGTCTTTAGTTCCTTCTGGTAATGCTAGTATAGGTGTATGGGTTAATCTTTGCTTAAGGATTCTAAAGGCTTCTTCTTGTTTTAATCCCCATTCAAACTTAACAGATTTACAGGTTAACTTAGTTAAGGGAATGGCTATTCTAGAGAAATCTTTAATAAATTTTCTATAATAACCAGCCAATCCTAAGAAACTTCTAACCTCAGTTGGTGACTCAGGGGTTTTCCATTTAGTAATTGCCTCGATTTTTGTTGGATCTACATGAATTCCTTCATGATTGACTAGATGTCCAAGGAATTGTACCTGTTCTAACCAAAATTCACACTTATTAAATTTAGCATAAAGCTTTTCTTTTCTTAATAAACTTAAAAGTGCATGCAAATGTCTTGCATGATCCTCTTTATTCTTAGAGTAAATTAGAATATCATCTATGAATACAATTATGAATTTATCCAAATATGGCTTACATATTCGGTTCATCATGTCCATAAATGCAGCTGGGGCATTGGTTAAACCAAATGGCATGACAGTAAATTCATAATGACCATACCTCGTTCTAAAAGCGGTTTTAGGAATGTCCTCTTCCTGTACCTTTAATTGATGATATCCTGACCTTAAATCGATCTTGGAGAAAAATCGAGCTCCTTGTAGCTGATCAAACAAATCATCGATTCTCGGTAATGGGTACCGATTCTTAATCGTGACTTTGTTTAATTCATGGTAGTCAATGCACATACGCATTGATCCGTCTTTCTTTTTAACAAACAGTATCGACGCTCCCCATGGCGACGAACTCGGTTGTATAAATCCTTTCTCCAATAATTCATCTAATTGTTTCTTTAATTCTTGCATTTCTGCAGGTGCTAAACGGTAAGGTGCTTTGGCAATCGGTGATGTTCCTGGTATTAAGTGGATTCTGAATTCAACTTCTCTGTCTGGAGGTTGCCCTGGCAATTCTTCTGGAAAGACATCTGAAAACTGAGATACTACAGGAATGTCTTTTAAATCTTTTCCTTTAGTGTTAGTGATTATGGAAATCAAATACACTATAGAACCTTTTCTTATACAACTTGCAGTTTTCATCACGGATATGAATTTTGTGGATCTAGAGGGCTTATCTCCTTTAATTGTGATCGTTTTACCTTTTGGTGAATTTACTTGAATTAACTTTTGATCACATAAAATACTGGCTTTATTGGCTATTAACCAATCCATTCCTAAAACAACATCAAATCCTGCCAGGTTCATGGGATATAGGTTTGCAATAAATTTCTGATTTGAAATTTCTATTCTTGCTCCCTGCAAGATTTCAGAAATCCTAACAGTTTCTCCATTAGCTATCTCTACTAACCATTCTAGTGGTAGTTTAGTTAATGACTGATTTAGAAATTTGCAGAATGATGTATTAATAAAACTTTGGTTTGCACCAGAGTCAAATAATACTTTAGCAAAAACATCATTAACTAAAAACGTACCAGCTATGATATCTGGAATCATCTTGGCTTCTTCTGCAGTCAGAACAAATGCTCTAGCATTTTTAGTATTCTTGTTATCTGTAGCTGGAGCTAATTTTGGGCAGTTTGGCTTGATGTGACATTGTTCTCTGCAGTTGTAGCATATCCTGCAGTTTTTCTTCCTGCAGTCTTCTTCCTTGTGTCCCGATATTTTACAAAAGTTACAGTACACAGAGCATCTTCCTGAATGCTTTCTTTTGCAATTCCTACAGTAGGGTGCAGAGGCAGAACCTACATTTCTTCCACGGTTAAAATTTCCAGAACGAAATTCTTGAGTTAATTTCTGGGTTAGGTTTCTCCTTTGATCCTCTTCTCGGGTACGGACTAACTCATCAGTCAAGGTATTGGCTAGTTCTACAGCTTCTTCTATGGTTTGAGGTCTAGCTGCCTTGACTACGTGTCTTATTTCCCCAATTAATCCCCAAATATAACGGGAAATTAACACTGGTTCTGGTGAAGCAAGAGTTGGTACTATTCTAGCATATTCAAAGAATATTTTAGTGTATCCCTTGCTATCCACACCAGTCATTCTAAGGTTTAGGAATTTGTTTGCTATCTGTTCCTTTTCATTGGGTGGGCAGAATTTCCTTTCTACCTTGTTTTTAAATTCTTCCCATTCCATATTATAAGTCCTATCACTTCCTCTTGTCTGAAGGATAGTGTTCCACCATTCTAGTGCTGTGTTCTTAAACAAATTAGAAGCAAACAATATCTTATCTTCTTCAGCACACTTACTTATCCTTAAGACTGCCTCAGTCTTTTCTATCCAGCGTAAGGTTGCAATGGCCCCTTCATTGCCCGAGAATTCTATTGGTTTACAGGACCAAAATTCTTTATAAGAGCAACCGTTAGGCACAGTTCTTCTTCTTTTGGGAATAGGCATTTGAAGTACTGGTCCATTGTTCACGCTGTTTTCTGGTTCAATTGGTCGCTTACTGCTATGTTTACTTTTATTATTCGCTTCTTGAATAGTTTGAATAATAAATGGCATGGCATCTATGATTCCTTGTGCCACCATATGTTGAACGACACTATTATCCATTTGGTTTTCGTTGTTATGGATGCTCGGATTTTCATTAACCACGTTAATGTTACTCTGGTTATCATTATTCAAATTTCCTTGATTTCCTTCGTCGGCCATCTGAATTTTTAAACTTTATCCAATATTAATATCACAAATAATATGTTGGACCGTTTGCGTGACCCTAAACGTCAGTAAAAGTAGTTCATCTCAGTTTACAAAGGCGGAATCAAAGTAAACTGAGTCACAACAGCATATATCCTTTTAACTTCTTCTCTATTAATGATTTCCGAGACTTTACAATCGTTTTCTAACAAGATTTTGGCAGCACCTCGTCTCACAAGCTATGACCTCTGATAGCTTCAAATGACACACTCAACTCCTATTTATAGTTGTAGCCTGGTAGCTTGAAATGACACATCAGTTTCAAGCTAACAAGCACTTTCAAGCTAACAAGCACTTTCAAGCTAACAAGCACTTTTACATGTAAACCCTAATTCTAACCATCTAGACCTAAAGACTCGATAAGACGTAGTCAGCAGACATTCAGTGCACCAACAGACTCCCCCTTAGATGTTGACGAAGTCTTTGGCCTTGAGTCTTTAGTCTTTGTCATTTTGACTTCTCATTCAGATTGTAACATTGTAAGCATCCATCAATCTCTTGATCAACTTTACACTTTGACTCTTACACCAAGATCTCATCACTGGCTCTATCATCAACAGCTTCATCATCAACAGGCTCCCTCTTTCGTCAAGCTTTCGTGCTTTTAGGGATCGACACCTAGCTTTCCAGCTACAAGCTCCTCCTAACTTTCAGCTTGTCTTCAGACTCCCCCTGAGACTCAGCTCTCGGATCGTAGTCTGGACTTTTCCTATAATCACTCATACAATTATAAGTAACAACATTTTAATCTATCAATCAAATTCTCTAATCCACTCCTCATAAAATTGGCAGTTTCATCGAATCGTATCGGAAACTAGCTCTATAACAATATAAGCATCCAAATCCCCCACAGTTAATCATCCAAGTCCAAATTAATGACCTTGGAGATATCACAAACTGTTTTTGATTTTTGATTTTAAAACTTCAAGTTTCAAATTAATGAACTTGTTTTATTTTCAGAAACACGATCAGCTTACTTAGATTTTGAAACTCAGCACTCAGATATCAGTTGTCGAAAATAAAGCAGAAATCAAAATCTTTTTGTATTTTCTGAAAACATAAAGCAGTAAAGTAATATGTACAAACATATTTACAGACAATATTTTTGTTTGAGTATGCGTTAGAGGATCATATCAGTTTCTAACAAGTCACAAGTACCGTTGAGCTTAGTTACACAGTAAGAATTAAACAATTCACTTAGATTGTCGATATACTGATCCACTTAAATTTTCACACAAAGTTCAACTGATTCAGGATACGAATTAGGTATTTTAAGAACTTGAACCCATTCATGTGTCCCACCTCTTGAATATACTCCCGTATCCAGATCCCAATATTCAGTCTTACAGGTAAATATATCACAAATGATATCTGTAAGGGGTTAATAAATTATGAAGAATCATGAGAGCTCAGGTCAGAACCATCGTTCAGCAGAGAGATCATGACTCAACTTGTAGGTGTGTCCCCTTTAGAGGATCTTTTTTACAACAGCATTGCTAAGCAATTTTATTGTCTTATCATATATGCTGAGGGTGATGCTGTGTTTCAAGCATTGCAGAAAGTATTATTCGAGGACTAGGTCAGAACTACCGTTCAGCAGAAGTCCCGGAATAATACCCCAGATATCACTGAGTATAAAGACCTAGTATATCAGAATACGAGACCTTTCAAATGAGATTTCAGGGGTTACCTATATATCCAAGTAGTGTTCCCCACGAAATAAGCAAGTGTTTGAATTTAGGTTTATATCCCGAAAAAGTTTACTAAGTGTATAAAAATCTACCGACACATCCACGGTGAGATCGTTTAACACATTTTGACTTTCCAATTCTTTAGCGTACTGTAACTGTCTACTGATGTACTATCATTTCCTCTTTTTACGCAAAAACTCAATTTTTTTTTTTTTATAAATTTTATCATGTTTTTGACTTTTTCAAATTTTCTAATGTTTTTGGATTTTCTAATGACAATTTTTCTCCCCCTAAAATGCAAAACCATTTAAAGAAAATTTGACAACCAATACTGATAGCTTTGTCTCGCCATCCATTTTCTGCTTCACATGCACTTATTTGCAGAAAATATAACATACCCCCATGATTTACAACACATTGATCTTAACAGTTTGAAAACCGTTTTTCAATCTGATGAAAGTAATCATGTTTGTTCAGCCGTGAGGGTTTCGGCGTTTTCAATCAACATACATTCAAAACAATATAAAAGACAACATATTTTTGGTTTTTCAAATTTTAACAAACTAAAAACATATTTTTGGTTTTAAATTTTTCAATTTTTAGGATTTTGAAAATATTGTTTATTTATGTACAAACAACACTCAAACTAAACTCCCTGTTCAACCAAACCAGGGTCCTGCAACCTCTTCCTGTGCCAGGTTGCTCCAACTACCATTCTCACAATCTTCAGCTTCGTTGAGCACTTGCACATTTCAAACTTTATCAATCATTTGAACAATTTAGCCCAGGTCTGTTGGACCTTAGGCATTTCAACACAATAATGTTCATTTAATTTCGGAAACTCTTTGTCATTTAAAACTTTTTCAGAGTTAACTTCAACTTCTCATCTTTTTCCGACGTCACTTGTTTCTTAGCACTCCACATTTTACCCTCCGGAGTACCTCTCTTGTAAAAATTTGTCTCTTTTTGAACCTTTTGATTTTGAACAAAATTTTTAGGTTTCCAAAACTCTTGAGGTTTTGTCATATCAACAGATGTTCTCCAACTCTGTGTTGTTCTGAATCTGGGTGTGTGATAATTCCAAGTCTGTCTTGAATCGAACCTGTTCGGTTTTGATTTCCAATTTTGATTTGAAACAAACTTGTTTGTATTGTACCTCCAAGTTTGTTTCGAATCAAATCTGGTTGACCTTGGTTTCACATTCTTAGATTTATGTTTTTCAACATCAACAGGCTTTAGATTTGGACACTTTCGTGCAACATGTCCAATTTGATCACATTTAAAACACACTTTCTTTGAAACATCCTTGGCCTGTTGTTGTTTCTTTTTCATAGCATCAAACTCCTCATTAGACTGTTGTCCAATTTTGAGTTTTTCCTCTTCTTTCAAGCTTTTCCCTTGAACAAAATTCATCTTTTGTTGCAAATTTGGTATTTTACTTTGATTCCAATTCCGTTTCTTTTTATAACCCAAACCAGCCTTCATGTTTTTCTTCTTAAAACCAGGTTTGTTATAAAAAGATTTATGACCTTTACCAGCAAACTTTGGAATCTCAGACTTCTCAATCTCAACCATTTTAAAAACTTGATCGACTTTCTCTGAAATCACATTCTGAATCGGGAATACAACATCTAAGAATAGTTTGTCCGATCCAATCATGGTATAAACCAATCCTTTTGAATCATCATTCAATTTTTTCTCGGATTTTGTGTTTTTCAGATAACCATCATAAAGATTTCCTTCATCTTCATCCTGTGATTCAGACTTACCTTTTGTTGACTCATCTTTCAAAACACTTTCAACAACCTTACTTACCACCTCTGAATCATTAGCATCATCAGATTTGGAGTAAGTCACATCGATACTTTCAGGCAACTGGTCAGCTATGTTCAAACCCTTTGCCACCTTTTCCTCATCATAAAAAGTATAATTGTTTCTCAATGGTGGTGGTACCTGATGAAATTCTGAACCAATACCCTTTTTGCAATTTTCAGTATCTTTGTCATCTGGTGTGATGTTGAAAATGCGTTCAAGAATGTACGAAGAGTTATGATAACTTTGAAGTTTTGTAACAACCTTTTCTTTTTTAGCCAAGACTTGTTTAAGATGAGCAATTTCATCAACACATTTGTTTAATTCAATTTGCTTTTCTTTAAACTTTCTTTCATACATTTCTTTGGTAACTAAAGTTTCTGACAGTCTTTGATCAAAACTTTTGACTTGGCTCTTCAAAGTATCATAAGCTTCTTGTACTCTCTGACTCTACCACTTTAAAGAATCATACTGTTTTTGTAAATCTTGAAATTTAGATTCTTTTTCAACACAATCAACACATTTTGTAGAACACAATTGTCTATAAACATCATTATCCTTTTCAAGACCTTGACATTTCTGTGTCAAATTTTCAACTTTTAGTTTCAAAATTTCTTCTTTTTCAATCATTTCTTTACATTTTATTGTGAAAACATTTTCAAGTTTAACTATATCATTGTCTTTTGTTTTTATGATGTCATCTTTTTCAGTACAGGCTTTGCACATTTCTATGCAATTCCAGCACTTGTTTTCTTTTTCATCAACCAATTCAACATTTGATAGATCAGAAGATTTTCTAACCTCAATCTCATTCAGCACCGGTTCTTCTGTCTCAACTTTCTGATCTTCCTTCTTTTCTTCTTTGTGAGCTTCTTCATTCTTATGCGTTTCTTCAGCTCTCTGTTCCTCTCCAGCAAGCTTTGCAACAGTCTTCACTTCTTCAATCATCTTCTTCAATTCTTCCTCTTTTCTTTTCTTCAGTTCTACCACCTTTGGTAAACTTGCTTCAAAAACTTCTTTTAACTTGTTCATCAAATTTGGAAAATAGCTTTTATCAGAAAGCCTTCTTGTGTTGAAAGTGCCCTCACTTGGAAACACATTGGTTACAGCATCAAAATCCACTTTTGATGGATCAACTACTGGATTACCCTGTGGATCCATGTAACACTCTAGTTCTTCATTCCATCTCTTGGCTCTTTGTGCTTCCTTAAATGGTTCATACAATTTTCCAATCTCCCATCTCGCACTGTCTCTTCTCCACCAAGTATCATGATTATCATTTGCAACAAATGCATAACCAACTGCATCTTCTTCAGGGCAAACTTGACTCCAATCGTAACCTTCATCATCATATATAACTGCAAGAGCCCTTGATCTTTCTTCTGGTTGCTTTAATCTTGGTGGCTCAGACTTGTTCTGATGGTAAATCGCCTTCCTGTAGTAATCTTCATTGAATGGATTTTCAGAATCATCAGCAGCATACGCATTTCTACACTCGTGCTTAAAATGACCTTTTTGTTTACATTTGAAACATGTCACCTTGGATTTATCAAATCCCAATTTGGTAGATGATCCACCAATTGACTTTCTCCCCGTGATCTCCATGAACCGCTGTGCCCGACGAACCGCACTGGCCATGCACCATCTTATATCCATTAGTTCCATCTCCTCGGGGTCTAATTGATCATAATCTTCTTTCATCAAGTTGGTGTTGCCAATCTTCCCTGCAACGAGGCTTTCATACGATTCAAGTACAGATGCCAAGAAAACCATCTGTTGTTTTGCCGATTCTTCACTGAAATTCTGCCCATTCTTCAGATCCACTGCGATATTACACTGGAATAAATTCTTTGAAGCAGATTGATCAGAAGTTGTTGAAGAAGATCCACTGTGAAAACCACTGTGAAGACTTTCATTGTTCACTGAACTTGAACTTTCTGCAGAAAATGCTGTTCTTGGAGACCCAGCCTGCGGTACATTTCCTCTGTAGTAAAGCTCTACATTTTGCTGATAAGCTGGATTGTTGACTTTAGATCTCTTTATCTCCAACTCATGACTTTCAAGCCTTTCAATCAGCAAATCCACTTTTAAATCTTCAGGCTTGATTGTATTTTTCAACATTAGAGCAAAGTATTGCCACTCTTGATCATTTGGCAATGAATCAAACAATTTATCCACCAGCTCCTCTTCAGAAGGTAAGATTTTGTGTCTGATTAGCTCCATTTTCAGATGTCCGAATCTCTCAATCATTTTACAAACAGACTCATTTTTCATACAATTGAATAAATCAAACTCTTTACGCAACAATTTCTTTTTGTTTTTAACAATTTCATTACTTCCTACACATTTTCTCTCTAATGCTTCCCACAAACTCTTTGAAGTCTTTTCTTGTTCGAGCAATGAAATAATATCCTCTTTTACTGACTGCTTGATCAATGTTATCATTCTATATTCAGCCACAACATTTTTTATATCTTTTTCTGTAAAATCTTTTGGATCTATTAACTCTCCTCCCTCTTTTACTGGTTTATTGTATCCATCTGTCAGTTTTAACCAGCTTTCAGTAGCGAAAGCTTTTACCCAACCCTCAAATCTGTTTTTCCACCAGTGATAATCTTCAACTTTCATTAGCTTTGGTGGCTTTTGTTGACTTCCATACATGTTTTCAAACTTCAAGTTCTCCGAAATGTCCTTTGAATATTCTCTCATCTCGGATCTTCTATCTGACGATTCGGAAGTGAACGCGTTGTAGAATGTGTTGTAGAACTCTTCACCGTTGCTTGACATCTTCAATTACCTGAGATATTCAAAAAATACTTAGAAATATTCTTGAATTTGAAAAATATCAAGTTCAAACAAGATCACTTGAAGCGAAATAGCTTCAAGTAGAATCAACAACTTTCAAGCGAAACTGATAATGCAAGTTCAAGCTATCAGGCTCGTTCAAGCTATCAGGCTAGTTCAAGCTATCAGACTCGTTCAAGCTATCAGGCTTGTTCAAGCTATCAGGCTCGTTTAAGCTATCAGGCTCGTTCAAGCTATCAGGCTCAAGCTATCAGGCTATTTCAAGCTATTAGGCCTATGATGTCATCATTTCACGAAAATTTTCAAGCTATCAGACGAAATTGATCAGTTTTAAGCCGTGTTTTAGTCCGAAACTTTCAAGGATTAGTTAACTATGTATTTCGCTTGATATGTGTTAATTTCAGGCCATTTCATCCGTGAAATATGTCCAAATCAGAAAAAGAATGAGAAGAAGTAAGTAGAAATGAGAAAATCCGGTAAAATCAAGCTGCTATGGTATGAACTCCTCGTCCTGAGCTCTGATACCACTTGTTGGACCGTTTGCGTGACCCTAAACGTCAGTAAAAGTAGTCCATCTCAGTTTACAAAGGCGGAACAAAGTAAACTGAGTCACAACAGCATATATCCTTTTAACTTCTTCTCTATTAATGATTTCCGAGACTTTACAATCGTTTTCTAACAAGATTTTGGCAGCACCTCGTCTCACAAGCTATGACCTCTGATAGCTTCAAATGACACACTCAACTCCTATTTATAGTTGTAGCCTGGTAGCTTGAAATGACACATCAGTTTCAAGCTAACAAGCACTTTCAAGCTAACAAGCACTTTCAAGCTAACAAGCACTTTCAAGCTAACAAGCACTTTCAAGCTAACAAGCACTTTTACATGTAAACCCTAATTCTAACCATCTAGACCTAAAGACTCGATAAGACCTAGTCAGCAGACATTCAGTGCACCAACATAATAGGTAATATAGTTAATCACATGACACGCAATTTAACCAAAACCGTCGATCATTGCGACTATACTCTTTTTCATATACTATGCGTCTATTACACACTAGTACATAAATAAAGATTACAATACCAACAGAAATAAAATAGTAATATGCATCAGTACACACATATTTTATTTTATTTTAGTATATTATTATTACTGCCATCGTTTCACCATCTCATTCATGGATATGGATTTATCCAAAAATCCATATTACGTTCATCGTATTTCCATACGAGACGTTCTCCCACCTGACGCATTCTTTCACTGTTCTCTAAAATTTCCTCCCCGAAAGTCCTAAGTTCTTGCACGTTTTCTGCACTCATTGGGGGTGCAGGTTCTCGGACTGGGTTTGGAATCTAGGGTACGGTTTCCTGATATGGGGGTGATAGTTCCTGAAATCGGTAAGGATCCTCTAAAATTTCCCTAATATATTCATCTTGGTAATAGGTATCTAAAGGGTCCATACCTGGGTAGGCTTCTATGTTCTGTATGGGTGAATAATCCCGGATAGGGTAACGTTGCACAAAGTCCCTATTGTTGTCCCACCAGGGGTCGTAATTCGGGTCTAGGGGATTAGGTGCAGGCACCCTAGGGATTTCTTCTGGATTAAAGTCGTGCATCTCCACTTGGTTTTCCGGGTTTTCTATTTCCATGGGTTGTTCTGGGTCTTGTGGTTGTGGGGCTACTAATTGTTCCAGACCTGGGTCAGCAGCAGTTGTAGCTAAGATATGAAAATTAGCTAGGCTTCTATTAAGCATATCTTGCGTATGGGCATCTGTCTCTCGCTTAATAGCTGCTAAAGCCCTTTGCTGTTGCAGTTTTCGCATTCTCTTCCTACGAGCAAAAGCTTCTTTACTGAACCATCCTCGTTTCTTAGTAGGAAATGGTTCCTCCGACTTAGCTCTAAAGGCAAATATCCCGTCTTCCTGATCAGCAGTATACCCAGAGAGGGCAGGCTGTGATGATGTACCTTCACTCCTAGGTGAATCAGCTAACTGACGATTCACGTCTGATGGTCCTTGATCACTCATACTGAAAACTAACAGATAGTCAAATAACACAAAACAAATAATTACAGTTATACACGTATTTCCGTAATTTATTTCCTAACACAAATTTTAGAATTTAAGTGTCAGCAGAACACTTCTTTGGCTTAGACCAGTGGCTAGGCTCTGATACCACCTTCTGTCGTAACCCCCGATCCCTAATCCCCGGGAACGGGCGGACGCGAGCTCAGATAGTGGTGGTATCAGTTTGTTTAATCTTGCAGCGGAATTTACATCAGGACCGTAGTTAGGAAATGTTTATCAGAGTAAAACCACCATATTTGATATTAATAATAACATGGGCAAAACCCAAGTTTCTTATTACAATACATTTATAGGGACAAACCCTATTTTATTTAATTTAAAACATTGTTTCTTAGATAACTTTTATAGCCACTTATTTTCCAAGCCGTCAGTGCTCTCGAGCTGGCTTTTTCCCAGTTGGCTTTCACATTGTGTTACCTGAAACATGTTTTAAAAATATTTTGTCAGCGGGAAATACTGGTGAGTGAATCCTAGTTTAATCATGAAACATTTTATCAATTAACACAGTATTGAGAGCGATCACATTGTTTATTTCTACCCAATTACTCAATCAGTACTGTCAATCCTTGACTTGTGGGTCATATTACACATTGGCTAACTCGTTGTCCAATGGTAACGTACTGTAATCCTGACTTACTACTCGCAAGTAATAAATTTTGTATACAAAACCCCAAATACCGGCAGTAATTGAAGAACTACAAAGACTCAATCACTGCTTAATCGCATTGTAAAATAATTAAGGTTTTGTACAATATTACAAAAATATTATCAAAAAGAGGATAAACTCACATTGCTGTCTTAGGCTTGTCGTAAGGTTTCCTGGATATAATCTATATTTTATACAAATGTACATTGATTAGTACCATAACCCTTTGAAAATATTAATAATACCCTCCCCGAGACGGCATTCCAACAACTACGTCGGGCAGAACCACGATAGTTGTTACGGAACCCTAAATCAATCGGGCAGCATAACTATTACGAAACTGGGGTTATAATACTTACAACGGAGCAGAACCTCGCTAATTAGGAGTATAGTACCCAACTATAATGCTTAATACTTTCAGAATTCGAGATTGAGAAGTGTGAATGAGCGACGGAAATCGAAAACTGATGCCTGCTATTTATAGTTGTGATATCAGACTTCCAGGCGGCCCGCGTAAGGTAAGGCTAAGCCTTACGCGGCCCGCGTCAACACGTGGTCAACCTATAGCTCGTCCGGATCACCACTAGGCTTGACACGATGTCGACACGTGTCAGCACCGGATGTATCCGCGTTTTATGAGTCCGCACGGCCCGCGTTAATATAAGCTTAAGCTTACGCGGCCCGCTTTAACTAAAGAATTCAGCGGAGTCCGGTCAACGCTCTCATACGGCCCGCGTCAGCTTGAGGTGGGATCCTACGCGGCCCGCCTCAGCTTACTATTTCTTATTTTTAATTTATTTTATAAACTATAACATATATCGGGCTCGGTTTTCACATACGGGGTGTAGTATATAAGACACATTGGAACATTCTAACATATAATAAGGTATCAACAATATTATGAGGGTGTCGGTTTTACCGAGGGTTGTTACACACTCGTAACCGCCTCTTGCTCGACCTCCTCATCGGTGGATTTACCATCATCCGCTAAAAACCCTCTATAGTAATAATTTGCGATGGACGAGGAACTAGGGGAACCCATTATTTTTTATAAATATGGTTGAATATTTGAGATTGTAGAGGTTTATGTTTGTAAAAAAATGGAATGGAAGTGTGTATTTATATATAGGTGAGAAAAGGGAAAAAATACATATATATATATATGTAGAGAGAGAGCCGTTGCTTTTGACCGTTGCAACGGTCTGATTGGTCAAACTCTCGCCCCAACCGCGTGATTCAAAACACGCCAAAACCAAAAAAAAAAGCTGAAACATGCCCAGGGGGCGGTGCTTGGGCGGAATTGGGCATTTTTGGTGGGTTTTTTTTTTTAAACACGCCCATTACAGGTGGTTTAAGAGATTCCACTTCAAAACATTCAAATAACATTTTTGTTGATGATTGAAATAATTGTTTAGTTTTATCATTTATTATTATCTATATATAATAAATATATTATATATTATAAATTAGCAATGCTTTTAGGCATCAGGTTGTTGTACCAGATGCTTTTTGTGTTTTTTGTGCTTGAGCATGTTGTATCTGGTACAATACAAGTTTTTACAGCATAGGTTGTTGTATTTAGGGTTTTTTGGTTTCTAAATTAATTTAAGCATTGACACGTGGAGGTTGATGTGTCCTAGCACCGCCTATACGTGTTTTATCACCTAAAATAATAATATGAGAGAGAGAAGGAGATGGCGGTCTGGTGGGAGAGGCGGTGGTCAAAGACTAAGAGGAGGCTCACATGGCTCAATCTTTACTCTTCTCCAATTCTTCAGTTGATATGCTTCTATGATAAAATTGACTTTTCGATCTTCCGCCGTATCTCTATAAAAAAAAAAAGCAATCCCTGATCCAGAATTTGCTGCACCGATTGAGCGCTGAAAGAATCGATGTATGACTTATTTTTTTGTATAGGCGATAGGCTTCATCGGAGCAACCTCCGAAGAAGCGAACCCGTCCTAACGGCCACCGACAACACCGCCGGTATCAAGACCGTCACTAGTGGTTCAATCGGACGCCAATGTACTTTCTACAACCCTAACTCCGGAACAAATCACCCAAAAAAGGAGAAATCAAGAAGAGGTTTGGGTATGTATTTCACAAAGTTCTAATTTGTGCTTCTTATTTTGTAGTCATGCAACAGAGTAGCCGTGGATCAGCTACCTAATTCACATGTGTTTGCTTGTAGTCAAAGAGGCAAAACTCTGAATCACCAGGCCAACCCATCCTCAATACTATATTTGTATGATTGTGTTTGCACATGAACATTAATATGTATACATAGATTTGTTTTTCATATATATGATTTGAAGAATTGTTGGAGATATTGATATAATGTTATAACATATCAGTAATTTAATGTTAGTTTTATGTTCGGAGTGTAATTTCAGTTTAATGGAAATGCTGGTGGTTTTTTTGTTAGTTAAGGTTTGATTGTATGTGAATTAGTAAGGTTGTTCGACATCGCAAAAATAATATGTTGATGATAGCTTGAATTATACTGTTGTACTTTGGTGTGATTGCATGCTAGCATACGTTTTGATTGATGATAACATATTGTGTATTCACTATTCTATTTGTTATAGATAGTTAATTCGGAGTTAAAGCAAGTGAGTTTCGTGGAGTTGCGTTTTTTCATCGTAGCATTAGCATTAGGAACGTTTCTGTTACGTGTAAAGCTCACCGTCCGCGGCAGCGACGCTACCAGAGAATCCAGCTGCAAGTCGTTTCTCTCCGTCGCCATAAAAAGCGCAGCGATTAACATCTTGCAACCAATACTCCGCCTAGGGTAACAACAAGTTGCATCTTTTATTCAAATTTCAGCTCCTATTATAATCAATTCACATTATTCACTTATGGTTTTCTGCAGTGAGGAACCTTTTTTCAATTTTGTTATGGGTCTCTTTGTTTTAACCAATGATGCTCGGAAAATAAAGAAAAGGCGTCTCTTTTTTGAATTGTTATCAGTTTTGTTGTTGTTTATTAACTTTATTTTGTGCATACCATGTGGGTAGGGGTGTTCAAAAAAATCTGAATCCGAAACCGAATCCGAAATATCCGAAAACCCGTATCCGAAATATCTGAAAACCCGTATCCGAAATATCCGAAATTTCGGATATCCGAAAGTCGGATAATCCGAAAATTCGGATTCGGATTCGGATGTTTATTTTAAGAATTTTCGGATAATCGGATTATCTGAATCCGAAAACTTAGAATATAAAAAAACATATATAATATATCCATTACCCATTTACACCTTAAACTAAAATACTTATATACAACCACCACAAGTGGCCTAGTGGTGGAGTGACTTGGGTTCTCCAATGGAGACCCAGGTTCAATTCCCATTAGTGCCACTTTGGTGGCCACCGACACCCGCTTTAAAGCCGGACCGAGGACACTCGAGGTCTCGGGTTCGAAACATGTTTCTTACCCCTCTTTGATGGCTATGGGTATTTGCTGCCAGGAAGCCTTGTCGGGTGGTGACCTGGGAGGGGGGATCCCCTCCGCGGTTAAGGTTACCGTGCAATTAATCTTTTAAAATACTTATATACACATTACAAGTGCACGTGCGTTGAACATCAGTAGTCTTCACCCTTTTGAAAAATTAGGGTTCTCAGTTCTCACCATAACAACGCCGTCGCGACTCCCCCTCACCCTTCTCCCACCGCCACTCACCGGCCGCCGGACGTCGTCTCGATGTCTCCGGTCAGCGAAGCCTTTATCTCCACCTCGATCTACTTTAAGTTATACTTCTATTTGATTGTATTTGCTCGTTTGAATTCACAATCATCATCCTTAACTATTTATGTTGGTATATATATATATATATTTTAATTTATGTTGCCTTTTTTGTTGGTTTTGTGATGGCTCTTTCTGTTATTGAACTTAAAAGGATATACGGTTCTGATGTGCGTTTATATTGTATCGGTTATGTGTAGTTTTTCTTATAATTAATATAAAATATATAGTTTTGTTTATGATGTGAAGATTTCAGTTGAGCTTTATTGTATGTTTGTTACTAATATTTTATCTTTTTTCATGTAATCGATCGTGTTATTTTGCTTGTATTTTGTATCTGCTTATTTGTTAAAATTTATTAATTCTTCTTATAAATTAGCTTCTATCAAAGCATGACAGATTAAGCTATTTTATGATAACTAACTGTTGGCAGTCTCTCTCAGACCTTTTTTATGATAATTTTCATATTATGGACGCATCGTGCGCAAATATATAGACATTTGCCAGCCAAACGTTGTTCGTCACAAACATTTACACTTTTCCTAGCCACGCGTCGCTGTTGTGATCACCACCACACCTGCTTTCGCCGATTCCTCCCATTGCACCAGTTGGAGCTCCTTCACAATGACCAGGTATGTCTCTTAGGAAAACCTAAGTGGATCCTAGGAAGTTAAAAATTCTGACTTTCTTAACATAATGTACCAAAAATTGTTGCCTGCTATATTTATTTGTTCATTTAGATAGTGAGCATAGTTTAATCGACTAAACTAAACAACATTTATCTTACAGCTTTTTATCTTTCAAGTTGTTAATCTAAGGTTTAATGCATATTAAAACTTTGCAATATTGCGAGATGGCAGAAGCGGATTACATACGAGATAAAGTAACTTTTGAAGGACGCTAAACAAGAATTAATTATCAAGGTGTAAAGCCTTACATTTAAGATGATGCCCATAAATTTACATATATTACGGTACATATTAATGATATTTTATCTTTTGCTTACCAGAGATGAAAGCATAACTGCTAAGATGGAGATTTCTCAAAAGTTTTTTGATGTATGGATGCAATTTCTCAGGCTCTGCATTGGACGAGGGAGGGGAAGCTGCTAAACGCTTCACTTACTTCCTCGGGAAACATAGCCGCCTGGAAAGGTTTAATGAAGGTACAATCCAACACATATTACTGTTGCCTTCAAGCTGATTTTCTTTTGCTTTCATCAATCTATGAGGATGGTATTTGCTAACTGATTAATACCTGATCCCTTATTGGCTGAAGCGTACATCAACCGACACCTCACTCTGTTTGTGTGTTTGCAAAGTATGAAGCAAAGAAAGTAACCAAGAATGAACAACAACAAGAAGCACTTTGTAAGGTCAAGGCATACGTAATACAGCTCATCATATTTAACAACAACAATAGTTAGGGGTTGTGAATATGTTTGTTGCGTGCAATTATCATACATTTGGTCTATAGATAACCGTGTTAATTAATTAATAAACCTGTCACATAAATTCGTATACGTTCCGTCTGAATTTGTAATATTATTGGTGTTAATAACACTCACCTAATTAGCACACGATCGACACAATACCACAACGAAAAATTACGTACCCCACAGGGACAAGATAATTTAGAATGTATGGATGACATATTATCTTTATAGGTCTTTTTCCTTGTAAAGACGACATGCTATCTCTATTAAATTTGTTTCTACAGAGATGACCTTTGTCATCCCTATAGGGTATTTTTCTTGTAGCGCAAGTGACATATCGCAACGCTAATTATGTATTGAAATTACCAAAGGGCTTGTCACTACTACAAAAAAGCATTTGCTGTGAAGTTTTGCTATGGAAAAAAACGGTCGCAAATTTTGCTACAAATTAGCTACGAACACATTTTGCTACGAATATTCCGTCGCAAATGAAATTCGTAGCAAAATCCGTAGCAAATTCATAGCAAAACGGAGGAAATGATTATAAATGAAATATGGCGGCAAAATCCATAGCAAAATCCGTAGCAAATTCATAGCAAAACGGAGGAAATGATTATAAATGAAATATGGCGGCAAAATCCATAGCAAAGTTCGTAGCAAAACCACGAAAATAAATATTTGGAAATTAACCAAAAATAAATAAATAAATATCGTAGCAAAATCTGTAGCAAAGTAGAGAATATAAGTATTTAAATAATAATTAAGTAAAATGCCTACCAAATTCATAGCAAAATCTAGAAAAAAATATCTAAAACCAAACGTAGAAAAACTTGTAGTAACATCCGTAGCAAAGCGGATGAAATAAATATAAAAAAAATAATGTAGCAAAGTTGGTAGCAGAACCATGAAATAAATATTTATAAATTAACTAAAAAACTCAAATATAATTCGTAGCAAAATTTGTAGCATAGTTGACCATATGAGTATTTAAAAAGTAATAGTAAAATCTATATAACAATATCTAAACCAAACGTAGAAAAAATGGTAGCAAAATCCCTTGCAAAAACAAGAAATATATTTAAAAAAACACAATACCACTTGTAGCAATATTCGTTGCAAATTTGTCAAAATAAATAATCAAAAGATAATTTTATAAAACCAGTAACAAAAACCATAGAAAAAAACCCGTAACAGAGTACACTACGCATAAGTGTAAAAACCGAATCAACTTTAACGACAATCACGAGATCAAAACCTTAACAAAGATGACAAAGTATAGCCTTACTCAGGGATCACTTAAACATCCGATGATTGGTTTCAAATCGCTCGGACATGTATCGTACCAGTGATCATGGTTTCGTACACTTGTACGTAGCAGGGATTAGGGTTTAAGGACTTGGGAATTGTAACGACAGAACGAGAGAGCGAGAGTGAAAGAAAGTGAAAGTGAACAACTGAAATTGTCCAGAGCTCGTCCCTTTTATAGTCGATCCTTGACCTCCTCGCGTCGCGCGACCAGCTTTTGCCAATTCATTCGCGTAGCGCGACGTGTTAGACAAGGCATAGGTTGCCACGTGTCACCACCTCGTGACACGTGTCCCCCGCTGCCCTTTTCATCCAATCATGTGTTTTTCTCGAGTTTCATGCGGATACTTATTGCGTATGTTTGGGTCTTGATCTTAAATGGTTTAGTTTATAATTGCGAGTTCAGTACTTTTGTGCGGGTTGATTCATCAACCGTCAAGTTTTTCTTAACCGCTAAGTTTTCTTGTGCACTTGGGGTTCTGATTACGGGTTTATTCGGGACATTTTGAATTTTACTGACCAGAAGACTTGGGTTGTTACACTTTTAAACACATGAAACCAAACCAAAAAGGTCATTGCAAATGGGCATAATAACCTTGGAAATGGATTACCCGAAGAAGAGCCGAAAGAGGCAATTTCTTCACACGACCACTTTTCTAGATTTCATAATTGGATCAAATAATGGTCATGGTAGCCAACCGTGGTTGAACATGATGAATGTTGATAAAGTAAACTCCACTAGTCGTGAATCATGGTCGAGCATGGTGAATGTTAATCAAATAACGTCCATTAGTTGTGAATCATTGTCAAACATGGTGAATGTTAATCAAGTAATGTCCACTAATGATGGATCATTGTCAAACATGGTGAATATCGATCAAGTAATGTTCATTGGTGGTGAACCATGGTCAAACACACTCATATATGGTCAACCATGGATGTATATGATACACTAAGACTCCATTATAGACTATTATGACTAATAATGACACATTATCACTACTCATGTACGACTCATTATGATGCTAATGTTGTAATATGATACATTAGGTGTTAGTGCATGTTGATGCAGATTTTGTGTCCGATGCTTGTCGAATAGATTAGTTTTATTTTTACGCTGAATTTGTAATAGTTAGTGAAACGGTCTATCGAACGTGTATAGACCCGCTCGTTTGAAGTGGTCAAACGAGAGGGTTATTCGGTTGACCGTGTGGGTTTTGCTAGACAAACTGTTAGATTATGGTTGTAAAATGTTTGGTGTCGAAGGATAAGGCATCGAAGGATTGTGTATATCCTTCGATGAGCTCGAAAGATATCCATCGATAGATGAAGATGGACCTCGAAGGATATGTCATCCTTCGAGGTATATGTGTATCTTTCGATAGCTGGATGATCGACAGATGATCTATCGATCAATCAGTTAGATCCTTCGACCATACAACCTGTGTTGGGTATAAATACCAACACTTTGTCATTTGCAAGACTAAGAGAGTGTAAGAGAGTGAGAGGAGGTTTGAGACCTCACCCGGGGAGAGATCACCACTTGATCTCTCCCGGAATGTATACTCCTTTGGTATTAGTTCGGTTATCATGTAATCGGGCCGACTTGTAACGTTTTACTACCGGATTAATACAAAGTTGTTTGTTTATCATTGCTAATCTCTTCCGTCTTTGAACATAATCACAAGAATCACGGTTTCGGTCCCCAAACCCGGTCCTACAGTGCATTAATGTGTCTGTAGCCGTTTTGGTAAGTTTCTAGAATCTTGTATAGGTAATTCATGTGTTTTGTGTTAAGTTAGATAGTGTTTTGAGTTTATATTTAGCCGAACGCATGAGTCATACGGTTGGAGAGTTAATCATATGAGTCATCAGACATATGGTCCATCTGCTTGCCCCGACGGGCTTTACTTGCCATTACTCTTATTCGCGGCTGTTACGCGATTTGGTCCTTGGTGAGCATGCTCTACTTGTCATAGTTCGGACCGTTCCTCTGTCATATCTGTCACTTGTTACACCCTCGCCATCTTCAGATGCGAGTATCATTCAATTAAAACATTTACAAAGATTAGTAATTTCGACATTAATGAACGCCCGTATTATAATACAAGGCTTTTCTATTATACATGTCAACACACGTAATTTCGTCGACTATATTGATCCTTTGTTGATTTGATTGGTGTGACGTGTATTACACGATAACCTCATGTGTTGTTGTCGCAACCCCCGATCCCTAATCCCCATGAACGGGTGGCCGCGAGCTAGTTTCGGTGGTATCGCGTGTTTGTCTAATTTGGCAGCGGAATTTTCATCAGGACCGTAGTTAGGAAATATTGGATCAGAGTAAAATACCACATTTTTATAATATAAACACATGGGATAAAACCCAAGTTTACAGTACACACATTTTCATAGGAATAAATCCTATTTTGTTTAATAAAAACATCTATTTTATTTTAGGTAACTTTATTGCCACTTTTCCAAGCCTTCAGTGCTGTCCAACTGGCTTCTATTTGGCTTTCACAGTTTGTTACCTGAAACGCGTTTAAAACATTTTGTCAGTGGAAAATACTGGTGAGTGAATCCCAGTTTAATCAAGTTTTAATAAAAACCATTGTACAATATTGAGGACGATCTCGCAATTATATTTGTTTCCAAGTCATATCAATTATCACCCGTGGTACTGTCAGACCCGACTTGTGGAAATGTTACCCCTCCAGTAACAAATTTTGTATACAAAACCCCAACATACCCACGATAATTGTATCCTTACAAATACTCAATAACTTTTTAATATATAATTAATCGTATGAGGTTTTGTAAAAACAGTTAACAAAAAGTTTACAAAAAGCGGATCAACTCACACTGCTGTCTTAGATTATCCTTTAGGGTTTCCTGAGAATTATCTATAATTTACACAAAAGCACACGTGTTAGTACAATAACCCATTTTAACATTAGTAATACCCTCCCTGAGACGGCATTCCAACGACTACGTCGGGCAGAACCACGACAGCCGTTACGGAACCCTAGATCAATCCGAAAGAGTATCTAATACGTATCCAGGGGTTATGATACTTACAACGGAGCAGAACTTCGTTATTTAGGGGGTATTAGACCCGAGTATAATGCCTACACTTCAGTTTTGAGATTTAAGAAAAGAAGTTTGAACGAATTCGACTAAAGGCCCGATGCCTTCTTATATAGGGGCTGAGTTTGGTTCTCTCGCGGCCCGCGTAAATGTAGGCGAAGGCCTATGCGGCCCGCTTCAACGCTGGTCAACAGCGTAGGTGATTCGGATCAGCTAGTAGGCTCGACATGTGTTGGGCCACGTGGCGGCCCAGGTTTTAGCCACCTTTTACCTTGTCGCGGCTCGCCTAAGGGTTGGGTTGTGGCTTACGCGGCCCGCCTCAAACCCAAAAATCAGATTTTTTATTATTTTTAACAATATTCAAGGTATTCGGGGTCCGTTTTCACGTATGGGGTGTATTTTAGGACGTATTGGGATATTTTAAAATATATTAGGGAGTCGGAAAATTTATGAGGGTTGTTATAGTTGTTTACAACACTTTAACATGCTAAACCATTAATATACCTGTACTTACCGGATTTGCGATCAAGCCTCGAACCGAACACACTTTATTCTTTAACCATGAGCTCTGATTACCAACTTGTAAGACCCTTACTAATATCTAACGATTTTAGTATAATTGTCGACAATTTAATGTGTAATTACTAGTGCACATACTTATAAAAATACGAGTTTATTAAAAACTTTTACAAATTAAAAATAATACAACATAATGTGATTGAGTCCGTCGTTTAAACTAACGACGAAACAGCATGCGGAAGCTTCATTTTCATGTGTTCGGTTCTTGTACGTCACTTGAACTTCATCCGGGTATTCCTGATATTCACCTACAATCAAAACCAACTCATAAGTTAGTTTTGATAGCTTAGAAACAAGTATAATCAAGTTCCACATTCAAACAAACAAAATAAAATTTTAATTTCGAAATCATGCCTCTCGCGCCACGCGAGAGGCTTCAGTCATCCTGTCGCGTGTCGCGAGGCTTGTCCCGTGTCGCGACGGTCACAAGGAGTCCCTGCGCGTGCCTCGGGGGAGACTGTTTTCCAGCAGGTCTACATCTGAACTTGCATATCTGCCCAACTATGTTTATTAATCAAAAGTCAAACTTCCTAGTATCATAACTTTTATCTACTTATCCGTTTTGCATAATTATTTTTCCTACGTGTCCGTATTTTAATTCTCCATCATATGGAGTTATAACCCGACATCCGAACTTATAAAATATAGGATTTCAAGCCCTCGGCTTGAAATTGATTTACTAAGACTTTTGACCCGTTTGAGATTTAAACCACCAACTTGTTGCAACTAATCAAAATACATACGCCAATGTATTTAACACAAAATCTTTAGCTCGGTTCATAATTTCTTTCTAAATTACATGACTAGTACGCAAGCTATGCGCATAGATACGTTTTGACCCGTTTAGGGGATTTAAGCAATTTAGTCTAAAACTAGCTCTTTCCTTTCACACTTCGTAATTCCACATCTAAAATATCTGTTTATATTCCACCACAACAATGTTTATGGTGGATTTAGCGTAACTCACTTATTATCTCAACCCGTTTGGTCTAACAACCACTTTATCCTCATGAGATGGTACTCACTTACCATCTCGTCCATGTAACCCGTTCCGGTTTACGTCGTTCTATCATATTCATTAAAAATCTTTTCTTAATTCACTTGACACATGTTTTACGTTGTTGAGCGCCTTTTTAAAAAGCAGTTGTTTGTTCGTTAGCTCGTAGCCAAATTATCGTATTACCCTTTTTACTTCATTAAAGTTTACGCCATAATATATCTTTTCTCAAAACTCTTTGTTTATTCGGTCTACACATGACCGAATCAACGTTTTACGACTTTTACTTATTCCGAACCGTATTGTTACACCTCGGGTTGCCATAATCAATCTACCGTTTTATCTTATTCATAACGACTACAACAAGTTGGTGATCTAATAGTAAAGTGTAAGCTTTACTTACCTTGCGCTCAAATACACTTTTCCTTCATATGTGATCCGTTTGGCTCGCTTCTTCTCCAAGCTTCCACCTTGCTTGTCAAGCGTCAAACTATCATTTATAATTCGCAAGATGGTCAGATTAGTCATCAATTTTCACTACTATTCCATCTTACAGATTGTATATCAAAACCGCCATTCAATCATATTATAGGACAGTTTGACTTTCAAAAGTCAACTGCCTTTAATCATATAAAATGCACAATTTAGTTCAACCACTCATTTAGACATTTTATCAAACATCTTGTAGGCGAGATTTTTATGCATTCATTGTTCAAGTTCATGATAAATATTTAACCATGTTTTCGCATCATAACTAAGCCTTGATGTCTAGTATACATAAACAACATCTATTACCTACATTTAAACATCAAGTTTCACAATTTTACCACTCTAACTCAAGTGTTCATCATATTTTCATAAAACCTGTTTACCACTTACAAGGTTAATCCTTCAATCACTAGTTCATGACACTTAATTACCAAATTCACATCTAGGGTTCGTTCCTAGACTTGTACTAGTGTCAATTTCACTATAACATTCAACATTCACACTAGAATTTCGTTCATGCATGATTATCAAAATTTCAAAATATCACAAAAATATAAATTTCGACATACCTCATGATTCCCATGATTAGGTGATCGTTATTATATGTTCAAATCCGAATTCAGGCTTCAATTAGCCTTTCAATTTGAAGGAAATGGTTGAACTAGGGTTAACACCCATGGTTCTTTGCTCCTAGTCGCCCAAAACGCACACACAACCACACTCATGTGTGTGTTTTAATATTTTTTTTTATATAAGTGTTTTAATTAAAACACTTTCCTAGTTGCCCACATTTAGTCCCTCGTGTTTAGAGGTTTTATAAAGAGGGCTATAAGTCTTGATTTTTATTTTTATTCATTCACTTAATTACCCATTAATAACTAAGTTAATTATTCCTAGTTAACTTAGTAGGTTCTAGGGTTTATAACCCGTTTTATTTTAAGTCCCGTTAACTCGGGCCCTTTTTATATACTTTGTTTTTCTCAAAGTATTTATCCTCATTTTAACTACTATTAGGTTTATTTATTTAATTCCTAATATTTACCGGGTTAATTTCACCACTAACGGTATTTTACCCGTTCATAAATATTAACGTGGTTTGATTACCAAACTCGTTGTCGAGGTGTTACATGTACACGCGACTATATCATACCTTCTACGATTGGCTACATACAAGGGGGAGTTTGTTAGTGCATTAATGTGACAGTGATAATGGTTAATGACAATGAATGACGATTAGACATAGTAATACATAATTGATAATGGGTGAACATGATCTACTAAAAACTTTTTATGTACCGCCATAAGTTCATAACATAGTAAAACATAGTCAAGTTATGAACCACACACAAAGTTGGTCGATTATAATAGTCATAGTATTTTAGGTGAAAATAGATTATTTAACATTTATATATACGTGTGTCTATATATGTATACATACAAAAAGTGGGTAATGGTACCGGAAGTGCTCGGTATGGCACGGTACGGTATTTGAAGCTAAAAAGTGTGTGAGTTTATGTCTAGACCTGAAACATGACACAAACCTAACACGAAATTTCGCACTTTTAGGTTTAGTCTAAACGGGTTTGGGCCAGTTTCAGGTTGAACCCGCGAACCCATTTAGCTAAAAGGGTCGGGTTCGAATCAACCCAGTCGGGTTGGAGGGTTAACCCATTTAACCCCTTTATATTATATTATATTTTTTACAATTTTATGTTATAAATTAAATTGAGTGTGTATTTATACCATAATTATACGTTAAAAAGAGAAATTCACATGATATTTTATAGTTTAAATGTGATTGTATTATATACATATGTGTTTTTTAAGTAAAATTTAATTTCATATATTAATTTGTGGAAATAATTAAAAAATAAAAAAAAATCGGGTTGAACGGGTCGTGTTCGGGTCAACCAATGAATATTCGAGTCAGGTTTGGGTTGATATGTATGACACAATATTCGGATTCGGGTTCGCATAGAGTTTTCGGGTTCGGGTCGGGTTGAACTCACCAACCTACGAACATGACTAATTTGGGTCGGGTGCGTATATAGTGTAAGGATCAAATAAAAATAAATTTTAATACATTAAACAATAGAAATGATGGATGTTTTTATTTTATTTTTTTCCATCTACTCATGTATGTTTTTAGTTTAAAAGTAAAAAAATCTAGAGTAATTATATATTTACTATACCATATCAATTATATATTTTTTTTAGATTTTAACACTAAAAACATTTTTTACTAGAGGAAAAACATCTTTACAATGCAATGTAATTTATATTAAGTTTTGATAAATTTATAAAGAGTTAACTGCCATTTTGGTCCCTGTGGTTTGGCCAGTTTTGCCATTTTAGTCCAAATCTCAAACTTTTTACATCTGGGTTCCTGTGGTTTGCATTTTGTTGCCAATTTAGTCCAAAATTCAAAAACCTCATTTTTTTGACTGTTACAACCTCTTATTTTGTCCTTTAGTGCAGGGGCATTTTGGTCCATGTTAATTTATTATAACATTTCAATAATTAATAACATCATCTTCAAGAACATCATCAAACTCCATCATCAAAACCCAGAAAATCCAGAAAATCAAGAACATCATCTTCAAGAAAATCAAGAACCCAGAACAAAACCAGAAACCATCACAAAAATCAAAATACAGACAACAACAAATCAAAACAAAAACCGATTTGTAAAAAGAAACGAGGCTCAGATCTGTATCTTCAAGAACATCATCATCAAAACCCAGAAAATCCAGAAAATCAAGAACATCATCTTCAAGAAAATCAAAAACCGATTTGTAAAAAGAAACGAGGCTCAGATCTGTATCTTCAAGAACATCATCAAACATCATCATCAAAACCCAGAAAATCAAGAACATCATCTTCAAGAAAATCAAAAACCGATTTGTAAAAAGAAACGAGGCTCCAACAACAAATCAAAACCGCCATGGCTGCAAACAGAGGTTGCAAGCGCACTTGCCCTCCTCCGATTCTGCCACGCCAAGCTGCGGAAAATCTCAAATGTTGACCCAATTTTGACTCGGATTAGGTGAAATCATCACAGCCTCGTGGTGAATAAAATGACTGGGTTCAAGTTTTGATCATCCTGTTTGTTACAAAATCACCCTCAACCACCTAAAACATTAACAAAATCACACATCATCATCCATCATCTCGATCCCTTAAAACCAGTGTTGTAAGAATCGCTAGGCGCTAGTCGGGCGGTGAGGTACCGACTAGCGATTAATCGGGATTAATAGGGATTAATCGGAATTAATCGGATTGAGATTTTTATATGTAATTTTTAGTTACATATATACACACGCATTTTTATATATAGTTTTTTAAAGTAGATATGTTTTAACCCATCATTAACCTATTTTTTTAAGTAGAGTTAATTACATAGTTAGTCCCCGTGGTTTGCACAAAATAACATACTTAGGTACTAATAGTTTAAAATCACATTCTAGGGTATTAACTTTTCATTTTGTAACGTTTGGAGGTATTAACGTTATTTGTAGGTTTAAAATCACATTCTATTAGTACCTAAGTATGTTATTTTGTGCAAACCACAAGGACTAACTATGTTAATACCCTAGAAGTTAATACCTCAAAACGTTACAAAATGAAAAGTTAATACCCTAGAAGGTGATTTTAAACTACTAGTACCTAAGTATGTTATTTTGTGCAAACCACAGGGACTAACTATGTAATTAACTCTTTTAAGTAATTGGAAGGAATTTATATGGTTTGGTCAAAATTTGGCCGACATCTAGCCAGAATAGGACCGCGATTGACTGCCTAGCTATTAATCGGCCATTAATCGGTGAACCTCCAATTAGTGATTAATCGGCGACTAATCGGAGACTAGTCGGGATTTTTACAACCATGCTTAAAACTAACAAAATCACAGATCATCATCCATCACAAAATCACAGATCATCATCCGTCTCCCCTCCACCACCGTACACCCTCCACCACCACCGTCTCTGACCACACTGTAAAAGCAGATTATTTACCTGGTTTTCAACAATACTTTTGCTACACCATCGTAGATCGAACATAGAAGGTTCCAGATCTGCTAAACTTCCGGCGGTTTAGGGTTTCAGTATCGGCTTTGATGGTGACAGCGGTGGTGGCGCTTTAGGGTTTCAGTGGTGGCGGTGGTGGAGTTCACGGTGGTGGTGGTGGTGGCGGTTGTGGTGCTATAGAGAGAGAGAGAGAAGATAGAGAGAGAGAGAACTGATTATGATCATCATCATCCCCAACATCATCATCCTCAATATATATTAAAAAAAAACTAAAGCAAATGAAATTTAAAAAATGACCAAAATGCCCCTGCACTAAAGGACAAAATAGGAGGTTGTAATAGTAAAAAAAATGGGGTTTTTGAATTTTGGACTAAAATGGCAACAAAATGCAAACCACAGGGACCCAGATGTAAAAAGTTTGAGATTTGGACTAAAATGGCAAAACTGGCCAAACCACAGGGACCAAAATGGCAGTTTACTCATTTATAAAACATATTATCTGATAATGCAATTTTTATTCAAAAATTATTATTTGGGTTTCAACTTTTTATTTGTTGTAATCTTATGTTTTCATTACTTAAATTGTTAAAAAACACAAAAAAAATGTTTTTATAACCTCCCTTAAATTCATTTTCCCCCATTAGAACTGCTTTTTGTACCTCCACTAACCCACTTTCCCCCAAAACTACTTTAGTTCCCTCCCAATTTCAAACACAATTCAACAATCCCTCCATATTACTCTATTTAAATCAATATTATCACAACTACTTTGTCTTTAGATTCGCCTCTCTCTAAAATCCTCTTCCCTTCCCTCTTATGAATACCGATTTGTCTTGAGTGCTTGGACACAAAACAATAGGTATACTTTCTTTTGACATTTGATAAGTGTTTCTCTTTTATATGTACTTCATTATACTTAACTTCTATTTGACCCATCTAGTTTGGTTTGCGGGAGAGGAGTAATGAAACCTTGTGAAGCATTAATGCTTATGAACAACAAGCCCATCAACTGTTTGATAATTTGCCCCGACTAGATGTTGATGTTGGGGATACACAAGAAGACAACCCGTTCATGTCTGCTTCAACTTTCGTTTCTTTGGCTGAGATGTACAACAAATTAAGGAAGTTTCATGAATCAAGTAGCTTATTAACGTCTTGGAAAAGAAGCCTTGGCAATAGTTTTTTTAACAGAATTTCTTTGCAGGTATTTAGATTGTTAAAAGTGTTATTCTTATTTTTTTTAATGATTATATTTCTTCTTATGAAACAGGGTTGGCACAATTGAATATGAATATTTTTAGTTTAAGAAAATACACATTGGTTCAGATTGATCATTGATGGAGGTATGCCTCGCATGCAACTTTGGTACACTTTATCTCTATATTTATCAATTTTTTATCTTTTCACAAATTTTGAATTTACAGATTAAGTACCGATGAATCCACAACTTATTTATATGTACAAATGGCTTCATTCGATGAGCATGACAATGATGGAGGCATATGGGACTTGTGCTCAAAGTTCAAGAGATAACCTTTACCCATCAAATGGGATGGTTTGTACGATGTCAAACTACTTTGAAGACATTGCATAATTCAATGAACACAAACTTGTGATTAGGAAATAATATGTACAGTTGTGTTGGTTTATATAAATTTGAATTATATAGTTTTTTTGGGTTGAATTGTGTTTGTATGTATATGTACGATTGTTGTATACATTTGCAATTGAAAAGCTGAAATAATTAACAATTTTTTTATATTTTGCAAAAAAGGGTTTTTTTAGCAAAAGCTATGATAAAATTTTATAGCTAAATTCAATAGTGCAATTTGTAGCTAAAAGAGTGTAGCAAAATCCGTAGCATATTCATAACTAAAAGAGCGACGACTATTTTGTAGCAAAAATTGTAGCAAATGAGATTTCCAAGCTAAAAGTTCGTAACGAATGTTTCCGTAGCAAAACTTACAACTAAAACAGCGACACCCACTTTTGTAGCTTAAATCATAGCGGATGTGATTCCCTAACAAATTGGTAGAAAAAAATATAGCAAATTTCCGTATCTAAAATTCATAGCAAAAACTAATTCCTAGCTAAAAGTCAGTAGCAAAATTTTGTAGCTAAGTATCTCCGGAGCTAAAAATCCATAGCAAAATTCCGTAGCAATCTTTTTTCGTAACAAATTCGTGGCTAAAGTAGCGACACCCCTTTTTATAGCAAAAATCGTCGCAAATACAATTTCCGTAGCTAAATTTCATAGCAAATAAATTCGCGACGGGACTTGTAGCTACGTACCAAATACGTAGCAAACCCGTAGCAAAATGGGTGTTTGCTACATATTTACTACGAATTTGGCTGTAGCAAATACCTATTTTTGTAGTAGTGTGTAGTCTAATAGCATCAATGGTTTGTGAACGTATAGTTCTTTCTAAGTGGAGAGGGTTCATATCCCATTATAGACATATTAAAGTATTTTGAAGTATGTTAGTTTATAGTTAAAAAATTGTTTTAAACTAGTATTAAGCATCCCCCGCGTTGCGGCGGAACCATCAGCACTGAACTTGCGGCGTGTTAATGCGAATAACTTAGACCGAAACGTAAAACATAGAAAAGAATAACTAAATTGACCTAGGGCTCGTGCGTTGCAACAAACCTATCAAACTGGAAAAATAGACAACGTAAAAATATTGAACCGCACACATGTTGCGCCGTGTTAACTCGCAGAATTTAAAACGGAACGTAAAACGAAAAATTTACGTAAGATGGAAAATATAAGGACCAAAGTTGAAAGTAAAAAAAAAATCAAACTGGTTTGGGTTAAAAGTGAAAAATCAAGTTTTTTTTTAAATTTTTTTTTTTTGAAAATCCTCCTAAGCATTGGGTGCACCTACTCTATATATACAATTGTCCAAAATTTATAGTATGGAAATACTGAAATTAGTTCAACCAACTATAGTAGGTTCAAAATGCAATGTTCTTTAACAATGTCTCAGGAATAAATAGGGATGGTAATGGGTCGGGGTCGGGTTCGGGTCAGGTATTGGTAATCCCATACCCGGTTATAAAATCGCGTTCTATATCCGACCCAATACCCATCGGTTATTTGTCAGGTAATTACCCGTCGGGCATCGGGTATACCCATTAGTTTGTTAAAAGATATACGTTGGGATTTTCTAAATACATTTCTTTTACTATCGTAATTTTATATTATTTTATTTATACAACAACTATTATAAATTAAAAATGTAAATTAGATACATATAAGTTTTATCATAAATTAATAATAACTTTATTATACTTATACACTTATATGTATATACTTCACAACATACAAAATATAAATACTATTATCAAATGCATATACTAGAAGAAAATTTATTTTTTCACATTATAAACATACTAAAATAAATCACTAATAGACAAGGGTTAATGGAAAATAAAAATATATACTAAAAAATTGGGTATGTGATCGGGTATATAGTTCGGGTAAACGGGTATGTGGTTTCGGGTAATCGGGTCGGGTATCACCTAATGACGTGTTGTCGTAGTCCCACGCAAATTTAATCCAAAATACAACTAATAGATAGCAGCAAATGGGTATCGAACACAGGGAGTTTGTGAAAAGTGTGTTAATTCTATAGTTTTGTGAATTAACTACAATTAAACTACTTTGCAGAAATTAAAATTCAAGAGTTTGGATTGTTTGATTTTAAGAACTAAATTATCAACTGATTGCAAATCAAAATTGGTTGTTTAACAGATTAAGAGAGAATGACCATCTTAGGATCCGGTTTCCATTAACAATTGTGTATAAATTCAACTAGAAAGAGTTACATAGACATAACTCATGCATAAACGTTTGTTGTGATAAAAGGGAACTAAGTACTTGGATTAGATATACGCGAGGTTGTTACCCGAAGACCAATTAACCAATATTCAACCCTAACCCTTCCCATGATATCTCGATTGTCAACGACACCAAGAACGTACGATTTAGACTAGGATCAAAACATCAATTAACAAATTACAATCAAACATTCATGCACCATAATAAACATAGCAAACACACCAAGTTTATTATTCTAGAAATAAAGACAAACACACCATAGTCATAAGAAACCTTCACCTAAGATGATCACCGAAAGTTTAGCCGGTCATAGCTTGGTGAATCATCATTCCAACAAAATCAAAGTTCATACGAATCAAAATACAAACCGAAATGTTTAGAAATGTTCCCAATCATTTTTATATATTATATATATATATATATATATATATAATATATATATATATAAATGAAAAAGACCAAAAAGAAATTTGGGGTTTGAGATGTTAAGCTTTTGTTGATGTTGAATGGTTTTAGCGATCAATTCTTCCAAAACCATACATTGGGGTCAATGTATCCCAAGTGTTGGGATTGGGGGAAAGTTTTGATGTTTTAAAAAAAAATTTAAATCAAGCGAAACATTGTTGGAATTTGAACACTTTGTACTAACCCCGAGTGACACACCGGCAACCCTTATTTACCCTTTATCTTGGTGAGAGTTGAAGCCACAGTTGTAAATAAATAATGCTTGTCTTTTATGAGAGTGGCAACGGGTGGGGGTGCATTAGAACTTGTTCTTATATTTAGCAAACACATTAACACTGCGAAACTAGCACAACCCAACACATAACATCAAAAACTAACACACCACCCATCCTCCCAACCATGAACATAACAAACAAATATTCACAAAAATATACAAGAAGGAGCACCACCTGGCTAATAGTAACGCGGTTGAGGAGGCCCGAAGATGGAAGTCATCATCTCCGACCATTCTCCAAATGCAAACGAGCCGCTTCCACTCCCACTCCTTCCTTGTTGTGAGTCTCCATGTTGTTGATCTTTACGGGGGACCACCCATTGCTAATGATGTAGCGGCGGTGTCAGATACGAAATGCTACCATCATAAGGTGGTAGAGACGCATAATCCACCAGAGGTGGATCCACAACCACCGGCCGCCCCGCATGCCAATCCGCGTGCATACGCCGGTTTTGATCATCGTTGTAACTGTTGTTCATTTCCTGCTCAAAGGCATAAGCATGTGTGCGGTTCCATGACTCCTGTCGATCGAAGCTATGCTTGAATGCCCGCTCCATACTCGCCCCCATCCATGTTTAAGATGCAAATCATAAGCAACAATTTTGCCTCAATTTTCAGGTTCCTTCTATATAACGTGCCATTAAAGGTACCCGGTAAAAACAATGCTTCTAACATGTCGTTCCATCTTGGGTGTGCTTCCGGCTTGAGAAGCAAATCTTTGAGACTCGGTATTCTATAATCACGTGCAGGCAAGCTATCATACCTTGCCAACTTCCTCAATGTATTAAATGACATCTCCACATCTATCCCATCCACAGTGTCGGTTAACTTCATTTGAGACGGCTTGTCATACTTGTTGCATGTTAGAGTGGCCATCCACTCCTGAATTTCATTCATGAACAAATTCTTGTTATCTTTATCATAGCAGTTTAACGCTTTCTCCCAACCCAAGGCACGGAACCTAGCAAACACGTTGAACAGCCCAAACTCCACCTCCTTAACCTCTCTTTCATAAATAAACGCAGCCGCCTTGTCTTTTAAACGATTCATACGGTCATTAAACAACGTTGGCTGCCATTCTTCCGGTTGGTCATCTAACGGACCGTCTTCCCATATTGGTTTGTCTGTCGGGTCCAACTCTATCTCCTCCTCTTCATCACTATCATCATCTCTTCCTAAATATCTCCGCTTCTTTGGTTGCTTTTCTGGTTGTTTGCCTTTTGACGAACTTGCTCCCGCTTTGTCTTTAGTTCTCACCATTTCCTACACATCACAAACACAACACAACAACCAAACACACAAAAATTAGTCCCCTTTTTCCAAAAATCCCCACACTTGCTTGTTACTATGGTTGTAGATGCTAGTAAACACAAAATTTCATATGGTATTTTCTCAAAATTTGGGCATGGTGCCTCTACAATGTAAAGATTCCCAAAAGTTCAAAAATTCAGCATCAACCAACATCTACAACCATATTCAATCTTTCAAACTAACTATTTTATGACATAAACTAAGAACAAGCGAGTGTATACGCAACAAGAACAACATTAACCTTCAACTTCACCTCGCATCATCAAAAAGAAAATAAAAACATCACATACCTTGAGTTGAAGATGCAAGAACACGAAGAAAAATAAAAGCTTCAAAAACCCCCCAAAAATTCGGCACTTAGGGTTTCGAATCCGGCCAAGAAAACAAGGTTTTCTTCCTAATCTGTCCCCAAAATCAGAAAGTTCGTGAAATTTTAGCCAAGATAGACCTAAAATTCACTCGATTTGGCCAGGAATTGAGAAAATTATGGAAGATTGAAGGTTGGAATGTTGTGGGGTTCTTGGGGATCTTGTGGGGTTAATGATAATGAAAGATGAGGTTGTGTGGAAGAGAATATAGCCAGAAATCGTGTGGATGGGGTGTAACTCACGTGACTTATTATTTTTTTTTATAAAAACTGCGACTGCTGCGATCCTTCAAGTGCTAGGGGCTACCGACCGAAATTTACGGTGGCACCTGGAACAAAAACTCTACCGTAAGACAGTAGACTTCCAGCGTAAGGAAATAAAAATCTCCAGGCTACCGTAAATTACGGTAGCCACCATAATTTACGGTGGCACCTGGGGATTTTTACTTCGCCAAGAATTCGTTTTTAGAGTTTTTTTTAAAATTTTATGTTTTTTTTCTTCAAAAACATGGAAATTTACCCTACCCCCTCGAAAATCTCGTGTTGTCCTCAACACTATGCTAGAACTATTCATAAGAACGTCCCCACACTAGTTTCAAACACGAGCTTCAAGCGGATACGGTAATTGTGCAAACTAAACAAAACAAAACAAACAAAATAAACTAACTATGTACACTACCAAACCTGGGCCTCTCATGGTTGTTCCTCATCCACCGGGCGTAAAATGTAGCCCACTTTATCAAGCTCTAAGTTATTGATGTCGTTTCCTTCCAAGTATGGCTTTAACCGATGTCCGTTCACCGTTTGTTGCTTGTTGGTGTGAATGTCTTGGATATCAACGTCACCAATGTCACACCCCAACCGATGGCGGAAACATCGGGGCGTGGCACTGAGCGAAACAGATTGTCCAGAAGTTTCCACAACAACTATAATTACCAAATATTTAAAGCAACATGTCCCATACCATGTCATATCATATAATATAATTATTATAGACAAAATCTAGTCAATTAGTTTTGTTCCGACAACTCAGATTTACACATGGACAGTTTATTTATTGGTTTCTAGGACCCCTTTTCCTAGCTTCGATTTCATCACAACACAAAGAGCTTCCTAGACCTTTCCTTGCCTCAAGTTCACAGCAAGCTAAGCATATAAAAAACTTAAGCACCTGTCACATAAGTTAAAATAAAAGTCAATACACATAGTGTAAAGGTGAGCATACAAGTTTGATAGGTATAATAAAGTTCGAAATTCGTTTACGCATAACCAGCACGTACGCATAGTGAAATGAAGCACGTTAGTTATCGACATAGATCTATCGATACCAATGACTGCGGGTTGAGTGCCCGAGGCAGTTCACAATACATGATTACCACCGTAATCCATGCAAGTAATTGTCCTTAACAACCCCTGCGAACAGGTGCTGAGTCCAAACTATAGTACTATCGTTGCTAAGGCAGGTAGACATCATTCCATGTGTAAACATAACAAACAAGCATTCATTAAGACACGTATATCATGCAGTAACGGTTTGCGTTTAAATGGTATTGAGTAGTGTGTTCGATGTGATTTGAATATTCGTAACGTATGTAACACCCAAAAGTGCATAAAACAAAATGGGTTCGAGTATACTCACAGCGGTTGATGGATTGAAGGGGGCGCTAGAGAGTAGGGTTAGCCTGAACAGATTGATAGTATAACGATAAGCGACGCGTAAAACGATGCAAGGTGCAAGTGAGTCGGTCAGCAGTTCGATCGGATGGTAATCCGATCGAACGGCCAGTCGTGCGAGTGGTAGTCCGTACGGATGGTCATCCAGTCGGATGACTGTTCGAGCGGATTGTTTCTTCCTTTGGGAAGGATGTGTTTATGTATGATGGCTTGTCTTTTGAAGTTTTCGTTGTAGTATTTTGAAAACATAGAAGTATCTCTACCTTTCAGGTCGGTCGATCGGATGACAACCTGATTGGTTTGACACTTAGCGAGAACAATGTTCACAGCAGGTTGTCACTCGATCGGATGGTCGTTCGGTTGGGTGGCATCATTTGTGCATTGAACATGTTGAAAATTGTTTAAGGGTGGAAGTTTAAATGTCTCATGATTTGGATGGCAGTTCGATCGGATGGTAGTCCGATCGGACAGCAATTCGTTCAACATTCAGACTTCAATATGTTGGCAAAATGGTTAAGTGTGGGACCCAAGGTACAAGTCGTTCGGGTTGGCCAGCCGCTCAGATTGGCTGTTCGATCGAACAGCAGTCCGATCGGACGGCACTCCGTCCTGTCGACCTGTTCGTCTTACACTTGGTTGTTTTGATTGTTTGTCGTTTTATCGAGATGTGTTGATATCGTGTTAAGCAACAGAAACCTCGTCACTACTTGGTGCTCCTGATCGGACAGGAATCACCTAAACCCGATCAGTTGGCGGTTCGAGACGATGTTCCATGTTTAACCCGGAATCGATAATCTCGTGGATAGAATCCAGATCTTGAACCAACACAACCACAAGAATGAGTAGTAATTCGGCACAAGCTCCGATTCTATCGGTTTTGAGTGCATTGAGTGTAAAAGAGTTGAAAGAAAGTTGGAAAACCATCTTTCAATTCTTTTTCTTGTGAGTATGTCTAGATCTATGAAAGATCTTTGTTTGTTTATGTGGAAATCGGTTAGATCTAAGTTGGTCTTGGTGGATTGAGGCCAAAACATGAAGTTCTTCAAGAACACATGATGACGTCATCCTAGAACACCTTGAATCTTGATGATTTCAGGGTTAAAAGTTAAGATTCAAAAGATAGAAAGGTGTAGGAGTGCGTGTAGATTAAGAAAGTACAAGATTTAGGATGAGATCTTACCGGAATTGCGATAAATCAGAGAAAAAGCAAGGTTGGAGCGCTGGTCAGACGGCAGTTGCCAAGAGTAGAAAGTTTGAAAGTGACAAGGGGTATTTATAGGGTTACCCGAAGTGGAAAAGGGTGGAGAGGGACTGGTCGATCGGTTAGGCAGTCCAATCGGACAGCTGTTCGATCGAGCGGCTGCTCGGTCGATCGGCTGGCCGATCGACTGGTCGCCTGGTCGATCAGTCACCTTGTTCGGGTGTCCGGTGCGATGAGTTTTGCCGTTTCGATTTCGATTGTGAGCGTTGTGATGCGGTAGAGTTTCCTTGTCAAATTACTTTTAATCCCAACTACTATATTAACATACAAGCATCCTTAGTTCGTATTCGTTTAGCGTTTGCGATTCGATTACGATTGAGTTCGATTGCGTTTCAATTGATTACCTCCACATAACATAAATAAACATGCACAAGTAACATATAAGGCACACACACACGTATATCAGTAACCAAAATGCGTATTTTGAGTTGCGAGTCGTATTACCATTCGATGTCGATTCGTTTAGTATAGTTTGAGTATCGTTTAGTTAACCTTATCGCATTGTTACTTCCTATAGTTCACAGTCGTAAGTCGATTAGATAGCGAATAACACACATCGATTACTGCGATTATTGACAATTACTCCACATAATACAACTAAAGCGAAAACAAAATAGACTAACTACAAGTCAAAGAAGTCAAAACAGGAATTGAGCAAGGAGAGACAGATCGCAATTAGCAATCTTTTCTTCCTTTGACTTCAATCTTGACTTTGACTTTGACTTTCGAAACACGGGGTGTTACAACCAAATCTACTGACTCGTCTAATGATATATGGGCCCATCCATTTGCTTTTTAATTTGCCCACAAATAACTTCAACCTCGAATTATACAACCAAACTTTCGGACCCACTTCAAAGGTTCGTTTTTTGATTTTCGCGTCATGAACCTTTTTAAGCTTATCCTTGTATGTCGATGCACACTCGTAAGCTTCGTCTCGAATTTCTTCTATCTCACTTAATTGCAACTTCTGCATCTTTCCCGCTTCATCGTAATCCGCGTTCACTGTTTTGATTGCCCAATGCGCCCGATGAGCTAACTCCATTGGTAAGTGACATCCCTTACCATACACTATTCGATTGGGCATTGAACCAATTGGAGTTTTGTAGGTCGTCCGATGCGCCCACAATGCATCGTGCAGTTTGCTTGACCAATCCTTTCTATCCGTTCGAACCGTCTTCATGCGAATTTCTTTAATTTGACGGTTGGACACTTCGACTTGTCCACTAGTTTGCGAATGGTATGGTGTAGCAATCCGGTGATTCACGTTGTACCGCTTCAATAGTTTTCCGAAATTGAAATTCTTGAAGTGTGACCCACCATCACTAATGATCACCCTTGGAATACCAAAACGGGCAAAGATGTTGGATTGAACAAATTTGCAAACAACCGCATGATCATTTGTTCTTGTAGTAATAGCTTCAATCCATTTCGAGACATAATCCACCGCCACAAGAATGTACAAGAACCCATTAGAATTCGGAAAAGGACCCATAAAGTCAATGACCCATACATCGAATATTTCAACGACCAAAATCGGTTGCAAAGGCATCTCGTCCCTCTTTGAAATACTCCCCATCTTTTGGCAATTGACACAATTCCTAGCAAACTCACATGCATCCTTGAAAATTGTGGGCCATTAAAAACCCATCAACCAACCCCGGTGACAAATTTGCTTTAAATTCTTTGCCACTTCTTAAAACACTAACATGGTTAATATTAACATCACGTGATGAGTTATAGGAAGGATTTACCTTAGTGTCGCTAGGAAGTTGACCTTTGATTTTCTTCAACTCCGCCACATCGGTTGCTAATTAACCCATTTGAGTTGTTAGTGCTTGAATGCTCTTGTCACGAACCTCATCCTTTTGCATCCGGACTTCATCAAGTTGATACCTTTTTTGCATGTCTTGTTGCATTGCCCAAAGCATATCCATAACCTCATTCCCACTTGATGAAGTTTGACCCGAAGAACCACTTTGACCCGATTGTTGAAATTGCCCTTGGTAACCAAAATTGCTTCCACCCCAGTAATTACCTTGATTGTATTGTTGACGAGGTGCAAAGTTTCCTTGAGCTCCTTGGAAATTTGGGTTAGCTTGGTTCGCCGGGTTCCCATAACGGAAGTTAGGAGGATTTCTTAACCCGGGGTGGTATGTGTTCGAATTCATGTTAAAGTTTCGACCACCCCCTTGAATAGAATTCACCTCTTCCACTTGCTCTTCAACCACTCCTACTATGCACACCTCCGCCGTGTGGCCTATCTCATTGTAATTAGTGCACACGTTGTACACTTGATTCGTGGTTTGAACGCCTCCATTCACTACCCTATGAACTTGTGGCCTTGCAATCACATGCCTTGCCCGTCTCGAAGATTGAGCCTTCCTCTTTGAAGTAACAGCCATTTGCTCCAAAAATTGCCAATCATCATGCTCAAAATTTGTACCGAACGTACCGTTAGTGATTGACATTAAGTCACGAGCATCCTCCGAACTCAACCCCTCGTGAAATGCATTCAACAACTCCCAAAGTTGTATACCGTGGTGAGGGCAAGTTTTCAACATCATGTTAAATCTTTCGAAAGCCTCATGAAACATCTCTCCCGGTTGTTGTTGAAAGCTCCTCAAACTTCTCCTTGCATCATTTGTCTTTTGAGAAGTGTAGAACTCTTCCAAGAAAATTTGTTGCATGTCGGCCCATGTATAAATCGACGCGGAGGGCAAATATGAAACCATCTTTTCGCTTTATCTTCCAAAGAAAAGTGGAAGAGAACCAACTTGACATCGTCCGAAGAAAACCCTTGACCTCCAATAGTATTGCAAATGGAGTCATATGTCTCCAAATGAAAATAAGGTTCTTCTGTTGTTAACCTCTTAAACTTTGGCAAACTTTGGAGTGCGGTTGTTCTAACTTCAAAGGTCCTCCCATCTGGGTGATGAGGAATCACTACCGGTGAAGGATTGTTGGTGATAACGGGTCGGAAATGAGCTTCAATTCCCCGTACTACCTCCCGGTGATGTCTTCGTGGAGCACCCAATGGTGCTCTTGGTTGACCAATTTGTCCTTGCATAGGCCCTTGAGGTGCAAATGGTGGCTGGAATTGATATTGTTGCATTGGTGGTTGTTGAATCGGCCTTTGAAATTGAGGTTGTGTATTTTGTGGACGAACTTGATGTAAAGGCGTAGGACGTTGCAATTGTGGCCATTGTGGCCGAATATGTTGTACCCCAACCGGTAGCCTACCCATGTCTTGAATTTGTTGTAACGGTTCACTTTGTTGACCCGCTCCTCCTTGAGGTCCCAAATTACCTCCATCGCCCCCATAGTAGAATCCTTCTTCTTCATATCCTCTAAAGTCTTCTTCATACCCATCATCATAACCATCTCCTCCTTTACCCGAAGATTGCACGAATGGAAGAGATGAATAGTGGAAACCCAATTGGTTCGGTTGTGGTCGGTATGTAGATGTAGTATGAATAACAGTTGAATTTGGTGGTATTGAATAGGTAGAGGATGATTGACCCGAAGCTGGAAAGAAATGTGAAAGTTGTGGAATTGTTGAAGCAGGGCTAAAGGTAAGGGTAGGTTTAACTTGGGTAGTAGTAGGTGGTGTAGTGTTGGTTGGTGTAACGTCATGTGGTGGGTAAGTTCGGTAGTGGGATTTGGAATGGTGGTATTTGGTGAAGGTTGGGTTGATGTAGGAATGAAAGTTGATGTTGTTTGACCCGTAGTGGGTGGAATTTGTGAGTCAGCCATGATGTTTCTAGGTGTAATGGGTGAAGTGGGTGAACCAACGATTTTGTTTTCTCGTAACAAAACTCTGTTTTTCCTCAAAGTTCATTCAATTTTCGGATCAAACGATAACGGTGATAACTTTTGAGAGCCCCTAGTATGCATACACCTGAAGTACCTGCACACTAAACAAAACCAGCGTAAACCTGAAAATAAAAACAAAACTACTAAATTAACACACGTTGCGCACTACTCCTTGGCAACGGCGCCAAAATTTGACGTTTTGTCGTAGTCACACGCAAATTTAATCCAAAATACAACTAATAGATAGAAGCAAATGGGTATCGAACACAGGGAGCTTGTGCAAAGTGTGTTGATTCTATAGTTTTGTGAATTAACTACAATTAAACTACTTTGTAGAAATTAAAATTCAAGAGTTTGGATTGTTTGATTTTAAGAACTAAATTATCAACTAATTGCAAATCAAAATTGGTTGTTTAACAGATTAAGAGGGAATGACCATCTTAGGATCCGGTTTCCATTAACAATTGTGTATAAATCCAACTAGAAAGAGTTACATAGACATAACTCATGCATAAACGTTTGTTGTGATAAAAGGGAACTAAGTACTCGGATTAGATAAACGCGAGGCTGTTACCCAGTGACCAATTAACCAATATTCAACCCTAACCCTTCCCGTGATATCTCGATTGTCAACGATACCAAGAACGTATGATTTAGACTAGGATCAAAACATTAATTAACAAATTACAATCAAACATTCATGCACCATAATAAACATAGCAAACACACCAAGTTTATTATTCTAGAAATAAAGATAAACACACCATAGTCATAAGAAACCTTCACCTAAGATGATCACCGAAAGTTTAGCCGGACATAGCTTGGTGAATCATCATTCCAACAAAATCAAAGTTCATACGAATCAAAATACAAACCGAAATTTTTAGAAATGTTCCCAATCACTTGCACAAGCTAAAATTCGCCCTAGACTCTCTAGAGAAACGTCCCCAATGATGAGATAGGTGAAAAGGCACTTGAAAACGGTTTAATAAGGGGCGGTTGCAAGTTTTGCGTCGGAGCCTACCGGAATTTACGGTAGGTACCGCAACCTACCGTAAATTACGGTGGCTTTCATATTGTTACGCTGCTTAGCTACTGGTTTACGGTGGAACAAAAGACATTCAGGGCTACCGTAAATTATGGTAGCCACCGTAATTTATGGTGGAGCCCTGAATGCTCTTCTTTGTTTCTTCTTTCCTTCCTAGTGAATCCCGTTCCACCCCATTCCGTCCAAAGTGGCATTTTCCCTCGTTTTAAGCTCCAAACGCACCTGAAACATAAGCAACTGTAGTTATCTAATTCAAGACAATTACATGATTAAATGGGAATTAACTTGTATTTTAACACACTTAAGGGTTGTCCTATGGACCACCCATCACCTAATCCCATACCCGACCAATACCCGCGAAAATTTTTAAAACTAATCCCATACCCGGCCAAATACCCTTCGGGTATCGGGTATACCCGTCCCATTTGTGTCGGGTTTCGGGTATACCCGTCGGGCTCTGGTATTTTTGCCATCCCTAGGAATAAGTGTGTTAAGTTTTGCCAGAATCCTTGGAGCTGCAACACTGTTCCAAACATTTTGATAAAAAAAGCATAATTTAAAAACCGTGAAATTCTAGTTGCAGATAAACTTTCACTAGGGTTTGCTCAATCTATTTCAATCCGTGATATAAAACAAATCCAAATTTGGATCCCTTTCATAAACAAATTTTAATATAACAAAACCCTGGCAAAAAAATTTAGGTGAAACAAAATGGTTTATAGTTGGTGAAGTTTTATATTTATGAGTTAACTGTCATTTTCGTCCATGTGGTTTGAAAAAAAATGCCACCTCAGGACAATTTTATTTCCGTGCCATGTTCATCTCCGATGTTTCTTAAACGTGTCACTTCAGTCCAAAGAGTTAACGTCCATTAACTTTAACCGCATAGGGAGGGGTAAATGGGTAATTTTAACATTCTTTTTATTTTTCATTATATATATATGACATAATATCACTCTCTCTCTCTCTCTCTCTGTCTCTAGATTGGCCACTTGCTACCACCACCATCGCCAACCACCCACCATCATCTTCATCTGCACGCATATACCTCAAAACCCTCAAATCCAACCATCACCAAAACTCATCCTCCATCGTTGAATCTAATATCTTACATATCTGAACCCTAGCTTTATATAACAAATCCAATGACTAGAAAGCGGAGCCTCCTTGACCTCTGACCACCACCACTACTGTTCACCACCACCAAAAACCCTAAACCTGGCCTCTTTTCTGCCACCACCACACCGTCCATCACCACCACCACTCACAACCACCTTCAACACCCTATTCACTCATCTTCACTACCACTGTTGAAATCGAACCCCTGACTTCTATCTAAACACAACCAATATCTCCATAATCATCTCCACACTTCACCACCACAGCTTCCAAGCTGCCTGCAAACCATAACCTCATCACAACAGCCCAGAGGAGATAGATAGAGGGAGAGGGTGATAAAGAAATAAGGAGAGAGGGTAGAGAGATGGGTACACCACCCTAACCTTACCTTCACCGCTGAGTACAACCACCACTAACCACCTTGGGGTTTGGATTCTTGATCACCAGTCCTCTGGAAATGTCACACCCCGACCCGCTGCGGATTTGGCACGGGGTATGATAATTGTCCAAAGCTTATAGCACTATTAAGGGTTTATGTATTTAATTATATCCAAATTAAAATGTCACATAAACATAACAATTTCAAATAACCCAATCATCAAACATAAACATTAGATAGCAATTCCATTTGTTTGGCTAAGGCATTTCCTAAGTGTTTTCATTCTTGTAGCATCAACCCTGATTTCCTATATTATGCATAAAAGTATTTTTGGGTCAATATAAGTTAGTGAGTAAATCAATATTCAAGTAAAAAGGATTTGTCATATTATTTTTATGGAATATTTAACATGCAAATCAAGTGTGATGAAGTGATCATGGTAAATATGAGACAACTTAAATAATTAAATTCAAATCAAACCACTATGTGATAATGCGGTAATGTGATAAAGCGATAATGCGACAATGCGAGACTCAAGCCCACCAATGAGCAAATTTAATGATGGTGGCGATACTACAACCCATGGCCGTGGGGAACCTAGTCAGCCAGTTGATCCACGTGTGTGATGATTAAAACAGAAAGTGGTAAACATGTAAGCAACAAATATAAATAACACATAACCACAAATTTATTTTGCATGTTTGCATATTAATTTAAAAGTAAATTGCGAATAAATGTGACACACAATACACCCCAAAACGGTTAATGGTTAAAAAAGGGGAAATTAGATCTACCTTTCGCTATGAAATCAGCAAAAACCAACATTTATGTTCATGTTTTATTACACTCTATAACCTTTAGCACTAACCACCTCAAAAATTCAGTTAAACGACCTCACATGCCTTGCACGTCAGGGCATTTAAGTCTGTTAATATATCCCTTTTTAAACAAATTCCCTTTATATATGAAATCCTAACCTATGTTTTTCCCACTTCCTCTTTTCTTTTTCAATTCTCATAAACCCTAGATAATGGCTTCAATATATTGCAGGTGTGGTGGCGAGGGAATAATTCTAACATCATCAACTCGTAGAAATCCAGGCAGACGATACTCATGCTCTAATTACAGGTATCGAGCATTTCTTGGATGGGTGGATCTAAACCCAACTCAATTGAATGCAGTACAAGAATTAGAAGCATCAAACATGAAATTGAAACTTTGAATGCAATCTTGCTGGAAAAATTGAAAGCAAAGGAAGCTGAATCAAACTGTAGGAAGAGTTATTTGGTTTATAGTTGGGTTTTTTTTGTTGTAATTCTTAGGTTAGGGTATGTTTAGGATGTGGTTATGCGTAGTATGTTGCATGTATGTTGTTTAATGACAAAAGATAAAATTGTTTTGTAATGCCATGATGTGTAGTCTTTTGTAGGCAATGCACTACCATTTTATGTAGTATTTTCTAATGAAATGAAGTCTTTTGTTTTGTAAGTCCATGTTGATTGTTTGTTTGTTGAGAGAACAATGTAATTGTTTAAGAATGAATGTTGTGCAGAATATGCTAATTGGTCAAAATATGGTAATGCGCCTTGAAATGACCATAAGTTGATCTAATGTGCAGAACGAGTGTGGAAACCAAGTTTGACCAAAATAATTTCCAACCAAGTTTTGTGCACCAAGTACAATAAACCTGCATTTCCAAATTTAACCAACATAATTTCCAACCAAGTGTGTAGACCAACATAGTTGACCAACTAATGTGCAACAACATGCAGAATGAAAGAAATGACAATATCCAGACCAAGTTTTGTACCAACAACATGTAGAATGAAAGAAATGACAATAAAGAGCCCAAACATAAGATCCAAACATACATTACCATTTCCAACAAAACATGACATAAGTTCAAAAGATTACAAGTTCAGTAGCAAGAAGTTGAAAACATTTCAACCAAACAAACATAAAAACCAAACAGATCATACATTCTTCTTCCCCTCACATGCTTCTTTTAAACCTTCACTCTTTGGACATTTTTACCCCTACCTCCTTTGTAACTGTTTTTTTTTTTTTTTTTTTTTTTTTTGTGTTCTGACCCTTCTTTTGTTGAATAAGTGGCACACCAGTACAGGTCCTGCTGTTGTGGCCTTTTCCTTTACACTTACCACAAGATCCTAGTACATTCTTCTTGGATAACTTGCCTGTCCTGTGCACATCTTTCTCAACCACTGATCTTTTTCTTTTCTTTTTTGGTCTACCAACTGGCTTGTGATATATTGGCGTTGTGATTGTAATGGGAACCTGTGATTTATTCCAAAGACACATGCCATTTATGGGAAACACCTTGAAGTTGTAAACGTGTTTCCATGTATCCAGATGGTATATTGGATGCACCCAGGACTCAGGAACTCCAACGTTCTAACTATAACTTTGCATATTCCATATGGAAGCAACAACATGTGAATATGGAATTCCAGTGATCTCCCATCTGCATGTGCAGGTTTTCTAAGCCATGTCTACCACACATTTCCACTTCCCTGGTCCTGCAACACCATACTGATCCCCTCCATTCCAGCTAACCCTGCAACCTAAAGCATTTTTCTTGATCTCATTAAACATCTCTGTAGAAAATGGTGTGAGGGGCCCATCAGTTGTAACATCCCGACTTTTATAGTCAAAGTACAAGTTAAAGTCAAAGTCAAAGGAAGTAAAGATTGCTAATCAGATCTGTCATTTCTGACTTAATTATTGCTTGTACTCATTGACTCGATAATTGATACTTTGCTTGACGCTATTTGAAAAGACAATTTGTTAATATGTGAAGTAACAGTGCGATAAACGTAATTAAAGGCTAATCTACTAAACGCTATCACATCGCTACCGCATCGCAAATTCGAATCGCAGGTTATGGATATTGTTTTACGTGTGTATGTTATTATGTGCTTTACTTGTGTGTGTGTGCTTATATGTTGTTGGATGTTGATCGCAAACGCAATCGTAACTCTATCGCATCGCATCACAACCCGAAATACAAGTTACTTTTATGATTGTTAGGTTGGTTATGTTATTTGTGTAACTAATGTGTAATACTATTGCATCGCTTACTCGCAACTCGCTTAAACGCAACGTAATGCTCAACGCACAAAACGAAAGTCGGAAACTAACTCACTCGAGCCATCCGATCGAAAGGCCATCCGACCCGTTAAACTGCACCGCCTTTTCTCCTACCACACTGTAAATACCCCTCCTGGCACATCACTGTTCACTGATGTGACAGCTCCCTCCGACCAGCACGCTCCCAAGCACTTTTCTCTCGATTTCTCACGATTCTTGTAAGTGTTCACCCTAAATCTTGTACTTTTATCATCAAAACACACTTTCTCATCAATTTCACCAACAAATCACAACTTTTAACCATGAAATCACCTGATTTCGGGCAGTTCAAGGGTAACGTCATCACAGGTTCATATGAACTTTGGAGAATGACTTCATTCCAGCAAGAAGGGTTCGAATCTAACAAATTTCTACAAGGTTTTATATTGTTTTCATCTAAAATCTAAACATTAAACAAGTGGTTCAAACTTTTCTTCACTTCTTACTCAAAACCGTTAGAATCTGGACTCATTCGGGCTTCCTACTCATTCTCTCACTGAGAACCGGGCTGAGAACAGATTTCTATCGAAGAGTCGACCGATTCACGGCTTGAACATGAAACACCGTCAAGAACAGCTGAGTCTGGTCGAACGGGGTGATTCCCGTCCGATCGGATAAGTTGGACTTGATGTGGTTTCCATTGCTTAACACGTTGCCATACCGTCTTGGTTAAACCTTTAACTTAGCTGATTTTTACAAAGTTTTCAACCCAAAAACAGTTGCTCGATCGAACAGCCATCCGATCGGATAACCATCCGATCGAACGACTATTTGACCAAGTGACTTGTGTTTTAGACACTTAAACAATCTCAAAACTTTAAAGAACATCAGTTCCACTCGGATCACCATCTGAGCGGATGGCCATCCGTCCGGATGACAGTCCGTCTGGATGACCTGATATGTAGAGTTGTTTCTCACCTTTTAAATTGCTACAACGAAAACTTCAAAATTCAAACATTAAACAAACACATCCTTCCCAAGAGAACAACCCTCCGACCGAATGGTCATCCATCCGGATGACCATCCGTCCTGACGGTTGTCCGATAGAATCACCATTCGCTCACAAATCTCTCTGACGCACTGTTTAACGCACTGTTCAACGCTTACACTATCGTTCTCTGGTCAGGCTAACCTCTCAAGCGCTCCCTTCAATCCAAGACTGTGTTTAGTTACTAAACACGATCTGTGAGTATACTCGATCCTTTTTTTCTTAACACACTTTTGAGTGTTACATACGTTACTTATAACAAATCACAATCGACACACAACACAAACACTATTTATACGCTACCCGTTCTCGCATGTTATACGTGTTAATCGATGAATACTAGTATGTTATGTTTACACAGTGATTGTTGCCTGACACCTTAGCAACGATAGTACTATAGTTTGGACTCCGCACCTGTCGTGGACAAGGGTTGTTAAAGGCTTTTCTTCACATGTTATAGTGGTGATATGTGTTGCAAATTCTACAACTCGCAGTCGCGTCTATGCATATGTCATTGTCGATAACCTACCTGCTTCACATTTATACGTGTTACATGCTGGTTATGCCTAAATCGCTTTCGCTACTATTATGCTATCAAACTTGTATGCTCACCTTTACACTATGTGTATTGACTTTTATTTTAACGTATATGACAGGTGTTTAGGATGCTATGATATGCTTGCTTTTATGGAATCAAGTTAGGAGGTCTAGAAAAATCACATTTAAATCTGAGTTGTCGGAACATTTTTATTGTCTTTGAGAAACTATGTCTGTAATAACTACTTTGCTTGATATGTTATGGTATGGGACGTAACATTAAATATTTGGTAATTATAGTTGTTATGGATTCTCCTAGACAATCTTTCGCTCAGTGTCGTGCCCCGATGTTTCCGCCATTGGTTGGGGTGTGACAGATTGGTATCAGAGCCATAACTATAGGGAATTAGGTAAGACTCGACCTAGTCCGGGTCGGTGTCTTAGAATTGACCTAGTCTATAGTCTAAGTACCAACAGACCGCCTTGTGCGAACCCGGTAGGGGTTCCGCGCAAGCTTACTCTTATTACTCTCGTTTGAAATCGCTAAATTCACGACTTTGCACGAACATCGCATACTACAGCTACGTGCAGGCACTCAGCCTTTCCTAAGGCTGACGACACACACGATTTTCGAAAACATTCGAGTGATTTGATTGAGATTATGTGTGAAAACCGTAAACTCTAGATAGAATCGCTCACTCGACACGCATTTTTATCAAAGAAACACGAGAATTTGCGTTGAGTCAGGTGTGAAAACCATACCTCGACGCGATTCTCCCTATCTATCTCGTGATGTTATCACACAAACAGGAATGAAGTTATTAAGTTAGGGGTGAAACCCGCATCTTAATGACTTATTCCGCTCTATATTTTGGTTTTACAAAAACTTTCACCAAAGTCTCGATGAGTTCCAACGAATAGGGTCACGTAATGGCCGAAAGGATGCGTGTCGTTCGCCCGGATTGAGGCGAGAGCACAGTCTATTAAGCCAACACGTGTACTCAAAGTCCTTGAAAATAGTCGAAACACTTCGGGTAGTCAAAGTCAAGCACACCCGAGACATTCCAATTTTCAAACTACTATCGCCGATTTTACGCTTTATCGCTTTCATGTGTTTCGATTCTAAGATCACCACCGCTGACTCTGAGAATTGTCGATTTTATGTGTTTTATGTGGTTTTAAATGTTTATGTGTTTCGATTTTAGAGAACTTATTCGCTTTTTCGCTCATCGCTTTATTAAACGCGCACAACACGCACATCTATTTACATCTCAAAACGTTAACAAATCGCATGTTACTCGCTTAAGCTACTCGCTTTCGCAACTCTCGAACGCCTTACGCAGCTAGGAAAGATAGGTGAATACGTGCCAAATATGTAGGTGAATACGTGCACAATATAATGGGATGTGTGCTTACGTGGATTACGTGCTCCTGTGCTCTACGTGCTTATGTGCTTCTGTGCTTCTGTGCTTACGTGCTTTTGTGCCTACGTGAATAAAGTGCCTCTGTGATTATATGCCGTGTGTGTACGTGTTCCTGAGCTTTATAAGTATGCGGTTAAATACTGTGTGGCGAGATTGAGTGTATCGTCTAAATCCTATAATGATGTTTGTTGCAGACAATGTCGTCATTCGGATCTCATACTTCTCGCTCTGCCCGCCGCAATCACGCTGACAAACGCATTGCCTCGCTAGTCGCCAAGCAAATGGCTAGGGTCATTCCGCAAATCGTCAGCGAAATTAATGAAATCGCTAGCAAGTCCTCTGAGGAATCTAGGACCGACTCTCCGAAAGCTACTTTTAGCTTCAAACAGTTTAAAGCTTGTGGACCCAAAGACTTCACTAGGGAAGATGCGCCGAGCGCAATGTTTCAATGGTTCAACTCAATTGAAGTCACTCTTCGACAAAGCGGGTGTCCAGACAACCTCCGCACTGTTAACGCAACTGGGGTCTTCCAGTCTAGGGCACTGGAATGGTGGACAGCAGAGCGAAACAGGCATGGGAATGACGCAGCTTATGGGCTTTCTTTGGAGGAATTGAAGGAAATCATGATGAAAGAATTTTGTCCCCCACATGAACTCCAGAAGCTGGAAGACGAGTTCTGGCATATCAAGCAAGAGGGTGGCAAAAATGCTGGTCTTACTTCGCGCTTTAAACCGCTTAGCATCATCTGCCCTGGCCAAGTCTCAACTCCCGACATCACAATCAAGAAATATATTCGCGCTTTACCTGATTGTGTTGCCGATTTTATCCAAGCAGCCAAGACTACTACCATTGAGGAGACCTTCCTGCTCGCTGCCAAGATTAATGACAAGCGAGTTCGGGCTGGTTACTTCAAGAACTCCACCAAGACTCTCCATCAAGTCACCTCTACTTCTGCTACTCCCGCTACTGAAACTGCCTCACCTCAAGCTTTGAAATCTTCACGCCGCAAGCGCAACAACAACAACAAGAACTGTGTTGTTACTACCGCTCCTCTCAATGTCTAGCTGAGGGCTGAGAACAAGCTTTGAAATCTTCACGCCGCAAGCGCAACAACAACACACTTTTGAGTGTTACATACGTTACTTATAACAAATCACAATCGACACACAACGCAAACACTATTTATACGCTAACCGTTCTCGCATGTTATACATCTTATTCGATGAATGCTAGTATGTTATGTTTACACAGTGATTGTTGCCTGACACCTTAGCAACGATAGTACTATAGTTTGGACTCCGCACCTGTCGTGGACAAGGGTTGTTAAGGGCTTTTCTTCACGTGTCACAATGGTGATATGTGTTGCGCATTCTATAACTCGCAGTCACGTCTATGCATATGTCATTGTCGATAACCTACCTGCTTCACATTTATACGTGTTACATGCTGGTTATGCGTAAATCGTTTTCGCTACTATTATGCTATTAAACTTGTATGCTCACATTTACACTATGTGTATTAACTTTTATTTTAACGTATGTGACAGGTGTTTAGGATGCTATGCTATGCTTGCTGTTATGGAATCAAGTTAGGAGGTCTAGAAACGTCACATTTAAATCTGAGTTGTCGGAACATTTTAATTGTCTTTGAGAAGCTATGTTTGTAATAACTATTTTGCTTGATATGTTATGGTATGGGACGTAACGTTAAATATTTGGTAATTATAGTTGTTATGGATTCTCCTGGATAATCTGTTTCGCTCAGTGTCACGCCCCGATGTTTCCACCATCGGTTGGGGTGTGACATCAGTCTTGTCAATTACTTGCAGCACATTAACTATTCTCCTCATGTAATATTCTCTTATGTATTCTAATATGGTGATGATTGGTTTATCTCTACCATCTAGGATCTTTGAGTTAAACACCCCACACATGTTATTTAATAATACATCAGATTTTCCCCTTCTTACACATATAACACAATTATTAATACACATAATATTCTAACATGTAAGGACACATATACTAAAAAAATAGAAAATAACCTGTGAAATGTGATCTGGACCAGTGTTTAGGGTCTATCCTAGACAACCATAGATGTGCCTTTGTGTTCATTCTTTTGTGTTCTTCCATTGTCTTCTCAAAGTAAACAACCGGTGTGCTTCTTGCTAGTTTCCATAAGATGTCTTTATAAGCTTTTCCTTGGAATGTAAGTTGCATGTTTTCATGGATGTGTCTGACACAGAATCTATGTTCAGCACATGGAAATAACCTAGACATAACTTCAAGTATCCCCTATGTCAAACAAACAACATTCATTAACATTAACATGTATTAACATTAACTATTACCAACATAATGTATTGTCTATAAAAAACTAACCTTTTGTATGTCACTCATGAACACAAAGTTTAACATTTGTCCAATGTCCAAATCTTCTCCCAACAATTCTAGGAACCATAACCAAGAGTTGTTACTTTCTGCCTCAACAATGCCACATGCAATAGGGTATATGCCATTGTTATTGTCAACACAAAACTTGATCAGGATATGGCCCTTTCGTAAAGGCACCATCAACCCCCAATAGATCTCTGCCAATTGCCTTAAACCCTGCTTTTAAACTGCCGAAGCAAATATAAACTCTCTTAAACTGTCTTATAGTTGAATCTGGATCTGATGCAGGCTCAACTTCCAATCTAGTTGTTGAATATGGGTTAGTTCTATGCAGTTCTTCAATATAATCCCTAAGATGAGCATATTGGGCACTGAAGTCTCCATGTAAGACATTCTGTGCCTTAGATCTAGCCCTATAAGCTTTCATTCTAGAAATCTCAACCTGATATTTTCTTTGGAACTGTTCTTGGACTACTTTGACAGGCATATTTGGATTTTCTTCAATATGTTCCACAAGCTCATCAGCAAGAATGGTAGAAGTACAATATTTGATAACTCGGCTTTGGAGACATTTATGATGGTGGTTGAAGGTTTTGACCAACCATGTTTCAGTCTCTTTGTTAAGAGATACCAAGACAACCCAAGGACATGTATTTTGATCAGGGTTTTTCTTATATCCCCTGCCCCCTTTATGTTTTTGTTGAACAGTCCTCTCCATTTTATTTTTTACCACTTCTGTCCCTAGCCTTTCATTATTTTTCAGTTTTAGCCCCTTGCCTTTTTTTCTTCTCACCAGCTACTTTATTCTCAGCTTCCACTGTCTTTGCGCCTTCTTTTGCACCATGTTTCACCTCCTCAGTCCCTAAACCACCTAAACATGCTACCCTGACCCTATCAGCTTCATCCTTAACTATTCTCAATTGTCTTGTTCTTCCACTGTGTACTTCCTTATGAATTTCTTTACCTCCTCCTTTGTACTAAACATTTGTCCAATATAGAAATCATTTTCATTCCCAAATGCCCTTCTAGCATGCTTCAAATTTTTCTTTCTTATGTTTGCAAGATTCTCAGCAGAATCACTGCAACTATCAAAGTTGTCATTATCTAAAACATCCACATCAGAATCAAATTCTTGTTTTTTATCATCTACTTCTTCGTTAACCATGAACTTAAAGTCTCTCATATCTACTTCATTTCTTCTACAAAATACTCATTATCATCATCACTGTTATCCTCATCCTCTGTACTATCATGACTAACTTCTTCCTCATAATCCTTATCTGAATTATTACTAACTTCTTTACAATCATGATCACTAACTTCTTTAGCCTCATTAGTACTAACCTTCACATCATTAACATTCATTGGTTCTTGACTCGGATCTAAAAAAGGGTTAAAATCATCAACAAACTTACTTTCATGGATTTGTTCATGACAAGTAGAATTGGATGGAACCTGAGATATTTGGCTTAATGACACATGATACTATAAATCAACATCCTTAATGACATTTGGACTAGTAACCTTTTTGTCCCCTGATTCTCCAACTTCTTCATGTGCCTCATCATCATGCCAACAAATTGATAGAACAATACTACTTTGCGTTTGACTGGATCATTGAACATTAGATATAACAACCCTTCTAGAACCCTTAACGTGACCCTAAACGTCCTAAAATATACCCCGTATGCGAGAAACGGGCATAGAATACTTTCATATTTATAAAAATCAAATAAAATCCTAAACATGGTGCCCTCGCGGGCCGCGACCCACTGCTCACGGTCTGTCGCGGGGCGCGACTGGCCTTGTTTGCCGGACAAGTCATTGCGCCACGGGTCCGGTGATGTGTGAAGGCTATACCTTTGACTCACCAAGGCTAATGCCTAACTAGTCTACCTCGCGGGCCGAGAAGGCCGAAGCCAAAGGAGTCGTGGGGCGCGACTCGGTGTCCGATCAGCCTATAAAAGGGAGTCGAGAGCTCATTTGTTCACCGTTCATTTTCTAATTCTCACTCAAAATTTCTTTTAGCTATTATACTCGGGAAATAATACCCCTATAAATAACCAACTGGGGTGTCCCAGTTGGCCAGTCCCACCTCTACTCTTCACAGAGACCCGGGTTCGAGTCCAGGCAGGGGGTATTCTGCCACCTTCTTCCCAGAGGGAAACGGACTCAGCTCGGGATGGGGTATTCACCGCCAGGCAGCATTGGGACGTTGCTAGCTTGTGGAGTGGGATCACTCCAGCGGCCGGGAGGTCCGTGCAATAACCCCCCCCCCCAATAATACCCCTATAAAGTGAAGCTCTGCCTCGTTGTAAGTATTATAACCCTATTTGTTACCCTACACGATCGATCTAGGGCTCTGTAACGCATGTCAAGGCTCTGCCTGACTCAGTCGTTGGAGTTCTGTCTCGTGTCACACCCGATTGATCTAGGACTCCATAATGCATGTCAAGGCTCTGCCTGACTCAGTCATTGGAGTTCTGTCTCGAGTTGTAAGGTTAATGTGATTTGGGTTATTTTACTTACACGTGTGCATTGTTTAATTTTAATAGATAATAACCAGGAGATACACTAGGAAGATTTAGTTTTACCTAAGTAAACAAAGTGAGTAGATCTGCTTTTTGCCATCTTTTTGTACACTACTTTTGTGAGTCAAACTGTTTTACCAAAACCTCAAATATTTTAAATTACACTTAACAGTAATTGAGTATTTGCGATTCTACAATTACTGTCGGTATGTTGGGGTTATGTATACATTACTTGAAACTCGTTACTATCGAAATAGTAGCATGATCACAAGTCAGGATTGACAGTACCAGAAAGGGGTAATTGGATAGATATAAGCAAATGTAATTGCGGATGCCCTCAATACTTTAAAGTGATAAAACTGTTTTGATTAAACTGAGATGCACTCACCAGTATTTCTTGCTGATAAAACATTTTTAAAACGCGTTTCAGGTAACTTAATGTGAAGCTAATAGAAGCCAGCCGGGGAGCACTGAAGGCTTGGAAAAGGGGCTATAAAAAATTACCTAAATAAAAAGGAGTTTTGTTTTTCGATAAACTAGGGTTTATCCCTATAAATGTAATGTAATGAAAACTTGAGTTTTATCTTATTTATTATTATAAAAGTTTGGTGTTTAACTCTGATAAAAATATTTCCTAACTACGGTTCTGATGAAAGTTTTCTTCTGCATAATTAATAAACACTGATACCACGCGCTCTGCGTGCTCGTGGCACCCGCCTCCTGGGGCAGGGGATCGGGGGCTGCGACATTAGTCATCCCATTTTCCAAATAAACATTAATGAACCGGTGACCATCCATAACAAAAGCAAACAACTTCTCAATATCTTCATCATTACTTAATAATATGAGTCCCTTATCTAAGTCATTCATTGTTGGATCAGATAAGTGGAAGTAATGAGGGATATCATGGTTATAACCTAGCTTATTCCTAATCGCCTCTAATTGTGCAAACCCAAACTTATCACTGTCAAGCAAATCAAAGAAATCTAGGTCGTCATTCATATACAATCGTCTTATACCCTCCATGATACATGTGTATAGTAAACAACGTTGGATAATCACCTACAATGCAAGTTAAATAACATAATACGTGATCAATAAATCTTTAATTTTGACCTAATACACATAAGTGGAGTGAAGAAGTACCGTATATAAGGTCTAGTGCAAGATCATCATCAGGACGACGTACTTGAATCGAATCAGGATCCATTTCACCTCTGCTATGATCGATTGTAATGAAGATGAGGGTTTTACAATTGTTTTGGGTGGGAATTTGATAAGTTTCTTACAAGGGGGGATTTTGTTATCAGTGAATTTGAAGGGTATAAATACAAAAAGGTATAAATACAATTTTCGTTTAAAAGGGATATATTAAAAGACTTAAATACCCTCACGTGCAAGGCATGTGAGTCCATTTAACTGATTTTTTTTACGTGGTTAGTGCTAAAGGTTATAGGGTGTAAAAAACATGAACATAAAGGTTGGTTTTTGCCGATTTCATAGTGAAAGGTATAAAGTTTAGTTTGAGACAAACATAAAAGTTGTTTTCTACAATTTTGTCTTATAAATAATACATTTTCTAACTTTTAAGCATCCTTTATGTACTATGACAACATTAAAATGGTTTACTTAGGAGTTAAAGACAACAGTTATTTTACTTCACCCATAAATATAAGCTAGACCCAAAAGGATTCTTGTATGTTCAAATTTGAATTATAAACAAATTAAACTAGACTTGTGGGATATAACAATAATATATGAAACATAGTTCTGGGTGTTTCTTTGGACTATACTTCATGCGTCTTCCTAACCATCTCCACTTTGTCTTTGTGGGGTGGGTTAGAAATGATGAAAACTAATAAAAAAACATAAAAGAACAATACCCTGAAACAATCTTTCCAAGATCTAAATATACACACTATATTAACTTAAATTAAAAAAAAATAAACAAAAAAGTAAAGAAAAAGAAACATAAGTATAATGGATTCTCAACCACAAAGATTTAACAAAAAAAAAATGTAACTGAATTGACTAGAGCTTGAGGGACAGATCAAGTTTGTGTGACTCATCTTGATTAGTCTTCAACTCTGGCCACCATAAACCACCAATCTCATCTTTAACAGATGAATTTATTCCTGTCCTAAGCACTTCAAACCGCCCAACGCCACCGTGGGACGACGGTGGAGCTGCCGTGAGAGTTGAGGTGTAGCTAGCCAAGTTGAGCTTCCCTATAGCTGGCTGCTGATCAACATGAGGTCTTGATGACCATCCTTTTGGTCCATAAAAGCTCTTGAAACCCGAAGAATTCGAAGCCGAAAACATAGAACTAGAAGGTTTGTGGATTATGGAGTGTACCTGAATTCCAAGAGATCTGTTGTTGTTGATGTTGTTATAGCCATGGAGAGGAAGTGATGAAAGGGTAGAACAGTAATTTTGACCATGGTGGTTTTGTTGTTGCATATATGCATGGCCAAAAGCTGCAGCTGCTGAAATCATTGGAGTTGAAAGAAACCCTAATCTTTGGCCTCTTTTTGCAAGATTTCTCTCTCTTTTGTGGGCATTTTGGTGACCACCTAATGCTTGTGAGCTGTAGAATTTTCTTTGACAATAGTTGCATGAGAAAACCCTAGGTTCAGTTGTTTCTGATACTTGTTGAGTTGTACTTTCTGTTGAACTGCCCATGTTAAAACTGTCTATAAGATTCAGTTCTTGATTCAATCTTGATTCATCATTACCATCAAAAGTTTCTACATCTCTTTCTTCTTCCTCTTTATCATCTTCTTTAAAATCAGCATCACAAGTTCCAGTCTTTTTCGGTATTCGAAATTCGGCATCACAAGAAGAAAGTAACTCTTCTTCATTTGACATTGTTCTTGGGCCTCTTTCTTGGTTTGAAGGGGTGTGTGAAATTGAAAGGGGAGAATTGTGAAAGAAGTTGTTTAAGGAAAGTGAATGCTTTGTGCTTTAATTGGAAAAAAAAATGTGCTTTAAGTGGAAAAATACTATGTGAAAGAGGTTTCCTAGATAAAGACTAAAGAGACATGAGTTCAGTTAAAGTACAGTACAGTTTTAGGTAAAGCTTTTAATCTGACACAAATAGTTAAAAAATGCAGTTTAATTATGTTACTACATTTATACTCTGCTGTTTTAGTGGTACCTTATTATGGAATTAATCATTTTTGCAATATACCTATCTCTAGGGGGAAAGTTTTCACCTGAGGCAAATATAGCCCTAATCTAGCTAGCACAATCATAATGCTTTGATTTATACCTTGTACATAATTTTACAGTGACTTTATTTTTTTCTGCAGTTTAAACATACATTTAGAGGAAAATTACACACTAAATAGTCTTTTAACATGGAGGCTTTGATTACTTCAATACACATTGATAAGGGTGAGATTTTACTGGTTACGTTTGTTTAATTATATAAATAATTTGATTCACATGTTAATGTAAACTTTTTAAAAACTTTATTATATAATTCAACTTATTATTATTTTTTACCTACAAATCTACAATCTTGATTAATACGCATTAACAATTATATACTTTGCTACATAATGTAAAAAATAATAATAAGTTGAAGGTTAGGCCCCCTAACTTTTTGAAATTATATAACGGCTTTCTTAACTACATTTACTCTAACTTTGATATTGATATGCATCCCCTATATTCTCATGTGTTAAAATCTTAAGAAAATAACTATTTTTCTATAAAGAAGGCCTCGGTTTTAAATCGTTTAAGCTCTTAAAAAGGTTGAACCGGCCTGACTCTGTCCCCATTCATCAGAGTTTGTAGTATATTAGTTGTAAATATAAGGTTTTTATTAAGATAAACATGAGTTTATCATTTAAGCTCTTTTTATTAAGATAAACATGAGTTTATCATTTAAGTTCTTTTCCTTTTCTCGAAAAGAAAGAAAAACTATGGCACCAATAAAGATGAATGCACAAAACCCTATTGGTTTCAACCTCATCTAATTAGTTAACTCAATTATGTGACCGCTAACACGTGCGTTTGTAATATGAGAAATGAAATAAAATTATATTATATTATATTATACTGCATATATATTTACAAGATGGGGGAATAGTACCAGGCAGCTGCCTGGCACTCTCCTATTGGACCAACACTTTATTGTTTTATATCCATTTTAAAATTACGTTTTAGCCCCCAGCTAAAAATAAAATTACGCTTTTTGTCCCCATCTCAAAATTACGATCTTGCCCTCAATTCAAAATTACGACTTTGCCTAGCACTCTCCCATTGGACCAACCAGTTTATTATTTTATATCCATTCTAAAATCACGTTTTTCTCCCTCTTTAAAATTACGGTTTTGTCCCCAGCTAAAAATAAAATTACGCTTTTGTCCCCAGATCAAAATTATGATTTTTCCCTCCATACAAAATAAACTTGTGGTTTTGCCCTCAGCTCAAAATTACCTTTTTGCCCCCAGTTCAAAATAAAATTTTGTTTTTTCCCACAGCTAAAAATTACGATTTTGCCCTCTGTTCAAAAATGTGATTTATCCCCGTTTAAAAAATTGTGATATCGCCCTCATTTCAAAATTACGTTTTTTTCCCAGTTCAAAATAAAATTATGTTTTTGCCCCCAATTCAAAATTACGGTTTTGCCTTCGGTTCAAAATAAAATTGTGCTTTTGCCTACAGCTTAAAATTACGTCTGTGCCCTTAGTTCAAATTTATATTATGTTGTTACCCCAAGTTCAAAATTACGAATTTGCCCCTGTGAAAATTTACAATTTTGCCCCTGGGTCAAATTTACAATACTGCCATTACTTTAGCTTTTGGCAAATTACAATTTTACCCCAGTAAAAAATACAACTTTCCCTCAGTTAAAAATTACAATATTGTCATTGTTTTAGTTTTTTTTTTTTTTTAATCAAAACTATAAAAGTGTTTTGTTTTAATTGGATTGACTCGATTTAATTGTTTTTCGTGTCAATGAGCTAACTAACACTCACTCATTATTCGGTCATCGCCCCGCAACGCGGGCGGGGCAACACCTAGTTGTTATACATATGAATAGAAACACACGATGAATAGTGTTTTTTATTTTTAAAAAAATGTTTTTTTCTAAGTTTTTAGTATATTACTTTATTTCTTTAATTGATTTAAATATATTTCTTTTCAATATAACTTATAAGACACGGTCAAAGTACCAATTATCAAACGGAAAACCATAAATACTGGTACTAATGTTGTTCGGTACGGTACGGTTGTGATACAGTATTAGGTTATCGAAAGCAAAAACAATAAAAATAACTATTTGTATCGATACAGATGTTGTTTAATCAGTTTCGATTGAGTTTGGTACGATAGCAGCACAATATCCATCTTCAAAAAAAAACAACGTAATGTTGAAATAAAATAAACATGAAATGCAAATGTTGAACCGATATCAACTGAACAACATAGGTACCATATCGATATGTGTTTTTTTTATCGATGTAGTGTTCTCTTTCAAATGTTATAGCGAGTGTAGACACCAAATTGATACCGACTTAATCCCGCCACGAAGCGCGGGGAATATCACTAGTTTAAATATGTTTACGTCCATTTACTAAATATAATAATGGACAATATATAAAAAAAATCAGTATTCCCTTACTTTTGTTTGTCCTACAAATATATTTACTTCCAAAATGGGCCAAGGGTTGTCTCTTAGTCATTTGTCATTGGAGAAAAACAAAACAGCAGGTGGGAACTTTGAAGACATCCAATCACAAGTTAACTGGCAAGTAAGAAATAGCATCTTTATCAAAAGGAACACACTGCTCCTTTTGGAGAATCCATGCTATGGGTACAACTTCCATTTGCATAACATACAACTACTATAACTTTCTTGATACCTTCCCCTCTATACAAGTAAATCATGTATCAATGGGGTGCTGGTCCATTGACAAAGGCAAAGCCTTTAAAACACTTTGGGTTGGGGAGGTCGTGGGTTCAAGTCCCACAGACAGCAAGGGAATAATAAGAAATTTACCTTTCAAAAAAAAAGTAAATCATGTCTTTTAATTAGATAATAATAATAATAATAATAATAACAATTTTGAGTTTTGACTCATAACGTGCTCGTGTCGGCATACTTATAATCGTGCGTGTAAAGTGAACACGACTCGTTTAACTCATTTATCTAAACGTGTGAAAACGGTTGATGGGTAGTTATCAAGATGTAAACGTGTTAATTGGGTTGGTGGGATAATTAACCAGGTGAAATGGGGCGTAAACATGTTCGCAAATCAATCTATTTAATTAAACGTGTCATTATAGTTAATTCGTATACAACCGTCCATTACCCCATCTCAGTTGGTTGGTTGGTTGGCCGGTTGTCTCCATTGGAGGCGCCGGTTCGATTCCCGGCTGGTGCTGGGTATTGGACATCTAGGTGAGGGCTTGACCCGGGGTTCTACCCGGGTTCGAGTCCGAGGGGGGCGCGGTTTTACCTATTCCACGGGGTTTCTGCGCATCTGGGGTGTGCTACGCTTTCTAGCGGTGGTCGAGTAGTCGGCCTTTTGACATAGCTCCGAAAGGGTGGGTTTACACGTGGAAAGCAGTTAGCCGTTAAAAAAATCTTATACAACCCATTAATTAACCATATTTAGATAGGAAAACTCAAAAAATTGTTATTTTTATGCCGTGTTTCCGGCTCAAGTTCAAAAAAAATCTTATACAACCCATTAATGTATATTTCTCATTATTTTTTTCTATGAAATATATGTTCAACTCAACTCTTATTAATGTCTCTTAATCAGTTCTATTTATCCTATTCGTGTGTTTCTTTTAAAATGAAAGCATTGTTAACTTTCTAATCAGTTCTATTTATCCTATTCGTGTGTTTCTTTTAAAATGAAAGCATTGTTAACTTTCTAATAAAAAAAATTATATATTAAAAATTAAAAAAATATCTTATCTTCTCTAATTTGAGACTGATGTATTTTCTTAAAGTCCTGCTAAAATAAACAATCAAATCAAGTATGCTCAATGATGCTACATAGATATTTAGGGGGTCTTCAGAAATCGCGATGGTGGTCACAGTGGTGGACCTAGAAGAAAAATTGAGGTGTATCCTCAGTTTTTTTTTACCTGTGGTCGTTCTTGAGAATTAAAAAGCCTGTGCGGGTAGTAAAAATGGGCCCTTAGTTTTGTTTTTTTTTTAACCTGGGCCTGTCCCCTGAGAATTCAAGAGCCCTTAGGGGACCTGGCGGCTAGTAAAAATGAGTCTTAATATATATAATTACACATCTGTGTATTACACGGGTTGAAATTATGTATTGTTAGGTATAGATACATTTATAGTGAAACTATTTTTGAAAACAAAATCGTTAATTAATTCTTTATAATCCATACTCTATAATAGAGTGTTACTCTCTAATAAAATGTGAGAACAAAAACTATTGACTTGCAAGATTCGAATATAATTTTATTTCTATATACGTTGATTATCAATCTTTACTAATGAGTGTATGAAACACACACTAGAAGGTTATAAATTATTTTTATAAAACTTTAAATGTTATTAACAAGTTTTATAGATATAATTTGTAATAAAAATATATTCAACAACAAAAAGAATCAAAAATAAAAAAAAAAAGTAAATCTAATACTTTTTTGAACGGCAAATTTGGATCACTAACGGACCACTGGAGTATCATCGTGCCGCCAGCGGAACCACCCGATCATATACATCTCCACTAGGCATAACATACTTAATAAAAAGGATAAACAAAGAAATAAAAAAAGACAAACAAATAATGTTTACAGTAACAAATTAAATATACTAAATGGTTAGATATTAATTAAAGTAAATTGTTTTTTTCTTGGTAAATTGTTTTTTTTTTTTTGGTAAATATTTGCTTACAACATTTTGTGGTTTTATTAATACTAGCATTTAAGAAAAAACAGAGTAAATGGTTAAATGCAATAGTTTGACTATTGACTTGAATATAACTTTTGACATTCCAACTTGCTTTGCTTTTTATGTTTCCAATGCTCCTCACTATTATTATTTAGAGTAAACTGCAATTTTACACCCTGAGGTTAGGGGTGATTGGCACTCCTACCCCCCTAAGGAAATAATTGCAAAAATACACCCCACTGTTAACCCTTATGTCGCACTTCTACCCCCCGGACCAAGATGCCGTTACACTTACCGTTAGAGTTAGGTGAAATGTCCAAATTACCCCCCAACGTTTATCCCCTTCCTCATATAACAAGTTCAAGCCCTAATTTGTCTGTGTTCAACCATTTCAATCGCTGAACATGTCTTCATCTTCTTCCTCTGTGCTTCGATCCAAGGAGACCATGAGCAAAAGTCAAGCTTCAGACATCATATGTCCTTGTGGTGCGAAAACAATGTTCAAAGAGTCACAATCCAAAGCTAATCCTGGTCGATGGTATCTTAGATGTGTAAGTTTCTTGTGTTTAATGGTTATTGAAAGTCAAGTTTCATTCTTCTGTTGCTTATGATGTCCGATAACAGGTTGGAGGATGTGGATTCCTCAGATGGGCTGATGTTAGTGAAGAACAGGGATGTCCGGTTTGTCGAGAGGTAATGCCTGCTTTAATTCAAAGCATTAAAGATAAGGATGAGTTGGCTAAGTGCAAAGAACAGTTGGCTCGGTACAAGAATGGCGATGTGTTGAAACTAAAGATGTATTTTGTGATTACTTGGGTCTTGATTGTTCTTTTTTTTGCTTAAGTAGATTTGGTTGTGTATTTAGAGTGTAACCGTATTTGGATTATGAGTTTTGAAGTTTATGCAATGGTCCTTTTAAAGTTCTTATATGTTTGTTTTGGTAGCCTGGTTGTAATTATGTAGGTATGGGTGACAAGGAGAATGATAAAGTTGAGAATGAGAAAGATATTGCAGCCGAAGAACCAGACAGTTATGTATACTTTGAAGATCAAGGGTCTGAGATACTCAGACCTTACATGGAGCAAGAAACTGATTATGAAAAGATATTCGGAGATCCGACAAAGGAGTATGACCCTGAAGTGCTGGAACATGCATGGGATTACACATATTGGGATGAAGATGATGATTGGTACTTTGACCCATATGAAGGGGAGCATGGTTCGGATTCGGATTGGTCTTGTTTGGATGATTGTCACTGGAAATAGGCTAGATTTTTTTGGTTTTAAGTTTGTATGTTGGACATGTTATTTGAACTAAATGTTGCAATGTAATCTAATCGAATCACTTTCCGCCTCTTATTTGTACCAAAATGGTCATTTTGACCTTATAAATGGTCATTGTACTTGTACCAATTATCCAAACAAGCTGCAAAGCAATATATATAGGCTGCTGTAAATATATATAGGCTGCAAATATATATAGGCTGCTGCAAATATAAACAAGTAAAACCAACCAAACTTTGTCTTGAACAAACCAAACAAACATAGTCTAAACTTACAAACCATCCAAACATCGCAGTATGACCTTAGCAAACCATACTGTTCTTGGTAATCACCATAAATCTTCGTAGTTGCTATCCTCTTGGCTCTGAAGACCTTATGGAGAGATATTTCAAGTTGATGCTTCCGAAGCAGTTGACTTTGGATTGCATGAATCGGCATGTCTGGATTGCTTTCAATCAAAGGTTGGATCTCTCTGGCAATTGAACTCATTGTATACAAAGAAACTGCCCTTGTTGTCAAACAATTGTGTTGATTACGAATGGTCTTGACACACCACTTATCCTTGTCTGTGTTTCTTGAGATGTGAACTGCCCAAGGACAGGTGGGCTTGATATGCCTTTTAAGGTGCTTGGGTTTGTTTTTCTGCCCTACTTTGGTGCAATTACTATTTTGCCCCTCTTCTCCCTTTTTTTTTACAGGACCAAGTAGTGGTGGATTGCTTCCAAAACATACTACCCTATACCTTAACAATTCATTTTTTAGAATAAACACATCCCTCCTAGCCTTAAGAGCATAACTTTTCACCATCTGATTCATCGTTTTCTTGTCATCAATAAGCTGACCAACATAGAATGGCAAATCATTTGGACCTTTTAAAGCACTCTTCTTTCTCCTCCTTATCTTCTTGGCAACCTTATCTCTAAGGCTTGAATTGTCATCAGAGCCACTTTCAAAAACCTCCAAGTCAACAGGCTGATGACCTTCTTCGCTTCTCTCATCATCATGATCCCCATCACTTGAACCATCCAGTTCTTCCCTAGAAATTTCAACATTAGCCCTGAACCTCTGCATATCCACCTCTATTTCATAAACCATATTATCTTCCTCAACGTACTCATAATCAGGATCACTACCGTCACTCTCTTCCTCATCTTCATTCATACTATCATTGTCATCATTTTGTGTAAATGATGCTGGAACAATTGCTTTACTAGCCCCTATAGGACCTTCACTTGTATTTTCCAATATTGTTGACCTACGGTGTTCAACATACATGTCTATCATGTGGACTCCTTGACGCACATGATCAAATATAGGCTCTAAGTCAACATTACATTTTATTGTCCTAAGACCAAAATCCAGCGCACAGTATGGTTCCTTGTAATGAATGCAGCCATATTGCCTATCATTGTATCCTAATTGCTTAACCATCGCCTCTAAAACATCAGTATTCAACACTCTAAAATCTACATGATCAATGTAGTTCATCTTCCCACCAAGGTATTTCCTATTTGGGTTTTCTACAAAATTACCTCCATGGTGAAATTTTATGCTAAATTCAGTTTGGGTTTCGCCTGTAAGCAAACAACAAAAACAAATTAACAGAGAAATATGTTAAAATTTTACCTGATTCAAACGCTGTGAGCTTGCATGTCACTTACGGTACATTACAGCCGGTTCGAAATACTGATCTTCAGCTCGTAGCTTCCACAATCGACGATCCATGCTCATAACCCAACTTCTAATCACCTGTAATTGTTGAAGGATCCTTGAACGCGAGTGCAGAGTTCTTCAATTTTGAGTTAGGGTTAACCTCAGGGTTCAATAGTGATGAAATGGGGTTTTTATGAGGATGCAAGTCAACATGTTACCAAAATTACCTATTTACCCTTTGACCATTAACAGAAAAAGCTAGATTGTAACGGCATCTTGGTCCGGGGGGTAGAAGTGCGACATAAGGGTTAACAGTGGGGTGTATTTTTGCAATTATTTCCTTAGGGGGGTAGGAGTGCCAATCACCCCTAACCTCAGGGTGTAAAATTGCAGTTTACTCTATTATTTATTATACTTCATCTTCTTCATCTTAAACAATTTTTTTGCAGGTCGATCGGAAACGTTTCCGTCAATGGAAAAATTTGATTTCATTTCATCTTCACCTATATTCACCTTAGGTAGTTGTTTAGGGGTGTCCTCGTAGTTGTTTAGGAGTGTCCTTAGTATAAAAATCGAAAAAAAATAAAAATAAAAAATTTACACTACCGGAAAAAAGTTTAGCCGTAGCACGTGCTACACCTAGACCTACACTAGGTCCACCTCTGGGTGGTCACGTCAATCCTTATGTCCCTGTAAAGTTGTGTTACAGCCATGAAAGCAAACCTCTAGAGCCCACCACCGTACCCCAAGCAAGGTCATAATAGATTGCAAGAATTGTGAGCTAATGAGCTATTATCTTTGTATGGGTGTCTAACATGTGATAGGCAATGTGTAGCACTACGTGTAACAGTAATACAGTATGTGACATGTGATGGGCCTGGTGTAACAGTATGTGAAATCCATACTGCATGCACGTGTGTTGATATTAATTTTGAAAGTGATTCTGTTTCTTTTACATCAACGGCAGATCCAGCCCTGTTTTGTGGGTTCATATGAACCTACTCGATTTGAAAAAAAAAATTAGTAAGAACTTTATATGATTTTGAAAAAAATAGTGAGAATCTACCAAAACAAACACACTAAAAGAAGTTCCTGAATCCGCCACTGTTTTACACCAAACTTATTGGGCACTTTGTTTGCCCACCACGCATAAACCACGAGTGGAACACCGTCCTCATCCTCTTGGCTGGGTGTTCTTTTGTTTGGCTTGTGCTTCAGACTATGTGGGTTTGGCCGTTTGGGTGTATTGTGGAAGGTTTACCGTTGAACGGTAACTATCCTAAATAAAAAGAAAATATTTTGTTTAAATTTAAAAAACTCTATATATATAAACCTATTTCACACTTTTAACACACACAAACTCACTAACTTATTCATCAAACACTCTCCTAAAGTATTATCTCTTTCATATTTTCATCGAATTTCATGGGAACCGATGGACCGAGGAAGGATATCGCTTTGGCAACGAGTTGGGTGCATGTTGTGGAGTTAGGGCACCCTCCAAATAATGCTACTATTTGGAATGCGATTTTGACACACTTTCGTCATCAAGTTCGTGCAAATAATCGTAATTTGAATCACATTACTGGAAGGTTTATTACGACACGAACAAGTTGTGGGTTTTTTGAGAGGCTTTTCATCAACGCCCTCAACTGCGAAGAGGGCATGACTGAAGATCAAGTGATTGAGGCGGCATGTATCGAGTACGAAACACATCAGAACACAAGCTTTCGTCATCTTACGGCTTGGAGAATTTTGCATGAACATTTAAACAATTAGGTCATTTATTCTAGTTCTTATGTATTGTTTTTAATTTAGTCGTTTGTAATCTTTTTAATTATAGTTTAATGAAAAGAATTATGTTTTAATTATAGTTTATTGAAACAAATTATGTTTATATTGTTTTGATACTTATTTTTTTATATAATGCTTTAAAGATTATAAATAATAATCATTAGGTAATTAATACCTAATTAATGAAGTGATGGGTGAACCAGTACACCATTCGGTGATGTGGCGGACACATGACGAAAAAGTGCATCTCTGGTTGCTGAAGTAAGTCTAAGGGTTTCTGATGTTCAGCTTTAACTTGTGAACAAATTAAACACTTAGAAACATAATTTGTTATGTCCTTCTTCATTCCTATCCACCAGAAATTTTTCTTTAGGTCTTGATACATCTTATCAATTCTTGGATGCATCGTATACTTGGATTTATGAGCCTCTTCTAGAATTATGTTTCGTAGGTTTCCTTGGATAGGTACCTAAATTCTTTTCTTATGGAATCTTCAAATTCCATCTGTTCATTTTTTTAATTCCTTTATCATTCCTTTTAATCCTTCAGCATAATCCATGATTGCTGCTTCCTGAGTATCTTTCAATTGTTCCATTAAATCTAATTGCAAATTCAATCTGAGAGCACGTATTCTTCTTTGCTTCTCATGGTACTTACGACTTAAAGCGTCAGCTACCACGTCAGCTTTACCTTCGTGATATTGGATATCACAATCGTAGTCATTTAGAATCTCCATCCATCGCCTTTGTCTCATGTTCAATTCTTTTTGCACAAAAATATATCTTAAACTCATATGGTCTATAAAGATAGTGAACCTACTACCATACCGATAATGTCTCCAAATTTTGAGGGCAAAAATTATTGCTCCTAATTCCAAATCATGAGTTGTGTAGTTTTCTTCATGCTTCTTCAATTGTCTAGAGGTGTAACCAATTACTTTCTTACGTTGTATCAGCACACATCCAAAACCTGATTTTGCTCATCATGATATATTATATAGTTTTCAGCTCCTTCTGGCAACAAGTATCGGCGCATTAGTTAATTTTTGCTTTAAGATTGTGAAAGCTTCCTCTGGCTTTGGTCCCCATTCAAACTTAACCGATTTGCACATTAATTTAGTTAATGGAGTGGCTATTCTGGATAAATCTTGAATAATGTGTCTATAGTATCATGCAAGTCCTAGAAAGCTTTTGACTTCCGTTGGTGATTTGGAACCTCCCATTTGGTAATCTCCTCGATCTTTGTAGGATCCACATGAATTCCTTCAAGGTTAATCAAATGTCCAAGAAATTGTACTTCTTATAACCATAACTCACATTTTGAGAATTTAGCATAAAGTTTTTCTTTTCACAATAATGTTAAAAGTACATGTAGATGCTTGGCGTGCTCTTCCTTGCTCTTAGAATAAATAAGTATATTATCTATAAAGACAATTACAAATTTATCCAGGTATGGTTTATGTCACACCCCAACTGATGGCGGAAACATCGGGACGTGGCACTGAGCGAAACAGATTGTCCAGAAGTTTCCATAACAACTATAATTACCAAATATTTAAAGCAACATGTCCCATAACATGTCATAAATGATAACATAATTATTACAGGCAGGATCTAGTCAAATTGTTCTGTTCCCACGACTCAGATTTTTTATTACAAACAATTGTTTATTGATCTAGGTCTTTCCTAGCCTCGATTTCACAGCAAGCTAAGCAAATAAGCATCCTAAGCACCTGTCACATACGTTAAAGTAAAAGTCAATAAACATAGTTTAAAGGTGAGCATACAAGTTTGATAATAGCGTATAGAGTTCGAAATCGTTACGCATAACCAGCACGTACACGGTGTAAAATGAGGCATGTTAGTTATCGACATGAACATATCAATACCAATGACTGCGAGTTGACTGCCCAAGGCAGTTCGTATTGCATGATCACCACCGTGACCCATGTAATTAATTGTCCTTAACAACCCCTGAGTGAACAGGTGCTGAGTCCAAACAAATAGTACTACCGTTGCTAAGGCAGGTAGACAGCATTCCATGTGTAAACATAACAAACAAGCATTCATTACGTCACGTACAACATGCGGTAATTAGTTAGCGATTAAAGTATTTCGTAGTGTGTTTGATGTGATTTAGAATAATTAACGTATGTAACACCCAAAAGTGCGTAAAGCAAAAAGGGATCGAGTATACTCACAGTAATTGGTGGATTGAAGGGAGCGCTAGAGAGTAGGGTTAGCCTGAACAGATTGATAGTATAATGATAAGCGATACGTAATTCGATGAGAAGGGTCGAACATCAATTCGATTGGATGGTAGTCAGATCGGACAGCCGGTCGTTCAAGTGTCAATCCGCTCGGATGGTCATCCGATCGGGTGACCTTTCAAGTGGATTGTTTCTTCCTTTGTGAAGGATGTGTTTGTGTATAATGGTTTGACTTTTGAAGTTTTCGTTGTAGCATTTTGAAAACTTATAAGTATCTCTACCTTTCAGGTCGATCGATCGAACGGCCGTTTGATTGTATGACAATCCGATTGGTTAGACACTCTAGCGAGAACAAGTTCACAGCAGGTTGTCACTCGATCGGACGGTTGTTCGATCGAGTGGCAACTCATGTGCATTGAACATGTTGAAAATTTGTTTAAGTATTGAAGTTCCAAAACATCACATAGTCAGATGGTCAGTCGATCGGGTGGTAACTCGATCGGACGGCAATCCGTTTGGTGTTCCAAAACTCTTGAAGTTTGATTTGAAAACTAAATGTGGGGCCAAGGTGCGAGTCGTTCGGGTGGCCGGTCGTTCGGGTGGCTGTCCGTTCGGACAGTAGTCCGATCGGACGACACTCCATGCTGATCGTCTTCTTCCTTGGTCATTCTGGTAGTTTGTCGTTTTATCGAGATGATTTGATAACGTATTAGACAACAGAAACCTCGTCACGACTTAGTAGCCTGATCGGACAGGAATCACCCAAATCCGGCTGGTTAACTGTTTGGGACGGTGTTCCATGTTTAACCCGAAATCGGTAATCTCATGGATAGAATCCAGATCTTGAACCAACACATCAACAAGAAAGAGTAGAAGGTTAGAACAAGCTTCGATTCTATCAGTTTTGAGGCATTGAGTGTAAAAGAGTTGAAAGAAAGTTAGAAACCATCTTTCAATCCCTTTTCACCTTGAATATGTTTAGATATATGAAAGATCTTTATTTATTTGTATGGAAATCGTTTGGATCTAACTTCTTGGTGGATTGAAGCCAAAACATGAAGTTCCTAAGAACACCATGATGACATCATCCTAGAACACCTCAAATCTAGTGATTTCACGGTTAAAAGTTAAGATTCAAAAGATAGAAAGGTGTAGGAGTGCGTGTAGATTAAGGAAGTACAAGATTTAGGTGGAAAACTTACAAGAATTGCGAGAAATCTGAAGAAAAGTGGGCAAGAATGTTGGTCGGACGAGAGTTTCCAGAAATGGTAAGTTTGATGTTGAAAGGAGGGTATTTATAGGGTTTCCCAAAAAGGAAAGGGGAGGAGATGGGCTGATCGATCGGGTAGCAGCCCGGTCGAATGGCTGGTCGATCGAGCGGCAACTCGATCGAGCGGCTGGTCGATCGGCTGGTCACTTGGTCGCTTGGCCACTTGATTCAAGCGTTCGGTGCGACGAGTTTTGCCATTTCGATTGCGATTGCTATCGTTTCGATGCGATAGAGTTTCTTAGTCAAATTACTTTTAATTCCAACTACTATATCAACATACAATCATCCTTAATTGACTTGCGTTTAGCACTTGCGATTCGATTGCGATTGAGTTTTGATTGCGTTTCGATTAATCAACACAACATAACATAAATAAACATGCACAAGTAACACATAAGGCACACACACGTATAACAATATCCAGAATGCGCAATTCGAGTTGCGAGTGCGATTGCGATGGCGATAAAGCAATAAAACATGCGATAAATATCGAATAAACCTTGATTATTAATAGGTACTCCACATAATAAAAGTAACGTAAGACATAAAATAGACTAACTACAAGTCAAATAAGTCAAAACAGGAATTGAGCAAGGAGTGACAGATCGAAATTAGCAATCTTGACTTCCTTTGACTTCAATCTTGACTTTGACTTTCGAAACACGGGGTGTTACAGTTTACATATTCATTATATCTTTCAGTTGATGGTATCTAGATCGTAAATCTATTTTTGAGAAAATCGAGCTCCTTGAAGTTGATCGAATAGATCATCAATTCTTGGTAGTGGGTATCGATTTTTAATTGTAACCTTATTCAATTCTCTTTAGTCAATACACATGCGCATCGATCCATCTTTCTTGTTGAGGAATAACACATGCGCTCCCCAAGGCAATGAGCTAGGTTGTATGAAACCTTTCCTGAACAATTCGTCCAATTGCTTTTTCAATTCCAGCATTTCCGTTGGTGTTAAACGATAGGGTGCTTTGGCAATTGGTGCATTCCTGGGATTAGGTGAATTCTGAATTCAACCTCACGATCAGGTGGCAGTCTAGGTAATTCTTCTGGTAAAACATCGGGATAATCTGATACTATGGAAATATCCTCCAATTCTTTTCCTTTAGTGCTAATGATCATAGAGACCATATACACTATTCTTTCTTTCCATGCGTAGCTTGCGGTTTTCATCACAGAGATGAATTTTGTTGGTTTCGTCGGCTTGTCTCCCTGGATTGTGGTCCTTTCTCCTGTTAGCGTGTGAATTTCAATAGAATTTTGATCACATAAGATTCAAGCATGATTGGTCACTAGCCAATCCATACCCAATACTACATCGAATCCGGCTAGATTCATTGGTAGTAGGTTGGTTGTGAACTGATCTCCTAATAATTCTATTTTTCCCTTCTGAAGTACTTCGCAGATATTGGTGGAGTTTCCATTTGCCGTCTCTACCATACAAGCTTGGCTAAGCTTAGTTAATGGTTGATTAAGTAATTGGCAGAATGTAGTATTTATAAAACTTTGGTTTGCATCAGAGTCAAATAATACTTTAGCATAGACATCATGAACAAGAAACGTACCGGAGATCACATCGGGAATCATCGTTGCTTCTTGTGCGGTTAGTACAAAAGCTCGTGCATTCTTCTTAGCTCCTTGGTTGTCTTTACCTTGTTGTAATTTACTATTGCTAGCTTCGGCAGTTTAGACGGTTGTAGTCTGTTTCTCCACAGTGGAAACATACATTAGTTTTAGTTTTTCTTCTACATTCTTCTTCTCTATGTCCAGGTGTTTTGCAGAAGTTGCAGTACCGAGCATATCTTCCTGAATGCTTCCTTTTGCAGAATTTACAGAGAGGTGGTGAAGATGACTGACCTGCTTCTCTCTTCCTGTAGGTATTACCAGAACGTAGTTCTTGGGTAATCTTCTGAGCTAAATCTTTTTTTTTCTGGTTATCTTCTCGCGTGCGTATCAGTCCTTCTGTCAGAGTGTTAGCTAGTTCAACCGTCTCTTCAATACTCTGAGGTCTAGTTGCCTTGACCATGTCTCGGATTTCACATATTAATCCCTAAATATAACGAGAAATTAATACTGGTCGGGGGAAGCCGGGGTTGGTACTATCCTTGCATATTCGAAGAATTTGGTAGTAAATTCGTGGCAATTTACACCAATCATCTTCTGGTTTAGGAACTTATTAGCTATCTGTTCCTTTTCATGAGGAGGACAGAATTTCCTTTTAGTCATTTCCTTAAATTCCCTCCATTTCATAGCATAAGCCAAGTTACTTCCTTTTGACTGAAGAATAGTATTCCACCGTTCTAATGCTTCATCTTTAAAAAGATTATAAGCATACATTCTTATCCTCTTCAGCACATTTACTAATTTTCAGAACAGCTCCAGTCTTTTCTAGCCAGCGTAGTGCTGCAATGGCTCCTTCATTACCAGAGCATCCGAATGGCTTACAAGAAAGGAAATCTTTATAAGTACATCCGTAGGTTATGGCCTTCTTTCGTTTAGGAAATGGAGCTTTGACAAGAATATCATTGTCTCCATTGACACTTTGGCTAAGTTCAGATTGATGATTATATTTACTGCCTATAGTCTTACTATTGTTTACAGGCATAGGATTCTTAATAGCTTCAATGATTAGGGGGTATTGCATCAGCTATTCCTTGAGCTACTATGTTTTCTATAGCACTTTTATCCAAAGGATTTCCGTGACTAGCGTGAATTTCTTGATTATGTGGTACTCCATTCGACATCTGAATTGCAAACATTTTCAAATATTAATATCAAGGAATTATTATAACAAAAAATACTCAAAGCATGTTTTGTTAAAATCGTCGAACATTGCGACTTTTACTCTTTTTATATATATTATATATTAATATATTTTAGTTTAGTTACGTGTTGTTGTTTTTTTTTTACAAAAATACAGGGAAAATACATATATATATATTATATAAGGCTTGGTCGACTTCAAAAGAAGAACTCTCGCTCGTCATATTTCCAGACGAGGTTTTCTCCTATTGATCAGATTTGGTTTCCTGTATTCATTAGTTCTTCTCCATAGTGTCTTAATTCAGCTACGTTTTCTAGGCTCATGGATGGGTAAGCGTTTGGTAGGTAAGGTGGAAATTGTGGGATTTGGGAATAGGGTTCCAACATTAAGTATTGAAATGCCCAATCATTTGTCCACCATTGCTCCATTGGATCTTGGATTGGTTATTGTGATATAGGTGCATGGATCCTAAGAATTTCTTCTGGGTTAAATGGCATTTGTTCTGGATTGATTGGTATTGGTTCTAGATAAAAAGGTATGGGTTCTGGATTAAACGGGCTTGGTTCTACTATTTGGTCTGGGTTGAATGATAACATCGGTTCTAGGTTAGCAAGTAGGTTTAGGCTTATTTCTTCGGCTATAGGTTGAAATATATCACAGTTTGTTAATCTACGATCGAGTTCCTCCCACAGTGGTTTGGTTACTAGCATTTGAGTCGTTCCATTGGTTAAGGTTATAGTAGCTACTGTACTAACATGTTAGGGGAAATTTCGTAAAATTGCTAATTTATATTAAATAATAAGATCTATTATTTATGGGTATTTTAGTCATTTAAACATTTTCCATTAAATACCAATTCCACCAAGGTTTTTTTAAACTAAAATAACTTTTATATAGTTCATTATTTTTTTTTTAAAATACCATAAAGTTAAATATTTTTTATCTTTATATGAGTACCATATTGCTATACCTTTTTTATTTATAAAAGTGACTTTTAAAAAAGTTACAAAAACGTGTTTTATAATTGTGCTAGTTATGTAGTTAGAATGTGCTAGTATCGAAATTGTATTGTGTTGATTTTAAATCTATATGTATGTTCTTATTGTGTAGTGTAATTCTTATGAGGATCAATATCAATAAAACTCACCCACATTAATCCCTTTTGTGCGACAAAGTTCAATTCCATATAAAACCGTGTTGTGCGATCAGCTTAGAAGACGAACAACAGATTGAATACGAACAAGCTGAATAAGCTGTTGTGCATTCAGCCTCAAAGCAAACGTCCAGCGATAATAAAAAATCAACATCATCACTACATATTTTGTAGGTAAAATCTTCTATAATGTGTTTTTGTATGGGTGTATAATATTTGAGGGTCGGATTGTGGGTTTTGTGCTGATAAATTGTTAATTACCATAAGGTTTTGTAATTTTTGATAAATTGGGAATTTTCGGTGGTTTGTAAGGTGTTTTTTTGATGGTTTTAATGTTGGTTTTGTGCTGATTATGTGTTAAATACAAACAAACACCAAAAGTAGATATAATAAGCACATTTGTGTAAAATCTGAAAACCAAAAGTAGATATAATCAAGACATCTGATGTGCTGATAATGGAGAACAACTGAGGATGTTGTGCTAATGTCGTTTATGTTGATAATGGAGAACGATTGAGAACGATGTGTTGATAATGGAGAACGATTGAGGATGTTATGCTAATTATATAGTGTACTGCTTATTGTATTTTTTTGTGGTGGTTCCTGTAGGTTGGTTCGATCGTGGAGAGTTACCAGATCATTGATATGTTAAAAATTTAAACTTTAATTGGAATTGAGTAAATTGCCATTTTAGTCCCTGAGTTTTGTCCCAAATTTCCATTTTTTGCCATTTTGATCACATTGCCTAACTCCATCTAAAGCTCTGCTTATAACCAGGGGTATTTTTGGCATTAACAAAAAAAAGTTTTCAAATTACCATTTTCATTCAAAACCATTTTTATAATTTTTTTGTTTTAATCATATATATATATATATATATATATATATATATATATATATATAGGGTAGGGATATGGTAAAAAGTGTCTAAAATGTAAGAAGGGTAAGAAGTGTTTTAAACAATTGGATATTTGATCTAATGGTTGAGATCAATAGGGTATAAAATGTAAATTGTGTTTTAATTAGAAGGATCTTATGTAAAAATTGAAGGGCAATAGTGACTTTTCCAACATTTCAAATATGGTAACCGTTTGAAAACCACCCATCAATCTCCTAAAGATCAGCGAATTATATGGTCACCGTCATCAATCTCCAAAAAATCAGCGAATTTCTTCATACTTTATCATAAATAGCTCTATAATCAGACTCATGGCGTAATGTTTTATCAAATACAAAACATTCCCAGATTTTAAAACACCATGACTATGATTCAAGTCATGGTGTTTTATCTGGAGACATTGTTCATGGCGTGGTGTTTTAAACATCTATGATTCAAGTCATGGTGTTTTATCAGGAGACATTGTTCATGGCGTGGTGTTTTATCAAAACAAAAACATTCCCAGATTTTAAAACACCATGACTATGATTCAAGTCATGGTGTTTTATTTGTAGACATTGTTCATGGTGTGGTGTTTTAAACATCTATGATTCAAGTCATGGTGTTTTATCAGGAGACATTGTTCATGGCGTGGTGTTTTATCAAAACAAAAACATTCCCAGATTTTAAAACACCATGACTATGATTCAAGTCATGGTGTTTTATCTGCAGACATTGTTCATGGTGTGGTGTTTTAAACACACAGAACTAATAACAGCTGCAGATCCACAAGACGGATCTAATACAACAAAACCTGAGATCCACACTGGATCATCAACAATAATAGCAGTCGGCAACTACAGAAATAACAACCGCAACTACTGGAACAAACTCGAACAGATCTTGAACAACTTGGAGAGGGTTGCGATTAAGATGATGAAGAAATGATACGTAGGTTAAAATCGAATTGGATCTTGCAAAAAAATTGGACGACAGTTTTTTTTTCCAGTTATCTTGAAAGTCAATTAATTGATAAGAAATGTAAATTACTAATATACCCTTTTGAATTAATTAAGATAGAGGACACTTGTCATCACCAAATTATTTCTCACACTTCTTACAAAAGTATGACTTTGTACAGGATCCTTTACCTATATATATATATATATATATATATGGAGAAGATCATGCGAGAACCACCTCTTATTGCGAGAACCACGAGAACCAGTGTGAACACATGGCAAAATTGTAATTATGTGATATTTATTACAAAACACGCGCCCCTCTTCTCACCACTCTGTTCAAGATCTACAGCTTTTAATTATTAGGGTTTCATTCATCAGTTCAGATTGTTGAATACATTGACGAAGACGGCCGACGACATTCAAACAACTCACCGGAGTTCACGACGGCGACATCTGGGCGAAGTGTTTCCGGCGGCATTCACATCGAACAACCCACCATTTACACCCTATACATGGCATCCTCTGAATCATCACGTGTCGATCCTCACACATCTGATGTTCCTCGTCATACAATCTCTGATAATCCCCATCATACATCATCTGATGCTGTTGACATTGTTGGTCCATCTACTGATAATACAGTTTATAGTCACAAGATACCTACAAATACATAACATCAAGAGTTTCAATTCATTAGATTTGTGCCTAAAGGTATTATGTTGACTGTAAATGATGTATATCTTTGTAAATCATTATATTTACTGCAAGTGATGTTGTATTAAATTATATGCACATGTGCATTATGTTGATTGCAAATGATATTGTATTAAATTATATGCACATGTGCATTATGTTGGAAATTAGACTATGTCGTTGATGTATGGATTATGAACAAGTGCCTTATAGATAACTATCCAATTATGTACAGAATGGCAGCAAACAAATGGTCTTGGGTGGCGGACAACTACAAAAAAATAGGGGAGGTGACTGTGTGGGATTGGCAATAGAAGAACAAGCCAACAACCGGGGAGGCATGGGTGGAGTTTATGCAGCCTTTGGCGCTGCTGAGAGACACCAGAATAAAGACGAGTCAATATGGGTGGGGTTGGCACTCGGAAAATAAGTCAACTTTTAATGTTAAAACCGTCAGAGAGGATTTGTGTGTCACAAGTGGGGACCTGTCGAGTGGCTTTGTAATGACCTGGAACGGTTGGGCTACACCTAAAGCCAATATGTTAGCATGGAAAGGCGTCAAAGGCAAGTTACCGACAAAGACGAAGTAAAAAACACCAGGCGTCGAAGGCATGAAAAAGAGCAAAGGAAATATGGTAGTGTATGCAGATGGGCAGCAGCACAACTATGGTTGAACAAACAAGTGAGGTGAAAAATCATGTCAATGAAACGGGCGACGATCTAGTTGTGGTCGAGAATCAAAGTGTAGGTTATGAATCTATGGATACATAATCCCCCTATTGCTTTAATTTGCTTTCGATCGTTTTTTTTTTTTTTCATTTTTTTTTCAGCTAAGATTTCCATGTTTCTTGTCAAGTCTTTAATTTGTAATTTTACAACGGCTGGGAAGATCATGTCTTTTGAGTTTAAGAATCATCGCTTTGTGATGTGCCTATATATATTTCATGGAAATGTCATTAAAGTGTTCATCACCTGAATGTATTGAATATCTTCTTGAAATATGCAAAAATAACTTCTGGACATGTGGGTCATTTTCATCCTATGGGTGGTCTCATTCATCGATGGTTGGTTCGAGTTTTTGACCCTTGTATATAAGCAGACAATGCCATCGTTTTTTGAACACTCAATCTCCTGTGATACCACCTCAACATCAACCGCAACAACATCTACAAGTTTAAATTAACAATTGTTGCAATTCATATGTTTTGAGATTAAATGCATTATATATTTACACGTGTTTCGTAGTTCACACTCACATGATTCGTTGTTATATCCCTTAAAGTGTGTTTCGTAGTTTACTCTTACATGCTCCAGTATTCTCTCATCAAGTAAATCACATTTATTTGCAATCATATCATAATAATGCACATATGCATTATTTTGCCAATACCCATAATCCATGTTTAATTATTAACCATTTTATTTTTTTTATCATTGAACATTTAAAAAAAAAACAATTGGTTTATTACATAATTTACTTATATTTTCATACATCACGTAATCCTGCACATGTGCATTATGTTGTCAACCATCCGTAATCATCAAAAAAATAAACTGTTAACCAACATTACATAATTATGCAAATATGCATCACATTATTAACACCCAATACTCATCACTAATAAACATTAAACAAATAACTGTTATTTTTTACAGTCGTTACTTTTATTTTCATATATTACATAATCGTGCACATTTGCATTATGTTGTTAACAAACCATGATCATCAAAAATAAACTGTTAACCATCAGTACATAATGTTATGCACATGTGCATCACATTACCAACGCCACGTAATCATCACTGAATAAATGTTGAACAAGTGCGTACACACGCCACATACCTTATTAATTAGAATGTTATATGTTTTACTTTTTATGTATATATGAACATTTACAAGTGTTGTACTTTCTACACTATAGGAACAATTACAACTATTTACATTCTACACCTAATGACACGCTATATTGGATACCATATGTTGAATATGAATACAACCATATGGTCATCAGTATTAACCGTCGCCGTTATCGTTGATCTTGCCAACTTTTTATTCTTTACCGCACGCACTCCATCACCTCCCTTTTTTTTGATGTTTCATCACGAGTTCGCTTACTTGCCCGCATTTTTGTGTTTATTTCTTATTACGCACATGCACAATATATTTAATATGTTTACATAAATGATATCATTTAACATGAATTTAATACAGGGATGCGCATGTGCATAAACTCCCAACTGGATCATCAAACATTAATCAACCTTTTTTACCTTTTTGTTTAACCGTCGCGTAATCATATTTCATTCCATCCGGCATTTTATTTGACCTTTCATCCCTTGGTTTAAAAAAAATTACTTTCTTCGATGCCCTTCCATTGTTGATCTACATCTACAATAATAAACAAACAAAAAATAAATAAAAATAAAAATAGGATCAATAAACATGAATCATCAATTAATATGTGCGTTAACATTAACTTTATCATCACCATATACATTATGCACATGTGCATCAACATAAACGACCTTATTAACATATTATGGCAAATTATGCACATGTGCATAAGTATACACATGTACATCAGCATGACTGGCCTTATTAAACCATTCTGTCAAAGTATTCAGATGTACATAACTATGCACATTTGCATCCATATGCCTACCCTTATTAACTTACTCTATCAAAACATGCATATGTGCATAACTATGCACATGTGCATTAACATTACTGACCTCATCAACAGGCTTGCTTCAATAATAAGCCTTATCTTGTACCAAATCAAAATTCGTATTATCACTAACCATATATAACATTAATCATTAACAAATCTATTATGGTAAAATATGCACATGTACATAACTATACATATGTACACCATCATAAATGACCTTGTTAACCTAATACTAAATAAACAGCTTCTAACCTTTTTTGTTTAACATTCGCATATTCGTCTTCCATGTTGCGTCCGGGTATTGCGTCAGTCATTCTTGATGACCCTTCATCCCTTGACTTTAATACAAATGTTGCTTTTTTCCAATTTTTTCCATTGATTATCTACAATTAACATGTGGATAAACATTAAATACCTTACTAACCTATTATGACAAATTATGCACATGTGCATATTAACATATTTTGTAAAGCTATGCACATGTGCATATATATACATATATCACATAACACTACCTTATTAACATAATCTAACATTAAATACACATGTGCATAACTATACATCACACCAAAATACAACTAAATACCTTATTCACATGTTATTGCACAATATGCACATGTGCATCTATGCACATGTGCATATCTACATATCACACAAAAATTACCTTAATAACCAATAGATGCACATGTGCATAACTATGTATCACACAAAAATTACTTGAATATCCAATTCTGTTAAGCCTATGATGTCAAAATATGCACATGCGCATAACTATATATCTACAAAACGAAGTTTGAATTTACAAATTATCTATCATATAAAAGTATAAACAACAAATTATCTATCGTATAACAGTATAAAGGAATTGTATAAACTTGCAAAGGGTGTCTCGATTTATATGACAATATCTATATTACAAATCCGTCAACGATTCCGTCGGCGGCGACGATTCTGACGGCGATTGATTCCCGACGATACCGTCGTAGTGACACGCTCAATGAATCATCTATTCTTATAATCACCGGACGAATTTTGGGAACTAACCTCGATTATATGATGAAATATGAAATATCTGCTGGTATAATCCCAAATCTGAGATACAATCTCAATCCAGATGCTTCGATAGTGATGATGTATCAGGGACGATGATGTAAACGATTGTAATCGATGAATTGTTGAGAGAATCAGGTTGAGAAATGTTGATATATTTGGATTGAATCACAGTTCAGATGATAGTGGACGTGAAAGTTTTGATTAAATGTAATTTAATTTATGTTGAAGTCCGATGGTAAAGGGAATCAAAGGTAAGCGGGTTTTTAAAAGATGTTTGGTATTTAAAAACTTGCCCCCTGTTCACATTGGTTCTCGCGGTTCTCGCAATAAAGGTGGTTCTCGCATGAGCCCCTCCCTATATATATATATAATAAAAGTTATTATAATAACATTATTAAACCTACAATACACACATATCTTTTGTCCACCACCACCCCATCATCCCCACCAACGACCGCCACCACTATCGCTAGCACCACCTGCCACCACCCAACCCCACCCTACCGTTCCCCAAATCAAAAGCCACCATCATCCTCAGTGTACCCCAAATCATCTCCGCCATCGCCATATCTAACCAACCCCCCCCCCCCCCCCCCCACTATCTCACTTAAAAATCCCAAATTGAGTTCTCCCTTTGTTCCCGCCGCCCACCACTACAGTCTATAACCACGAGACCACCCGAAAACACAAGAAATCAGATTTGAAATACTTATCTTCTCCCAATAACCACCGCAAAACCATCTGAAACCCAAGTCCTCTCTCTGATGTCGCTGGAACCCACCACCGCACACCTCCCACTGGTGTCACCCACTTCCGCATTCACCTCCCACTGCCACATAATTTGAATAACTGCCATCATCAGCATTGGAAACAGCCTAAAACGCGCTTGAGACAGTTGATACTCGCCTGAAAGAAAGCTTGGTATACCTACTCGCCGGAAACGTGTTTCACAGGAAGGTGGTGCTGTGGTGTCCATATTTTAGAATTTGGTTAATGGATCTGAAAAGTGATATGGGAATTTGAGTTTAGGGTTGCGACGTCCAGAGATATTGAGGAATAAAGTGGGTGGGTGGTGGTGGGTTGGTTTTGTACGTGTGTGTGTATTATACATTAATAAATGTGTGAAAAGGGGTAAAAATTATAATTTTTTTTTAGGAAAATTGGTTTTTAATAAACCAACATTTGTCCCGTTGGTAAATAATAATCTTACCTACGTAATTGGTATACAATAATCCTACCTATCAACATGTTGGTACTCAATGAACTTCCGTTAATTTTTTTAACTGAAGTTAGTTTTTAAGTTTTTATTTATTACACAAAGAGTCCCTGTAGTTTTAATTTACTAGTTTTAACTATTTTAAAACTAGTAAATTGTAGTCCCTTGAGGTTTTTTTGTTTTATAAAATAGTTAAAACTAGTAAATTACAACTACATGGACTTTTTGTGTAATAAATAAAACTTAAAAATTAACTTCAGCTAAAAAAAATTAACGGAAGTTCATTGAGTACCAACATTTTGATAGGTAGGATTATTGTATACCAATTACGTAGATAAGATTATTATTTACCAACGAGACAAAGGTTGGTTTATTAAAAACCAATTTTCCTTTTTTTTATAAAACTATAAACCATATAGATTTTTATCTTTCATATAAAAAGTAAAAAAGTTAAAAGAAAATGATTTGGATGAAAAATGGCAAATACCAAACTATTTAGTTTATTAACGAAATTGCCCCTGACTTAACTGAGAATTTTAGACAAAATTAGGCAATGTGATCAAAATGACAAAAAAAAATGAAAAACTCAGGAACCCAAAGGAGAAAAAAACTATTTGGATTAAAATGACAATTAGAGACAAACCACAGGGACTAAAATGACAATACTCATTTGAATTAAACTTGCATGGAGTTAGGGATATTTTAATAATTATTTTTAATTAGTTATAAATAAATATGGTCAAAAGGTCTAAATTACCCCTAAACTAATTTTTATTGAGAAACACTTGGCAATTATGTGTTGGTTCTTACGATTCTTACAAACATAAGTGTTTGTATTTGATCTCATTCCCCTTAAATGGAATCAAATACTCAATTCTGATGTTCTCTCGTCTGATCTCCTCACCAAAAACAAGTTTGAAATTAAACGAGTTTCAAACGGAATAATAACATGGGCGGATCTACGTGGAGGTGAGGGGTTGCCCGGGATACCCCTTAACTTTTTTGGCGAAGTGCAATTTTTTTAGACCTTCGTTCGTTTTATTTATTGGAGATATCTCTAAGCAAATGTTAGGATACGCCTGAGTATAGATGAAGACAAGATGAAATGAAATTTAATGGCTGATGGAAACAAAAAATTCCGGTGATGAACGGAAACCTGCAACGAGCTCTTTGTTAAAGATTGGAGACGATGAAGGAGTTTTTTTTCCCAATGTAGTGTTATTGGAAAAAAGTATTTACCAAAATGGTGATCCTTAAAAAATATTTATCAAAATAGTGTTTTAAAAGTTAGTTGTCTCCCTCCTCATCTCATTAAATAGAAACCAATTCAGGAATTTTAACATTTATTTTAATCAACACTTTGTTTTTTGAAACCGAACGTAAGACTTCTACTTTATTACTTTTTTTATAGATTTTTTTTTTGTTTTATTAGATCAATATAATAATTTATTTTACTTCAATCAACCCATATAGTTTTTTTATATCTTTTGCACAGTTCATAACTCTTCTCTTTTGATTAGTTTTTCAATAAACTCATGTTAAATAAGAATCTATATATATTAAATAGTGACATAAAACATCATAATTTTATTCGTTGGCCATCTTTAAAAGTGATCTTTTTAATAATTTCAACTATTTGATAGAAAGAAAAACTTTTTCATGCTCATCTAGGCTAATATGGTAATTTTTTTATTTGTTAATTAAATTAAAAAAATATGATGTATTTTTGAACAATTAATCTACTTAAAGTCAAATCAATTTATACAAAACAAACACCAATTTTATTTTTATTCGTACGTTTTTATAATATCTTATAGTAACAGATATACTAAACGATTTTATTGTTTGCTTTTATACAACATTTTTTTATAATCATGTGTAATCAATTAAGTTAATATCTATACTATATAATAAAATAAACCATTTTTGGGACACTTGTCATCATATTAGCCCATGTCTTATGGATAATTATTATTTTAGTTTGATTTCTTCTAATTAATTATAGATAATCCTCCTACTAAATATTATTTAGTTTAATTATTACTTTTATATTTATCTATTTACTTCAAATTCAAACTCAGTTATCTAATTTGATATTAGAGTAAATTACGATTTTAACCCCTGTGGTTATATCACTTTTACCCTTTTAGCCCAAAAAAGAATTTTTTAACATCTGAGCCCTCAACGTTTTTTTTTCTAACCCTTTTGGACCCCCAACGTCATTTTTTCTAACCCTTTTGGCCCCTAAAAGTAAATGGATGCGGTTAGTGTTTGGGGCCAAAAGGATTAGAAAAAAAAGACGTTGGAGGCTCAGATGTTAAAAGATTCATTTTTTGGCTAAAAGGGTAAAAGTGATATAACCACAGAGGCCAAATCGTAATTTACTCTTGATACATTTACAAGTTTTAAATAAAGGGTTAAATTTATTGAGACTTCGTTAACAAATTTTACTAGAATATAATAATCTATTTATATCAATCTAAATATATATCTATACTATACTATATAATAAAACATTAATGTGTGACACCTATCATTCATTGTAAGCATTTATTTTATGATTTCCTCGGTTCACTTCCAAACTTATCTTATATTAATCAAATAAATAAATGAATAATGAGCTAATATTAAATTTCATCCTACTTTAAATTTTGAATACTATTCTTCTATTTTTCTAATAAAATATTATTCTAAAATTTAAATTGTTAATTTAAGATATTTTTAAATAAAACAAATTATTTATCATGAAAACCAATTTTTGTATTAATATATGAAATATTTTTATTTTCATTACTAAAAAAAATATTATATCAATTTTATTGCATAATTTATAAATCAATTTGTCGGAATTGGTACCAACATTTTATCACTCAAATAGATGCTGATTTGCTTCTTGAATAACATATCTTCTTTTCAAGAACCATCTTCACAATCACCATATCCATCGCGCATTGAGTATTATCCATTAGTATATTGAAATATATGACTTTTTTATTATTGGTATATAAAATTATATTTATTAAACCCGTGTAATACACGTAGTTTTTTAAAGATATACCTTTTTTATTATTTATTATACCAAATTACATTTATTCGACCCGTGTAATACATGAGGTTTTTTAAGATATAACTTTTTATTATTTGATATATAAAATTAGATTTATTTAATTCGTACAATACACGGGGTTTTTTTAAGGATATATATTTTTATTATTTAGTATAGAAAAATACATTTATTCAACCCGTGTAATACACATATTTTTAAAGATGTAACTTTTTTATTATTTGGTATATAAAATTAAATTTATTCAACCTGTGTAATAAATGAGGTTTTTTAAAGATGTGTTATTTTATTATTTGATAAACAATATTATATTTATTCAACCCATGTAATACACATGGTTTTAAAAGTATAACGTTTTTATTTGGTATATAAAATTATATTTATTCAACCCGTACAAATGGTTCTTATAGATATAACCTTTTATTATTTAACATATAAAATTATATTTACTCAACCCGTGTAATAAAAGAGGTTTTTAAAGATATAGTATTTTATTATTTAGTATATAAAATTCATTTATTCAACCTTAAAGATATATTATTTTATTATTTAGTATATAAAATTCATTTATTCAACCCGTGTAATACACGGGGTTATAACCTAGTATAGTGATATAAGCAATTCAGGTTTAAATCTCTTTTTTTTTCAGTGATCATTATATTGTTCTTTTTTTTTCTATTTAATCTTTTTAATGTTTTATTTTTTGTAAGCAATTCAGATTTAAATCTCTTTTCTTTTTTTCAGTGATCATTATATTGTTCTTTTTTTTTCTATTTAATCTTTATAGTGTTTTATTTTTATTTTTCAAGAAACACCATTTTGGTAAATACTTTTTCCACCAACACTATTTTAGGAAAAAACTCGACGATGAAGTAGTTTGTTAAAAAAAGTTAATATAGGCTGCGTTGGTAATGAAAAAGCAACACAGTCTCCTCCGATGTTAAAAGCATATTTTGTCAATCTTTAATAGGTATTAAACCATTTACTTTTTTTTTAAACAGTGGAATGATATTATGCATAGAAACCCAAAAATTACGATTGTTTGAAGCTAGCAAGTGACTAGCCGTCTAGCCATAACAACCCAACTTAAGATTTGGTCACCAATGGGAGTAGTCTAACTACACCCTGTTACTTACACCAAACCAAATTCTAATTAAAGAAAAAAAAACACAGATTACCCCTCATCAGTTTGAAATTATTGTACTTTCATACAAGAAAGGATACTTGGATTAGGAAAGTATTATATCTGTGTCCTGAAATTAAACTGTTTTTATTTTTCATTTTAAAGTATTATAAAGTATAGATTAAAAAAAGTTGATTAATATTTCTTTTTAAATAGGTTCATCAAATATGTACGCTGCTTAATTAATATGTAATTCATATATATGTATTAAAACATAACATAACTGAGAAACAGTGACTAAACGGTAACGGCGTCAGCTTTATCATCTTCTAAACCCTAATACCCAAATCACATTCTTCACTTCTTCTTCACCACATCAACACCTTCCCACCACCACCCTCTGTCATCGTCCTGAACCCCAATGCCATGCTTACCGTCGCACACATCCGCCTCCAACCAACCTCCACCTCCATCACCACTTCCCCGTCGCTGGTTCCGACCACCACGCCCTCAGCCGTCTTCTCCAACCACACCGGGACCACTACGCACCACCGTTCCCCTCACCTTCGCCGCCGGTCTCCGACATCAGGTAAGCTTCCCTTTATTAGAGCATTAGTATACAACATAGGGTTTCTTCTGTAACCATTGCTTGTGTTTGCTTAAATGAGTCTCCAAAATTACAACCATCGAGTAAAGAGTTTCTTGATTGGTTGCATCATGGTAACAGTCATAATTAGGTTAGTTTGTTTGTTTGAATCCCAGTAAACAGAGACAGAGGATTAGAATGTGGGTATTGTCAGTTGATTTTTGGGGGTTTTTTGGTGCGTCGAGGGTTTTTGATGATTTGGTTCTCATTTTTCTGAGAAATTGATGTGGGTTTTTAGTTTGATTTGTGGATTGGCTGTGATTTGGGAGATGTTAGGTGGTATATATACTTATATTGAATACAAAATTGAACTTTTTATGAAAAATATATTGCAGGTCAAGGATGAAGTAGTAGGTTACAAGTAGTATAAGCAAGGGTACAAGTTTGATTTTCGACCACCAAAAGGTAAGCATTGTATCATTCTTGATGATATTTTGATGATAAACTATGCTTTATAAATGAGTAAAAACTAAGGGTATATTCTAACGTTGTTGCATGATGTTTGGAATTTAATTGCTATAGTTTTTTGTTGAAAACAAACTCATGAAAATGCACCCAACAAAGCAACCGAGGAGTCAAACCCAAATCCGCAGTTATTATCTGATATTGTAATGGAGAATGGAGCCCCGCCCGTGGCAATGGCAGCAAACAAGGATGGAATTATGACAGAGGTGGATACTGACGTCCACGATGTTATGGCAATGGACGTCGAAGAAATCGAGAAGCCATCAGAATCAAGTCCCATGACAACAGGTGATTCTTACGTCTTTATTAGTATATTTTTTGAAATTATCATCAAATATTATTGTAAGTGGTAAAATGCCAACTTGGTGGCAGACTTGATATCATACATTTAGAGCATGTAATGTGAATTCATTGTGTGATATAATATGAGAAAATCGTCATTATTTACTGTTGTAGTCTTGCATTAATATAACATATTCACTTTGTTGCCGAACAGAGCTCTACTTAAACTTTGATCAGAGAATTGATGGTGCTTTAGATGGGTCGTGTGGATTATGGGTTGGGTTTGGTGCATAAGAGGGGATGGGGTAGTTATGATTGTTAACGTAGTCTTTCTCGGAGACACTTGGTGGTCTGTTTGCTTTCTCACCTGCTTACTTCTATAGGGCTCTTCGTTTGTTTACAGTTGTATTATGATCATGGCTCATGGTCTTTCTTCAGACACCATAAGGCTGGACTATGCCATAAAATGACCTACCACTGCAGTTACCTAAGCTCACGGTGTGCCACTGGAACCTGGTTTTCGACAACAATAAAAAAGCGACGTGTGGTATTGAGTAGTTTATATCAGCAGGTATATAATATGGGTAATGTGTGGTTATATCTCAGACCTCAGTTGCAATATAAAATGGGTTTATCTCTCAGTTGTCAGGTTAGAAGTTTAACTGCTATTGATATTGGGTCAACTGTTATAATTGGAGATATGCTGATATTGGTCAAAGTTTGTATTTGCAATGTTGTATTCAAATGGGGAAGTTAATTAATAGTCAACTGCAGATGTATGCCAACACCACTTAAAAGGCAAACATGATCAAAAGTCAAGAATGGTCATATAAATATAATGAAGTCGATAAAGTTTTCGTTGTATAATAGTCAAGTTACTTAAGTTTTTACGCCGCCGCAACGCGGCGGGTAAAAAATCTAGTTTCTATTATATCATATCATATAATAACTTCTAAATCTTATTACTAATTGTTTAGTATTTTTTTTATTAAACACATGTAATACACTCGTCTATAACCTAGTAATTATACACACACACACACATATATATAGGGGATGAATCATGAGAAAACTAGTTTAAATGAGAAAACCAAAAAACTAACTAAAAAAGCCTAAAAAACATACAATTTTTTTTTATTTTATAAAAAAATCGCAGGTTTTTATACCTGGAAAAAAAATTTCAAAAAAAAAATAACAAAAAAAATATTTTTTGTTGTATTGCACATGTGCACCATTACGAATATAGTGCACATCTGTAGTACACATATAATGCACATGTGCAGTACAACAAAAAAAGAATTTTTTTTTGAAATTTTTTTATATATAAAAACTAGCGATTTTTTATAAAAAATTATTAAAAAAAATCGGTATGTTTTTTAGCTTTTTTTTAGGTTTTTTTAGTTAGTTTTCTAGTTTTCTTATTTATATGTAGTTTTCTCATGATCCTCTCCCGATATATATATAAGACAAAGATCCATTAGGAACCACCCTTTATTAAGAGAACCACGAGAACCAGTGTGAACACAAACAGTAATACCTAAAAAAATCTGAAAAACACCCAAAAAAAAAATTTTTACTATTTTTTTTTTTGTAAAAATCGCTATATTTTGTTTACAATAAAAAAAAATCAAAATTTTTTTTTCGAGTCACAGTTGTCCATGCACATGTGCATTTGTATCAATTCTTTGACAAATTCCGTAATTCATTACAAATATTATACAATTGCACTTTCAATTACACTACCACGTGTAATACACTACTTTTTACGTTAACAATATTAGAAATGCACATGTGCATCTATATGTATCAACATGAAATAAGGTGTGTTGGTACACTACTTTCTCTTTCATCTATCGTTCCATCCATAATACACAAGCATGCACATGTGCATTTTTGTCATTTCTTTGACAAATTCCGTAATTCATTACACATATTAGAAAATTGCACTTTTATTTACACTACCATATGTAATACACTACTTTTTACATTACCAATATTATAAATGCACATGTGCATTTATATGTATCAACATGAAATAAGGTGTTTTGGTACACTACTTTGAATACACTTTCCCTTTCATCTATCATACTACCCATAATACACTACCATTACCTCCTACCATCCATAATACAATATCATTACCTCATACCATCCATTATACAATACCATTACCAATATTTTCACTTTATTACATGTATGTAAACACCATTTATACCATCCAATCAACATATTACATCATAAATTGACAACTATAACCAAACCATTAACCACTAGATATAACTAACCAAAAAACATGTATATGGGCCTACTTCTCCATTCAAAAATCACAAACTTTTTGTAACAAAACACGTTATATCATGGTTATACCTAATGATGCACATGTGCATTTTGAATTTTGGTAATGTAAAAAGTAGTGTATGACGAATAGTATTGTAAATTAAAGTGCAATTGTCTATTCCTGATAACGTATTACCGAATTTGTCGAAGTAATGATACAGATGCACATGTGCATGGATAACTGTTACTCGAAAAAAAAGATTTTTTTTAATGGTAACGAAATATAGCGATTTTAAAAAAAAAATATATAAAAAAAAATTGAGTGTTTTTTTGATTTTTTTTAGATTTTATTTTGTGTTCACATTGGTTCTCGCAATAAGGGTGGTTCTCGCATGAACCTTACCCTATATATATATATATAGGGAGCCGCTAGAATGAGAACCACCACGAGTTATGAGAACCGCGAGAACCACGTGCCACGGGGGGGCGTTGACCACGATTTTTTTTTACAACTAGATCCGTATATTTTAACAACATTCGTAAAAAAAAATTTCAAACGGCGCGCCCGAGGGGGTAGTTTTTTACACCCAAAGTTTGTAAAAAAAAAAGAAAAAACAAAAAAATAATAAAAACACCAAACTTTGGGTGTAAAAAACTACCCCCTCGGGCGCGCCGTTTGAAATTTTTTTTTTACGAATGTTGTTAAAATATACGGATCTAGTTGTAAAAAAAAATCGTGGTCAACGCCCCTCCGTGGCACGTGGTTCTCGCGGTTCTCATAACTCGTGGTGGTTCTCATTCTAGCGGTCCCCTATATATATATATAGGGAAAGACTAGGGAGAAAACCCTTTATTTTGAGAAAACTATGAAAACTCATCACATGGTCTAGAATTACCCACGTATACCATCAGTCCAGATTTGTCTGTTAGATCTTGAGGGTGTTTAGGTAATTTTACCTTTAACCACCATATCAAAAGATCTTATCCCACTTGATTTTGACCAACATCATTATTGCATGTTACATCACATCAAGCCACCATTTCTTTTTACTTTTTCCTTTTTAATAAAGATAACTTTCAAATGTTCTTCATCTTTCCTAACACTTTTTTTAAGAGTTCCACCATTAATGTTCAATGTTCATGTCTTTCTTCCCATGTGCATTCATACGTATTTTCATACGCATACCCGCATTTATAAATACTGTTATTGATGTTCATGTCTTTCTTCCCATGTGTATTTTTATGCAGAAACAATGCCACCATCGTCCGTTTCTAACACGAATCAGGGGACCCGGTCATGGAGTCCTATCGTTGCTGAGAATTTCTTACCCGTGTGTGGGAAATCTTATCCAACATTTGAGGATGTTACATCCGTGTACGAGCTATATGCATACGAAGGTGGTTTTCAAATAAAAAGAGGTGAAACCAAAGCCTTTAGTGGAGTTCCCACTCACAAGTATCTTCGCTGCTCAAAATATGATAAACCAAAGCAAAAGAGAAATTGTGCTTGTAAGGCGAACATTCTTGTCTCAATCTTTAATCACACATTCAGAGTGCTGAGTTTCAATGATACTCATAATCATGACCTTGTCGAGAATTACAACCTTGATCTTACCAAAATATCAAGGAAGGTTTCATTCACTACCAAGGAATTCGTTCACAACCCGAGCACAACCCGTATAGGACCCGACATTGCGTATAGATGTCCCGTGCTCTTAAAACGGGGTCATCACAATGTCAACGGTACTCCTGTTGACTTTAAAAATTTCAGGCAAGAGATGAGTCAGCAAAGGTAGCAGATAAACAGCAAAGACAGACCGTCAATGGAAGCTCCACCCCTTCTTAGTGATCTGTGTTTTCGTTTACTAGTAATATGTAATGTGAGACTCTTATTATTTTGTCTAGGACGTGTTGTTAAAAATGTTCTGGCCTTCCGAACTTCTACCCTGAAGTCGACCTCAGCATATTTGTGTTGCTTTTGGGCTCTATGCATCCATTTTTGTGTAACTTGCTTGTAGGCAATGTAGTTTGTTACAAGTTTACCAGTACATTAATCTCTAACACATGTTATGTGTAACTTGCTGAAAGTCTTAACACACGTTATAATAGAGCCTTGACACATGTTATATCAGTTATACCGTTATGGGTATAGTAAACGGCCCACCATTTTTCTTAGTGCTATGTATTTTCGTTTACTAGTAATATGTAATGTGAGACTCTTATTGTTTTGTCTAGTACATGATGTTAAAACAGTATGGACTTAACACATTCTAAAAGTCTTAACACACGTTATAAAAGAGGCTTAACAAACGTTATATCAGGTATACTATGTTGTTATTAAGTTACTATTGGAGTTTATGCATCCATTCTGGAAGTCTTAACACACGTTATAATAAAGGCTTAACACACGTTATACATGTCAGGCGCGTAACACATGTTACAGTATGTATATACAAATCATGGTGTTTTGGAAACCACTAGCTTATACATGACACCATGTTGGGTTAAACCAAGATTATAGCAGAGGCTTAACACATGTTATCCCAGGTATACGGTGTACAATATTAACTTGTATGTTCCATATTAAATTATTAACTTGTACACGTGTTACGATCAGTACATGCACATCATGGTGTTTTGCAAACCACTTTCATATACATGAATTCAAGTCGGGTTATAATGGATGCTTACATGTTATCATATGTATACAAGTGGGGTTTCAACAAGATTACGATATTAACTAAGCTCACCATTAAACTCATCGCCCCCGTCGACTGTTTTCACCCTTGTCAGATGTTAATCAATTACATGTTCCGAACAGACAAATTGTAACACATGTTAGATCAGTATATACACATCATGGTGTTTTGTAAACCACTAGCTTATACATGAATACATGTTAGGTTACAAAAAGATTATAACAGTGGCTTAACACATATTATACATTCCAAAATGTGCAAAACAAATGACCCGTTTCATATTATATATTCCAAAATTACCAGTACATGTGTTACCATAAATGGCTCGTTTCATATTACACGTTACATACTAACTTGTACATATTACTTGTACAAGTTTTACGCTCAGTATCCACATTATCGGATATTTTAAACATCAACAAAAATAAAATAGATATTACTTTTTTTTTAATTAACAAAAGGTTAACACACGTTATATATCATTCTAACAGGGGCTTAACACATGTTATACATGAACACATGTCAGGTTACATCATGGTGTTCTGTTACAGCATGAACCACCAACACATGTTATAAATGAACGAAGACTTCTTTCCCAAAGGATGTGACTTATTCAATGTCCCCGCATTAACGTCGCCTACATCCATCCATCTTGTCAATTCAATATCTTTTATGGATCTGTTTCTGTAAATCAACACACGTTATATATCATTCTAATAGGTGCTTAACACATGTTATGGGTCTGTCTCTGTAAATCAAGCAACCCAACAAAAAAACAATTATTGTTAAGATCAAAAGCCCCAAACAAGCAACCAAACCAACAAAAAAAAAAACACGTTCAAAATCTCATCCTAAAGTTTTGGATTTATTTAAAATATATGAACATTAACCATTACTAGAACACGCATTAACTTCGCCTACATCCATCCAGCTTGTCAATTGAGTATCTTTATGGGTTTGTTTCTGTAAATCAACACACGTTATATAACATTCTAACAGGGGGCTTAACACATGTTATGGGCATGAGTCTGTGAATCAAGCAACCCAACAAAAAAACACTTACTGTTCAGATCAAAAACCCAAACAAGCAACCCGAACCAACAAAAAAACAGCTACTGTTAAGATCAAAAGCCCCCTAACAAGCAACCAAACCAACAAAAAACCCGTTCAAAATCTCATCCTAAAGTTTTTGATTTATTTAAAATACATGAACATTAACCATTACTAAAACACTTTCAGCACACAAAAACATATTAACAACCATTTCAACAAAAAAACAAGTGTGAAATGATATTTCAAGAACACTTACCGGATCTATAACCGTCCGATGAACACGAAGAAGATATTCAAACATTCTTCTCACATACACACACACACACTCGTGCGTGTGTCTTTGTGATAAAGATTGTTGTTTCTCTATCTAAAACATCAACTTTCTCTCTCTAAAAACATTCATCTTGTCATCGTTCTCTCTCTAACTTCTTCTCTCTCACACACTTGTATGTGTGTTCTTGGTGTTATAGATGAACATGATGAAGATTGTTGTTTCTCTCTCTAAAACAAAAAAATCATCTCTCTAAAAACTTTTGTCTTGCCATCATTCTCTCTCTAAAAGATCTGGGATTAGTGTTTGTTGAGATCACTTTTAGATCTGGGATTAGTGTTTCTTGGAATCTTGAAGGTAGATATTTGAATTCTGAAATGAGATCATCTTCTTTTTGTTCTTCACGTTTGTGGGGTGGGGGAGGAAAGAGAAAGAGGTAAGAGAAAGAGTTGGTGATTTGATGGTACTGCATAGGGAAGTGGAGTGTGTTATTTTCAATGGTCAAAAAGCCCATTTTTCACTACCCAAATTGCCCTTGCAGTTGTACTACCTTTTGTATAAGAATTATTTTAAATCTAATAATTACCCAAAAAAAGTTGAGCCATTGATCAAACACAATCAATAGATGAGGTTGGGTTTTCAAGGTTTTCTCAAAAAAGATATAGTTTTCCATATAACCATGCCCTATATATATATATATATATATATATATTTACTAGCTGCACAAGGCCCCTAAGGGTATCAAATTTTCATGGATGACCTTAGGTAAAAGTAACTTTTTAAGGCGCACAGGGCCCCTTAGGGCCCTCGAATTCTCAGGGATGGACCTAAGTAAAAATAAATAAAAAATTTAGGATATCTCTGAATTTTTCTTCTAGGTTCGTCACTGAATAATAATAATAATAATAATAATAATAATAATAATAATAATAATAATAATAATAAGATTTTTGGTTTTGATTGAAATTAAGTTGACAAAAATGATGGAATTCTGGAAGAAAATTAAAGTAATTAAAAGCCAAGATTACGATTATCCTTGTGTTTTACTTTAGAAGATTTAGGGGCTGTTTGTTTGGGTCTGAATGAAGCCATTAAGAGGCTTGGCTCTGAACCGGACAGAGGTATGCTTGTTTGGTTGGGTAAAAGGCCCACATCTGAATGGTTCAATTCAGACTGATTCATTCAGATATCTATATTCGCTGAATGGAACTTTTCTCAAACGTACCCTTCCCCTAAAACACAGATCAGAGTTCATACATCCACTCCTCCACGCCTCCATCTCCACCTCCTTCCTCCTCCTGTCTCCTCCACCACGTCGCACCTGTCCACCTCACCGGCCTCCTCCACCGCATCGCGCCTCTCCTCTGTCGCTGTTGTCTCTCAGGTACGTCGCACCTTCTCCACCTTGATTGTTCCGATCTTCAGCCAATGTTCCGATCCTGATTGCTTTTGTTTCATAAATTTGATATGAGTATTTAATTTTTTGGTTTTTTCAGTGGATGATATCTAAAATTTGCTTTTGCTTTTGATATGAGTATTTGAATGGTTGCTGTTAGCAAAACATTCATATTAAATATATATAAATTTTAACAAAGTTTTTTGTTAGTAATTTGTCACGAACACAATGATAAAAAGAATCGAAGACCTGTGGTGGAGATGATGATGATGGAACGGTGGTGGCACACATCGACCGCCACACAACCCATCACCTTGGAGATGATGATGATCGATTGTGTTGAGGGGTGTTCAGTCTGTATGTTAATGTTCCTATCCAGAAAAAGATGAATGAATACTGATGATGATATTGGGTTTTATAGAAAAAGGTAGGGAGAAAAAGGGGAAAGGGGATGATGAATAGTGATGAATGATGATGATATTGGGTTTTATAGAAAAAAATCTATAACGGGTTTATTTTGTAGGGAGGGGTAAAAATGTCATTTTACACTGTCATTCAGATATGGAACCAAACAGCACTTTACTGGTTCAGCACTTACCCATTCAGACCCTCTTACCCATTCAGACCTCTTATTCATTCAGCACTTATTGGTTCAGATGTTGCCAAACAGCCCCTTAGTGATATTATTTTAGTATTAGAATAATGTGTTTGAAAAAGCCGACATTTTAAATTCATAAGTAGACTTGTATCCACATAAGCATCCACCATGTAATTGTCGGGCACTTGTGAGCTTACGAAAAACGACATACCCCACATCACAATTGCCACGTATGCTTCATTGCCTAACTATATTGCTCATTCTTATCGCTTTTGGTAAAACAAACCAGTCGGATATTGAGTGGAAATCACATGGAACTAGTAGGATTCTTTCGTGTTACGTGACGGAAGTTTGATTAGATTGACTCGGTTTAATACAGTATTAATCCTGTTATAAAAATCGTAAGAGAATACTAAAAACTAAAAGCAACAAAATGGTGCTATGCCTAAAATGATATTGTAACGCCCAAGCCTCACAATTGGATTATTGCATCAAACATCGTTCTAGTGGCAGACCCAGTAATTTTTTCAGGGGGGCGCGGAACATTTTTAAAAATTTTAGTCCCCAAGGAATATAAGTAAAAACATCGGTTCGTATCGGGTCGGTTCGAGTCGGGTCGGGTCATGTAAAACAAAAGAACATCAAACTAAATTTATATAATCATCAAAACATGTCAAACCTTGTTACAAACATAATTAAAACGTTGCATTACGGGTTTTCATTTTTTGAAATCTATCCAAAACATTATCTAAACCTACTTTTTAAGCAACTATTTCTCTATATAACCCAGCGGCGGAACTAGCCCAAAAATTTAGGGGTATTCCAATTTTTTATTTTTTAGACCAGGGGTATCCTTTGTTTAACAGAGACGAAGTTGCGGGGTATTTTTACACTACGGAAACGGAGTTAAGGGGTACTTTTACACTACGGAAACAGAGTTAAGTGATATTTTTACATTACCAGGTCTGATCGTTGTGGTGTATGCGGCTATAAAAAAAAGAAAAAAATATCATCACTAACAAAATATAAGTACATAACCCACCACAAAAGAAAAAATATCATCACTAACAAAATCATCAAAACGAAGCACATGTCTCCTGTCATCAAAAAATCAATTCCGGTGGGTTACCGGTTTCGTCCCACCAAAAATCAACCAAAAATCAACCAAAAATCAACAAAAATAACAAAAAAACTTACCCGTGTTCATAGTTCTTAAGTTCTTAAACGGATATTAGTCGTCAAATAGTAGCGGAAAGTATATCAATAATCCAATATATCAAGTCATCAAATTTTAAAACATAACAGGTTATATATTGTCCATAGGATGCTAGTCCGAAGAGTAGGGTAGCCTTCAATTCGTGTCGTGGACCTCCTATCATGCATGCTAAAAAGTCAAAGCTACGCTGAGTGAGTCATAGTTTTGATAAAACAAGGAGTTATTGATTAAATAAAACATTTAGTAATTGTCATCAAACCACATTTTAACATCAAACATGCACGTCAACTTCAATCTTAAATAAACATCAATTTGTAAAACGAATTTCACCATCAACTACCTGGCACTAAATCAAACAAGCTTACACCTGTTTAAGACTCCGTGCATGCAACGTTGTCGCGCTCACAAGACCCACCAATACATTTTCGTTAATCATCAAATCATTTAACGCCAATCCTCAGTCATTTAGCTTTTAAACATCAAATAAACAATGTCAAACGTATAACATCAATCAATAACATGCAACAACTATAAATCATTTCAAAGAGAATAATCATTTAAGGTAGCATGCATATCAACCCAAAATAGTAAAAATATGACATCTAGAACTCACCTGGGAGTTAACTTCATGCTATTAACAACGTACAACTATGACCCTTGAGTGCTAGTTAACTATTTAAAGATTCATATAAGTCATATTAATCTTTACTCTTAGGATATGGCAAAATGTAAGACCATACAAATGTTGTTTGGCACGTCTAGAAAACACATACTTTACCGTAAAAACCTTAACCAACCTCAAAACACCCTTGAGTGCTAGTTAACTATTTAAAGACATGATTCGAGCTTGTGACTGTTTGATACCTCGTAAATGTGAGCTTGGCACCTTTGTCTTCTCAATCTTTCACCTCTTTATCTCTCTAGTTTCTCTCACGATATGAAGGAGTTGTGAATGAGAATGAAAAGGAAGCTACCATGCTCCTTTCCGTATTAGGGTTTTAGGTGGTGTAAGTACCATCATGTACTTGGTAGGCTAGCTATAAACTTCTCATAATTGGCCTTTTTAATAGTCACCCCTTTATTCTATAACTTGGGGTTTTATTCCATACGTACTTTTTTTAAAGCTCGTGTCGCCATTACCATTTATTGAAAATCTCGGGTGTTATAGATATCGGCACGTGTTTTAATTTGATCAAAATTCATAAAAAAAGCATATATTGATACCAATGTTGTTCATTCAGAATTAGTTTGGATCGGTTCGTCAAGGTAAAAGCACGGTAAAAGCACTCGTATCAATTGTATATGACTCATCAAAGAACGTTGCAACAGTCTACTCTGAATTCTACTTTTATAATGATGAAAAAGAATAAACGACGTCACTTTATATTTATATATAAAAAACCAATTCGTGAGGTCGCATTGGTGGGATGTACGTGTGTGCTTCTATCACTTATACGGCGCAATGGCTTATTCAAAATTATTTGACGAATTATGTTATAATATTAGAATAACGAAAGAGTAAATGGCGCCACTCTATATAAATAAAACTGATGACATGTACGTTTGTGCTTTGATAACGCGTACATTATTATTAAGAACTTAGTTTTGAGTAAATTTTATTTGGAGACGTAGATCAAAATAAGCACTTCGCAACGGAGTACTTGGAATATTAGAGAATACCGTATCTTTAAACTAGTGGGATTCCCCGCACTCCATGATGGGCTATTAGTCAGTATTAGTGCGGTTAGCTAGGGTATTCGTTTGTTTTGTTAACGTACTAGTATAATAATGGCACTAGGTATAGCAAACTAAAGAGATATGTCAAAGGGGATATCAACACGTTTTGCATTAATTGGAAACCCATAAAAATGTGCTGATACTGGTACTACTGTTGTTTGGCATTGACTGGCATCAGTTCGACTCAATACTATCACAGTATTATTACCGTACAAATGTTGTTTGGCACATCTAGAAAACTATTAAAACCGAATATGTCACCGGTACTAATGTTGTTCGGATGGTTTCAATTTAGGTTTCACATCAAATAACAATGAAACATAACCCTATTTGGCCAATTCAATTTTTTTATCGAATCTTAGATAAAAATAAGAACACCGCAACGTTTATTTAAAACATTATATTATATTTTCTAAAATAATGAAAAGGTTAAACGCGTCACGATAAAAATAAACTAAACTGCAACGTAACTTTGATGACATGTAGGCTTCTGCTATGATCACTTGTACATTATGTTTGACACCTAGGTTTTGAGTAAAATTTATATCAAATCGTAGGAAAAAATAAGAACGTTACAAGGACATACTTAGAATTTTATAAAATCTCCTATCTTAAAAATTATAAGCGAAAAAAAAGAATATGTTTATAAGTAATTATAATTATAAAATATTATAATAACAAATTCCCATGCTTGGGTATTGTGAGCGAAATTTGGCCGAGGGCCGGATTGACGGTTTGTCGGGGTTTCCTCCATTTGAAAAATGGAGATGAAAAAGTGAATCGAAACGAGAAGAGATGAATAAAACTGAGAAATCAGTGGGCGCCAATAAAGAAACACTGGTTTAATTGACCGGAATCAACTGAACCAGGGGGTTTGAATCTGCATAAAAGGGGGTAAATCTACTCGCTCGACTCGTGGGTGCATGATCTTCTTCCTCTAACAATCACTGCAAAACAACATCCGTTAGACTCGCCACGGGGAGAATGTGGGTTCTCTCCGTGACCACCCTCCAGCGTGAGAATAAGTACAGGTTTTGATGAAGAAGAAAAAGTCAAAGTGAAGTGAATGTAACTTGAGAATTATACATGAATTATCCTTCTATTTATAGCCGAAGTTTGGGCGGGAAAACCTGTTGATGAAAAGTTGACGGAAAGTGCTTTTTCCGTAAGCGGTTATTTTTTCCCACCGTTAATCACTAACGAGTGTGTAAGCACACGGATCATGATCTCGATCAACGGCTGGGTTACTGCCACGTGGAAAGTGGGCAAGTGCAGATTTCTCTTCAATTCCGTGCCATCATCATGACTTTGAGAGGGCCTGGGATGATGCCACGTGGCCATTCGGTTATAACCGACTGGTGGTGCACGATGGAGCCTTCTAGAAGAATACAGCTGTAATCCTGTGTGGCTCTTCTCTATGTCCATTGTATGGTATCGGAGAAGATATTTTTATCCAAGTCTGGATATTAATTATGCGGAAGTGTTTTGTTAGGATTTTAATCCTGTTTGCTATGGAGATTGGCGCAAGGATTCGTTAGTCTCCTTTTAGCGCGCAGGTGTTTGACCATAGTTTTCTTTTTAAGTTCTCTTTGTAGGACCAGTGCGCGGCCGCGCAAGGTCTAGAGAGGGTTTATTGACGAGGTTATGGTATGGTCCCAAGTACTTGAAGCAATGTTTTTGGGACCTTACCCCTTCAATTACATTGCTCAAATACGCCATGTCAAGAAAACAATAAAAAACAAATACAATACTAGTGTTGATGTTCTTCGGAATGTATTAATTCGTTTCACATGACAAAGAATAAAAAATAAAAATAAGCACGTCACAACGTTCAAGTTTTTTAAGACATTATATTATATTACTAAAATAATAAAAAGGGTAAACACGTCATTTTATATAAGAGAAAAAACCGTGACGTACCTTTGATGAAATGTACGTTTAAGCTTTGATCACTTGTACAATACTATTCACAACTTGGTTTTAAGTAAAATTTATATCTAGACATAGATAAAAATAAACACACAGTGATGACATACTATAAATTTATCAAACATCATATTTAATGTGTATAACCCTAAATATATCAGCTCTAGATTAATATAACAATAATAATACTAATATACAATAATAATAAGATTCACAAATGTTTATAAAGAACTTTTTTTAGTTAATTATATCGTAGTCCCGTGTATTACACGATTTAAATAATGGAAACTATTTGTTTGCACAACACGATAAGACAAGTAGATGTACCTGATAATTATCTCACAAACTTGCAATCTTTTGCTCTTAGTAATCAATACCCAACATGCTTCTAAAGTGCTTAATCATCAATTCTTTAGAAAGCTTTGTACGTATTTTTATGTCGTGTAGTTAAACACTAAAAACATATTTTTATAACCCATAAGTTTGTTTTCCCTTATTTTGTAATACAATTTAACCTATCTTGCCTCATGTATAATTTAAAAAACTTTTAGGCTATATTAGTAACTATTAAGATATATTGATAAACGTAAAAGCGTTTTTAATAAAAAGATTAAACTGTTAAATCAGGTAATATGGTTAAATGTGAAAAATATTTAAACTCATATTTGAGTTTACATTTGATTATTCTCCGTAGTAACTCAAAGTTTGTTTCAAGCATATCATGTTGTCTATCATAAACTTAAAAATCCATAGATTTTGCGTTTTTTGATAATTTAATTCAAAAGTATTAGTATTATTACTATTATAAATATAATAGAATTTAACCCTTTTTTGTAGGTTTTAATACAAAATATCATTACCATTATAAATTATAAATTTTAAATATATTTGAAGTAGGAGCGGATATTAACAATTTTAAAAGAAGTAATATTGTCATTATATAATATTAACATGATTTAAAAAATAAAAATAAAAAAATTAGTTTTGTTTAAAACGATTTTTAGGGATGATATGACGTTGACACGTAACATTCAGTTAATCGTGTATTAGAAGTAAGATTTGTTCTTCAAAAAGTATAGAAAACTTGTACGTAAATTTTTTTTACAATGTAATTTATATTATTTATTTTGTATTGATAAAATGTAAATAAATATAAAAATCCATAGAAATCTTAACTAGGTATTACTACGCAAAAGCAGGAAAAATAGTATATAATAAAGTTGTCTTCAAAAGAAATATAATACTTATTAAATGGAAAATTAATAGTAATAAAAAAAAACAAAAATTATCAATAATATGAACTATAATGTGGATAATAATAGAAAAGGATAAAAGACAAAAATAATTAACTTTCTATGAATTTAAATTGAAATAGGTGAGTTAGATTAAATTTTATTAATCTATTAATTAAATAAAAAATGAGAGATTGTGAGAATGCCATGTGGCATTAAATGTAGTATTTTATTAATACTAGTGGTAAGACTCATGTGCAAACATGTGTGGCTTTTAGAAAACCATGCATAACACATATAAATGATGTATATGGTTATATTTATAAATAGATAAGTCAGTCGATAAATACTTAAAGTTTAGAGTATAAAAAATACGAAAATATACGATTTATTAATCTTTGTGAACGAAATAACATTTGCATTCAAGTATGTTCTTTCTCCAAAATAACACTGTTTTAACTCAACAGTCGTTTCAATCCCCTTCAACCTCCACAAAACACTATTTTAACCCAACAGTGGTTTTAAACCACCATTTTAACCCAACAGCGGTTTCAACCACTGTTTTCTCCACAAAACTCTGTTTTAACCCAACAATTGTTTCAAACATCTGTTTTCATCCATCTGTTGACCAAAGTAACAGATGTATCAACCAGTGTTTTATTTTCAAACATCTGTTCACAACAACAGAGCTTTCATCATTTGAACACACCTTTGCCACTATTACAAGCTTTTAAACTCAACCCTAAATATTTATTTAATTAATTTAAATAACAAACATGGTTAATAATTTTAACACAACTAATTATATAAAATATGAAAGTGTCAAACAAAGCTAACTATATAATAAAGAAAGTTCGAAAAACCAAATACCATTCAGTAAAATACAGCATAATAATTTCTAATCAATGGGCGAAACAGTAGTCTCGATAAATAAAGCTCCTTTCAGACCATTGTAGTTGTCAACATGTTGGAGGTATTTCAAAACTTCATTGCTCATATCAACTTCAACCATAGCCCCCAAAATGCTTGTTATGTAACACCTCGAAAATTTACGTCCAATAATGTATTAACACGTGTAATAAACCCTAATGAAGTCAAACACTGAAATTGAGGGACTAATTTTTCGAAAAATCGAAAACTTTGATTATGAAAGGACTGGAAGTGATAACATACCTAAAAATAAGTTTCTTATGATGTTTATATTCACAAATGTGCCACTTGATGAATAAGTGTAGCCGTTTGCGTAATTAATTGAAAGTTTGCGCAATAAAGGGTTAAAAGCGTCAACATGTTAATTCTTACCTCTGAGTGACCTTCTAACAAACTGGGAGCTTAATAATATTTAATTATACTCTCGGGAATGCCAAATGATGGCCATCTAAGGTTTTTATGCCTATAAGTAAAGTTACGCGCAACTTTGCAAGTTAGAAGGGTTAAAAGTGTCAATATGTTTAATTATACCTCTGAATGACCTTTTAGCGAATCCGAAGCATCGCGCTGTTTAATAATACTTTCAAGAATGTCTAATATGGATTAGATGAGGCTTCAATGCTATTAAATGATGAAATGCGCAAGTTTGCGCAATAGAGGGACCTAAAGCGTCAACTTTTGAATCTACGCCCTTCGGTGACCATTTAAGCGAACGGGAGCGTAGTAACATGTATGTATATACTTGGGAATGATCAATATGGGCCATGGAAGGCTTTGCTATCATTAAACAGCATTTCGCGCTACTTTGCGCAATTAAGGGACTATTTGCGTCAAACGGCAAAAGTATGCCGATTCGTTGGGTTTCGAACCTTCCGGAATATAACCATGAGCTAAACACACCCTATTTATCCTTTATATAGCTTAGATATAGGCTTAGATGTGTTTGGTGCGCAAAAATAAACTTTAAGGTCATGCAGGGACTAAAAGTGTCAAAAAGTGCACAAGTTTGCACTTTCGCGCATATCTCACATTCTGAATATCCCCGGACACCCAAAAATTTATGTAAGCACTAAAATATTTTATTTTAGTGATCGCCTTGATAAAATTCCTTTCGTCGCGTCGTTTGGTTCGTTTTTAGCGTCCGTTCGTGTTTCGTCGTAAATAGATAAACAACGTGACCGTACGGCCAAACGAACCGACATCCGACATGTTTTTGAACATGTTTCATGTCCCCTATGTTTAAACTTCATGATGGAGCCTTAAAATGAGGATAACGGGCCTTGAACGTGCCTTAAATGACACTAAAGCTCACAGGGACCATTTCTGCCAAAACTGGAATTGTGTTTGCTGTTATGAACCTGCAGGCGGGCCGCGTAACAGCCCTGGGTTTCTCACGCCGGCCGCGAGGCCTGCACAGAAGTGCAGAACAGCTGATAACAGCCTGTTCGTGGCTGGTTTTCGCTCAAATCTGGTTTCTAACTCACAAAACCGATACTAGGGGCTTGCCCATAGAATTTTATAAGTGGTTTAACACCTGGCAACATCTAATTCGTTCCAAGAATCCATAGAACACAACATGTTCTTCATTTTTATAAATTTTGCAACTTCAAACTTTCCTCATCTGCTCAAATCCGAAATTTGAGTATCATCTTGGAATTTTCTGGTGTTCTTGATCTTTCATTCAGTGATTGTAAGTATTCCAATCATGTTTTGATTCTTGTTCATAGTTTAATTTAGCCAAGAACACTATATTTTGACTTCTGTTTGACTTTCTGATTTGATCATGAATTGATCAGCAAAAAGTCCAATTGAATCTTGTTTTATGATGGTAATCAAGTTGGTTATAATCCATTAGGATCATACTTTCTGATTTCCACGAATTCTAGTCTATTTGATAAGTCAAAGTTAGTAATCTAAAAGTCAAACTGGGCAGATTCTTAAATTAATCAAAACTGATAATATAAAGGTTATGGATCATGTTTTGTCACTTAAATAACTTGGTAAATGTTACAAGAACATGTCAAACTGATCACTTTGGTGTAATTGCTTGTTTTGAATCAAAAGTCTAACAGTTTGACCAATGCTTTGACTCTCAAATCTGACCTGATTAACCTTGTTTGAGATCTGCCTTAGAGCTTATTTTGGACCAAGTTTCATATAAGTATAACTCTCTGAGTTTATACAACTTGGTTCAATACTTACCCGGTCCATATGCATGTTTCTGATAATGCTTAAAAGTTGACTATTATGCCCTTTTTACTATAAAACGTGATTTTTGAAAAAGTGAAAGAGTAGAAACATTTGTTACTGATTTATAAACTTGCACCTAAAATTTTATATCAGTTTGAGGTCTAGATTAAGAGTTATGCTCATTATCGTAATTTGAAAGCTTTATGTTACTTAAACGGCGTAATTAGCATATAACCTATTTAAACCCAATTTTTGATACCAAACTTTTTACCCACTGATGTTATATAACATTTTGAGATTTTTAAAGATTTTTATTTAATTTTTGGCTGATCATATCATGGGTCTCTAAGTTTAATTCGGTAAATACCGATTTTGCCCTTTTAAGCCATAAAATGAGTTTTACAAATCCTTTTGACTCCAAACCTTTTTCTACTGATTTTATTTGTTAAATAAAACATTTTGAGCATTCTGGAAATATAAAAATATCAGCTTTCTTTTAAAAACCCGGAAACGGCTCTAAATCGCCTTTTTAAGCGTTTTTAACGCATAGTATGTACTATAACCATATTAAACATATAAGGTTGATACCTACTGATGTTTTTAGCATATTTTTATACAATAACAGTAAGTACAAGTTTATAAACTCAGGTTTCCAATTTTGACATTTTTAGCCCTTGTGGAATTACCAAAATACCCCTAAGGTGCATAGTTTGGTTTTAAATGATAAGTTTCACATATGGGTCATACCCTACTGTTATAACTTATTAAATTAAGTATATTTACTGTATAAATCAGACCCATAACTCAGATTTACAGATAAACTCTTTTATAATCTTTTAAATGACCAAAATGCCCTTACGAGGCATAATTTGAGTTTATATCCGATTTGGGCATAATAGAAAATATCTTACTGATATTATAACATAATTAAGGCATATTAAATCAGGGAACTTGCGTGTGACTCTTATGGTTACCCGTAACGCCCTTTTCGCGTTCGGTTCGGTTTATGTAACTAGTTTGCATAAATTGACCGAAACGGGTCAAGCATTATCATTTTTGTCTCAAAATCCAGAATGTATTTAGTATACCCATATTATACAAGTCTTCAAACTTGTCGGGTCTAAATCACATTCTATCCGGTCTTCTCTTAATCGTGCGTTTGAACCGTATCATCCTTAAAACTAACCGGTCTAGGCTTAGGCTTAAATAAAGACCCGTTAGAAATCTAATAGGTTATTAAAAACCTTTGTTCCAGAATAGAAGAACCAGTAAAAGCTATCTGTACTTGCTTGGTGGTATACGGCTGGGATTGAATTTATATTTAGCTCAGGTAAATACTTTTAACTTATTTTCCCTATACGGGCTTGGGTTACGGTATATAGAATACCGCTTGATCGAGCATCAAATCTTACATCTTTGAATGGTTAATTGAATAATTTGATCGGCTCGTTTAAACAGTCTTGTTCACTTAAAGCCTTTAGGGGGTTAATGACCATGTCCCGGATATCCTTGGCATCATCTTACGAGATGGCCACGACCGAGCACGGGGTGTAGGCGTACACCTGTCAGTGAATAACTCAATAATGTGGAGGGTCTATTGATCTTTAACCCGGCACGCACCGGGCTACTGAACGCACAAGTAACATGTAATACGTTCACAAGATTATATTACATAATTATCCCAAGTTATAAAATGTTTTGTGCCACGTGCATTCAAATCAATTTTCAACCTTTTCAAAATGAGTCAGTTAAATTGTATTTACCAGTGTAAACTGACGTATTTTCCAAAAAGATTAAGTGCAGGTACTACTCGTACTAGGCTGGCGGTCTTCTAGAGCGTCCACAATAAGTCTCGCAAGCTTAGACGACAATAAAGCTGTTGAACAATATCTTAGTTTATTTTGATCCGCCTGTGGATCCGTTTCAACTATTTGTGATAATTAATATTACAATTTATTAAAGTTGAAATGAATCTATCTTTGCTTCCACTGTGCATTTATATATTGTGTTGTTTGTCTATGATGATACCAACTACGTCACGATACTCCCCACCGGGCCCACCGGTGACACGTGGAAAATAGGGGTGTGACATGTTATCAGCCACTTGTTGTTTTCAATTATATTAGTCCTTCGGTGCCTATCTACATAATCAACTACACGAGGATTATTGAAAGCAAACACCTTGTTCCAGCCTTCTTCTTCATATTTGAGCAAATCAGCAGTTAGCTCAGCAGATTTTCCAACAACAATCAAATGCAGCCTCTTTGTGATGGTCAAAAAATGCCCTTGGCAAGGATTGACTCCGATACTCTCGGGAAAACGAAGCATTCTGAAAGTCACAGAAAGAACATCGAAAGCAACTATGTTCCTCTCACCTGGTGGATACCAATAATTTGAAACCATGAAATATATGGTTTTAGCGGAATAAATTCTGGGAGACCATGAATAACTGCTTGAACCATAATTATTTACGCTCAAGAAATTTGTTGTTCTCCATGACTCAAGACGTCGTGAGTAAACACGAGCAGTAACCACATTACGGTAACATCTGATGTGAAGCACTTTCAGATCATTGGATTCATCAAAATACATTCCACCTGTATCAGAGTTTCGATCATGACTATTATTAAAGTAGTCGTCAGACAAAAACATATAGTGCCTGGTTGTTGGTTTCCAAAGGATCAGCTCACAGCAAATCCGTTCATTGCAAACTAACAACAACCCATTAAATGATGATAGAATACGTAAGAAGGTAGGGTGGACATTGTTAGGAAAACTTATGGTTTTGCTTGTAACGACATCCAAATTACCAGCTACTATGTTGTCAACGAAAATTGATGTGTCTTTAAAGGAGAGTAGTTTCTTTTGTAGTGAATTTCCAATTCGGAGAGAATGCATCATCTCAAATGCATGACTTGACAGTTCCCTATGAAAATTTTTGGAAAGACATTTCAAACGACCAATAGCTTCTGCAGGGAGCCTTGTGAAAATTTCATCAACGATTATTTGAAACCCATTGTTTTTCATTTTATGATCTATATGTTCTACAATAAAAAACACAACAAATAAAATATAATTGTATATGTAAATGTTTATGAATAAGAAATAAGGATGTTACTATATATAAACCAAAAAAATTAAAAAACAAACATCATATTTGTAACTAAAAAACTGATCATGATTTTGATGAACAGAGTAACTACAATGACAGTTAAAACAAAGAATTTTAGGATTAGATAACATACATTGTTGTGGAAGTAAAATTTTAATCAGTATTCTTGATTAACTTTAGGATTCATAATTTGATTGTAAAATCTCAAGAGAATCATAAAAAAGAGACATTTATACAGATGTCAAGTGAGACTAACTTACTGTTAAAGAATATGATGCGACAATGCTTCACTTTGTGTCTTGATTTTGCGGTGAACAAATGTGTGTTTGAAAGCCTAAGAGATTGTAATGATATTGATAAACAAAAAACTTTGAAGATGATTGAGTAGATGGATGAAGGCGGTAATGATGAAAGTAGTTTCCCAACGTAAGGCAAAAATATTTATTTTATATACCCAATGAAGGCAGTAATGATTAAATAGATGATGAGACTAAAGAATATGATGCGACGATGGTTAGGCTTTTAATGCAAAACATTTCAAAAATAAGTTTTCATGGGAAAACTATAAAATTAAATAACTTAACAATCAAATCGAGTCATGTCCTTTTTTCCATGAGTCAAGAAAAAAATGGAGCATAAGATGTTGGGGTCAGATTATTTTAATATATGAAATTATATTTATTAAAATTAAAAATACTTTAATTACATTAAAAATTAAAAAACAAGTTAAAATCCACGTCATCACTCGATGTTAGCATCAAATAAAAGGGAAAAAATAAAAAAAAATCCACATAACCACAGTTACCTATGAAATGGTTGAAAAACCCCTTAATTTTAATGAAAAATGAATGTTGAGTGACTTGATTGGAACACTTTTGAAACTTGAGTGACCTAATTAGAACACTTTTAAAACTTGGTTACTATTCTACAAATTTACCCCTTACAATTAACCTCTTCATTTACCATAAAACGAATTTTAAACACTATACATGATTATTTACCATTATCCGCATTTCAAAACTTGAACAATTGTCTTTTAAAATTTTCACATTTGTTGACTTACGAAACATCTGTTCAGGCACAATTCAACATCCACATAATCTAAATCAAACTCAGAGACAATGAGAAGAATGTTTTCATCATCATGCTTTTATAAAGATTGCAATTACATCTAATAGCCTAACAAACTCCCTACATCTACTATTAGCCTAAGCACTATTACATTGAAAACCTCTGTTGAGCAGCATCTACTGAATATCATTTGTTGTTCTTTAACATCTGTTGACCCATAGTAAACCTTGCTTCTTCAAACTTTCTTCAGACTTTGTCTTCATCAACAGATGATCACTTCAAACAGATGTTCTCTTTGGGCAAAATTTACCTTTGACAGACATTTAGAGTAGCAGATGTTGAGTATTTGTAATTAACAGGAGGAAATTCTTCAAAAAATTGTTGACTTACCAAACATCTGTTCAGACACAATTCAACATCAACATAATCTAAATCAATGATATTATATAGTGAAATATCTTACAGCCCGAAGGTCAGATTTCAATTCACTCTTGGTTAAACAATCTAGCAGGAAAAAACGTGTACATTTTAACATAAACATGTAAAATTATATTTAAAAACAACAGCTTTTAATGCAAAACATCTAATAGCCTAACAAACTCCCTACATCTGCTATTAGCCTAAGCACTATTACATTGAAAACCTCTGTTGAGCAGGATCTATTGAATATCATCTGTTGTTCTTTAAGATCTGTTGACCCATAGCAGACCTTTGCTTCTTCAAACTTTCTTTAGACTATGTCTTCATCAGCAGAGGATCACTTCAAACAGATGTTCTCTTTGGGCAGAGTTTACCTCTGACAGACATTTAGAGGAGCAGATGTTGTGTATTTGTAATTGAGAGGAAATTCTTCAAAAAACTGTTGACTTACCAAATAATAAAATTTCAAACCTCTGGCATAAAAAAATAATAAAAAAATCTCTTCATTTAAAGACCAACAATACTCTACATAGTAAACACATGCTTCTAAAAATTCAACAGATATAATTGTTGGGAACCTCTGTTAGGCAACAACAGATGTTGGCAACAGTAGCAAGTCAACAGCCGTTAGATTAGCAGATGATCACTTCAAACAAATGTTCTCTTTGGGGAGACTTTACCTTTGACAGACATTTAAAGTAACAGATGTTGAGTATTTGTAATTGAGAGGAGGAAATTCTTCAAAAAACTACTGACTTACCAAATAATAAAAAAATAATAAAATTTCAGACCTCTGGCATAAAAAAAATAATAAAGAAAATCTCTTCATTAAAAGACCAACAGTACTCTACATCGTAAACACATACTTCTACCACTTCAACGGACACGGATGTTGGGAACCTCTGTTAGGCAACAACAGATGTTGGCAACAGTGGCAAGTCAACAATCGTTAGATTAAACAGAACTTATGACAACAGATAACACCCTTCAGCAGTGGATGACTTTTTAGCCAAACAGAGGGTTAAAAAACAAATAGAGATCAATAGACTTTTTAGCTATTTTTTAAGAATGAACTTTTGATGTTTTGAATACATTATTATGCTTTCATCATCAGCAGACGATGATTTCGAGCAGATGTTCTCTTTTGGCAAACTTTAACTTTGACAGATCTATACAGTAACAGAAATTGATTCTTTGTAATTCTTCAAAAAATTGTTCAAGCACAATTCAACATCAACATAATCTAAATCAGACTCAGAGACAATTTCAAATCTGCATCAATATCGATCTGCAATACTCAGATGATATTAAAAATTACATAATAATACTTATGCACCCTAAAATTAGTAAAAATAAAATTTATTTATGACATTAAAAGATCAACAATTACATCGAGTACTGAACAACGAAACTTTAAAATCTAACAACACCAAGAAATTCAAGAATGTAACAGGAAAAATTAAGAAATTTTAGCTTCAACTTTATCGAGTACTGAACCTCTCGATGTATATCTTTGAGAATCGCCATGAACTCCACGGAAGTTGAAGGCATCGTCATCAGGTTTCTGGAAACCTGGTCTCTCGTGAACAGACCAAGATGCAGTCCATCAAAACACCTCTTCAGCTCTTGAAGAGTAGCCCTATCCTCATATACTTAATCCTCAACTTGCTTGATAAAAAGCTGCTTTAAATCATCAAAGTCTGCAGAAGTGTATGCATCTTATATGTATACATTCTATACATCAAAATTCCAAACTTTATGCATATTTTAATACAAAAAAGGTAGGAAAAAACAAACTGAATCTACTTATATATCTTATTAAATAAAATCTTATCTTACAGCAGAAGCAAATACTTTCTTGCGTTTAGTAGGAACCACTATAGATTCTACATCATCGTCATCTGCCCAAATCATTCATAATCATCATTTAGTCATAACCCAGATTAATTTCACTGTACATTTAATAATCTTTCTTTGTATTAATTCATATTAAGTGTTTAATCTTTCTTTGTATTTAATTTAATACTATCAGTAACCATATTAACATATTCTAAAACCATTATGGCTCCACAAATGATTCTACCACTGGTCGCTCGAAGAAATCAGAGCTGAAATATATCAACAGTTTAAAATAAAAATTATCAACATTATCAACAGTTTAAAAAAATCCACAAATTTAAAATAACCCACAGATGATTGTATGAATTTCAAGCAACTGTGATTAGACTGAAATTTAAAGCGAGAATTAGAGTAGACCAGTTCAAAATTTAAAATTACAAAATTACTAAAAAACATACTTTCAACGATGTTGGAACAATGATGCTGGAACAATTATGTGAAGCACAAAGATCTGTAATCGGAGAATTTGTTGCAGCAGAGGCAGAGAGTTTCTTGCATTTGGTAGGAATAACTGTAGAACAATCATCATCATCATCTGCTCAAATCATTCACAATCACCATTTAGCCATAACTCAGATAAAAAACAATTACGAAAAATAAAAAACAAAAACAAACATAATTATATATGGCATTACCATCATCAAGGCAAACGACATATCCCCAAAATTTGTTCTGAAAGTAGGTCAGAGGGAGCTTCGGTTTTCTCTTTTCCTTTATGAACAAATGTCGAGTATTGAGCAGAAGGGATTTAAGGAAGAGATACATTGGAAGTGTGGTTTGAAAATACAAAAGCAGAGAACACGAGAGTGTAAATATGAAAAGGGAAATGAGAAAAAAAAACCTTTATATAAGAAGATGATTGACAGAAGTGAGTGAGTGACATGCATTAATTGCAAATTACGTATTCCCAGACATTTTGAATTTGAAATTACCGGCAATTTTAAAACATCTGTTGATATATGTGCATCCCAAAGGACCTTCAACCTCTGCTGGCTTTAAAGGATAGATATGGGCAGAGGTTTATATAGATTTTAAATGATTTTATATATTAAGACTTATGATGCAGTATTGACATAAGAAAAGCATTGTTGGACAGCCTCTCTGGCTACCACATCAGCTTTTCTTATGTCACTCAGATTTCTCCTTTTATAGAAAGTATAGATTGGTGTAACACCCCAAAAACGTAAATCATTTATTTTAAATAAAATGTTGATAAATAAACAAGTGAACTAACTAGGATTAAAATAACCTAGTTAGGTAAAAGTCTTGTAGTGACTTAAATGGGTCAAAACGCTAAAAATAAGAACCAAATGATAGTTGAGGGTCCAATAGTGTTCAATTGAAACTAATATTAATAAAACAAAAAAAATTTAAAACTCAAAACACACTGGTGGGTGTGCTGAGATCGAACCAGACAATAGGGGGGCGACCTGGGTTCTTCAAAACCCTAACTTCCACAAATCTCAAAGATTGAAGGTTCATATCTATTCTAAAACGAAATCCGAGCTCAGATTAATGATCTCCATTACAAGGGGGTCATAAGGTATGTAAAATTTGATAGAAAAATCCCTACTTGAAATTCTCATGAATTTAGGAATTCGAAATCTGATGATGCATGATTGTTTTATGGATAAAATAGGAATGATATAGTGTCCAAGAGTAAACCCTAGACAACGATATGTGAAATCATGTCAAATTTCTGAGAATTTCATGAACACACTGAAGGTGATTCATGAGTTTTGTGGGAAACTAATAAACACTAGGGTTTTGAGTATTATTCTAGTGTAATATGGTACATAGAAGGTGATTTATGAAATATTGATGTTTAATGTTACATGTGATAGCTCAATTGATGTTAATTTCGGTTAAGTAACAAGCCATGAACTTGAATATAAAAGATATAAAATTTTGTCCTTAAAGTGTTTGTGAAAATGCCGAATAAAAAGCCAAGTGTTGAGATATAAACAAGAACGCATAAATTTTTACTAAATGGTAAACTATGCGTTATATGTGAAACAAAGGGTTCTAAATGCAAATGTGATTGAACTCTATAGGAAAGGAAGCCGGAGCATCGAGCGGACAAGCCGGTGTTGACGCACGATTGAAGGGTGTGCTTTGAAGGTATGTAACTTGATCAATTACATTGAGTAAGTTTTGATAATTAGCATGTGTATAGTTGAGTTGTAGAATGAAGGTTGTGTTGATTGAAGCGACAATGTTCGCTATATGGAATAATAGATCAAGAATTGGTTAGAACTCGTTTGGTAGTCATCATAATGGAGGATTCCGTAGATGAGCCAAACAGGTTGAATAATGGTGTATTGGTAGTGTCAAAGTTATTTAATAGTTAGCATAGGCGGTTACAATCATACGAGCATGAAGCCATAACATGGATATTGAAATGCCGGTGATAATAAGTCCCGGAAGTTGGGTAAAAAGCGCCTTATGTTTTCTATTGAAAAGATAGAAAAATAAGTGTAACTTAACGGGTCAAATAAATACATAGTGATTTTAGTCATTCGGTCCGTAAACCAAATTTTCGGTATGACAAACATTATAGACGCGTCGGTAATTAAATTACAGACGTATAGGAAAAAGAATCACCTAAAACGGACTTACGAGTCAAAAGTTATGATAGTTTAAAGTTCATAATTGGAATTTAGTGATGCTGGACTGATATACAGCAATCAACAACAACATTCTGTCGAAATCATGTCGTGGTGCAATGCCACGGCCGAGCATAAAACCCGTCGCGCGACGCGACGGGTGGTGGCGTAACGCGACCACCTTTGGTGGTCCTCGTCGCGCGGCGCGACCGTCCAGGGTGGATGGTTTTTGTTGTTTTTGCATATTTTTGGGCATGGAACTTAACCGGACTTATATTTAAGGTGTCAAAACTAATCTTTTGTGTGGTTTTGACCATAGGTGACGATGGACCTAATCCGGATGGCGATCAAGCAAATTTCAAGAACCGAACATGATAATTTGAAGCTTTCGCGATTACTTAAATATGTTCAAATCAATGTCTATTTAGTTAACACTTAAACACTTGTTCTTTTGTTTTGGGATTCTTAAACTATTAGTACTTGTCCTAGATGTTAACTTGGTTAAATTTTACTTTTGTTGATATAAAATTCAAGGTTTTGGTATATTAAGACCTTGTTTATAATAAAATATTATGAAAAACAAGTAGAGTGTTACAAGTTGGTATCAGAGCTTAAGGTTGTCAACAATGTGTTCGGTTCAAGCTTGATTGATCATCCGGCAAGAATTAATTATTTATGTTTGTAGATTTTATCTTATGTAAGAAACGAGATGTGAGTTAATGTGCATGGGAAGAGCGTGTTAACACACTCAAACCTGGAAAGTGCACCAAATGTCAATGGTTAAAGCAAGTTACGAACTTGGCCAAACCAAAGCAAATAAAGTTATGATATAAATGAGATGTTTAATAATTGATGTAAACATTTCAGTTTTGAGATGTCGGAAGGGAATGACGATAATCCGGTGCCGAAAAGCACCGAACAAATGAAAGAAACAACTGCCGAAGAAGTGGGAAAGGCAATTGAGGGTAGTCTATCCGGGTTCATAGACAAAATTCAAACCACGGTGTTATCATTAGTTGAAGAACGAGTCAAAAGGTTGGAAGATAGTGTCAACCTTATGAAAGAGAAATCGGGAGAACGTATAGGATGTTCATACAAAGAATTTATGGCGTGTAAACCGCCAATCTACAACGGGGAGGTTGACCCGATAATTTGCCAGATATGGCTGAGTGACGTCGAAGGGGTGTTTGAAAGGACCCACTGTGACGTAAGTGATTTTGTTGCTTACGGAACGGGCCAGTTGAGGGGTCAAGCCAAAGATTGGTGGGATAACAAAAAGAAGGAGATAGGAGCCGAAGCGGCAAGGTTAATGACATGGGATGAGTTTAAGGTGCCATTCCTTAAACATCATAGTCCCAAAGCAGTTACCAACAGGATCAAAGAAGAATTCATCCAGTTAAGACAAAAGGGAGAATCAATTGATAAAATCACGGGTATCTTTATGGATAAACTGAGATTCTGTGATGAGTTAGTCACCATTGAAGAGCAGAAGATATACTACTATTACAACATGCTGAGTGCAGAATACCGAGAGTTCATGACTCCCTCAAAGTATGAAACCCTCACATAAATTATCAACACCGACCGGGAGCGGCAAATCGAGTTGAAGAAACAAGTTGAAAGGTGTGAGCGAAGGGCACAGGATGTGAATCCATGCCCTATAAAGAAAGCTCTAACTGTGGAATCGGGAAAGAAAGTGGATGCTAAAGGCGGGTCACCGAGTTGCAAGGTGTGTGGAAAGGGGCACAAGGGTGAGTGCCGCTTCAAAGACAAGCCGTGTCCAGTATGTGGGAAGACGGGACACACCGCATCGTTATGTCTGGGAAAGGTTTTCGTTTGCTATAAATGTTATCAGCCCGGCCACAAAAAGTCTGAATGCCCATATTTGGTTGGAAAGAGAGACACTAAAGAATCTCCAACAGAAGCTCCAAAGGCGAAGGCTAGGTCCTTCCAACTTACAGCAGTTGAAGCAAAGATAGAACCCGATGTGGTCTCAGGTATATTCACAATAAACTCGATCCTTGCACGTGTATTATTTGACACGGGTGCGAATAAATCCTTTATTTCACATGGATTTATTCGACATCCTTCATTTGTATTGACAAAATTACCTATGCCTTTAGAGGTTGAGATAGGAGATAACAAAAGTTTCATAGTTTATGATGTCTGTCAAAGCTGCAAATTAAGTATCGATGATGAGGAATACTTGATAGATCTAATTCCGATGTCTATGGGAGAGTTTCAAGTGGTTGTAGGGATGGATTGGCTATCTCGACACCACGTAAAGGTCGTGTGTTTCCGTAAAGAGATAAAGCTAACATCTCCGAGCGGAAAACACGCCACAATCTATGGCGAAAAGGGAGGCAATCCTATAATATGCTCGATGATGAAAGCTCACAAGCTCATGAGGCATGGATGTAAGGCATTTATGATATACGCGAACGAGCCCGAGAAAGAATTACTGAAGATTGGAGACGTACCAGTGGTACACGACTTTGAGGATGTATTCCCAGATGATTTACCGGGAATGCTGCCCGAGCGGGAGGTAGAGTTCGGAATTTAATTAGTTTCGGGCGCGAAACCCGTAGCAAAAGCACCATACCGGCTTGCACCATCGGAATTACAAGAATTAATGTCGCAGATTCAAGACTTGCTCGATAAAGGATTCATAAGGCCGAGTGTGTCTCCTTGGGGCGCGCCCGTGCTATTCGTGAAAAAGAAAGACGGAAGCATGCACATGTGTATCGATTATCGGGAGTTAAATAAACTCACGGTAAAGAATCGATACCCGCTTCCGAAAATCGACGATCTATTCAACCAATTACAAGGTGCAAACTGGTTTTCAAAAATTGACCTTAGATCGGGGTATCACCAACTAAGAGTCAAGGAGGAGGATGTACCGAAGACGGCTTTCCGCACGAGATACGGACATTACGAGTTCCTCGTGATGTCATTCGGGCTAACAAATGCACCCGCGGCCTTCATGGACCTCATGAACCGGGTTTGCAAGCCGATGTTGGATAAATCGGTAATTGTGTTTATTGACGATATTCTCGTATACTCGAGAAGTGAAGCAGAACATGCACGCCACTTACAAGAGGTGCTAGAGACACTCAGGCAAGAAAAGTTGTATGCGAAATTCTCAAAATGCGCCTTCTGGTTGCGAGAGGTGCAATTCCTCGGCCATATCATAAGCGCCGATGGAATATTGGTAGATCCTTCAAAGATAGAGGCCGTGTCAAAATGGAGCCCTCCGAAAAATCCTTCAAAAATTAGAAGCTTCTTAGGGGTTGCGGGATACTACAGGAGATTCATTCAAGATTTCTCCAAGATTGCATCGCCGCTAACTAAGTTAACCCGGAAGGAGGAACAGTTCATTTGGAGTGTCGAACAAGAAAGAGCGTTTCAAACGTTAAAAGAGAAGTTAACCCAAGCTCTGGTATTAACGTTGCCGGATGGAGTCGAAGACTTGGTGGTTTATTCGGATGCCTCACTATCGGGGCTCGGATGTGTTTTGATGCAACGGGGCAAAGTTATAGCTTATGCCTCGAGGCAACTGAAAATACATGTAAAGAAATATCCCACGCACGACCTCGAATTGGCTGCGGTGGTGTTTGCATTAAAAACATGGAGGCACTATTTATATGGGGTAAAGTGCACCATTGATGTGCACAAAATGCAACATATAAATTACATCAATTGTGGCATAAAACTAACCCTTTTTTAGTACTAATGTTGGAAAAAGTGTGTTTTTGGCTTCCTTTTGTATTTTCAGGATTAAATGAGCTCAAATGAACAAAAGAAGCAAAAAGGCAGCTAAATCTAACATAAATACAAGAAAAGGAACAAACGTGGCATGCCCGACCTCCCCGACAGCATCTTCCCAAGCAAAACAAGAGAACAGAAGGCTGAACACGCCCCGTGCTCAATGAGCACGGGGGCGTGCCCAAGTGATTGCAGAAAAGACAAAGATGTAGAAGCTTCTATCACCCACCACGGGGGCGCGCCCAGCGGACACGGGGCCGTGGTCAACTCTAAGATTCGCAGAATCTGGGGAAATCTTGATAGTACAGATACGCTTCTGCACACGGGGGCGTGCCCAGCGAACACGGGGGGGGGGGGGTGGTCAACTAATGCAGACAAACTGCAATTAATGAAGAAAGAGAAGGAAGGTGGACACAGGGCGGTGCCCAATGGACACGGGGCCGTGCCCGAGTCTCTGTTCAACCTATAAATAGGGGTGCTTGGCTCATTTGCAAACCATCCATTGGCACACCACCTCTCTCATACTTCACCCACCACCCACCACCACCACCATCACAACACCATCATCCACCACCATCATCCATTGTCGATCATAGAGTGTGTGAGTCGTCTCGGGATCCAAGATTGATCGTAAGAGTTCTTGACAATAAAAGGCCATGTTTGCCTAAGTCTCTTACATCATTTGGTGAAGACAAGTGTCTAGTGTAATACTTTTTATTTTTAATCTTTTCGCACTTTTTACTTGGTTATGTATTAATGACTTTAATAACTAGTTTCTTATGTTAAAGGTGATTCTTCCTTATCGTTTGTCCGTGGTGTCTTGGCATTATTTTACTGTCTATAAAAAATAAAAGATTTTCACCATTCATATCTCCACAGTCTATATGGAGATATGTTGGCTACCTGGTCAGGGGTTAAGGGAACGGTTTGGTAAAAGTCATGCCTTGTTCAGTGTATAGATCCTGCAAGGACCTGGGTTAAATTTAGTAGGACCTCCTTCAATACCCACCGGTATTGGATGGCGGGGGTCCAAACTCTTTGATCCCCTCATATGTAAGCTACTATTAATACTTTAATCCGGCTACTTAAGATTGTATCCCTGCTGACTCAGACTACTTAGCTGAGGGTAACTCACATTCAAAAGAGGGGCCTACCATAATATGCATTAATAACTTAATTAATTATCTTTCAATAATCCGACCCTTTAGGATTGTATCCTTGCTGACTCAAACTACTGGGTTGAGGGTAACGTCACCTTCAAAAGAGGGGCCTACTACAATAACTAAGATAATCTCTTAAAAAGTGCAAAAGTGCGGAAATAATCAAAGGTTACACTAAACACGAGTCGGATCCAAGTGATTCATCTTGTCTATCTGTTTTTATTTTTATTTTATTTTTCAGCATTTTAGTTAGTTTTATTTTTCAAGTTTAAAAACCTTTTTTCTAACTTTTGGTTTGATTAGACGTTGAGGATAAACCGGTACTAAAAGCTCTTGTGTCCTTGGACGACCTCGGTATCTTGCCAACATTATACTACGCTCACGATGGGTGCACTTGCTGTAGGATCGTTTTCACGACCAAACGAATCGTTCAGAAGAGTATTTCCTCAATGCGAGAGGCGGAAACAAACGTATCGTGTTAATTCAGCTTGCAATACACTTTAAACTGTCTTTTAATTGATATAACAACGTTTTACAGCGAGTAGACACTTCGGCAGCAGTTCGGCTCTGAAACCGGAAAGTTACAAATGAGAACCAAGGCATCAGTATTTATAGGCAAGCCTATTTCACACGGAATAGTTTACACGAAATCAACTTCACACGGAATGGCTATTTTGTGCGAAATACCCAGTTGATTTCGTGCGAAATGACAATTTGTCATTTCGTGCGAAATACCTATAAACATGTTTTTCTCGTAATTCGTGCCCTGGTCTATCTAAATACATACAAGACTCGATACAAGACGAAGTCGACAGACATATGCACCAACAGACTCCCTCTTGGATGTTGACAAAGTCTTCAGTGTCGAGTCTTCAATCTTCAGTCTTTATCAGTCTTCTCGATCTCTCCGAAAGTATCTGACAATGTAAAGCATCCTCAATTCTCTCTCTTCTCTTTTATCAACTAATCTCCTCCTGGAATGATGATCTTCCTAATTCTCTTGATCAGATCTCTTGATTCCTTAAGTTCATCAGCATTTGCAATTTGCGTGATCTTCAGGATCTAAATCTGGCTCTACTATCTTCAGATTCCCCTTTTGCTAATAGACTCCCCCTTAAGTTGTACTTGGGATCGTAGTCTTGCTTTAACATATTCACAGGTTCAGGATCATAATATGGCTCTCTATGACAGCAGAATCAGGAACCTGGCTATCCTGCATAATCTCTACCACACAATAAATTCCACAAATTTAAAATTTGACAAATTTATATACTACTTGCAGATATTAATCAATCAATAAATGATTTTACAATGTTAATCACTGATGAACCACTTGTAAAAATACCATTTTTCTTTTCAAACAATTTTCATCTCAAACATTTCAAACACACTCTCCCAAACCTTTTGTCATCATGTTTAGCACCTGGAATTTTGAAAATCAGCTATCCAACATCAGTTGTCGAAAATATTTTTGAATTTTTCAAAATTTTATGCTAAAACACATTCCTTTTGGGTTTTACTAAAATTTTCAGTGTGTTAACATGTACTAAGAAAATATTTACAAACAATATTTTTGTGAGTTTGTGTAAGAGGATCATATCAGTTTTTGAGACAAATCACTACCACCGTTAAGCTTTAAACATTTTAAGTTCTAAACGATTCACTTAGATTGTCAGTATACTGATCCACTTAAATTTTCACACAAAGTTCAACTATTTCGAGATACGAGATTAATGTTTTAGAGACTTAAACTTATTCGCGTGTCCCACCTCAGAATATACTCCCGTATCCAGATCCCAATATTCAGTCTTACAGGTGAGTATACCTAGATGATATCTGTAAAGGGTTAAAATGCGAGGGCCATGAGAGCTCAGGCTATTGCTTCTGCAAAATCAGAGAGATGATGGCTTCGACTTTAGGTGTGTTCCCTTTAGAGAATCTTTTCTTCAACAGCACATGATTAGCATTTTGCAATGTTTCATCATTTTTTATGCTAAGGGGGTTGCTATATTTCAAGAAAGCGAAAAGTATTATACGGGGACTAGGCCATTGCTTTCGCAAAATCAGAAGTCCCGGGATAATACCCCAGATATCACTAACCATAAAGACCTAGTATCTCAGAAAGAGGGACCTTTCAAACAAGATTTCGGGGGTTACCCATATATCCGAGAGATGTTCCCCACGAGATAAGTAAGTTTGAAATTTAGATTTATATCTCGACTCGATCTACTAAATGTGCAAAAACCTACTGGCATATCATCAGTGAGACCGTTTATCACATTTGACTTTCCAATTCTTTAGCATGTTGTGAATGTCCACTGATGTACTATAATTTCCTCTTTTTCACAACAAAACTCATTTTTGATTTTATCATGTTTTTGGCTTTTTCAAATTTTCAAATGTTTTTGGATTTTCTGAAATTTCTTACTCCCCCTAAAATGCAAAACCATTTAAAAGAAAATTTTGAAAACAAACTGTACAAATAAAGTGACAACTGTTGTGAATTGATTCAATTCGCCATCCACTTGGCATAAACAATCAGAACTCCCCCTAACAACAAACTATTTTCCCATTAAGATTTCAAAACACTTAAGTTTGTTTTAATCAAAATGGTTTTTTCGGAAAATAAGTTTTGCTGATTTCATAAAACCACTTGTAGGTTAGGGGATCAATTTATCACTTTGTTTTTCTTCACAACCACTTGTAGGAAAAATAAATCAAGTACAATTTAATGTCCTTGATTCACCACTTATAAGTTTTCACAAACACATAAAATTCAAGAATGATGTCGATTCCTGCTCCACGATTACCAACTTGGGAGCTCCGGCAAGTCAGGTTTTTCAGTTAAAGAGATTCTCCCAAGCCTGACAGACCTTGGGAGATTCCGAGTTATCAACACTCGGTTTCTTTCCTTTCATCTTCTTCTCATAAAATTCCTTCACCCCTTTGACTTTCCCATCAATCATTTTTTCTAAAAATATGTTTAACTTTGGGATTAAAGGTTTTCTCAACATCAAATTCTTTCTTTTCAAAAAAGAATTGATTCGAAATCTCAATTTTACCAACTTTTTGTTTAAAATTTTCAACCCTCAATGGTGGAAAATTTACATCATCCATTGACGGTACTGATTTTTCAACTTTTGATTCGGCTTGTGGCTCCTCTGACTTTGTGGAATCAGATTCATCGCAAGAAAATAGCTCTTCTGATTTTAACGAATCAGAATCATTGCTAGAACTATCATCAGATTTCTTAACCACCCACTTTTGGTTGTCAAGTTTCACTCTTCTTCTGTAAAAACTTTTTGAACATTCACCAACCTCAAATTTTGAGTTTTTGAAAACTGTAAAAGGTTTGGTTGGTGATTCATTTTCAACCATTTTTTCTTTCAGTTTAAAAGAAACTTCCTGTTTTGTTTGGACTGCCTTTTGACAATTCCTGGCAATATGACCAATTGTTTTGCATTGAAAACAGGTTCTTGTCTCCTTTGTCTGAGCAACTTCCTTCTTCATTTCTTCTTGCTTTTTAGCAAGGAATTCTTTGTTAGTCTGCTTCCTGAACAATTTCTCTTTTTCTTCTTCAGATGATGTTCCTGAAACAAAAACAGTTTTTAGTTTATAAGTTTTCTCATTTTTATGATTTTTTGGTGGAATAAATCCAAGACCTTTTCTTTTGAAATTACCGTTATGATTTGGTTTCTTTTGAAAACCAGAACTGTAACCCTTTTTCTTGTTTTCTCTTTGTTGAACTCTTGAGGTGTATTTTTTAGGTTTTACAAAAAGATTCACATCTTTTATTTCAGAAATATTAATTTCTGTTAATTTGAAAACCTTTTTGATCATTTCAGTTTTGACACTTCTTATTGGAAATTCTTCATCAGAATATAATGTGTCAGAATCATTCAAAGTATAAGCCACTTTGAATGTTTCATCATTCAAATTAGATTTTGATAACAAAAACTCTTTATTGTAAACCCTTTTGCCCTTTTTGACTGTTGGACTTGAAGTTTCAGACTTTGACTCTGAATTTGACTCCGAATTTGACTCTTCGGTTTCATCTTTCTCCAACACCTGATCGACCACTTTCTTTATTAACTCTGACTCATGATTAGTATCAGACGAAGTGAAAGTGACATCAATATTGTCTGGCAATTTTTCTGAAGACTCAGACTCCCACTGTAAGTTAGTTGCCTTTTCGACTCTTTCTGAATTTGGATTTCGTGAAGAATATCCATTTTCAAGTGGGGGTGGACACTTGTTGTAACTAAAACCTTGTTTCTTACCAGAATCATTCACTTCAGTATTCTTTTTCTTTTCTTCAGACGTCTCTTCTTCTTCAAATGCCTTCATGCCTTCCACTGTTGGATAAATCCTGTCAATGGCATAAGAAGTACATGAGTAACTTTTTAACAACCTATTTACTCTTTCTGTTTCAATTCTCTGAGTTTCCAGTTTTTGTTCTAGAACAGCACACTTCTCAATGTAATTGTTGACTATTTTCTGCTTTGTCATGAAAGCTCCTTGAAGTGTCTTCATTACTGTTGCTTGTTCACTGCTTGACTGATTGTACTGATTCATTGCTTTGTTGAGAACATCATAGGATTCTTTCAGTCTGTTCATGTTATGAATCAAAGTACTGTTTTGCTTCTTCACTGCTTCACTATTTTCACATTTCACAAGAATCTTTTGTGCATCAGCTTCTGCTTCAACTTTGAAAGCTGGAACTTCTTTTATCTTTTTCTTTATCACAGGAACTTCTTCATCATCACTGCTAACTTTTTTTTAACTTTCTTCTTTTTCTTTCGAACTTTTCCATCATCACTATCACTCTCTTCCATCATTCTTAAGTGCTCTTTCATTCTGTTTGCATAATAATCATTATCATTGTCACTGTCTTCATCAACTCTAGCAACAAAAGCTTTAGCCAAAAATTCTTTATCTGGACAGTAATTGTCCCAGCTAAAACCTTCTGGTAATCTTTCTTCATCTTGATCAATCAATTTACTCATCAAATATGCTTTCTTTGATTCTTCAATCTCCTTTTTAGCATGAGCAGTTTGTGGTTGTTGAGCAACTTGATGATATATTGCTTTCCGATAGTAATCATTATTGTTGAACGGATTTTGAGCTCCACTTGCTTCGCGATTTGTGCACTCTCTCTTGAAATGTTCTTTCTCCCTGCAACGAAAACAAGTAACTTTAGATTTATCAAAACCTAAAGTAGAAACATTTGCATCACGGAAATCATCTCTTCCCGTAATTTGTTTAAACTTTTCAGCTCTTCTCAAAATACTCGCAAGACACCACTTTATATCCATGTAGATCCCAATATCAATCCAGATCACAGTGGTTGATTGTTTTAGTCCAAAACACCTATTGATTAGGTGTTTGAATATGTAAAAGTCAAGAAAAATCAAAAGATGAAGATGAAGATTTTGGTTTGATGATTAACAACAAGTGTTGTATGAATTCCCAACTGATATAAACGTTAACAAGCTCCTGGAAATCGGATTAAGCACAAAAAATAACAAGAAGATCACAACACTAGAGTTTTCACCAAAGAAACTAGCCAAAACCTTAGCTAGGGCACCATTACATGAGTTTATATAGGATCTGACTTGCCAGCATAATTATAATTATGCTGGCATCTTAATTACACCAAGTCAGATTTGCTACTATCAAAACATTACAATTTTAGCCCCTAGACTTTCTAAAGCTTAATAAACTTAACCAAACCAATCCAGAACCATCTAAAACAAGTACCAACGGTCTCAAATGACCTAACAATATTCCCCCTAGACCGTTGCATACTTGATAGTTCTTCATTCTTGTTTAGCGTTTTGGACCCTAAGTGACTCAAGTACCGACGGTCTCAAAATGGTCTAACAATATTCCCCCTAGACCGTTGCGTACTTGAGCGTCTTCATTCTTTGACTCTGGTTTCAGGATTTACTGCTACTTTTCCGACGTTGTGCTGTGATTGAGTTTTCTTGATATCAGCTTCACTTGCGTCCTCCATTATGACATTGTATGTGGATGATGTCGGAGATTGAATCCCTCAAACTTCTGATTCTGATGAAAGATCTGTGACTTTTGGAGCAGGTGATTGATGATAGCTTCTTTCTTCTCTCGAGATTCATCACATTCCTTTTGTTCTTCAATTTTTGAATAAGAACTCCATCATCTCAGTCTTTCTTTCTCTCACCTTTCTCACAGCTCACGTGTATCCCTACGCGGGTAATGTTTGCATCTCAAGATTAGCTTGTAGTACCGAGTCACCCCGCATTTTCTTTCGCTTGTCTCTGCTTTTTGCAACCTGTTGGGGATCTTCTTCGATATCTTGTTCTTTGTTTCAGTGTGAGAGACTTCAAAGAAAACATATGCAGAATATATCTTCAATCCTATACCATCTCGCTTCTCTTGATCTCGTTTCTAACAGTTCTTGTGTTCTAAAACACACAAACGAGCTAAGTGAGATCTGGATTGCAAAATGAGAAGGTTAGATAATGCTATAATGCTATATTTACAAAGGATAGAAGTAGTAATGAAAGAAATAAAAATATTTACAAAGGCGTAGACAAATACGCAGGTAAGAACGCTACATATTTCTAACATTTAGACAATTACGCCGGTCAGATGCAAATTTCAAACTTTCTCGAAAAACGTGCCCATTTTGTCCGCTTAAACACTTAAAACTTGGGCAATTTGGACTTCGATATTCATTTCAAAGATTGGGAGATTCCTCTTTTTTTTATTAAACACTCGTCGACTTTCCTGCAAAAGATCATATTGTCAACACTTGTCAGATCCGTATTAATTTTTTTTATTATTTTTTTTAGCAAATCAAGGCACAAGAAAAACTGCCAGTATGTTTGTCCGCTTAAATCCATGCATCCTTCTTTCAACATGCTTTCGGTGTGCGTGTTTATCATGTTTTTGGTAATATTGACAAGAATTCTATGGCCCCCACACAAGCTATTGAAAATAGAATTATTACGCCCGTGAGTCCCACATCAGGACATACCCCCGCGATCAAGGTATGCACAAAGGTTCCTCATAACAGGTGAGTATATTGGATTCATTCTTTTTCAACGATAGGGTGGAGATCAGGTCAGTACTTTCGTACAGCAGAGATCCCGAAAACTACCGAGGGCGGAGACAGATACCAGATTTGGTACGATTTGATGATAGATAGTTTGGTAAACAGGTCAGTACTTTCGTACAACAGAGAGACCAAACTAATCCATCTTTTGGCCATATTTGGCACTTATTATGAAGGGTTTTGGCCATTTTTGGCACTTATTGTTAAAAAGATATCATAGCGTCTAGGTCAGCATGTATCTGGATGCAGCAGAAGAACAACTATGATATCCCCGAATGAAAAACCAATATAAAGACCCGAGATCTCAGACTTTGACAATCTATCAACGCAAGATTTAAGACCATTAAGCCATATGCCGCAACATGTTACCCACTATGATGCGTAATGCCTGAGAAAAGCCAGAATCCTTGTGTAGATGTTATGTTTTGCCACCTAATAGCAGTTTACTCGTTGGTAATGCTGAATCTACCGACACGTCGTTGCTTGGTACCCCGATTCCTTTTGTTTTCTGTTTTTCAAGAAATGACAAAGTGTTAGCAATTTTCTATCATTTCTTCTAACAGGAGTCAGACACAAGCATCTGATTTGATTTTCTGGAATATCCCCCTAAAATTTTTATTTTCGGAAGACCATTGCCCGAAAATGAAATTTTAAAGACTAGAAAAACTTTTTGTTGGGCAACGTTTTAAGATACTTGTTTTACTTTAAACGAACTTTTTTTTTAACAAACACTTAAACGATAGAGTATGTACAAACAATGATAAACGGCTAAATTCATTTCCACTCAAGGAAATTAACGATTTCCAACCAGGTTACCAACTGGTTGCAACGAGTCTTTATCGAAGACTTTTGTGGGGATGTCAGCTCTTTGTTGTGAGGAGCTGAATTTGTGATGCTCTCATAGGATTTTAGCACTAAATTGGAGCACAGTGAATATCTTCTTAGGCTGATTTCGTCCAAGTTCAGCTAGCCCTCCTCCTTTTTCAGCACCGGTAAGCGATATAAATTCACCATTGATGAGTCTGCAGTCTTTGAGAAGCCCCTTCAATATCCATCATGTGTCGAATGAGCTCCATCACCAGTCGAAGCAATTTTATTCATTTACGAGTCTGCAGTCTTTGAGAAGCCCCTTCAATATCCATCATGTGTCGAATGAGCTCCATCACCACCCGAAGCAATTTTATTCTAGTATACAACAATTAAACAAGAAACAAAAGTTAGTTAGTTTTCGGAACCCATACTTGCTTCAATTTTAATCTATCATGATTTTGAATCATGATATCTTCTTTTCGTTTCCAAAAAGAATTTGAGTTAACTAAGTTTTTGACTGTTTTCTTAACATTATCAAACTGCTCTGTGAAACTTTTGGCAAAATTATGTTCAGGTTCAGGAAATTTCTTGCTTTTGCAATGTTTCGCAGTGTGTCCTAAATGACCACAGCGAAAACATCTTTTGCAATTTGCTCTTTTACTTTTGGAGGTTGATGTGTTAGAGGATAAAGTATGTGATGAAAGTCTCGAGCTGCATGAGATGTTGTCTGATGATGATGAATCCTTGCAGCTTGAACTTTTGACTTTCTTCATTTTCTTGTCTATGCCGCTTTCATCTTCTGAACAGTCTCCATCATTGTCCGGGTCTGATGAAATTTCTGATACTTGATCTTTACTTGAATTTTCTGAGCTTTGATCTTCATTTGTCTCATCTGTAATTTCTTCACTTGAATCTTCGGAGCTTTGATCTTCACTTTGATCTTCACCTGAATTTTCTGATTCTTGATCTTCGTCAGAACTTGAAGATTCTTCTTCCTTTTCTGAGGCAGAAATGTTTGAATATTCTTCGCTTCTTTCTTCAGTGACTTCCTTTTCTGAATCTCTTTTACCTGTTCGAGATGGAATAAATTCTGGAATTTCCTCGGTGAGGAATTTTCCAAAACTATTCTTTTTCAATTCTGGCATAAATATAGGAGATTCACACACATTTTTATCATCACAAAATGCAGAATTTAAATCATGACATTCAAACATAACATGTTCATGATCACTGGTCTTAAATGTAGGCACATGGCCCTTACAGTCATCCCGAATATTGTTTCTCTTATCACAGTTCCAGGCGAACCAGTTAACAGTGGAATAACTGTCGCCTGAATAGCCTATTCCTATTTTTGAACCGCCGCAGTCTTCATCCTTATCGCACACATCTTCTTTACACACAAATGAATCTGCATTACTTTTAGGAATATTATCGGTTGTTTCATTCTTAAAAGAATCGTTTTGTTCTACAGAGGACTTTTCATCAATGAGATCGTTTTCGGGATGAGGAGTTGGCATAGGCACATAGTTTTTGCTATGTGGTGGAAAGAAGAGTTTTCTTTCATTTCCTTGCCTGTCCTTATACCTGATCCCGTCTTTCACATACGTTGGTCGTTGGCAGTTTTTGATGTCAGTAAAGGCCTTTTGACTGACATTCCGTTTGTCTATGATAATTTGCAATTTATTCTTTTCGTTCAAAGCTTTTTCTAGTCTATCTGTGAGATCGTTAATGATAAAATATTTTCTAAACACAAATTCTTTTAGAGTTTGCATTTCAGCTAAAGTTGAATTCAACTTTCTCTGATATGCGGCCTCGTTCTGTTTAAGCTCTTTGTTAAATTTTAAAGCTTTGTCTTTTTGTCTCTCAAATTCTAGATTTTGAGACTTGTATTGTGCCATGACATCAACGCATGCTGGTGTGCATAGCTTTACTTTAAAGCTATGTGGAATACTATTTACCAAGTCTTTGTCAGCTTTTTCTTTCGGAGATTCTGTTTTCATTCCTACAGCTGAGACTTTTTCTTTGTCTTTCTTCTGGTCAGATGCCTCCTTAGGACCATGCTCCTTAGCCTCTTCAGAATTATTTTCTTTCTCAGGCTCCGGGGAGGTGAGAATGCTTTTCAGACCCTTGTCAGCAATGTTGTCACCTTTTGGAATTCTAGATGTTGGTTTCTCAAACTGCTTTGATGCGGACCCGCTTGAGATCTTTGCCATAAGAGCTTTGTTGACTTGTTCCTTGTCTTCAGCAATTTCTTCACTCCAATCATAATCTTCAACAACTAAAGTTGTTGGTGTGCCAGGAGATGCGTTGTTTTTGTTTTCTTCGATAGTGATTTGCTTTCCAGCAGGAGTGGCTTCAATGTTTCCTTCCTTCAACAAGGGGCACTTACGCTTGAAGTGACCAAGATTCTTGCAGTTGTAACACCTCAGTTTGGACTTGTCAAAACCAGCTTTTCCAAGACCCAAACGCTTTCCGGTCTTGTCCTGAAATTTCTTCAACCTTAGAGTGATCATGGCCATCTGCCATTTCAAATCCATTTCCTCCATGTCATCTGGATCAACCTGATACATGTCTTCAGCAATGAACATTTCATTCTTGAGCTCTCCTGACATTAAAGCTTCATAGCTACTCAGAAACATGTTGAAAAGTGCCACGTTTTCAGTAGACACTTTCAACGCTTGTGTATCACCAACCGTGACAGTATTCTCACTAGGTTGTGGAGCTTTTGATGGGCTTGCGGAAGCGTTAGCATAGATCATGTCAGAAGCTTGTTGACTGATGCCACCTGAAGCAAGGAATGCCACATTCTTCATTCCAGCAGAAGTTTGATTGGTCTTTGAAGTGTAGCCAGCAGTGTTCATTTCTCGTTTGTTGACATCCATTTCAAAAGCTCTTAGAGTGTTAATTAAGTCAGACAGAGTGACAGGATTTGGATTATTGAGGAAATCCTTCTTGATCATCATGCATTGCAAACTCCATTCCTTAGGGAGTGAGTCCAGCAGCTTCTTTATAGCAGCACGGTTTGTGACAGGATTTCCTGCCTTCTTCATCTTGGTCATCATATTCTGAAAGCGACTGATATGATCGGAAAGGCTTTCTCCACGAATTCCACAAAACATGTCGTATTGCTTTTGCACCATGATTCTTTTGCCCTCAATCAGCTCTTCGTTTCCCTCGTAATATTCGATCAAAGCGAGCCAGAGTTCATTTGCAGTTCTGTATTCTTCAAACATGTTACAGTCATCAGTTGACAAAGCCATGGTTAAGGCAACATGTGCATGACAGTCGCGCTGGATTAGGGCTTTGTCTTCCTCAGTGTAGGTGGTGGGGTCAGTGTTAGCAACTATCACGTCTCCTCGAACCACCGTTGGTACATGGGGTCCAACGGTGACGGAAATCCATTGGTTGTAGTCAGTGTATTCAAAGAACGATTTGATGCGATTCTTCCAAGTACCAAAATCAGCCGATCCTTTCAGTTTTGGTGGTCTTGTAGAAGTTCCAATCTCAAGTTCAGCTTGAGCGAGTGGGTTCAATTGATTCAAAGACATTTTGATTGGTTTTTGACAAAATTTTGCTGAACAGACACTAATTTCGCTGATTTGCTGGATGAAGAGCAATTTCGCCGGAAAAGTGATTAATTTCGCCGAAGAACTATCTGGAAACACAAGGACACAGAAGACTACGCTGATATCTTCGCTGATGAGATAATTTCGCCGGACAGGGTGAGAATCCTGCACAAGAGAAAATAGCTAATTCCGCTGGCACATACAACAAACACGTTAGTTTGGCTAATTTCGCCGATCACCGTGATAAAAACGCTGTGGCTCTTTATCACTATCCTCGAAGTCGCCTTCGATAAATTCGCTACAGGGTCAATGACGCTATTTCAATTTCGCTTGTGTTTGATCGGCGAAATTGTTAATTATGCGATATTCAAGTGAAATTTGTTGTATTCAAAATAATTCCGCAGTATTCAAACTAATCCCGCTGTGTTCAAAATAATTCCGCTGCATTCAAAATAATTCCGTTGTATTCAAAATAATTTCGCTGACTTCAAAATTAATTCCGCTAACTTCAAATTAAGTCCGCTGACTTCAAAATAATTTCGCTATATTCAAAATAAATCCGTTGTATTCAAGTTTATCTACGCTGACCAGAGGGTTTAACACGAACTAAAACCCTCTAATCGCCCAAAAACGACTCAAAAACCATGTTTCTTTGCATCAAAATGTCCAAAGTGACTCCCTAATCACTGATTAACAACAACCTATCAATTAAACACACCAAATCAATCCATTTTAAGCCCAAAAATTTAAAAAACTTGAAACTTTTGAAAAACCTTCAAAACTTGAAGAATCTTAACAAGAACACAACAATCAAGAGCACTAAGGCTCTGATACCAAATTATAGATCCCAATATCAATCCAGATCACAGTGGTTGATTGTTTTAGTCCAAAACACCTATTGATTAGGTGTTTGAATATGTAAAAGTCAAGAAAAATCAAAAGATGAAGATGAAGATTTTGGTTTGATGATTAACAACAAGTGTTGTATGAATTCCCAACTGATATAAACGTTAACAAGCTCCTGGAAATCGGATTAAGCACAAGAAATAACAAGAAGATCACAACACTAGAGTTTTCACCAAAGAAACTAGCCAAAACCTTAGCTAGGGCACCATTACATGAGTTTATATAGGATCTGACTTGCCAGCATAATTATAATTATAATGGCATCTTAATTACACCAAGTCAGATTTACTACTATCAAAACATTACAATTTTAGCCCCTAGACTTTCTAAAGCTTAATAAACTTAACCAAACCAATCCAGAACCATCTAAAACAAGTACCAACGGTCTCAAATGACCTAACAATCCATCAACTCCATTTCTTCAGCATCAATCTGATCATAATCCGCTTTTGTCAACATTGGATTCCCGATCCTTCCTGCTACTAAACTCCCATACGACTCTAACACAGTCACTAACAAAGACATGTGACTTTTTGCAACTTCTTCTGAATAGTTTTGATCATTTTCAAGATTTAGTGCAATGTTGCATTGTAGAACTTTGCCATTCTTTGTTGTTGACAAGTTTGGATCAAATGATGGATATGAAGAAAATCCCATTTTGCTGTTTGATCCTTTAGATGATCCTCCAGACGAACTCTTAGCATTGAATGCAGTCTCAATCTTTGGTGACATGTTGGTCTTATCATTGATACCTCCTTTTGTAATAAAGACCGATATCTTGTTCACAATCAAAATCTTTCATTCTTGAAATCTTTCTTTGTTCCATCTCTTGAGCTTCAAGTTTTTCAATGAACTTACTTAGTGTTAAATTTCCAAAATCCTTTTTATTCCTCAACATCATAAGATACGTGCCCCAAGTTTCATGTGGCAACGCATCAGCCAATTTTTCAATCAACTCTTCATTATCCTTTGTGATGCTCACTCTCTTCATGTTGACTAACAAATTGCAGTATCTTTCAATGATCTGCTTGGTGCTCTCAGTTCTCAAACCACGAAATAGATCAAACTCTTTTTTCAAAAGTTACTTTTTGTTCTTAATCATCTCTTTACTTCCAACAAACTTTGATTTTAATGCTTTCCAGATAGAGTATGCAGTTCCATTGTGTTGCAATAAAACCAAGATTTCTTCTTTCACAGCTTGATGCAATAAATTAGTCATCATCTTTTCATCTTTGTATTTCTTTTTCTCTTCTGCACTAAGATCTTTAATTGCAATAACCTCTTCAACACATTCCCAAGCATCCAAATAATTTGCTTGCACCCAATTTTCGAATCTCTCCTCCCATCCTTTATACTCCTCGATATTCATGAGCTTTGGCGGTTTTTGCATGGTGCCCATTTCATTTTCTAACATTGTGTTCTGTGCAATGGAAATAGGAGTAGCAAAGGCGTTGTAAAATTCTTCTTCCATGATTCGGTTTCAAAAACTCACAAACTTAATCTTTCAAACGAAATAGCACAATTCAAACGAAATGAATTTCTGGTGCGAAATACACTTCTTCACACGAAATGACCTTATTCAAACGAAATAACTTCTCAAGCAAAATGCCTTTTGAAGCGAAATGACTGATTTCGTGTGAAATAGATGATTTCGTACGAAATAGCTGAACTTTCAAACGAAATAGGTGATTTCGTGCGAAATAGTCAAACGAAATGCCAAATTGGTGCAAAATAGGTTGATTTCGTACGAAATGAGATGATTTCGTGCGAAATAGATTAATCTGATGTGATTTCATGCGAAATGACAGATCAGATCTATTCCGTGCGAAATACTGCTGACGTCATCATGTCGATCTGATTTTGGTCCAATTGATCAGGTTTTAGTCCGAATTTATATCCAATTCTTCCAAGGCTTTGTTAAAAAATAGTTTCATATATAATGTGAGAAAATCAATCCATTTTATCCGTGAAAACTTGTTAATTTTGAAAAAGAAGGTGTAGAAATCAGATTTTGCAGCTGAAATGGTAAGAACTCTTCTTCCTGAGCTCTGATACCACTTGTAGGATCGTTTTCATGACCAAACGAATCGTTCAGAAGAGTTTTTCCACAATACGAGAGGCGGAAACAAACGTATCGAGTTAATTCAGCTTGCAATACACTTTAAACTGTCTTTTAATTGATATAACAACGTTTTACAGCGAGTAGACACTTCGGCAGCAGTTCGGCTCTGAAACCGGAAAGTTACAAATGAGAACCAAGGCATCAGTATTTATAGGCAAGCCTATTTCGCACGGAATAGTTCACGCGAAATCAACTTCACACGAAATGGCTATTTAGTGCGAAATACCCAGTTGATTTCGTACGAAATGACAATTTGTCATTTCGTGCGAAATACCTATAAACATGCTTTTCTCGTAATTCGTTCCCTGATCTATCTAAATACATACAAGACTCGATACAAGACGAAGTCGACAGACATATGCACCAACACTTGCCCATATGTGTGTTTGGTGTTAGCAAAATATCGTGTTTTATAAATTTAAAACTTGGCTAACGTGTAAAAAGGGGATAAAATATACTTAAATATATATCACACCACACGCGCATCAAGTTTTTGGCGCCGTTGCCGGGGACACAAGGATTTTAAGAAAGCTTAAAATCGACGGCCTAATCAGTTTTTTTAAAAACTTTTTCAAAACGCGCGCACATTTTTCGGCATTTTAGTTTACGTTTGCATTTACAGTAGGTTGAACACGGGCTGTGCTCATTGAACACGGGGCCGTGCTGCATATTTTTCATAAAACACCCAGATACAAAGCCTGAACACGGGGACGTGCTCACTGAACACGCCCCCGTGCTCAACGAAACCAGTAACTTTAATTAAAACACCCAGAAACAGACCCTGAACACGGGGCCGTGTCCACTGAACACGGGGCCGTGTCCAGCCTCTGTTTCCGTCTTTATTTTTGTTTTCTGGTCTCGAGACTCTGTTGTGGTCTACTGAGTGATTCTTATGGATCAATACTCAGGAGGTTACAACTACACCTATGAGGAGGATGATTATATGGAAAATTATTGCACTAATTGTGGTGACCCACACTCGGTTCAATATTGTAACTTATTTCAACCATCCACTTCATACACCTACTATGAGGAGCCCAGGTACGAGCCATAAACTTCATACACATCCTATGAAGACCAAAGGTATGAACCTCCTCCCTCATACTCATATTTTGATGAACCAAGGTATGAGCCTTCATACTCATGCTTTGAGGAACCAAGATATGAGCCACCACCTTCATATGCTTATTATGAGGAACCATGGCGTGAACAACCCACCTCATATGAGTATTATGAAGAACAAAATTACGAACCTTATCCATCATATACTTACAATGAAGGACAATGGTGTGAACCATCTACTTCCTATGAGTATTATGAGGAACAAATGATCGAACAACCGGATTCAAGCTTTGAAAATTCCGATCCTTACTCTATCACCGAAGTGACCGATAGGATATTAGAACACCTTAAAACTATCGAGCGCTACATAAAAGAATCTCGAGCAAGGGAAGAGGAGTCCCGTGTAAGAGAAGAATTAACTTGTAATAAGGAAGAGATAGTTGAAAGTGTAAAAATGGAAGAACAAATAAGTGAAAAACCGACACATGAGTTAAACAACGAAAAAGGTGAGTCCGTTAATGTTAAAATTCAAAAAGAGTCTAATTTTGAAGAAATTAATCTCTTGTCACCTTCTTTTGAAAACCATTGTTTAGTACCTACTCATGCTAAGTTTTTAAAAGAGTTAAACACTAACACTAAAATTGACGAAACGGTAAGCGTTAAAATTCGTTTACACCGGTTCCATGTTTTTTTCAAAATTCGTTTATTAGTAATGTCACAATCGATAAAGATCTTTGTGTTAACATAATGCCCAACTACATTTTCGAAAAATTAAGTATTAGTGATTTTTCTCCACTTCAAATACCCATTTTTCTATCCAATCGGAAAGTAATAAAATCAATCGGTGTAGTTGAGGATGTCTTGGTTCAAACAAATCAAATGGTAATCCCAACCGACTTTGTCATCCTCGATGACGCTCCTCTAGTGTTGGGACGACCCTTTGTAAAAACCCACAAAGCCTTGAAAAACCGGAAGTACAACAATCTATCTATTCAATTAGGGGCATTTAAAAAGAGTGTCGATCTTGAGCGATCAATGAAATATCCTTTTGGCAATAATGACCCCCTAATTGAAGATGAAGATGAGCCACCTGATACAAGTGAAAAGATTGACCACTTTGTTGAAGAAGAGGTCGCCATAGAACAAACTTTTAAAGTTCTTGATCAAAATTAGCAACCCAATAAGGAGTGTTCTAGAGACTCACCTCTTGAGCTCAAAGAACTTCCAAAAGTTTGGAATATGCTTTTCTAGACAAAGATGGTAAATCACCTGTAATTAATTCGTCTAAATTAAGTAGTTTAGAAAAAGAAAAATTAATTAATCTTTTGAAAAAAACACAAAAATGCGATCGCTTGGAAGCTTGTAGACATTAAAGGAATAAGTCCTTCCATGTGCACACACAAAATTTTAATGAACGATGACTACAAATCGGTAATACAACCACAACGCCGAGTAAATCCAAATGTTCAAGAAGTGGTTAAAAACGAAGTCATCAAATTACTTGACGCCGGACTTATTTATCCTATCTCCGATAGTCCTTGGGTAAGTCCCGTCCAAGTAGTTCCAAAGAAAGGAGGTATGACGGTAATAACTAACGAAAAGAATGAATTAATACCAACGAGAACTGTCACAGGATGGAGGGTATGTATAGACTATACAAGGTTAAATGAAGCAACAAGGAAAGATCACTTTCCTTTGCCCTTCATTGATCAAATGTTAGAAAGACTATCCGGTCATAAATTTTACTGTTTCTTGGATGGTTTTTCAGGTTACTTTCAAATCCCGATAGCACCAGAAGACCAAGAAAAGACAACTTTCACATGTCCCTATGGAAATTTTGCTTATCGACGCATGCCATTTGGTCTATATAATGCCCCCGCAACCTTCCAACGTTGCATGGTAGCCATCTTCCATGACATGATAGAAAAGACAATGGAAGTCTTCATGGACGACTTTTCTATCTTTGGGGATTCATACGACCAACGCCTCAATAACCTTGAACGAATGCTATCCCGATGTGAGGAAACTAACCTCGCCTTTAACTGGGAAAAATGCTATTTCATGGTAACAGAGGGAATAGTACTCGGTCATAAAATCTCAAGCGAAGGAATGGAGGTTGATCGAGCCAAGATAGACACTATTTCTCGATTACCACCCCCATCCTCCGTTAGAGCTATCAGAAGTTTCCTAGGGCATACCGGATTTTATAGGCGGTTTATCAAAGACTTTTCTAAAATCTCAAGGCCTCTAACAAAATTACTTGAAAAAGATGCCCCTTTCATCTTTGACAAGGATTGCAATCAAGCATTTCTAGCCCTAAAGGAAATGCTAGTCAATGCACCTATCATGATAGCGCCTGATTGGAAATTTCCTTTCGAAATCATGTGTGATGCAAGTGACTTTGCAGTTGGAGCTGTCTTGGGACAAAGAAAAGAGAAGCATTTTCACCCAATCTATTATGCTAGTAAAACACTTAACGATGCACAAGAAAATTACACAACAACTGAAAAAGAATTACTAGTTGTGGTATTTGCTTTTGATAAATTTCGTTCTTACCTTGTTCTTTCTAAAACAATAGTCTATACAGATCATGCAGCCATTCGATATCTCTTCAAGAAGCAGGATGCTAAACCGCGTTTGATTCGGTGGATTCTACTCCTTCAAGAATTTGATATTGAAATCAAAGACAAAAGAGGAGCAGAAAATACCGCGGCAGATCATCTTTCACGCTTAGAAGACCCAGCTTTGGAGGCAACTATGGACGAGCAAATCAACGAAAAATTTCCAACGGAGTCCCTAGAAATGGTGGAATACAGAGAAGAGCCATGGTACGCCGACTATGCTAACTACCTAGCTAGCGGTATAGTCGCGAAAGGTTAGCCACATCATCAAAGAAAGAAATTCTTTGCTGATGTAAAACACTATTTTTGGGAAGATCCTTATCTTTTTAAAATGTGTGCCGACCAAATCATCCGACGGTGCGTACATGGTCGCGAAGCATGAAGAATTCTCCGCCATTGTCATGAAGGTCTATACGGAGGACACCATGGTTCCGCTAGTACCGCACGAAAGGTATTTGATTCAGGGTTTTATTGGCCAACCATTTACAATGACGCCCAAAGTCTTGTCAAGACATGTGATGCTTGCCAAAGAACAGATAATATTTCTTCCAAAAACGAAATGCCACAAAATGGCATTGTTGTTTGTGAAAATTTTGATGTGTGGGGACTCGACTTTATGGGACCTTTCCCACCGTCGAAAGGAAACAAATATATACTTGTGGCAGTAGATTACTTGTCTAAATGGGCTAAGGCCGAGGCACTTCCAACAAATGATGGAAGAGTCGTGGTAAGATTTCTGAAAAAATTATTCTCTTGTTTTGGTACACCTAAAGCATTAATAAGTGATAGAGGTACCCATATTTGTAACCATCAACTTGAAAAAATCTTAACAAGATATGGGGTCTATCACCGGGTCTCAACAGCATATCATCCCCAAACAAACGGACAAGCCGAAGTGACTAATAGAGGTTTAAAATGAATACTTGAAAAAACCGTAGGGTTAAATAAAAAGGAATGGGCCGATAAATTAGATGATGCTTTATGGGCTTTTCGAACTGCTTATAAAACAACAATGGGTACAACCCCATATAAGCTCGTCTATGGAAAAAGCTGTCATTTGCCGGTAGAAATAGCACATAAAGCCTACTGGGCAATTAAAAATGTAAACTTAGATTTAGAATTTGCCGGTAGAAATCGATTTTGCCAATTAAATGAATTAGACGAATTAAGGAATTATGCATACTCAAACTCCGAAATTTATAAGGAAAGAATTAAAAATTTACATGATAAACATATTAAACCTAACAAATTTCAAGTTGGAGATCAAGTTCTATTGTTTAATTCACGACTTCGATTGTTTCCTGGTAAATTAAAGTCTAGGTGGTCAGGACATTTTTCCATCACCCATATTTTCCCACACGGTGCAGTAGAAATTAAGTCTCGGAATAGAATTCCATTCAAAGTCAATGGCCAACGGCTGAAGCTATATCAAGGATTCATTGAGGATGAAGAGGAAGAAATCTAGCTTCAAACGGTCGAAGAATGAAAACATCAACATCATACCTGGTAAGTTACGAATGAATGGGTTGACATCTAAATCGGCAAGTCTTCTAACTAAGATTTTGGGAAACAAGGGGCACTCACACGAGCACTAAATTTTTTTTAACTTTGCTCGGCATGAGGCCGTGTCCGCGCAACTGTCGGGATAAAACCCCTTTTCTCAAACAGTTTCTTCATTCCACACGCCCCGTTTCCCCCAAAAACTCTCTGGTTCAGGCGATTTTTCCGCAGAATTCCAACGTCTCCTCTACTTCTAACAACATCAAGGTATTATTCTATCATCATTAGTAGTTAGTTTAGGCATTTGCATGTAGTTAAAACATCAAAATTTTGGGGAAAAATCTAGGGTTCTTGAACTTCATCCGGATCGAACCTCAAATTTTTGCATAAATCTGTTAGCATTAGTTTAGATTAATGTTATAGGAAGTAAATCCACTTGTATTGTTCATAGATTCGCCCGATTTCTCACAAAAACCCCAAACCCTTGTTTTTAAACCGAAAAAGAAAAAATTGAAGGGGTAAACGGTTTGTTTTAGGAAAAACGGCACTTAGGGTTTCATTTTCGGGGAAAACCGCACCTACTGGAACAAAAATTTTCAAGTTTTCAGGACCGGGTCGAAAAATGAAGTTTTTGAGTAACAGACGCCTGGACACGGGGTCGTGTCCGCTGAACACGGGGCCGTGTCCAGCTAACTGTTTTCAGTTTTCTCCGAAATTTTCACTGTTTCGTGCTAACTTTTGGTGTATTCTTTCAGATGTCAAAGAAATTCACAAGGTTCAATGCAACCGAGCAGGACGCTAAAGCAAGATACGATGTGCTTCGAACCAGACCGGAGGAATACCCAAGACAATTGTGCATGGACCTTTTGGCAATGGTGAACCAACTTGACCGGTTTAACAACCTCGTTACCGGCCCACTAAGAGCTGCCCTAACCACTCGACTTCGCTCAGTCCACGAGTACAATCTGGAGTTCTATAGCACCTTCGTGTTCAATTCAAGATGCGACCCATTTGATAATGATGGGGTAGAGTTCCGATGTGGTGGGACTAAGTACTCGATTTCGATGGCACAGTTTGGGTCGATAGTTAGGTTGTATGCGGAGGAAGATGCGGGTAATGAAGAGAACACCGGAGGGGTGCGAGAGTTGGATGAAAACGAGCGCCAAGCCGCTTAGGCTCAAATAGGAGAAGGGCAGTACAACCCGAGTAGCACTAAGAGCACTAAGTTGAGGGACCCGCTTTACCGTTACATCCATAGGGTCATCACTTACTCTCTTAGCCAAAGGCATGACAGTAGTGGCGTTGTTGGGTTGAGAGATCTGGTGGTCCTTCATTGCATTCATAAACGCAGACACCTCGATGTTCCATACCTCCTGCTCCGCAACATGCATTGGAACCGGCTTGCTACTCCACCAACCCCTATCTTCTTCGGGGGGTGGATATATCATCTCTTCAAGCATTTCGTGAACATGCCCATATCTTTCCAAAAGAGCCCATGGTCGGGAAGAGTGGACATACACATCTGCCGCTCCATGAACCTGATTTATGAAGCCGAAGACGGGTCGGTTAGCTTCCAAAGAGTCCAGGGGCATGCATAGAACCCGCAAGAGGCACTCGTCCTTCACGCTCCACAGTTTCAACAGCCTCCTCATTACCAGTACCAGCCCCACGGTGATCCGGGCCAATCCTCCTCACAAGGAGGCGGTTTTCCTAATTTTCAAAGCTTACATGACTTATTGCAGGAAAACCTCATGTGCACCAGGAACACCTATAACATGGAAAGCAACACGTACACACAGGTCGGAGCAATTGAGAGAAACATATCCGACATTCAGGATGACATTGGGAATATCCGGGAGTACATGGCGAGGCACGGAGGATGAGGTGATGACGATGAGGACGAGGACATGGACTAGGCGGGAGGAGTAGAGGCAGGAGCGGCTGGTTGGTGATCCCACAGGTTAACCCCTTTTTCTTTTGAACAATTTCTGGCCTGTGTGCCGTGTGTTGAACAATTTACTTCTTTTAACTCTTTTTATTTTCAGCATTTTTTTTTCTTTTTAACTTTGTGATTTGGATGTTTGAACTATGGTAATTTAGGATGCTTGTTATGGTTTGGTGTAGTGTTTATTGATAAAACAGGTACATACTAGGCTTAGAGAACTAAACATTAGTGCTACTAAAGCCGGGACAGGAAAACCGGAGCCAGAAACCTGTTTTTCACCTTTGTAGATTGTCTACACGGGCTCGTGTCCAGCCGACACGCCCCCGTGCCGACTTCCCCAGACCTGCTGTTTGTTTAATTCTGCAGACCCTTGCCAGACACGGGGTCGTGTCCAGCCAACACGCCCCGTGTCTACCTTCTGTAAGTAATTGTTACTGGCACTCTGACCACGGGGCCGTGTCCAGACGCCCAGTAACATAAAATTTTGCTTTTTCACACCTTATTTACACATTCAATCAACCTAAAAACTTATTTTTGGGACACATTGAGGACAATGTGTAATTTAAGTGTGGGGGGGATGCTAAAACCTTGAATCTTGCAAGTCCTAAATACAAGCCTTACACAAAACTCTATTGGAACCACTAATCACCCCAATTTTTTTTCAAAAAATTTTCATTTTCTTTACTTGTCTAGGTTTAATTTGGGAATTTCAAGTTCTAAAAAGGTTCTATTTTTACAAATTTACAACCGATAGCGTCGTGATAAAAATAGCCAACATAAGAAAATTATGAAATGGCATGACAAACCTAGTTAAAATTTGATTATATATACTTGATCACATAAAACCCCATTCCCACAAAAAGTGAGTTTTGAGCCTTTATTAAGCATACAAATACATATCTTTAAACTAAATGCTCATTTTTCGTTTCTTGTGTGAATAGCCGCTTGGTTCTTACAACTCTAGAACTTGCCACGACGATACATTCCCGGTCCTTACCAACTTAAACCCGAGTAAGTAAATGACGGAGGCATTAGGACTAACCCTTTTTATTTCAACACAATTTTTTTTTACCACCTACCCAAAATCCCCCTAGTTAACCCATTTGAGCCTAAACCTTTTCATTTCATAACCCAAAACAAACACCCTTTCACCCACCAAAACCTTTTTATTTTTAACCCTTTTGTTTTAGTAACAAGCTCGGTTTTTCTTATGACTTTCAAAAAAAAATTGATGATGATGAAGCAAAAGAGAAATAAACAAACAAGTTTATCAAAAAAATAACTTTGTTTGAATAATGGCTTCATCAAAATAAAATTTTCAAAAATAAAAAGTCTTACGAAAACCGACGCTTTTTACGCCTTTCATCCTTTTACTAACCACTAACCCAACCACCTACCTTTAACCCAAGCCTAACCCTTCACCCAAAAGTCCTCTTGATATTTACAAAGGTATATAGTTAAAAAGGAGGAGAATTGATTGCTTGGAAAGCTTATGGTTGGAGTAAGTTCCATGCCGCTCTCGAGTGATCCACTAAAATACATCTTCGGCCGAGTGTTGAGTGATCCCCGTGAGGTATGTGAACTTGTATATAAGTGGAATTTTAAAAAGGCATGTTATGCCCTAATAAGTACTTTATCTTATGGAATGTTTTCAATAAATCATGACGAATAGGATTGTAAATAAATAAAAATAAAACTAAATAAAGAATCTTGAAAATCCCGACACTCTATGACAAGCCCAAAAAAACTTCTCTTCTACCCATTCCATTTGGGAGTGTAAAGCCACAAAATAAAGAGTTTTGCTTGAGGACAAGCAAAGATTCAAGTGTGGGGGTATTTGATGTGCACAAAATGCAACATATAAATTACATCAATTGTGGCATAAAACTAACCCTTTTTAGTACTAATGTTGGAACAGGTGTGTTTTTGTCTTCCTTTTGTATTTTCAGGATTAAATGAGCTCAAATGAACAAAAGAAGCAACAAGACAACTAAATCTAACATAAATACAAGAAAAGGAACAAACGTGGCATGCCCGACCTCCCCGACAGCATCTTCCCAAGCAAAACAAGAGAACAGAAGGCTGAACACGCCCTGTGCTCAATGAGCACGGGGGCGTACCCAAGTGATTGCAGAAAAGACAAAGATGTAGAAGCTTCTATCACCCACCACGGGGGCATGCCCAGCGGACACGGGGCCGTGGTCAACTCTAAGATTCGTAGAATCTGGGGAAATCTTGATAGTACAGATACGCTTCTGCACACAGGGGCGTGCCCAGCGAACACGGGGGCGTGGTCAACTAATGCAGACAAACTGCAATTAATGAAGAAAGAGAAGGAAGGTGGACACGGGACCGTGCCCGAGTCTCGGTTCAGCCTATAAATAGGGGTGTTTGGCTCATTTGCAAACCATCCCTTGGCACACCACCTCTCTCACACTTCACCCTCCACCCACCACCATCACAACACCATCATCCACCACCATCATCCATTGTCCATCATAGAGTGTGTGATTCGTCTCGGGATCCAAGATTGATCGTAAGAGTTCTTGACAATCAAAGGCCATGTTTGCCTAAGTCTCTTACATCACTTGGTGAAGACAAGTGTCTAGTGTAATACTTTTTATTTTAAATCTTTTCGCACTTTTTACTTGGTTATGTATTAATGACTTTAATAACTAGTTTCTTATGTTGAAGGTGATTCTTGGCATTATTTTACTGTATATATAAAATAAAAGATTTTCACCATTCATATCTCCACGGTCTATATGGAGATATGTTGGCTACCTGGTCGGGGGTTAAGGGAATGGTTTGCTAAGAATCTTGCCTTGTTCAGTGTATAGATCCTGCAAGGACCTGGGTCAAATTCAGTAAGACCTCCTTCAATACCCATCGGTATTGGATGGCGGGGGTCCAAACTCTTTGATCCCCTCATATGTAAGCTACTATTAATACTTTAATCCGGCTACTTAGGACTGTATCCCTGCTGACTCAGACTACTTAGCCGAGGGTAACATCACCTTCAAAAGAGGGGCCTACCATAATATGCATTAGTAACTTAATTAATTATCTTTCAATAATCCGACCCTTTAGGATTGTATCCTTGCTGACTCAAACTACTGGGTTGAGGGTAACGTCACCTTCAAAAGAGGGGCCTACTACAATAACTAAGATAATCTCTTAAAAAGTGCAAAAGTGCGGAAATAATCAAAGGTTACACTAAACACGAGTCGGATCCAAGTGATTCATCTTGTCTATCTGTTTTTATTTTTATTTTTTTTTCAGCATTTTAGTTGTTTTTTATTTTTCTAGTTTAAAAAACCTTTTTTCTAACTTTTGGTTTGATTAGACGTTGAGGATAAACCGGTACTAAAAGCTCTTGTATCCTTGGACGACCTCGGTATCTTGCCAACACTATACTACGCTCACGATGGGTGCACTTGCCCATATGTGTGTTTGGTGTTAGTAAAATATCGTGTTTTATAAATTTAAAACTTGGCTAACGTGTAAAAAGGGGTTAAAATATACTTAAATATATATCACACCACACGCGCATCAACCATATTCACCGATCACAAGAGCTTAAAATATTTCTTCGATCAGAAGGAGCTAAATATGCGACAAAGGCAATGGTTAGAAACGATGAAAGATTTTGACTGTGAAATACATTACCACCCTGGAAGGGCAAATGTGGTGGCGGACGCCCTAAGCAGAAAAGCGGATTATGTCCCATTACGAGTAAGGTCGATGCAGCTTGTCGTGACCTCGGGTATACTTGAACATATCCGAGAAGCGTAAGTAGAAGCAGTGAAAGAGGAGAACTGGAAGAAGGAAAGAATAATCGGTCAGCTAAAAGGTTTGTCGGACGGGAAGACCGGGTTGAAGACTCGATCCGGAAGAATTTGGGTCCCGAATTCTTTTGGGGTTAAGACTCTACTACTCGATGAAGCTCATAAATCCCGATATTCTATTCATCCGGGTGCGACTAAGATGTATAACGATCTGAAACAAAATTATTGGTGGCCCGGAATGAAGAGGGATGTAGTAAAATACGTGGAGAAGTGCTTGACTTGTCTACAAGTCAAGGCGGAACACCAGAAACCATATGGAAAGCTGCAATCTTTGGAGATCCCGGTTTGGAAATGGGAACATATCACTATGGACCTATTGACCAAACTACCTAAAACGATTCGGGGATTTGATGCTATGTGGGTGATTGTGGATAGATTGACGAAGAGTGCCCATTTTATTCCTATACGCGAGACATATACTTCGGAAAAGATGTCCGAGGTATATACAAACGAAATAGTGGCATGTCACGGAGTACCGGTATCCATTGTGTCGGATAGAGATACCCGGTTTACTTCAAACTTCTGGCGAGATTTTCAAGAACAAATGGGAACAAAACTTTTCATTAGCACTGCCTACCATCCTCAGACGGATGGGCAGAATGAAAGAACAATACAGACGCTAGGGATATGTTACGGGCATGTATCATCGACTTCGGCGGAAGTTGGGATGTTTATCTACCGTTGGCTGAATTTTCGTATAACAATAGTTACCATTCGAGCATTGGCATGGCACCTTACGAGATGCTCTATGGTAGGAAATGTTAGGGCTGGCAATAGGTAACCTGTAGGTAACCTGCTAAGACACGATAACAGAAAAGTACACCATGTGATTTTTTACGTTTTTAAAAATAATCAAAATTTGAAAGTTAGGATCCATTATTTCTCCTTCTAGGTGTATAAAATATACATCTGTCTTATAGACATTGGATATAAAGTAGTTAAACGAGTCGTATTCATGTTTAAAAATTTTGTTGTTCGCGTCATCAGATACCTGTTAAACCTGATAAGACACGATTTGCCAGCCCTAGGAAATGTAGAACCCCGGTGTGTTGGGGTGAAGTGGGACCACGTGAACTGGCCCATAAAGATGTTGTCCAAGCCACTAATGAGAAAATTGAAGTGGTACGAGCCCATTTGAAAGCAGCCCAAGATAGGCAAAAGTCTTATGCCGATAAAAGACGAAGACCGATTGAATTTCAGATAGGTGACATGGTTATGTTAAAGGTTTCCCCATGGAAGGGCGTCATCAGGTTCAGAAAGAGAGGGAAACTAAGCCCGAGATTTATCGGGCCATTTAAAATCATCGAACAGGTTGGCAAGGTAGCTTATCGCCTCGAGCTACCGGAAGAGTTGAGTGGGATACATGGCACGTTTCATGTATCACAACTACGAAAATGTATAGCGGAAGAAACAGCTTATATCCATTACGACGATATCGAGGTGGATGATAGCCTGAATTATGCGGTAAGGCCATTAGAGATTCTAGATCAAAAGGTTAAGCACTTGTGAAATAAACAAATTGATCAAGTCAAGATCAAGTGGGAGCATAGGAAGGGTTCGGATACTACATGGGAGTCCGAAGAGGAGATGCGACGTCTCTACCCTACCTTATTCGGTACGTACTTTGGTTTCGGGGATGAAACCATTTTTAAGGGGGATGGACTTGTAACACCCCGAAAACGTAAATCATTTATTTTAAATAAAATGTTGATAAATAAACAAGTGAACTAACTAGGATTAAAATAACCTAGTTAGGTAAAAGTCTTGTAGTGACTTAATTGGGTCAAAACGCTAAAAATAAGAACCAAATGATAGTTGAGGGGCCAATAGTGTTCAATTGAAACTAATATTAAGAAAATAAAAAAATTAAAACTCAAAACACACTGGTGGGTGTGCTGAGATCGAACCAGACAAGAGGGGGGCGACCTGGGTTCTTCAAAATCCTAACTTCCACAAATCTCAAAGATTGAAGGTTCAAATCTATTCTAAAACGAAATCTGAGCTCAGATTAATGATCTCCATTGCAAGGGGGTCATAAGGTATGTAAAATTTGATAGAAAAATCCCTACTTGAAATTCTTATGAATTTAGGAATTCGAAATCTGATGATGCATGATTGTTTTATGGATAGAATAGGAATGATATAGTGTCTAGGAGTAAACCCTAGACAACGATATGTGAAATCATGTCAAATTTCTGAGAATTTCATGAACACATTGAAGGTGATTCATGAGTTTTGTGGGAAACTAATAAACACTAGGGTTTTTTAGTGTTATTCTAGTGTAATATGGTACATAGAAGGTGATTTCTGAAATATTGATGTTTAATCTTACATGTGATAGCTTAATTGATGTTAATTTTGGTTAAGTAACAAGCCATGAACTTGAATATAAAAGATATAAAATTATGTCCTTAAAGTGTTTGTGAAAATACCAAATAAAAGGCCAAGTGTTGAGATATAAACAAGAACGCATAAATTTTTACTAAATGGTAAACTATGCGTTATATGTGAAACAAAGGGTTCTAAATGCAAATGTGATTGAACTCTATAGGAAAGGAAGCCGGAGCATCGAGCGGACAAGCCGGTGTTGACGCACGATTAAAGGGTGTGCTTTGAAGGTATGTAACTTGATCCGTTACATTGAGTAAGTTTTGATAATTAGCATGTGTATAGTTGAGTTGTAGAATGAAGGTTGTGTTGATTGAAGCGACAATGTTCGCTATATGGAATAATAGATCAAGAATTGGATAGAACTCGTTTGGTGGTCATCATAATGGAGGATTCCGTAGATGAGCCAAACAGGTTGAGTAACGGTGTATTGGTAGCGTCAAAGTTATTTAATAGTTAGCATAGGCGGTTACAATCATACGAGCATGAAACCATAACATGGATATTGAAATGCCGGTGATAATAAGCCCCGGAAGTTGGGTAAAAAACGCCTTATGTTTTCTATTGAAAAGATAGAAAAATTAGTGTAACTTAACGGGTCAAATAAATACATAGTGATTTTAGTCATTCGGTCCGTAAACCAAATTTTTGGTATGACAAACATTATAGACGCGTCGGTAATTAAATTACAGACGTATAGGAAAAAGAATCACCTAAAACGGACTTACGAGTCAAAAGTTATGATAGTTTAAAGTTCATAATTGGAATTTAGTGATGCTGGACTGATATACAGCAATCAGAAACAACATTCTGTCGAAATCATGCCGTGGCGCTACGCCACGGCCGAACATAAAACCCGTCGCGCGACGCGACGGGTGGTGGCGTCACGCGACCACCTTTGGTAGTCCTCGTCGCGCGGCGCGACCGTCCAGGGTGGATGGTTTTTGTTGTTTTTGCATATTTTTGGGCATGGAACTTAACCGGACTTATATTTAAGGTGTCAAAACTAATCTTTTGTGTGGTTTTGACCATAGGTGACGATGGACCTAATCCGGATGGCGATCAAGCACATTTCAAGAACCAAACATGATATTTTGAAGCTTCCGCGAATACTTAAATATGTTCAAATCAATGTCTATGTAGTTAACACTTAAACACTTGTTCTTTTGTTTTGGAATTCTTAAACTATTAGTACTTGTCCTAGATGTTAACTTGGTTAAATTTTACTTTTGTTGATATAAAATTCAAGGTTTTGGTATATTAAGACCTTGTTTATAATAAAATATTATGAAAAACGAGTAGAGTGTTACAATTGGCTAACTCTTTATCCAATAGCAACAAGTGTCAAGTAAGGTTTTCCATGAATGCCCGGGAGCATTGATTGCATGCACTGGCCGTGGCAGAACTGCCCTACTGCATGGCGAGGTCAATTTACGAGAGGCGAACATGGTCATCCAACTATAATACTAGAGGTTGTTGCGTTACAAGATCTGTGGATTTGGCATGCTTTTTTCGGTGTTCCTGGTTCGCTTAACGACTTTAACGTCATCTACTGATCATAGATCTTTAACGATGCCATAACAGGAAGTGGTCCAGACACCAAGTTTATGGTTTCGGGGGTGGAAGACAGGCGCGATTATTATCTTGCTGATGGAATATACCCAACATACTCTACAATCGTTAAAACTGTTCTGCACCCGGCAGACGATAAGAGAAAAAATTTACCAAGTTTCAAGAGGCCGCGAGAAAAGACATTGAATGGTGTTTTGGGGTTCTATAATAAAATGGCATCCAGCACGTGCTTTTACACCACAGAAGTTATGATACTGTATGTATGCTTGTATCTTGTTGCATAACATGATCATCGAAGACGAAGGTATAGCGATTTGTGAGTACGACGAAAATGCGCCTAATGGGAATTCTGTTCTAGTAAGTCTAGAACAACAAGATTTAAACGGGTTCTCCTTACGTAACAAGTACACAAATCTAAACCTTCAACCAGACTTGATGGAATACATTTGGAACAACGTACAAACGGACCCAATGACAACGTGCCAAATGATGACTAGTAGTTTTTTTAATTAATTTTAGGTTATTTTTTTTTAATGTAATGTATGCATTAATATTAATTTTAGAGTTTAAATTAATTTTAGTTTTATATATATTGCATATTTTAAATGCAAAAATAAAATAAAAAATAAAAAAGGGAGGAGATCCATCCTCCACACCCTTGCTCCATCCTTTGAGGGTCATCCTTCAAGGTCTGTGACGTGGCGCATGACGTGGATGACCATCCTTTGAGGATGGGGCTCTTCCACACCCCATAGTCTAAGGGTATGTTTGGAATGGAGCTTTTAGAAGCTTCTAACTTTAAGCTTTTAAGAAAAAAACTCATACTCAATAAAAAACCTTGTTTGGTTGAAGGAGCTTAAAGCTTTTAGGTTAGGAGCTTTAAGCTTTTGGTTGAACGCTCCTACTAGTAGTGTTTAGAAGGAGCTACAAGCTTTTAGGGAAAAATGACTATTTTAACCTTTAAAGCTAATTACTTTTTAGTGCACAAACTTTTTAAAGTTTTAGTTATGTCCATTTTGATCATTTTATATATTTTATTAAAAGCTTTAGCTACTCCGCCAAACACCAAATATATCTAAAAAGCTATAGCTACTAGCTTCCAGCCACCAACCACCAGCTACTTTTGCCAAACATACCCTAAGTCCACTAAATTATATGTTAGTGGGCCTTATGGACTTTGTCATATGTTAGTAAGTTGTTTTATGTTACATAAAGTCACGTTAGGTAATGAAAAGCCATTTAGGTGTTAACCTTGTTTAGATCGTGGGGTATGGTGGGGTGTGGGTTGGGGGTATGGTGCGACACGTGGAGTATGGGGCACCCAAGACCAAAAGCCAATTTCAAAGGGGTATGGTGGGGCGTGGCTGGGGTAGCGTGGAAAAAAAACCAATTTCAAAGGGCGAGTGCTCTTGGCCAATGAGGTTCCGCCATGTCATGTGGGTAGATCCGCCCAACGCCCGGGCTGAAATCCTCGCCCAAAGGGTCACGCCCAAACCCAAACCCACCTGAGGTGGTGACTTGGGCGTTTGTACCCAACCCACACCCCAACCCCCGCCCTATACCCCATAGTCTTAGAACTACTAACTAAACACCCACCATGGGATTACAACTCTCAACCTCATGGAGAAGAATACCTTTCCATCACACCTTAGTAGGCTACATACACCCTTTAGTCATTTAGGTGTTAGTGACTTATGTTTGATAATAAGTCCACTAGTGCACTATTAATAGGCCTTGTTATGTCCTTATATAAAAGAAAAAAGAAACAAAAACAAAAAAGGCTTTGTCATGTATTAGTGAGCTGCTTTGACTTAGGAATGAGCACGGTACCCGGGGCGAAAGTACATTACGTTATGGTTAGTCATTTAGGTGTTAATGACCTATGTTTGCTGAAAAGTAGTGCTCATTTCATATCTTAATAAAAAAATACAATTATTTTTATCTACATCACATTTCCTAGTGTGTCACCAAATATGTCAAGAAATGACCATTTTTTTAATTTGTAGAAAAAAAATACACTCTTTTGGTGTTACATCGCGTTTTCTAGGTCCACTCTATGAGTTATGTTATGAAATTATCAAATCGTGTTTTCTAGGTTCACTCTATGAGTTATGTTAAGAAATTATTATACTCTCATGTTCCGAGTACTTATGCAACATTGGTTCTCATATCCACCATATTGTAATCCAAAAGTTGTGGAAAGCGTGTACCAGGGCCGTCTCCGAAAATATTCGAAAATCTTTAGGCCATGTGCGAACAGAAAATACGGGCTCCTTAAATATAAATTTTTAAAAATATATATATATATAAATTAAATATATGAAAATAAATTAATGTCATTTGAATCAACATCAATCATTTAATATAACTTGAAAAAATTAGGCAATTAATGGCATTTGCATTTAATAAATAGATAAGAAAGAAAAAAAACTGAGGACGACAGGATTAGAATGGCATTTAACTCTTTGGACTAAACTGGCAAAATGGCCCAAACCACAGGGACTAAAATGACATTTAACTCTATTATTAAAGTCGGTGGATTTAAAAAACCGCGCGAATGTACTTTAAGATGGTATTTTTCAGATTCATTATGTATATATTCTAACTTTTTACAGAGTAAAACTAATTAAAAAAAATTGAGCCCCCGATAGATTTGGGCCCTGAGCCGTCGCCTATCCCGCACACCCTTCAGGCCGGCCTTTACTTGTACATTATTAAAAGTAGGGGTGAGCATGGTGCGGTTCGGTTCGGTTATTACCTATAACCGAAACCATAACCGCACACTGCGGTTATCAAAAATTCATAACCGTTTGGTTTCGGTTATTGCGGTTAATGCGGTTTCGGTTCGGTTATAGGTCGGTTATTATTAGTGTAAACTATAATGGGCCAATAAGGTTGGGTCATGGTTAAAAGTTAAAACATTCAAATACTTCACCAAAGATAAATATAGATTATGCCATGGTTAAGCATTTAAATACAAACTTAAAAACTTATGGTGCTACGGATTTGGCTATGTTTAAAATATTCGGTTCGGTTCGGTTATTTGCGGTTATGAAAATAAGAATAACCATAACCGAACCGCAAAAATCGGTTATTAAAAATATAAATAACCAACCCTTCGGTTATTTCGGTTATCGGTTATTTCGGTTCGGTTTTTTCGGTTAATTCGGTTACGGTTCGATTAATTCGGTTGTATGCTCACCCCTAATTAAAAGGAAAAATATGCTAATAATAATGTACATCAAGGTTTCTAGCTTGGCCAACATATTCCGAGACAACCTATTGACCAACTCTCATTGAAAACGTTGAAACTGACACACATTTTCGTACACCTATGTTCACATATTCCGAACACATGTGAAACAATGCAACCCAATTCCAACAAATTTTAATTATAAGTCCACCCTTTACATCATAAACCAAGATGTGAAATTTAGTTTTCGATATTGAAAGATGTGAAAATCGGAGAAACGATGGAGTACTTAGGCTATACGGTATGGGGATCGGCTTTGGACCGTCCCCATCCGTCGCCGATCCTACTTCCATGTGTAACACCCCGTGTTTTCACAAGTGAAAGTCAAAGTTAAGGTCAAAGTCAATGACCGATTTCGCGCGACTTGACTCGTAGAAATGTTTTTATTTTATTTATATTATGTGGAGTAAGTGTCGTTCATTACAATAATCGAATCGTGTTTACCGTATTTCAATCGACCTACGACTGTGAATGATAGGAAGTAACAATGCGATAAAGTTAATCAAGCTATGCTAATCAAATCGACATCGAACCGTAACTCGAACTGTGTATTTTACTTGTTATTTATACGTGTGTGTGCCTTACGTGTTACCTGTGCATGTTTATTTTATGTTATGTTGTGATAATCAAGCGAACTCAATCGAACTCGAAGTCTAACTCGAATGTAAACGAACCCGAACCTGAATTCCGAGTTGAACCATATAAGAAGTAGTTGGGACAGAAAGTAATTTGACTAGGAAACCCTATCGAATCGCTTGCAAATCGAAACCGAAGCAACATCGCACCGAACGCACCAATTCAGGCGACATCCGCACGGATGGTCAATCCGCACGGATAGCCTATCCGGGTACGTGCCATCCGCACGGTTCACCCTTTCCCTTTTTGGCATCCTATAAATACACGGGTCACTCTCCAACTTTTCCACTTTTGGCAAGTGACGTCCAAACCGCACGCATTCTTCACCTTTTCTCAAATTTCTCTCAATCCAGGTAAGATCTTGCACTAATTCTTGTACATTCTTGATCACTACACAATTCTACACCTTTCCATCTTTCAAATCTCAACTTCCAACCATGAAATCATCCAGATTTGAGGTATTCTCGGGTGAAGTCATCATGAAGTTCTTACGAACTTCAAGCTCGACTTCATTCCACCAAGAATAACTCAGATCTGAACGATTTCCACAAGATTTCACAACAATTTCACCTAAATCTAAGCTTTTCTAAGGATAAAAGAGTTGAAAGAAATAAACCTAAGTTCTCTCCTTCTTTTACCCTTAAGATCGGTACGAATCTGATCGGTTCTAGTCTCTACTCGATAATAGTGATGCACTAGTCCTAGATCTGGGTTTTACCCATCAGACACCTGATTTCGGGGTCAACCGGAACGACCGTTCTGAGTCGCCGACAGGCCAAGTTAGGGTGGTTCCTGACCGGTCTAGTCGTGCGGGTGAGAATACAACTCCAAGTGGTTGCCACGTAATCAGAACGTCTCGATAAACGACAACAGAAACCAAGAGTAGACGAACGGAACAATCAGGCCAGAGACTGTCCGCACGGACCAGGTGTCCGCACGGACAAGCTGTCCGCACGGACAAGCTGTGCGCACGGACTAGCTGTCCGCACGTACAGGTCATCCGGACGTGTTGTCACCCGGACGAGCTACCCTTGGGACCCACTTTCCAAACAAGGTTTGGGTATCGACGAATGAGCAATCCGGACGGACGACCTCTGAATGGATTACTCTTCGGATCATGAGATACTAAGGCCTTAAAAATAAATTCAAACAGTGTTCATCCGCACGGACAAGCTGTCCGCACGGACAAGCAGTGCGCACGGACTAGCTGTCCGCACGTACAGATCATCCGGACGGATTGTCTCTGCCCGCGCGCACAGACTGTCCGCACGGATTACCATTGTCCGCACGGACTACCATCCGGACGGATTGTTGTCCGCGCGACCGACTTGAAAGGTAGAAACACTTAGATGTTTTCTAAATGCTACAACGAAAACTCCAAAGCACAAGCCATCATACACAAACACATCCTTAGGAAGAAACAATCCACTTGAACGTTTATCCGCACGAACAACTTGTCCGTACGGATAAGCAATCCGCACGCACGACTAATCCGCACGGATTACCATCCGCACGGACAGCTCGCACGCACGGATAGCTTATCCGGATGGATCACCATCCGCACGCATCACCATCCGCACGCATCACCATCCGCACGGATAGTTCACGCTCACGGATGACTCCCTCTCACGGATAGCTGCCCCGCACGATCAGCCATCCTAACCCCTCTCACTTTGTACTGTTTTACGTGCCACTTATCCTTACGTTATCGAATCTATTCAGGCTAACCGTACTCGCTGAAAAGCGCTCCCTTCAATCCATAATCGTTGTGAGTATACTCGAACCCTTTTTGCTTTAGCACTTTTGGGTATTACATACGTTACGAATATTCAAACTACAACTATCACACTACTCAAGCTATTTTTAACGCTAAACCATTTATGCATGTTATACGTGGCTTATGAATGCTTGTTTGTTATGTTTACACATGGAATGCTGTCTACCTGCCTTAGCAACGATAGTACTATAGTTTGGACTCAGCACCCGTTCACACGGGGGTTGTTAAGGATCTTTTACTTGCATGGATTACAGTGGTAATCGTGTATTGCGAACTGCCTCGGGCAGTCAACCCGCAGTCATTGGTATCGATGGATCTATGTCGATAACTAACGTGCTTCATTTCACTATGTGTACGTGCTGGTTATGCGTAAACGAATTCGAACTCTATATGCTAATATCAAACTTGTATGCTCACCTTTACATTTTATGTATTGACTTTATTTTAACGTATGTGACAGGTGCTTAGGATGCATGTGTGGTAGGAAATGGAAGCTAGAATAAAGCTTTAGAGCCCAACAAATAGTTGTCTGTAGATGACGTATTAGGGGTCTCTAGAAGCAGATAAACAATTGCTACTTATTTAAATCTGAGTTGTCGGAACAGAGTATTTGTTTTGATGTTATCTGTAATAACTTGTTTGACTATTTAAGATACGGTATGGGACGTATTGCTTCAATTGAATGGTAATGATAGTTGTTATGGAAACTTCTGGACAATCTGTTTCGCTCAGTGCCACGCCCCGATGATTCCGCCATCGGTTGGGGTGTGACAGATTGGTATCAGAGCCATAACTATAGGGAATTAGGCAAGACTCAACCTAGTCCGGGTCGAAGTCTTAGAGACCTAGTCTATAGTTAAGAACCAACAGACCAACTCACGCGTATGCGTAAACTTGCCACTATCACTCGCTCTTTTTCTATCACTGCACTCGAATTTTCAAGTTATGAACAGGTAATGAGGCCGAGAATAGGTGTGAAAAACCGCAAACTCTCGACTAAAGTTGCCTAATCAGCTTGCGTTTTAGCTACAAACGAGGGGAATCATACCAAATTAGGAGTGAAATCCATATTTTGATAAATAATCTCCTCAAATTTTATAAAAAACAGGGACAGAAGTTGCAAGATAGGGGTGAAACCCTAACCTTGACGACTCATCCTGCTCTTATACAAAAACTCCCACCAAAGTTCGATGGACTCCAACGATCTAAAGACACAATATAACCAATGGGAATTGCGCCAACGCCCAAGAATCGAGGCAAAGGCATAGTCCTGGAGGTAATTGTGCACACAGGATCCTTGCGAATAGTCGAGCCACTTTGGTTAGTCGAGGTCTATTAGCTGCAGACAATCTACCTTCGATTTATCGATCTTTATGAAGATTTTATGCATTTTCTGTTATTTATTAACGTTTTGAGGTACTATTGGTTTCGACCCAACACTATTGTTTCTGCTAAAACACACAACACACAACACATCATTAACCAAATCGCTCGCACTTCGCTACTTTCGAACACTCGCAAACTCTGAATACTAGGTTTCTGTCTTCTGACTACCTCTAGTGACTAAAATATATGTGTTCTTGCTATTGTGCTTACATGTTTAGGAGTGTTGTGATTATGTGCACTATGTGTTATGTGATTTTGTGCAATTCTGTGATTTTGTGACTGTATGTGTTTACATGGTACGTGTTACTGAGCTTTAGTAGTAGTAGACGTGTGAGGTGAGATTCGAATACATGTGTTGAGTTCCGTGGCGATGTCTATTGCAGACAATGTCGTCTGGATCTCGTCATACGCTCTCTCGTCAGGAAAAGAGGGACAGACGTCTTGCCTCTATTATCGCGAAAAGTGTGGCAAAAGCTGTGAGTGATGTCTATGAAAACGCCAGCAAATCATCCGAGGAATCGAGGGCTGAAGGTCCTAAAGCTGTCACGAGACCTTTCAGTTTCAAACAATTCAAGTCATGTGGGCCGAAAGAATTCACAGGCGAAGGAGGTCCTACTGCACTGTTCCACTGGTTTGACTCTATCGAGGTTACTCTGCGACAAAGTGGTTGCCCTGATGACCTTCGAACTCTGAACGCTACCGGCGTCTTTCAGTCTCGTGCTTTAGACTGGTGGACGGCCGAGAGGAACAAGAGAGGGAATGATGCAGCTTACGGTTTGTCGTGGGATGAGCTCAAGGAAGTCATGCTGGAGGAATTCTGCCCTCCTCACGAGCGTCAAAAGCTTGAAGATGAATTTTGGCACATACATCTGAAGGATGGAGACAATGCTGGTCTCACTGCTCGCTTCAAATAACTCAGCATTATCTGTCCCGACCAGGTCAAGACTCCTGATATGACCATCAAGAAGTACATCCAAGCTTTGCCCGACTGCGTTGCTGATTTTGTGCAAGCGGCTAAGACTACCACTATCGAGGAAACCTATCTGCTGGCCGCTGAAATCAATGACAAAAGGGTTAAGGCTGGGGTGTGGGATAAGACCTCCAAGCATCTGCATCAAGCTACCGCCACTGCACCAACTGCTGAAACCACCTCGTCAAGCAACAAGAGGAAGAACATCTCCACCAACAAGAACTGTGCGATTACTGCTGCACCAATCCAAGCTGTACCTGCCCAACAGCGTCAAGTAGCGGCGCCTGTGGCCAATGCACCGCCTGCGAAGCGTGCATATACTGGGCCACACCCGCTCTGCCCTACTTGCACCTATCATCACCCGACTGCTATTCAATGCCGCTTCTGTGCTCACTGCAATGTATACGGCCACTTTACTGCCAACTGCCGTATTCGCCAAGCTCCTGCCAATCAAGCTCTACTCGCTGCCCCACAGGGTCAACAAGCTCCTCCGGCACCCGCAGTCAAAGCCAGAGCATGCTTCACGTGTGGCGACCCGAATCATTTCGCCAACATGTGCCCGAATAGGGTAGTGAAACAAGAACCGCAACAGCAGCAACCACAGCAGCAACAACAGCAGCAGCAACAACAGGCCGCACGCGCCAGAACTTTCAATCTCAATGTGCGTCAAGCCCAGGCCGACAACAACGTGGTCAATGGTACGTTCCTTGTGAATGGTATTTATGCTTCATGTTTGTTTGATACTGGAGCCGATAATTGCTTTGTGTCGCTCGAATTTGAGAAACTCCTTAGTCGTAAACGTTCCCGACTCTCCTCTGCATTCGATGTTGAAGTCGCTACCGGAAGAACCGTCGTTGTAAACTCTGTTATTCGTGATTGCACTCTCGAGCTCAACAATCACGTTTTCTCAATCGACCTCATTCCGATGCAACTAGGAAGCTTTGATGTCATAGTAGGCATGGACTTTCTTCGCGAAAACCATGCCGAAGTTGTGTGCTTCGATAAGATGATTCGTTTTTCGCTCGCAAACGGTGATTCTTTGTGTGTTTATGGTGATACTACTTCGAAGGGTCTCAAGCTTATGTCATGCCTTCAAGCCAGCAAGTATCTCCGCAAGGAATACAGGGCTTTCTTGGCTAACGTCGTAGCAGCGGAGAAGGAAAAGAAAGAGAAGAAGGAAGTAAAAGACGTTCCCGTGGTTCGGGAATTCCCTCAAGTTTTTCCAGAGGACCTTCCCGGACTACCTCAAAAGCGCGATATTGATTTTCGCATTGATCTCATTCCTGGAGCTAATCCTATTGCCAGAGCTCCTTATCGACTCGCGCCGTCCGAAATGCGCGAACTCTCAACCCAACTCCAGGAATTGCTTGAAAAAGGCTTTATTCGCCCGAGCACCTCTCCTTGGGGCGCACCAGTCCTTTTCGTCAAAAAGAAGGACGGGTCGTTCCGGATGTGCATCGACTACCGGGAGTTGAATAAGTTGACTATCAAGAACCGCTATCCTCTGCCTCGAATCGACGATTTGTTTGATCAACTACAAGGCGCTACGTGTTTCTCGAAGATCGATCTACGTTCTGGATATCATCAGCTGCGTATACAGGAGGAGGACATACCCAAAACCGCGTTTCGTACTCGTTACGGTCATTATGAATTCGTTGTCATACCTTTTGGCCTAACCAACGCACCAGCAGTTTTCATGGATCTGATGAATCGAGTGTGTAAACCATATCTCGACCGTTTCGTCATCGTGTTCATCGACGATGTCTTGATCTATTAAAAAACGAGAGCCGAACACGCGCAACATCTACGTTTGGTTCTCGAGTTACTCCAGGGGAACCAACTCTACGCCAAATTCTCCAAGTGCGAGTTTTGGTTGGGGGAGGTTCAGTTTCTGGGTCACATCGTAAATAGTCAGGGTATTCATGTCGATCTTGCGAAGATTGAAGCTGTTAAGAGCTGGGTTACGCCTAAGAACCCGTCTGAAGTCCGCTCCTTTCTCGGGCTAGCAGGCTATTATCGACGATTTATCGAAGGATTCTCGAAGATTGCTGTACCCCTTACCTCTCTCACGCATAAGGACCAGCCTTTTGTCTGGGGAATCAAACAAGAGACTGCCTTTCGAACCCTCAAACACATGCTTTGCAATGCTCCTGTTCTCACACTACCCGACGGAAACAATAATTTCATTGTCTACTGTGATGCTTCCAACCTTCGTCTCGGTTATGTCCTAATGCAACGGGACAAGGTCATAGCGTACGCATCTCGTCAGCTCAAAGTCCACGAGAAGAATTATACAACCCACGATCTCGAGCTAGGCGCAGTTGTTTTTGCATTAAAGATTTGGCGACACTACCTGTATGGTACAAGGTGTACGATCTTCACCGATCATAAGAGCCTACAACACATCTTTAATCAGAAAGAGCTAAATATGCGTCAACGCCGATGGGTAGAACTTCTCAACGATTACGACTGTGAGATTCGTTATCACCCAGGCAAAGCAAATGTTGTTGCCGACGCACTTAGCAGACGGAGCTACCTGCTTAGCACTCGTAATGTTCAAGCCCAGCACAACCTCGAAGCTCTCATTCGCGACGCCCAGCATGCATGTTTCAACGAACGCACCTTGAAGAAAGAAAGAATCTATCATGATGGAGCCCAGCTTGTGAGCAAATCGAATGGGATATTCCACTTCTTAGACCGAATTTGGATTCCCAAGCGAACCAACCTGCGACAGATTATCATGGATGAAGCCCACAAATCCCGATACTCTATCCATCCCGGTGCTGATAAAATGTACCATGACCTTCGCTACAGGTACTGGTGGCCGGGTATGAAACGGGATATCGCTCTCTACGTCGGAAAATGCCTAACCTGTGCTAGAATCAAGGCTGAACATCAAAGACCCTCTGGCTTGCTCGAACAACCTCCAATCCCTATGTGGAAGTGGGAGAGCATAGCTATGGATTTCGTAACCAAGCTTCCAACCACGTCATCAGGTCACGACAGCATTTGGGTTGTTATTGACCGTTTGACTAAATCAGCTCACTTTCTGCCAATACGAGAAGACTACAAGGTAGAACGATTAGCCCGAATCTACACCGACGAGGTCATTTGTCGACATGGGACGCCTCGTGACATCATCTCTGATCGTGATGCTCGGTTTACTTCACGATTGTGGGAAACATTTCAAGCGGCACTCGATACAACGCTTAATCTAAGTACTGCGTTCCACCCACAAACCGACGGTCAGACTGAAAGAACGATTCGTACTCTTGAAGACATGCTTCGTTCGTGTGTTCTAGACTTCGATGGTAATTGGGATAGACACCTTCCGTTAGTCGAATTCTCGTATAACAACAGCTACCAGGCTAGCATCCAGATGGCACCTTTCGAGGCCTTATACGGAAGAAGATGTCGATCGCTTGTTGTGTGACACGAGATCGGTCACTCGCAACTAACCGGTCCGGAGCTGCTACAAGAAACGACAGACAAAATTTTCCAAATTCGAGACAACCTAGCGAAAGCTCGGGATCGACAGAAAGTTTACGCCGATAAAAAGCGCAAACCCCGTGAATATGGCGTTGGTGACTACGTACTCCTAAAGGTATCACCTTGGAAGGGTGTAGTCCGATTCGGCAAGAAGGGGAAACTCGCGCCTCGATATGTTGGACCTTTTAAGATTCTGGAAAGGATCGGAAAAGTCGCCTACAGACTCGAATTACCGGAGGAACTTAGCAATGTCCACCCAACTTTCCACGTGTCAAACCTCCGAAAGTGCATCGCCGACCACGACTTACATGTTCCACTAGATAATCTACAAGTGAACGAAACATTACACTTCGTGGAGAAGCCTGTTGAAATCATGGATCGCCAAACCAAAGAACTCAGGCGCTCACGCATTCCTATTGTGAAGGTCAGATGGGAAGGCAAACGAGTCGCGGAGTTTACTTGGGAACTCGAAAGCGACATGAAGGCTAAGTACCCGCAGTTGTTTAATTAGAGAGATAGTCTAGAGAGAGAGAGTCTCTCACGTGGTTCTCGGTGCTGGTATGCGTCATCATAATCAATAGAATCACGGTTATTGTATACGTTTAATTTAGTAATTTTCAGAGAAAAACGTGATGAATATGAAAGATGAAGAAATTGATCAAATCTGAGTGTGTTTAATTATCACAATCGATCACCTGCTCAGATACCACTTGTAGGATCGATTTTGACTCCGTTACGATTATGTTTAGTCACACATGTTCACGGATTCCGCACGTCTCCGAGCCAACAATTACCCACGCGAAAAGGCTAGTCAACAAAAGTCAATACGGATATGTTATCCGCACGGATTGCCAACCGTGCGGTGAACATCAACAGCAACATTCAACATTTTTCTAACAAAAATTCAAATTTCTCCCAAACGGCTTCGAAGTAAGATTTGAAACTTTATAGGCTTTTAGATCAGTGAATTTCGCATATCATATCCAAAAATCAGCAATTTTCACCTGTAAAAAGTCGATTTATCTGACGATTTTCAGTGATTCGAGCGAAGGACTCTCACATGTGATCCGCGGTTAGTTACGGCTTTCAGCTTAATTTCGGGACGGAATTCCCTAAACAAGGGGAGGCTGTAACACCCCGTGTTTTCACAAGTGAAAGTCAAAGTCAAGGTCAAAGTCAACGACCGATTTCGCGCGACTTGACTCGTAGAAATGTTTTTATTTTATTTATATTATGTGGAGTAAGTGTCGTTCATTACAATAATCGAATCGTGTTTACCGTATTTCAATCGACCTACGACTGTGAATGATAGGAAGTAACAATGCGATAAAGTTAATCAAGCTATGCTAATCAAATAGACATCGAACCATAACTCGAACTATGTATTTTACTTGTTATTTATACGTGTGTGTGTGTGCCTTACGTGTTACCAGTGCATGTTTATTTTATGTTATGTTGTGATAATCAACCGAACTCAATCGAACTCGAAGTCTAACTCGAATGTAAACGAACCCGAACCCGAATTCCGAGTTGAACCATATAAGAAGTAGTTGGGACTGAAAGTAATTTGACTAGGAAACCCTATCGAATCGCTCGCAAATCGAAACCGAAGCAACATCGCACCGAACGCACCAATTCAGGCGACATCCGCACGGATGGTCAATCCGCACGGATTGCCAATCCACACGGATTGCCAATCCGCACGGATGACCTATCCGCACGGATAGCCTATCCGGGTACGTGCCATCCGCACGGTTCACCCTTTCCCTTTTTGGCATCCTATAAATACACGGGTCACTCTCCAACTTTTCCACTTTTGGCAAGTGACGTCCGAACCGCACGCATTCTTCACCTTTTCTCAGATTTCTCTCAATCCAGGTAAGATCTTACACTAATTCTTGTACATTCTTGATCACTACACAATTCTACAGCTTTCCATCTTTCAAATCTCAACTTCCAACCATGAAATCATCCAGATTTGAGGTATTCTCGGGTGAAGTCATCATGAAGTTCTTACGAACTTCAAGCTTGACTTCATTCCACCAAGAATAACTCAGATCTGAACGATTTCCACAAGATTTCACAACAATTTCACCTAAATCTAAGCTTTTCTAAGGATAAAAGAGTTGAAAGAAATAAACCTAAGTTCTCTCCTTCTTTTACCCTTAAGATCGGTACGAATCTGATCGGTTCTAGTCTCTACTCGATAATAGTGATGCACTAGTCCTAGATCTGGGTTTTACCCATTAGACAACTGATTTCGGGGTCAACCGGAACGACCGTGCTGAGTCGCCGACAGGCCAAGTTAGGGTGGTTCCTGACCGGTCTAGTCGTGCGGGTGAGAATACAACTCCAAGTGCTTGCCACGTAATCAGAACGTCTCGATAAACGACAACAGAAACCAAGGGTAAACGAACGGAACAATCAGGCCAGAGACTGTCCGCACGGACAAGCTGTGCGCACGGACTAGCTGTCCGCATGTACAGGTCATCCGGACGTGTTGTCACCCGGACGAGCTACCCTTGGGACCCACTTTCCAAACAAGGTTTGGGTATCGACGAATGAGCAATCCGGACGGACGACCTCTGAATGGATTACTCTTCGGATTATGAGATACTAAGGCCTTAAAAATAAATTCAAACAGTGTTCATCTGCACGGACAAGCTGTCCGCACGGACAAGCTGTGCGCACGGACTAGCTGTGCGCACGGACTAGTTGTCCGCACGTACAGGTCATCCGGACGGATTGTCTCTGCCCGCGCGCACAGACTGTCCGCACGGATTACCATTGTCCGCACGAACTACCATCCGGACGGATTGTTGTCCGCGCGACCGACTTGAAAGGTAGAAACACTTAGATGTTTTCTAAATGCTACAACGAAAACTCCAAAGCACAAGCCATCATACACAAACACATCCTTAGGAAGAAACAATCCACTTGAACATTTATCCGCACGAACAACTTGTCCGTACGGATAAGCAATCCGCACGCACGACTAATCCGCACGGATTACCATCCGCACGGACAGCTCGCACGCACGGATAGCTTATCCGGATGGATCACCATCCGCACGCATCACCATCTGCACGGATAGTTCACGCGCACGGATGACTCCCTCTCACGGATAGCTGCCCCGCACGATCAGCCATCCTAACCCCTCGCACTTTGTACTGTTTTACGTGCCACTTATCCTTACGTTATCGAATCTATTCAGGCTAACCGTAATCGCTGAAAAGCGCTCCCTTCAATCCATAATCGCTGTGAGTATACTCGAACCCTTTTTGCTTTAGCACTTTTGGGTGTTACATACGTTACGAATATTCAAACTACAACTATCACACTACTCAAGCTATTTTTAACGCTAAACCATTTATGCTTGTTATACGTGGCTTATGAATGCTTGTTTGTTATGTTTACACATGGAATGCTGTCTACCTGCCTTAGCAACGATAGTACTATAGTTTGGACTCAGCACCCGTTCACACGGGGGTTGTTAAGGATCTTTTACTTGCACGGATTACAGTGGTAATCATGTATTGCAAACTGCCTCGGGCAGTCAACCCGCAGTCATTGGTATCAATGGATCTATGTCGATAACTAACGTGCTTCATTTCACTATGTGTACGTGCTGGTTATGCGTAAACGAATTCGAACTCTATATGCTAATATCAAACTTGTATGCTCACCTTTACATTTTATGTATTGACTTTATTTTAACGTATGTGACAGGTGCTTAGGATGTATGTGTGGTAGGAAATGGAAGCTAGAATAAAGCTTTAGAGCCCAACAAATAGTTGTCTGTAGATGACGTATTAGGGGTCTCTAGAAGCAGCTAAACAATTGCTACTTATTTAAATCTGAGTTGTCGGAACAGAGTATTTGTTTTGATGTTATCTGTAATAACTTGTTTGACTATTTAAGATACGGTATGGGACGTATTGCTTTAATTGAATGGTAATGATAGTTGTTATGGAAACTTCTGGACAATCTGTTTCGCTCAGTGCCACGCCCCGATGATTCCGCCATCGGTTGGGGTGTGACACCATGCCGCCCCTCTAACGTCGCGTCGTCTCCGTCGGTATTCCGACGTCCAGGACGGAGCAAAACAGTGGGCCCCCTTTCTTTTGTTTGTTTGTTTGTTTATGGATTTGTACATTATGTTTTAATACTTGTACATAGTTTTGTGGGGTAGGATCATCTAGCACCATCCTCTCATACCCTCTAGTTTAGTGGGATGGACCATCCTTGGGAGGAGTATGACGTGGTGCCTACGTGGCGAATCATCCTCCCTTGGAGGACCATCACCATACCATGTAGCCTTATAGTGTATTATTCTGATAGATCACTCACGGCTAGTGTCAGTTGTATATTTGGTTAACTGACAACTACTTGCATATTTGGTTAACTGATAACCACTGAAAAGCCTACTGAAAAATCTTATTGGGAGTTTATATTTTCCTTTTCCAACAGATAATCTATTGAAAAAAGAACTCAGGTATAGTCTTGGTATTTTTAATGAACTTTTCATGCGGATAATCAACGACTTAGGTTCCTTGAAATTAATTTATAACCAAAACAACTAAAAATCCTTAAAAAAATCTCATCTAAAAAACTGTCGTTACAATTTCAGGGGGATTGCGGATGGAATGCCCACTGCAAAGCGTATTGAAAGCTCCCTTGTTGAATCGTTGGTAATCACCAAGGGTTTAACAGCGTAATCTTTCGAAAATCCAATTTTCGAGGAATTTGACTTTTACATCACTTATCATCGTCGACACATACTTATAAGATGTATATACTGTACTTCTTTTTTCTTGTTTTGAAAATGTTCTTACAGATTTAAACATCACATTTGAGGCTTTGATTAAGACTTAATCACTGTCAATACAACTTGGAAAACATTTAGTATTTTGCAAATCATCTATACTTTCTATAAAAGGAGAAATCTCAATGACATAAGAAAAGCTGATGTGTCAGCTAGAGAGCATGTCCAATAAGGCTTTTCTTATGTCATCAACAATGAGGTGGAAGCCAAGGAGAGAGCATGGTGACATCATAAATTCAAATCACTGCCCCACTTTAAAATTCAAATGTGGCCCAAATTCACCTTTTCAAAGGTCTGCCCACATACACAAAAGGGCAAACCACTGATGTTCATACAAAAGGGTAAACCACTGATGTTCATCCAAACCACTGGCCAATTCCAAAAATCAAACCACTGATGATTCAAAATTTAAACTTCAAAACCTTTGACAATTCAATATTATGGCTCCAAATTCAAAATTCAAAATTATGGCTCCAGATATATAACTTAACATCTTCTTCAATCAATTATCCTCTCTAATCAATTTCTCTCTCAACTCTCTCTCTCTTTCTAAAACTCACTTTCTCTCTCTCTAATTTGTAATTTTTTCGATCATCCGGTATAGCGATCATGAGTGACGATTCCGTTATGAATCCAGAGCTCGTAATCAATGATGTGCGTGAAGTGTTATATATATTAGGTGTATATTTTAAGCCCCTTTAACACTTTTTAGTCAAGTTTTAAATTTATAAAACACGATATTTACTAACACTAGACACACATATGGGCAAGTGCACCCATCGTGAGCGTAGTATAGTGTTGGTAAGATACCGAGGTCGTCTAAGGACACAAGAGCTTTTAGTATCGGTTTATCCTCAACGTCTAATCAAATCAAAAAGTTTAGAAAAATGTTTTAAGTTAAGAAAAATAAAAACTAACTAAAAATGCTGAAAATAAAAATAAAAGAAAAAAACAGATAGACAAGATGAATCACTTGGTTCCGACTCGTATCTAGTGTAACCTTTGATTATTTCCGCACTTTTGCACTTTTTAAGAGATTATCTTAGTTATTGTAGTAGGCCCCTCTTTTGAAGGTGACGTTACCCTCACCCCAGTAGTTTGAGTCAGCAAGGATACAATCCTAAAAGGGTGGATTATTGAAAGATAATTAATTAAGTTATTAATGCAAATTATGGTAGGCCCCTCTTTTGGAGGTGACGTTACCCTCGACTAAGTAGTCTGAGTCAGCAGGGATACAGTCCTAAGTAGCCGGGTTATAGTATTAATAGTAGTTAACTTATGAGGGGATCAAAGAGTTTGGACCCCCGCCATCCAATACCGTTAAGTATTGAAGGAGGTCCTACTAAATTTGACCCAGGTCCATTGCAGGACCTCTAAATGCTGAACAATGGCAAGACCTTTACCAAACTGTTCCCTTAACCCCTGACCAGGTAGCCAACATACCTCCATATAGACCGTGGAGATATGAATGGTGAAAATCTTTTATTTTATATAGACAGTAAAATAATGTCAAGACACCACGGACAAACGATAAGGAAAGATCACCTTCAACATAAGAAACTAGTTATTAAAGTCATTAATACAAAACCAAGTAAAAAGTGCGAAAAGATTAAAAATAAAAAGGATTACACTAGACACTTTGTCTTCACCAAGTGATGTAAGAGACTTAGGCAAACATGGCCTTGATTGTCAAGAACTGTTACGATCAATCTTGGATCCCGAGACGACTCACACACTCTATGATGCACAATGGATGATGGTGGTGGATGATGGTGTTATGGTGGTGGTGGGTGGTGGGTGAAGTGTGAGAGAGGTGGTGTGCCAAGGGATGGTTTGAGCTTGAGCCAAGCACTCCTATTTATAGGCTGAACAGAAGCTCGGGCAAGGCCCGGTGTCCAGTGGGCACGGCCCCGTGTCCACATCCTTCGCTTTCTTCATTTAATGCAGCTTGTCTTATTAGTTGACCACGCCCCCGTGTCCGCTGAGCACGACCCCGTGTGCAGAAGAATCTTTGTACTATGAAGATTTTCCTGGATTGTGCGAATCTTATAGTTGACCACGGCCCCGTGTCCGCTGAGCACAGCCCCGTGGTGGGCAATAGAAGCTTTTACAACTTTGTCTTTTCTGCTGACACTTGGGCACGCCCCCATGCTGGCTGAGCACGGGGCGTGTTCAGTCTTCTGTCCTCTTGTTTTGCTTGGGAAGATGCTGTCGTGGGGTCGGGCATGTCACGTCTTGTTCCTTTTCTTGTATTTATGTTAGATTTTGATGTCTTTTTGCTTCTTTTGTTAATTTGAGCTCATTTAATCCTGAAAATACAAAAGGAAGACAAAAGCACACTTTTTCCAACATTAGTACTAAAAAGGGGTTAGTTTTATGCCACAATTGATGAAATTTATATGTTGCATTTTGCACACATCAAATACCTCCACACTTGAATCTTTGCTTGTCCTCAAGCAAAACTCTTTAATATATGGCTATTACACTCCCAAATGGAATGGGTAGAGAAGAAGGTTTTTGGGCTTGTCATAGAGTGTCGGGATTTCCAAGATTCTTTATTAAGTTTTATTTTTATTTATTTACAATCCTATTCGTCATGATTTATTTAAAACTTTTCATAAGATAAATTACTTATTAGGGCATAACATGCCTCTTTAAAATTCTATTTATATACAAGTTCACATACCTCACGGGGATCCCTCAACACTCGGCCGAAGATGTATTTTTGTGGATCACTCGAGAGCGGCATGGAACTTACTCCTACCATAGGCTTGCCAAGCAATCAATCATCCTCCTTTTTAACTTATATACCTTTGTAAATATCAAGAGGACTTTTTGGGTGAAGGGTTAGGCTTGGGTTAAAGGTATGTGGTTGGGTTAGTGGTTAGTAGAAAAAGGGCGAAAAGCGTAACAAGCGTCGGTTTTCGTAAGACTTTCTATTTTTCAACATTTATTTTTATGAAGCTATTTTTCAAACAAAGTCATTTTTGATAAACTTGTTTGTTTATTTGCTTTTGCTTCATAATCAACTATTTTTTTTTTTTTTTGAAAGCCATATGAGAAACCGAGCTAGTTACTAAAATAAAGGGTTAAAAATGAAAAAAAGGTTTTGGTGGGTAAAATGGTGTTTGTTTGGGTTATGAAATGAAAAGGTTTAGGCTCAAAGGGGCTAACTAGGGGGATTTTGGGTAGGTGGTAAAAAAAAGAAAAATAATGATGTAGAAATAAAAAGGGTTAGTCCTAATGCCTCTGTCATTTACTTACTCGGGTTTAAGTTGGTAAGGACTGGGAATGTATCGTCATGGCAAGTTCTAGAGTCGTAAGAACCAAGCGGCTATTCACACAAGAAACGAAAAATGAGCATTTAGTTTAATGATATGTAATTGTATGCTCAATAAAGGCTCAAAACTCACTTTTGTGGGAATGGGTTTTTATGTGATCAAGTATATATAATCAAATTTTAACTAAGCTTGTCATGCCTTTTCATAATTTTCTTATGTTGGTTCTTTTTATCACGACGCTATCGGTTGTAAATTCGTAAAAATATAACCTTTTTAGAACTTGAAATTCCCAAGTTAAACCTAGACAAGTAAAAAAAATGAAATTTTTTTTGAAAAAATTTGGGGTGATTAGCAGTTCCAATAGAGTTTTGTGTAAGGCTTGTATTTAGGACTTGCAAGATTCAAGGTGTTAGCATCCCCCCCCCCCCCCACTTAAATTACACATTGTCCTCAATGTGTCCCAAAAATAAATTTTTAGGTTAATTGAATGCGTAAAATGTGTAAAAAGCAAGAATTTGGTGTTACTGGACACGGCCCCGTGCCTGGTGGGCACGACCCCGTGTTCAGGTGCCAGTAACGAAAACTTACAGAAGGTGGACACGGGGGCGTGTTGGGTGGACACGTCCCTGTGTCTGTCAAGGTCTGCAGAATTAAAACAAACAGCAGGTTCAGGGGAGTGGGCACGGGGGCGTGTTGGTTAGACACGGCCCCGTGTGGACAATCTGCAAGGTTGAAAAACAGGTTTCTTTCTTCGGTTTTCCTATCCCGGCTTTAGTAGTACTAATGCTTAGTACTCTAAGCCTCGTTTGTACCTGCTTAATCAATAAACACCAAACCACACCATAGCAAACATCCTAATTTTACTAAATTCAACATCCATGTCAAAGTTAAAAGGAAAATAAATGCAGAAAAATAAAAGAAGTTAGGGAAAGTAAATTGTTCAACACTTGGCACACAGGCCTCAAATTGTTCAAGATTAGAAAAGGTTAACCTGGGAAATCATCATCCAACCGCTTCTTCCTCCGCTCCTCCCGCCTAATCCATGTCCTCATCATCATCATCATCATCATCATCGTCATCCCCTCCATAGCCCGCAATGTGGTCCCGGATATTGCCGATATCATCTTGGATATCGGATATGTTTCTCTCGATAGCTCCAACCCGGTGGTACGTGTTGCTTGCCATATTGTAGGGGTTCCTGGTGCACATGAGGTTTTCCTGCAACAAATCATGCAAACTTTGAAAGTTATGAAAACCGCCTCCTGAGGAGGAGGATTGGCCCGGATCACCACGGGGCTGGTATTGATACTGATGATGTTGTGGAGCGTGGAGGACAAGTGCTTCTTGCGGGTTCCATGCATGACCTTGCATCCTTTGAAAGCTTATCGTCTCGTCTTCAGCCTCATAAATTAGGTTCATTGATCGGCAAATGTGTATATCCACCATACCCGACCATGGGCTCCTTTCAAACGACCTTGGTATGCGGGTGAAGTGCCTGAAGAGACGGTACACCCATCCCCCAAAGAAGATAGAGGTCGGTGCAATAGCAAGGCGATTATGATGCATGTTTCGGAGCATGAGGAACGGAACATCGAGCGGCCTGCGGTTGTGGATGAAGTGGAGGACAACCAAATCTCTTAACCCAACGACGCCACCGCTATCGTGTCTTTGACTAAGAGAGTAGCCGAGGAGCCTATGGATGTATCTGTAGAGCGGATCCCTCAACTTTGTACTCTTCATGCTGCTCGGATTGTAATACCTTCACCAATCTGAGCCCACGCAGCTTGGCGATCGTTTTCGTCGATCTCTCTCATCCCTCCGGTATTTTCCTCGTTTCCCGCATCCTCTTCCGCATACAACCCGACAATCGATCCAAATTATGCCATAGAGATCGAATACCTAGTTCCGCCACATCGGAACGCTACCCCATCATTGTCGAATGGGTCCCACCTTGCGTTGAATGTGAAGGTGCTATAGAATTCCAAAGTGCATTCGTGGACGGAATGGAGTCGAGTTGTCAAAGCGACTCTTAGTGGTCCCGTGACAATGTTGTTGAAACGGTCGATTTGATTCACCATAGTTAATAGTTCCGTGCATGCTTGCCTCAGGTATTCCTCCGGCCTTGTTTGAAGTATCTCGTATCTAGCCCTAGCATCGAGCTCATTGGCGTTAAATCTTGTGAACTTCCTTGCCATCTGAAAGAATACACCAAAAGTTAGCACGAAACAGGAGTATTTTCGGACAAAACTGCAAACAGTGGGCTGGACACGACCCCGTGTTCAGCGGACACGGCCCCGTGTCCAGGCGTCTGTTACTCAAAAATTCCATTTTTCGACCCGGTTTCGAAAACTTGAAAATTTTTGGTCCAATAGGTGCGGTTTCCCCCGAAAATGAAACCCTAAGTGCCGTTTTTCCCAAAATAACCCGTTTACCCATTCAATTTTATCTTTTTCGGTTCAAGAACAAGGGTTTGGGGTTTTTATGAGAAATCGGGTGAATCTATGAACAATATAAGTGGATTTACTTTCCATAACACTAATCTAACTAAATGCAAACAGATCTAAACAAAAATTTGAGGTTCGATCCGGATGAACTTCAAGAACCCTAGATTTTTCCCCAAATTTTTGGTGTTTTAACTACATGCAAGTAACTAATCTAACTACTAAAAGTGATAGAATCATACCTTGATGTTGTTAGAGTGATAGGAGACGTCGAAAATATGCGAAAAATCGCCTGGAACCAGAGCTTTTTCGAGGAAACGGGGCGTGTGGAATGTTGTAACTGTTATGAAAAAGGGGTTTTATCCCGTCTGCAGCGCGAACACGGCCCCGTGCCGAGCAGAGTTTTGAAATTTTTTTTTTTTTTTTAGTGCTCGTGTGAGTGCCCTTGTTTCCTATAAGCTTTGGTTAGAAAACTTACCGCTTTAGATGTCGTCCCAATCGTTCGTAACTTACCAGGTATGATGTTGGTTTCATTCTTCAATCGTTTGAAGCGAGATCTCCTCCTCTTCATCCTCAATGAATCCTTTATAGAGTTTCAGTCGTTGGCCATTAACTTTGAATGGAGGCCCATTCCGAGATTTAATTTCTACTGCACCGTGTGGGAAAATATGGGTGATGGAAAAAGGTCCTGACCACCTAGACTTTAATTTGCCAGGAAACAATCGAAGTCGTGAATTAAACAAAAGAACTAGATCTCCTACTCGAAATTCATTGGGTTTAATATGTTTGTCATGCAAATTTTCCATTCTTTCCTTATAAATTTCGGAGTTTGAGTATGCAAAATTCCTAAGCTCGTCTAATTCATTTAATTGACAAAATCGATTTTTACCAGCAAACTCTAGATCTAAGTTTACATTTTTAATTGCCCAGTAGGCTTTGTGTGCAATTTCTACTGGTAAGTGACAACTTTTTCCATAGACTAGCTTATATGGGGTTGTACCTATTGTTGTTTTATAAGCAGTTCGAAAAGCCCATAAAGCATCATCTAATTTATCTGCCCATTCCTTTTTATTTATCCCTACGGTTTTTTCGAGTATTCGTTTTAAACCTCTATTAGTCACTTCGGCTTGTCCGTTTGTTTGAGGGTGTTATGCTGTTGAGACCCGGTGATAGACCCCATATCTTGTTAAAAAAATTTCAAGTTGATGGTTGCAAAAATGGGTACCTCTATCACTTATTAATGCTTTAGGTGTGCCAAAACGAGAGAATAGTTTTTTCAGAAATCTTACCACGACTCTTCCATCATTCGTTGGAAGTGCCTCGGCCTCGGCCCATTTAGACAAGTAATCTACTGCCACAAGTATATATTTGTTTCCTTTCGACGGCGGGAAAGGTCCCATAAAGTCGAGTCCCCATACATCGAAAATTTCGCAAACAAGAATGCCATTTTGTGGCATTTCGTTTTTGGAAGAAATATTACCTGTTCTTTGCCAAGCATCACATGTTTTGACAAGACTTTGGGCATCTTTGTAAATGGTTGGCCAATAAAATCCTGAATCAAATACCTTTCGTGCGGTACTAGCGGCACCATGATGCCCTCCGTATGGACCTTCATGACAATGGCGGAGAATTCTTCGTGCTTCGCTACCATGTACGCATCGTCGAACGACTTGGTCGGCACACATTTTGAAAAGATATGGATCTTCCCAAAAATAGTGTTTCACATTGGCAAAGAATTTTTTTCTTTGATGATGTGGCCAAACTTTTGCGACTATACCGCTAGCTAGGTAGTTAGCATAGTCGGCGTACCATGGTTCTTCCTTATATTCCACCATTTCCAGGGACTCAGGTGGAAATTTTTCGTTGATTTGCTCGTCCCTGGTTGCCTCCAAAGCTGGGTCTTCTAAGCGCGAAAGATGATCTGCAGCGGTATTTTCTGCTCCTCTTTTATCTTTGATTTCAATATCAAATTCTTGGAGGAGTAGAATCCACCGAATCAAACGTGGTTTTGCGTCTTGCTTTTTGAAGAGATATTGAATGGCTGCATGATCTGTATAGACTATAGTTTTAGAAAGAACAAGGTAAGAACGAAATTTATCAAAAGCAAATACCACAGCTAGTAATTCCTTTTCAGTTGTTGTGTAATTTTCTTGTGCATCATTCAGTGTTTTACTAGCATAATAAATTGGGTGGAAATGCTTTTCTTTAGGGCTAGAAATGCTTGATTGAAAATAACCTGAAAAACCATCCAAGAAAGTTGTCTTTTCTTGGTCTTCGGGTGCTATCGGGATTTGAAAATAACCTGAAAAACCATCCAAGAAACAGTAAAATTTATGACCGGATAATCTTTCTAACATTTGATCAATGAAGGGTAAAGGAAAGTGATCTTTTCTTGTTGCTTCATTTAATCGTCTATAATCTATACATACTCTCCATCCTGTGACGGTTCTCGTTGGTATTAATTCATTTTTTCCGTTAGTTATTACCGTCATACCTCCTTTCTTTGGAACTACTTGGACGGGACTTACCCAAGGGCTATCGGAGATAGGATAAATAAGTCCGGCGTCAAGTAATTTGATGACTTCGTTTTTAACCACTTCTTGAACATTTGGATTTACTCGACGTTGTGGTTGTATTACCGATTTGTAGTCATCATTCATTAAAATTTTGTGTGTGCACATGGAAGGGCTAATTCCTTTTATGTCTACAAGTTTCCAAGCGATCGCGTTTTTGTGTTTTCTCAAAAGACTAATTAATTTTTCTTTTTCTAAGCTATCTAATTTAGATGAAATAATTACAGGTAAGTTACCATCTTTGTCTAGAAAAGCATATTCCAAACCTTTTGGAAGTTCTTTGAGCTCAAGTGGTGGGTCTTTAGGAGACTCCTTATTTTGCTCATTTTGATCAAGAACTTTAAAAGTTTGTTCTATGGCGACCTCTTCTTCAACAAAGTGGTCAATCTCTTCACTTGTATCGGGTGGTTCATCTTCATCTTCAATTAGGGGGTCATTATTGCCGAATGGATATTTCATTGACCGCTCAAGATCGACACTTCTTTTAAATGCCCCTAATTGAAGAGGTAGATTGTTGAACTTCCGGTTTTTCAAAGCTTCGTGAGTTTTTACAAATGGTCGTCCCAACACTAGAGGAGCGTCATCGAGGATGACAAAGTCGGTTGGGATTACCATTTGATTTGTTTGAACCAATACATCCTCAACTACACCGATTGATTTTATTACTTTCCGATTGGATAGAAAAATGGGTATTTGAAGTGGAGAAAAATCACTAATACTTAATTTTTCGAAAATGTAGTTAGGCATTATGTTAACACAAAGATCTTTATCGATTGTGACATTACTAATAAATGAATTTTGAAAGAAACATGGAACCGGTGTAATGTTAATTTCAAATGGGTCTTCTTTTATTAGCAAGGTTTGATCATTAGTTAACTTAACACTTACCGTTTCGTCAATTTTAGTGTTAGTATTTAACTCTTTTAAAAACTTAGCATGAGTGGGTACCAAACAATGATTTTCAAAAGAAGGTGACAAGAGATTAATTTCTTCAAAATTAGACTCTTCTTGGATTTTAACGTTGTCGGACTCACCTTTTTCGTTGTTTAACTCATGTGTCGGCTTTTCACTTATTTGTTCTTCCATTTTTTTACTTTCGGTTATCTCTTCCTTTTTTAATTCTTCTCTTGCGCGGGACTCCTCTTCCCTTGCGCGAGATTCTTTTATATGGCGCTCGATAACTCTAATGTGTTCTAATATCCTATCGGTCACTTCGGTTATAGAAAAAGAATCGGGATTTTCAAAGCTTGAATCCGGTTGTTCGATCTTTTGTTCCTCATAATACCCATATGAATTAGATGGTTCACACCATTGTTCTTCATTGTAAGTATATGATGGATAAGGGTCGTAATTTTGTTCTTCATAATACTCATATGAGGTGGGTTGTTCACGCCATGGTTCCTCATAATAAGCATATGAAGGTGGTGGCTCATATCTTGGTTCCTCAAAGTACGAGTAAGAAGACTCATACCTTGGTTCATCAAAATATGAGTATGAGGGATGAGGTTCATACCTTTGGTCTTCATAGGATGTGTATGAAGTTAATGGCTCGTACCTAGGCTCCTCATAGTAGGTGTATGAATTGGATGGTTGATATGAGTGATTATTTTGAACCGAGTGTGGGTTACAACAATTAGTGCAACAATTACTCCTATAATCATCCTCCTCATAGGTGTAGTTGTAACCTCCTGAGTATTGATCCATGAGAATCACTCAGCAGACCACAACCAAGTCTCGAGATCAGAAAACAAAAATAAAAACGGAACAGAGGCTGGACACGGCCCCGTGTTCAGTGGACACAGCCCCGTGTTCAGGGCCTGTATCTGGGCGTTTTAATTAAATTTACTGATTTCGTTGAGCACGGGGTGTGTTCAGTGAGCACGGCCCGTGTTCAAGCTACTGTTACTGGGTTTTTTATGAAAATGTGCAGCACGGCCCCGTGTTCAGTGAGCACGGCCCGTGTTCAGGTTACAGTAAATGCAAAACTAAACTAAAATGCAGAAAAAAGTGCGCGCGTTTTAAAAAAGGTTTTGAAAAACTGATTAGGCCGTTGATTTTAAGCTTTCTTAAAATCCTTGTGTCTCCGGCAACGGCGCCAAAAACTTGATGTGCGTGAAGTGTTATATATATTAGGTGTATATTTTAAGCCCCTTTAACACTTTTTTAGTCAAGTTTTAAATTTATAAAACACGATATTTACTAACACTAGACACACATATGGGCAAGTGCACCCATCGTGAGCGTAGTATAGTGTTGGTAAGATACCGAGGTCGTCCAAGGACACAAGAGCTTTTAGTACCGGTTTATCCTCAACGTCTAATCAAATCAAAAAGTTTAGAAAAATGTTTTAAGCTAAGAAAAATAAAAACTAACTAAAAATGCTGAAAAAAAAATAAAAGAAAAAACAGATAGACAAGATGAATCACTTGGTTTCGACTCGTATCTAGTGTAACCTTTGATTATTTCCGCACTTTTGCATTTTTTAAGAGATTATCTTAGTTATTGTAGTAGGCCCCTCTTTTGAAGGTGACGTTACCCTCACCCCAGTAGTTTGAGTCAGCAAGGATACAATCCTAAAAGGGTGGATTATTGAAAGATAATTAATTAAGTTATTAATGCAAATTATGGTAGGCCCCTCTTTTGGAGGTGACGTTACCCTCGACTAAGTAGTCTGAGTCAGCAGGGATACAGTCCTAAGTAGCCCGGTTATAGTATTAATAGTAGTTAACTTATGAGAGGATCAAAGAGTTTGGACCCCCGCCATCCAATACCGTTAAGTATTGAAGGAGGTCCTACTAAATTTGACCCAGGTCCATTGCAGGACCTCTAAACGCTGAACAATGGCAAGACCTTTACCAAACCGTTCCCTTAACCCCCGACCAGGTAGCCAACATACCTCCATATAGACCGTGGAGATATGAATGGTGAAAATCTTTTATTTTATATAGACAGTAAAATAATGTCAAGACACCACGGACAAACGATAAGGAAAGATCACCTTCAACATAAGAAACTAGTTATTAAAGTCATTAATACAAAACCAAGTAAAAAGTGCGAAAAGATTAAAAATAAAAAGTATTACACTAGACACTTTGTCTTCACCAAGTGATGTGAGAGACTTAGGCAAACATGGCCTTGATTGTCAAGAACTCTTACGATCAATCTTGGATCCTGAGACGACTCACACACTCTATGATGGACAATGGATGATGGTGGTGGATGATGGTGTTATGGTGGTGGTGGTGGGTGGTGGGTGAAGTGTGAGAGAGGTGGTGTGCCAAGGGATGGTTTGAGCTTGAGCCAAGCACTCCTATTTATAGGCTGAACAGAAGCTCGGGCACGGCCCCGTGTCCACATCCTTCTCTTTCTTCATTTAATGCAGCTTGTCTTATTAGTTGACCACGCCCCCGTGTCCGCTGAGCACGACCCCGTGTGCAGAAGAATCTTTGTACTATGAAGATTTGCCTGGATTGTGCGAATCTTATAGTTGACCACGGCCCCGTGGTGGGCAATAGAAGCTTCTACAACTTGGTCTTTTCTGCTGACACTTGGGCACGCCCCCGTGCTGGCTGAGCAAGGGGCGTGTTCAGTCTTCTGTCCTCTTGTTTTGCTTGGGAAGATGCTGTCGTGGGGTCGGGCATGTCACGTCTTGTTCCTTTTCTTGTATTTATGTTAGATTTTGATGTCTTTTTGCTTCTTTTGTTAATTTGAGCTCATTTAATCCTGAAAATACAAAAGAAAGACAAAAGCACACTTTTTCCAACATTAGTACTAAAAAGGGTTAGTTTTATGCCACAATTAATGAAATTTATATGTTGCATTTTGCACACATCAATCAATCACAAATTTCTTGCTTGAAATCAGCCAATCAATATAAGGTATAGCTTCTTGATTAATTTGTAATTATGGGTCTTGATTAAATCACATTTAACATTTTTACGCTGTGTTTAATTTATGCACACAAGTTGTTCGATGAAATGCCAGAGTTTCTAAAGGCACAATATTTTTTGAAATTCTTTGTTGATGATGCTCAGGTAGCGGTTGTCTTTGTTGTTTTTATACTTTCATCATAGTTTTATCTATTTATTTCTGCGACATGTGACTTAATGATAACTGATAAGCTATGTTGCTGACAAAAGTTGGTTGATATATTAGAAAGTAAAAACATGTTGGTTGATGTATTAGAAAGTAAAAAGAAAAAGGATAATCAAATTTTTTTTTTTTTTTTTGAAGAATGTGTTTAATAGGATAATCAATCTAAAGTCGTCTTTCTTAAAGCTCAGTTAAAATGCCATTATTGATGGATATAACAATTTTGAATCTTTATGTATTATTGATGGGTTTTGATGGGCCAAAGTATGGGTTTATTATGACCATCAGTTCCTGCATTTTCATAATTCTTGTATTATTGGTGTTAAAGTATATTGATTTATTGATATAATCTCATGTACTTCATGCAGGTCTGCCATTGAGATTTCTAATGGATTGGCATCTCTAGACTTACTTGCTAATTATATTGAGGTTAATTTTTTGAATTGCTACTTTGTGTGAAATTTTAAAGATTTACGTTCAATTTAAAAATTTTTATTTAGAATTGTTTGTAGGTTCTGAACTCAAAATACGGATGCAATGTTCCTCTGCTTCTGATGAATGATGATAGTACACACGATGAGACTTTGAAGGTAACTTTTTATTTTATTTTCGTTATTCTACATATACATGTGTAATAAAGCTGTGTTTTTTTTTCCTGTCATATAGATTGTGGAGAAACAATCCAACAAAAACATAATCTGTTTAGTCAAGGTTTGGTTTCTTTGAAATCTTTTGATCATTTACAGTAGCTTCTTTTACTATTCTTGTATCTTGTATCTCACAAGGAAACTATGCATGATAGGATCAACATCAAGAGAATGATATCAAAATTGCTTTTGACCAGAGAGAAGCTTTGCTTTCCTTAAAGAAGAGTGGTAAACTTGATGATCTATTATCGCAGGTATCATCTATTGAAATCTTTTCTTTCTGTTAGTTTTTATATTATTATTAAGATTACACGATAACGTCAATATCTTTGCCAGGGTAAAGAGTTCATACCGATTCTGAACTCAGATAATTTAGCTGAAGTTGTGGACCTAAGTATCCTTGTCGCTTTATACTTGTAAAGATTTACAAGTTACCATTCCACGGAGCTGATTTGTACACCTGTGAATAATTAATTCGTTTTTTTAATCCACCTTATTGGATACTTTTTAATTGTTAATTGAATTTTAAAGTTACATTCTTTTAACTCTTTTAGATAGTGGACTTTGAAAGTCGTTTTAAGTCGATTCCAAGCATCATCGATCTTGATATCTTGAAGGTCTCAGGTGATGTTTGGTTCGGAAGTGGTGTCATTCTCAAGGTACCAAATATGCTCCCACATTATATCATTATACTTGATATTGTTAGGTTTATTTGTTAGTTTGGTATCTTATTCTTATACAACGCATTGTTATTAATTTCATAGGGTTAGTTAGCATTAATGCAAGACCAGGCGAAAAAATCGTAATCTCTGATGGAGCTGTACTGGATAACAAGGTACATCTTCAAACTTTCTCCAATCATTTGTTTATAATTTAAGTTTCCTTTTTAGTAACTTTTATGCTACATTTTTAGTCAATCGATGACCAACAAGATCTCTCAGAGTAACAGACCTCCAGCAAAAAAGTTCTTCTATCCTGTGTTACATCGACCGCAATGCAACACATCTAAAAGGTGCCTGCATTCATTTAAAATAAATCCCCTGTTAATCTTCGTTAATCATCTTTATCTACTTTTTTTTAGCATTTGAACCTTTTGTTGTTATGATTTGGTGTTTGTGATTTGTGATTTTCAGTAAACTGTATGGTCGATTTAGGAATTTGATTAAACTATTGTTTGCTTTTATAGGTGGTACCTAACTGGTTAAATGGATAGGATTTTATACGGACGAGAACTTTAATTGATTGATATTTTGGTAATAATAGTCCAATATGAGGGAATCTTGACCGTTTATTCTCTTGTAATAGTTAACAATCTGGATTGTGACAGGTGAGGGACAAGTGCTTTCAATGATTTGTATTTTACTGGTCTACAATATATGTATGATATTAGGATTATGTGCCAAAAGCCAATAGTTTTCGACAATTTCAGTGCAAGGACTTCAGGCAAGGCGTGGCAAGGCGCAAGGAAAAAGCCTTGCTGTCGTTTAGGCGCTCTAACATGCTTGAGGCAATAAAGGAGTGTGTACAGGTGTAATTCATTATACACTGAATCTCGACTTTCATTTGTTTGTAATTGTCGTGAGATATTCTGAACTCATTTTTTGTATGTTTCGGATTTGTAGGCCCCTTTTAGATGAAAGCCAAGTTAGAAGCATTGTGGAAGAGCTAAAACAGGCGATGACAGCCAGCGCAGAGAGAAGAAACGAAAGAGCCGAACGAGTCAAAGCAGAGGATGGAAGACCTACTAAACTTGGACGTAACTCCTTACATCGATAAGATCATCGCTGAATACATCTGGTAAGTTTTTCCATTAAAAATTTAATAGAAAAAGGATCGGTTCTTCTGGGACAGACGTTTGCAGCAAATCAAGGGTATGTTAGCTTTTGACGCTTTGATTATAGATAATAATAATCTAAACTATATTTTTGTTGAAAGAAAAAATGTTTTTTTTTTATTTTTTTTATTTCTTTTGTAGATACTCTCGAAACCAATTGAGTATCCTTCTAAGCTTCCAAAGTGGAACTACGATGGATCAAGTACCGGACAAAAAGAAAAGAGTATTAAAAATGGAAGAGAGTTGATTCAGTCAAAAGGACATTATTGCAGCAAAGTTAGATGAATGGAAATTACCACAGCTAATACACTCTCATCTTTTGCAGGAACCACTGGAACTGGATGCATCAGGGACTCGTGGTACTACATCTACAGAGGACGTGAAGATTTCTCTGCAAAATGTTTTGGACATAACAGCCGATTGGACTCAAGGCGAAAGACAGATGTTGAGAAATAAGGTAATTTGAGCATGTAAAAAGAAAATTTCTTACTTATGGAGATGTTTTCTCATCATACAACAAATAATCATCATACATGCGGTATGATAATGTTTTTCAGGTGCCTGTAACTGTCCTGAAAACGCCATTCTGTGATGGATTGCTGAAACATGTTGCTGAAGAAGTTTTGCAGTTTGCAAAGGTGATTGTAAAATTCTGATTGATACCTTCAAGTCATGTTGGTGAATCCGTTTGTAGTTTTTTTTTTTTAATAACAAACAACGTTTATTCAGGATGGCCTGGAGAGAAGAGGATATAAAGAAATAGGGTTCTTAAATGAAGTAGCAGAGGTGGTTAGAACATGTGAATCATACTTCTTATTTCTTTTCTTTTCTGTTTTGACTATCATAAATAAGTAACACGTTAAACATCTTTACAATAATCAGTATTAAGGTAGCGTTTGGTGATGAGGCTTCGCGTCGAAAGCTAACTGATGGTCCGTTTGGAGATGCTTTGAAGACTGCTCAGGCAATGCTTTTGTTGATTTAGGAGTTTGGATGCTGCTTCATCAGTTTGTGTTTCGGAATATGATGATTTGTAGTTTCGGCTTTTGGATCTTGCCTGATCAGTTTAGAGGGTTATGTTATTGCTCTGTTTTGAACTTTTTTTTTTTTTTTATTGTGTGATATTGTACTATGTAAATTGATTAAGGTAGTGTTTGGTTTGTTCTTAAGTTAGAATCAGTTATCAGTTTTGATGATGAAATAACGACAAATGAACAGTGACTTTTATCATATGTTTTAATCATATATACGTTACGATAAATGAATAGGGACTTTTTAAAACAATTTTGGCAGATTACAATTACACATCTATTTAACGCCAAACATCTGTTTATGGCTAAACATCTGTTTAAGGTCAAACATCTGTTTAAGGCCAAACATCTGATTAAGGTCAAACATATGTTTAAGACCAAACATCTGTTTAAGCCTGAACAGATGTTTAAGTTAACCAGATCCACTGTCTTCTCATATTATAGCACTTTTTTCCTCTTCAAAACACTGTTCAACCTAACATGTGTTTCCATCCAACTGTTGACCAAAAGTTAAACAGATGTTCAAACCACTGATTGAGTTATTCAAGCGTCTGTTGAATGCTAAATGAGATGTTGACCAAAAGTCAAACAGATGTTCACCAACAGTCAAACAGATGTTGACCAAAAGTCAAACAGGTAGGGCAGGGGTTTTGAAATTAAATATATAATCATTCATTGACTAATAAAATGTGCTATGCATGGTTTTCTAAGAAACGACCCGTGTTTGCACACGGGTCTTACCGCTAGTTTGAGTAAAAGAGACTGACTCACTTTGCAAAATTAGGGTTTTTAGTTATTGCCTCCTGGTTTAAGCTTGAATTCCTAGCTAAAAACACAATGCAACACGTATTAGTACACTTGAATGGCTTGTTATGACTTAATGTGACTTTGTGTAATCTAAAATGACTCACTATAACACAGCAATACCTAGTATTGGTAAATTGGTGGACTTACAGTAAAACATAGGTTATTAACACCTCAATGGTTTGTTGTGGACTAATGAGACATTGCGTAACCTATAAAAACTCACTAACACATGACAAAGCCCTTTAATAGTAAGATCACCACCAACTTTGAAGAACTTTGGCACCATAACATAAAACAATAAAACCTAATTAGGTGATACAACATGTATTTCTATTTGTTTATCTCTGATGATGGTAGTTTGGCTAATTACGTTGTTTGTTTGAATGTGTGCCTATGGAGTCCTTTGGAAACATGTGCAGATTGGTATGGTATGGCATTGTGTATATGTTTGGGACTTCTATGTCTGTTGAACTACCATTGGGGCTTGTAGGACTTATCATTTTTTAACAGTTAACAGAATCAATTCCGAGCATTCTTGGGGCACCCACTGGACAAACGGAGTACTCCGAGAGTAACCTGAGTCCACTATCAATTCTAGAGAAAACCCGGTAACCCACCCGCCTGTAAGCACGACTTGTCATGCTTGATCATTTTTAACCTAATGAGACCACGTTTGACCTAATGTGAAATGTTGACTTTTTAATTCTTCCCAACACATATCAACTAAAATTCTATGCTACAAAATTCCATACTAAACAACACAATTTAATTTTCATACTTAAAAGAACTTTGGATGATTTTTTTTTTTTTTCATGTTAAAAGAGAATATAAGGGATGGATAGTTCGAATAGTTGACTTGTATGTCAATTATGAATAAAGACTTCTTTTCTAAACATAATATTTTGTTGGGGAAAATAAATATGGGGCTGCTATACATTGTTTTAACTAATTTACATTAAAACCATGCCATTTTAATTACTTTATCTTGTAACTATAACTAAAAAAGTTAATCATTAAAACTAAGGGGTTGTTTGTTTAGCTATTAATTAGACTCTTAATGGTTCAGACCTCTTTAAAACTAAGTGGTTGTTTGTTTAGCTCTTAATAAGCTTTTAATGATTAAGACTTCTTATCTGAATTGGTCAGACATTTATCTCTGATCGGTTAAGCATTATAATGATTCATCTTACTAGTTCAGCACTTAACCATTCAAAAGTTGTCAAACAACCCCTATTCTTTGAAATTGAATTGTAGTGAAAGGACAAAGGATCAAAAATCAAAGCCTATAATGGCTACTTTCGAATGAAACAGTAGAAAACATTTAATTGCAAACTTTGTATATTTTTGTTATTTAGAAATTTATCAATTTTGTATATTTTTGTTATTTAGAAATGTATCAATTAATCTGCGTTCCTGCTCACCTTCGAACTAATTTAAGGTTTGCATTTTTAATTGTTCATGGTTCTTCACGACCAAGCATGATATCAAATTGTGAGAGAAAGAAACAAATATTAACGAAATTGATGGGATTCATGCAGGGGCAGGGGCGATGCTTTGAAGGGGCCGGGAGGGGCGCCCAACCCCCCGAACTTTTCGGCCAATAGTGTTATATATGTAGTTTTCGTATAGAAATTTTTGGATATATACGTTTTCAACCCCCAGGTTCTATAGAAATTTTTGGGTATATACGTTTTCGACCCCCCTGTAAAAAATTTCAAGCTTCGCCACTGGATTCATGGAGATTTAGTTTCTCAAAATAAAAATAATTCAGTTTTTTTTATTTTATTTGTAATCAAAACTACGTCGTTTTAATGAGTTTCACATCTAATATCAGATGTGTAACAGTCGCATATTCACATTTCTCTATTTGGTTACTAGAATTTAAAAGAATGTTAAAGTTGCACTATTATTTTATCTATTTAAAAAAAGTCTTCTTGTATAAAGTCTACTTGTATTTAATTGATTAGAACATAGAATTGGCTTTTGAGTGAATTATTAAGGGGTTAGAACCTTAAAAGGCACTACCTACATAAAAGGGAAATACTTTGTTGAAAACTTGTTACACTTTTATCTTTATACTTATTAGTGGTTCTTTTCTATTCATAACTACAAAAGAAATTATCATATATCAACTAAGAGTAACTCAAAAAATATATATTGTTGTTTTTATTTATTTTCAATATATGTTGCTATCATTGATACAAATACAAATTTAAGTTGTTGATTCAAATGACTGGATTGAATTTTAACAAACTCCAAGTCAATAATTAAAACCAGAAAAAAAAATTGAAAAAGAGCTACTTGTAGGTTAGATATTTATTACTTATGGGTCATGCCTAGTAGCATTTTAGGGTGAGATAATATTTTGAGACCAATAGGTCCTAGTTTAATTCTTGCAAAATATTTTTTTTCCTATATTTATTGGGTTTCCTCCTGAATTGATGTATAGGCATTATGCCTAGTGGGGCATCTTGGGGGTGGGATAAGGCTTTGAGACCAATAGGTCATGTGTTCGATTCCCACAAGGGGGTTTTCCCATTTTTATTGGGTTTTTTCTCCTGAATTTGTGTATATGCATTATGCCTAGTGGAGATGGATATGATTGGGTGGTTTCATTTGTGGCACGATAATACTCCAGTGGTGCGTTAGTGATCCAAATTTGTCGTTTAAAAATAAAATTTATTACTTATGGAAAGAGATTGTTAAATGATTTGATTTGAAAGAAAGGGGACAAGAGGGGAGTTGTTACTAAACATAGCATATGATTCCACATGATTTAATAGAAGTCTAATCTAATCAAAAAGTGGATCAAATCTCTTTACAAGATTTCTCTGTCCAAAAAAACAAGCCCCAATTGTTTCCAAAAACAAAACATAAGACATATTTACACCAACAACCCAAGTACCCACTTTAAAAGTAATGAAATATCACCAAACAAAGTTAAATGCAATCCTTCCACTAAAATCTGAAAAATCAACTCTTTTTTTTATGAAAGATGCATGTATATCTAGAAAAGATCAACTATTCATCATCTGACTCAAAAAAAACATAAATCACATTTTTAAGTCTGCTACCCTGACTATGGTTTTTACTGAATGTACTCGTCTTTCCTAAAAATGTGTTTTATGTTTTTAGGCATTTTGTATACTGATTGAGTGATTGATTAGTCTAGATGTTACTGTGTAACGTTATCAAGAGTCGAAAAGGATAGAATTTTCTACGGTTGGTCAAGTGATCATTTAGATAGTTTGTTCCATAAAGTGAGCATTTACTAGGGTTGTTTAGAAATCCTTAAACCGATTGAAGCATACAAAGCGAGCTAAATCAACTGATCCGGTTGGGTTAGGAGCGATACGCTTCTTTTTGCTGTTTGAAAAATTAGGTTCAACCATTCAGCCTATTGTTTTGGAACCGATCGGGTGATCAAATAGGTGTAAAGTCATCTATCCTATTAACATTTTAATTTATTTTTCACATATACGAGTATATATATATATAACTAAAATAAAAGGAAAAAAATCAAAGAATCTATATAATCTTAATAGAAAATAAAAATTAAATATACATATATGAATTTAACAACTATAGTACATTAATGGTTAACAACAATAGAACATTAATAAAACCAATTTCCTGACCTTTCAAAGATTTTGAAAACAAAAATTGTATGATTCCTAGTTCTAGAAAATACCGGCCCAAATCGTTAAAACCGAACCGTTCTGGCCAGTTCACGGTCCTATTCGGTCCAGATATCCCGTCAAAATCAACCGATCAGGACCGTGAACATCTCTAGCATTTACATGATTTTACCTTTGAAGTAGTGGATTGTTCCAACAGGTAGCATGAGAAAAAAAAATATATGCACACCCGAGTACAAAAACTCGGCATATCTAAGCTTGGTTTATTATTTGTAGGCTAGATTCAAATGACCTCAAGATTTTGCATTGAACACTAAAACTAAAACTACATCTACAACAATGATTAAAAGCCAAAAAAACAAAACAAACCAAACCAAACCTCAATTATGTTTAAACATAATCATTTCAATATATACAGTGAAGCATGCCAACTAAACTTTAAAACAAAAACATCAATTGCAACTAAAGATCAAAGTTACACTACAAGAACAGGTTTAATAAATCTAATAGTCATGTATATACAACATAGTTTTTCTTGTTCTTGTTAGTAGTTGTACTCGTAAAAAATGTTCTAAGGTAGTTTTGCGACCAAAAATCGTTTTTTAACATGTACAAGAGGTGATATGGCACCTTAGCGGCTTAGTTATAAATTTACTTATATGCCCTTACAATAAAATTAATTACATGTATTAAATGGAGCATTTCTGTTGGTTTAAACTTATTTTTTTGTTCTTATAGAAATTTTCTTCTTATTTGAACCCTCCAATGTATATATAAAAGTACCAGCAGATTTGTAAAACCACTTTGACCAACCTTGTATTTTGCAAAAAAAAAATGCTGATTCTATACATGAATGAGCAAAAAAAAGATTATTTTTACAATCAATTGATGACATAATGTACCTCAAAGCCCCAAATTGTGCAGCAGCAGCAGCCGCTATCACAAGACTACGATGACAATTTGCTATTTTGTCAGCCAGTAAATCAGAATTAAAAAAGTGCAAACCGAGGCGACTAGAGAAAGAATGATGGTGTCCATAGACTTCTTTTTGTTTATTGCCGAGATAATGCTATTAACCTGTAACAAACATAACACCCGTGCATGCAAAAGTGTTGGATGATTTTGGGACTAATAACAAGAAATATACCATGTTTTAGTTGTCTAGTTCAGCTGTAATGTGATGCTTACAGTTGGAAGGCGGCTGCTAACGTTGCTAAGTTTCGAATTAACGCCTCTAAACGTCGAGCGTTGAAATACAAGCGAGCCAAGGGTCTCTTGCGCTTGTGATATCACACCGTCCATCTGCATCAACATGAAATTTTTAGATAAAACAATGAGGTAATCTTATAAACTAACTATATTATATTTTAGAAATAATTGGCAAAAATAAAATAGGGGAATTGGCCTGTAATAATCCCACCTAGACCTTATTGGCCATTAATAATCCCACCTTAGAATATTCCCCCCACCAGTCCCACCCTTTACCTATTTTTCCTACAATGGTCCCCCGTTAAAAAAACTTAACGGAGTTAAGCTTTTTTCCAAATTACAAACAGATTTTTTAGGGCTTTTGATCAGAACGATGATACGAGTACATTGATGTAAAACTTACTTCGAAATGGTGCTCCAAGTGACTTGATTTTGGTTAATTGGAAATTTAAACACCCGAATTGAAGTGTCGTTTTCATCGTTTGGACTCGTATCATCGTTCTAATCAAAAGCCCTAAAAAATCTGTTTGTAATTTGGAAAAAAGCTTAACTCAGTTAAGTTGTTTAACGGAGGACCATTGTAGGAAAAATAGGTGAAAGGTGGGACTGGTGGGGAGAATATTCTGAGGTGGGATTATTAATGGCCAATAAGGTCTAGGTGGGATTATTACAGGCCAAATTCCCAAATAAAAAAGAAGATGCCAAAAAAGAACTGATTTTAAGAACCACAATAATTACACAAGAAATTGTATGTAGATGTTGGCACAATTGATTCAAAAAGGAAAAGACCGAGAACAACCGGTTTTGATCGACACTTTTTTTATAATATCAAAGTACACCCTACAATGAATAAAAAAAACCCTTTAAAATTTTAAATAGACTAGACGGCTAGACCAGCAACCCTATTTTGACTCATAACAGGAAACTAAAACAAACCAAAAAATACTTACCAAATTACAAAAACAATACCAGTTAAAAAAACAAATGCCAAAAGACTTAAAGACCCCTAGACCTAATTCAGAAATTACCAAACCCTAAACAAAAAATAACCGACTCCAAACTTTGACCCGTGACCCACAAACACGATTAGAACCAACATAATAAACGATAAAAATAACTATGTGCATATGGGTGTGTAAAAACAGAGAAAAAAGGATGCTTGGTTCTATTTCTTAATGATCGAAACACATAAATTTAGACATAGTAAACACACCCTTGACCTTGGTTTTAAATGGGACTTGAACCCACAATGAATGAGCCACCAGGTCGAACCCACAACCTTAGAATTGACACTGACAGAAGTCGTCTTGATTTAGATGACTTGGTTTGACCGATGTCTACACCTTCATACATAGAAGTCATCTTAATTCCGACTTCCGAAGAACCAAAGCCAACTAGGTGGAGTCAATTTCTTATAAAATAATAACCGAACCAATCGAGAACAGATGATAAAATCTCAAACACAAGTGACACATTAAAAAGCATTCGCTGTACAGTATCAAACTATAATTTATGGGTAACCGAACAGCAAAAACAAAAACGATTGAACTTTTGTAACATATATCAGAAGCTATCTAACTCCATCAAAAGCCAATAGATTAATCCTAAAACCAAAAATACTAATTATCTTGAAAATAAACTCTAATATATTCAGAAAGTAGTCACCAAAACTAAATATAAATATTGTAAGATATTAAGTTAAAGGAAGGACAAAACAAAAACAAAACCACCCAAACGAAAACATTTTACTAAGAAACCAACTAGAACAAACGAATCAAGTATGGTTTGTCAGTTTTCAGATTTTAGTGTCCACCAATCATTCTATACTTGGTGTGGTATACACATCTAATAGTAAAGAAAAGAATGGTTAGTGCAAGAGGCTTCCAAGTGTAACGAAGAATGGCTGGATCATTGAAAGCCCAAGCCCATGACAGTCATGCGTCGTAGGTTTAGAGTGTCAACGAAACGAGCAGTTTGGGAAGTTGTGGCAAACCATCACGCCGTTTCAACCTCCGTATCGATCGAACATCGTAATGTAATTCTGTATTCAAGTTTCAATCAGATACTTGTTTATTTTTCTATCAATCTTGTCCGTCTACTTTTTCAATTGTGATTACTATACGTAAACATCAAGTCTAAGAGTTCGAAGATCCCTAGGAAGCACAGGTGCAACAGACTTGATTTGACCAATGTCAATATCGATTGGCCTTATACATAGAGGTCAGCTTGATTTTGACAAGCAAAATCGATCAAATTCTGAACTTGAAATCAGTGACTGGTGAGACCAAGAGAGTATCGATTTCGAAGACCTGAATTGACTTAAAAACATGATAAACATAAACTCTAATAAATTCAGAAAGTAATCACCAAAAAATACGACTAGACCCAAACACATCAAGTATCATTTCAGTTTTCAGAACTTTGTGCCCACCCGTATTAGAAAGTCACTCGATATGCTATTTCGAACATTGCTTCTATAAAATCTTTCTTTATCAACTCATTCTCTACTTAAGAGTGGTTTACACATCAGATCATCAGATACTAAAAATGAACGCAGAGCCACAAATCTAAACAAGAATTGTATTCAACGCACCTGTCCCGTACTTCTCATGAGAGTGGCACGCTCCTTAAGAAGAGACTGCTCGTGGGACCCACTGCCCTCTTCTATATCTAATCTCGCTCTGTCAAACTCCCTGAAATCTTCTAGCAGTGATGCATGCTCTCTTTTAGCTCTAAGGCTAGAACGAAGTCGATTGAACTCCTATAATAGTACAGTCAACAAAGCTTAATATTGTCAAGCAACAGATATTAATACAAGTATTTATGATTTAAAAAAAATCCAATGCAATAAATAACAGACGACTATTGTGTATGCCCCTCGTTTACTTAAATGTCTGAAAGTTTGATGCTTTTGTCATTCATGTAAGGCTGCAAATGAACTGAATGTTCAGCGAACAGTTCGTGAACCGTTTGGCGGGAAGTTCGTTTGTGTTCGTTTATTTAAATGAACGAAAACATGAACACATGTCACGTTCGTTTGTTTATGTTCGTAACATTCCGTAACGTGTTCGTTTATGTTCAATACATAGTTATCAAAAGCGTGCGCTTTTGGCGCCTAGGCGTTTTTTCTGGGCGATTCCCAGTAATTGCGCTTTTGCTTCCTAGCAAATTATAGCGCAGCCTAAATCCTAATGATATTTAATATTTTTCTTTATTAATTCGTAATATCCCCTTTTTCTGCAGTATTTATAGGGCTTTTACTAACAAATGATATCATTAAAGATCAAAATCTCATCTAGTAATATTCAGTGCGTATTAATTCGTAAATTCTACTTTTTCTGCAGTACTTATAGGGCTTTTTCTGCAGTATTTTTTTGCTTTCAAGTTTTACTCTCTTATTACTTTAATGAACTTTTTGTTTTCGAATATTAACATGTTGGTTTTGAGTATTTTGTTATCTGAGACTTTTTAAGTGCGACTGTGCGAGTATGAACATTTTGGTTTTGAGTACTTTATTGCTTTAATTAACTTTTTAAATTTTTTTTTATTTGAGTGCGCTTTTTTTTCTCAGGCCCACGCTTTTTTTGCGCCTACCGCCTAGGCCCTAAGCGGAGCGTAAGCGCCTTGAGAGCGCTTCGCGCCTTTGATAAGTATGGTTCAATACTTCAAAATTCACGCTATTAAAATATTAGATTAGTATACTATGGGTGGATCTACGTAATATTTGTGATGAAAGATACTGATTTTATTCAAAATTTATACATGTTCTTTTTCTGCAGTATTTTTTTGCTTTCAAGTTTTACTCTTTTATTACTTTAATGAACTTTTTGTTTTCGAATATTAACATGTTGGTTTTGAGTATTTTGTTATCTAAGACTTTTTAAGTGCGAGTATGAACATTTTGGTTTTGAGTACTTTATTGCTTTAGTGAACTTTTTAATTTTTTTTTATTTAAGTGCGCTTTTTTTCTCAGGCCCACGCTTTTTTTGCGCCTACCGCCTAGGCCCTAAGCGGAGCGTAAGCGCCTTGAGAGCGCTTCGCGCCTTTGATAAGTATGGTTCAATACTTCAAAATTCACGCTAATAAAATATTAGATTAGTATACTATGGGTGGATCTACGTAATATTTGTGATGAAAGATACTGATTTTATTCAAAATTTATACGTTCCTTTTTGTTGTGTTCATTTGTGTTTATGAACGTTTGTTGAGCCCATTTGTGTTCATGAACGTTCGTTTGTCATGAACGCTCATTTGCGTTCGTTACCTAAACTTAACGAACGAACACAAACGAACAAGAACACGTTCATTTCCTTAATAAACAAACACGAACATAAAATCTCGTTCGGTAAGTGTTCATGAACAGTTCTTTAAGATATAATTTCATTAATGAACGTGCGTGTTCGTTCGGTTCATTTGCAACCCTTGAGTCATGGAATTGTGGTATGTTCAAAAAGTCGTATAGTAAACTTAATAAAAGTGTTCACCTATGGATGAAAGAAACAATAAACAACATAGAAATAGAAGTACCTGAGTAAGATCATGATGAATTTCCTGATGACGAGTTAACGTGTGAGAAAATATTTCAGACCCACCAGATGACACCCAAGCTTGCATTTGTGAAATTACTTGATGTAGCCGTTTAAGTAGCTGTTCTATGTTGGACCCAAGATTACCGTCGTTACCATCATCGACTTTTGTAGATACTAGTTTACGATACATATGCATTTGATCATCCAACTCTGCTTCGAGATTCCTTGCCTACATAGATAAAACACATTAAACTAGAGTTCAAGTCAAACTGTAACATACAAAAAGGTCAACATCACACTTAAAATAAATTCAAACTTGTACATAATCCATTAAAGATAATCAAATTAGTGGAAGAGAAAATATGTGGCGGTTTCGTAACCGTCTTATGTATCACATTCAAAGCACCACGTACAAGTGTATTATACGATTCGCACAGTTCTAAACATAGTTCTTGCTCGTGATTTGAACACTCCCTATAGACCATACACACAGAGAGTATACACGCATCTATATGTGTTTATATACATAAAGAAACTCATGATGGATCTATCAAGCCCCCAGAGCATGACATAATCACAAATTGTGAGATTCAAGTATTCAACAGATTAAATAAACTTTATTCTGCTTCAAATCAATCATTGTTAATGCTATTGTTCCAGTCTAGATCCACTCATGGGTGTCTATAAAACCCTAATTTATTTAAGCATTCCCCTTGCCTAACAAAACCTAAAATAAACGATAAAAACTGGCTCTAGGCCTGTAAACGAACCGAACGTTCATGAACTATTTGTGAACTTGTTCGGCAGGAAGTTCGTGTATGTTCGTTTTCGTTTATATAATAAACAAACGAACATGAACACATGTTTTGTTCGTTCAATGTCCATGAATGTCCGTTTATGTTCGTTTATTTAAATTTGTTTATGTTCGTTCGTTCGTTCGAATTTAAATACATAACTACATAAGTAGTTATATTTATTTAAATATTAAACATAAAAGAAACTTTGCAACTACTTATATAAATATAGCTAACTGGTAATTGGCCTTTCTAGTAATAAAATGGGTTTTCCAATGGAATTTATCGTAATTAATCACTAATTTATTTAAAAAAAAATACTTTGTGTTTATTTGTGTTGTTTATTGTTTGTTAAATTATGTTTGTTTAAGTTTGTTTGTTTATGTTCGTAAACTATTCGTTTAGGTTTTAAACGAACGAACATAAACGAACACGCCCATTTTCTTAATAAACAAACATGATAAAAAAAATGTGTTCGATTATATGTTCGTGTTCGTGGTTGGTTAATGTCAATGAACGAACACGAACATGTCTCTGTTCGTGTTCGTTCGGTTTATTTACAGGCCTAACTGGCACCAAAGACGAAGAAAACTATTTCATTTGTTCATCATGAACTGTATTGTTTATTAAGTTAATGATTTTACTACCCAAATATTATTAACTAAAGAAACATCAATATCAACTAAAGAATGTAACAAGTGCATCATCATTTGTATACTACATTAAGCTATAGTACATGTAGTTATAATACGGTTATATAATAGTCTCTTTCTCTTATACTAAATCTAAAATTATTGCGCACAAGTGTTCGGCATCAACGCTTTCCTATTTATAATTATATTTGACCGTAGTATCATACTTACGCAGTAAAAAATATCAAATATACCCAATGAATACTTAAAACTTTATATCAAGTATGTCGGTATACATTCAAGTTGGTCTACGTCGTGTCAGGTCAAATATAATACGTTTTTGTGCTTATTTTTATGTACGTTTTCGGTTGACATAAAATTTGTTCAAAAACGAGTAAAGTCAAATATAATATACGTTTTGATTAGACGGTATAAATTCAAGTAACTTTACGTTTCGAAATGCGTGGTGAGTAAAATTGCTAGTTGGAGATAATCGAGGTAGTGGAAGAGAGAAATGTGGCGTAATTGTCTATCGTATCACATTCAAAGCGCCACGTACAAGTGGATTATGCAGTTCTTGGTTCTGAATTGAACACTCCCAATATATAAAATCTAAAAACCTCAAGGTGGACCTATCTATCAAGCCCACAAGGTATGACATGATGACAAATTGTGAGATTCAACAAGCTTCAATCTGCCTCAAATCAATCATGGTTAATGTGGTTAAAACAGAAGTAGCAATTTCAACACAATATTAACTGTTTCGGTCTATAAAACCCTAATTTATCCAATCATTCCCCTTGCCTAATAAAACCTAAAATTGAAGATAAAAAACTGGCGGTATAACGTCGTCAATCACACAAAACCAAAGATTGAAAGTAGAAAATTGGAAATTTATTTAAGGATGAGGAATAATAGAAAGAAATGAACCTGTTTTCGCAAGGAATCCCAAGAAGTTTGCGAATCCATGAGAAATCGAAAGGAGGGAGGAAACTGGGTTCCTTTCCTCCCGATCGATTCGATTCTTGTTTTCTTTTCAATCGTTTTCAGACCACAGAAAGAAACGCTTGCTTCAAGATGAAGAAGAAAAAGAAAAAAAAAACTATTTCATTTGTTCATCATCAAATGAAATTGTATTGTTTGTATCAAGTTAATGATTTTAATTGTAACTCCGCCGGGGCGCTAAACCAAATATTTCTCAACCAATTAAAATAAAACATTACCAAAGTTTTGCTAGAAAAAAATAAAAAATTGTAATTTGTCAAACCAATAAGCGAGCGCTAACGAATAAAAGTTACATCGAATCAACCAATTAAAACAAAACACAACCATAGGTTTGCTAAAAAAACTAAAACAATGGCAACACTGTAATTTTGAACTGGGGGAAATCGTAATTTTGATTAGGGTAAAATCGTAATTTGTTAAAAGCTATAACGATGACAAGACTGCATCAAAATTGTAATTTTGACATGGGGGCAAAATTGTAATTTTGACTAGAGGTAAAATCATAATTTGTCAAAAGTTACATAGCTGACAAGACTGTAATTATGAATTGGGGGCAGAATTGTAATTTTGAACTTTGAGCAAAATCGTAATTCTGACTTGGGAGTAAAATCGTAATGTGTTCGGACCAATAGAGAACTGTCGAGCACCATTCCTTGACATGGCCTTTAAATATATATAAATATAAATGTCCAATTAACAAGTAAGGTTCTTAGACTGGAGGGTATGGTGATGGAGGATGGGCCGCCACGTCACCCGCCACGTCACCGGAAGTGAGGATGGGCCTAAAGGGGATGGACCAAGAGGGTGGGGGATGAGCCCCTTTATGTATATATATGTATGTATGTATAGGTATATGTGAGAGAAGGAGGCACGGCGAGATCGTCGTGTGGGAGCCGGTTGGGACGAGCCGGGCTGAGGGGGGCGGTGTGGGGACCGGCGCCGGGCCTAAGCCGGCCCCCATACCCTTTAGTTTTATATAGCAAGTAAAGGTCTATGATGAATAATGGATTAAGGTTAGTCTTTGTGTTGAGTCTTTGAAAGTAATTGAAAAAATGGTGTCGAAGTGTTATACAAAATCCCATTTTGTTTGTGAACATTGATCCACATTATTTTGTGTGCGTATGTAAATTTGGGCCAACACCAATTTCGTTTATACAATTTGTTATATGACTACCATCATTTTCTTTCTATTCATACTCTCATATCCTAATGAAGGTTTTAAGACAACGATATAAATTTCACAAATTTAAAAACGATTATATTATATTTTTTTGTTAGGTAAATAACTTTTTGTTATCTTAAAATAAAATTTCCTATATATTAATTAGCAAATTTAAGTTGTGTCTCAAACTCTATTCACTTTTGTAGGGCTAGAGTCACACTTAGCCACTTAGGTGACTCAATGTTTTTTTTTAAATATTGGAGACTCAAAATAGTGTTTTTTTATTATTTTACCCGTATATTATATATAAAAATATACACTTTTAACCGTTAGGTAATATTGTCATGTTTGTTGTATAGGCGTTGGGGCTGACAATTTCTACCCAAATACGATAACACAACACGAACCTATACGAAGTTAGCAGGTTTCGTGTCAATAACAGGTCAACACGTTAAACACCTGTTTAATTTCGTGTCTTAACAGGTTAAATACCTGTTAACTTGTTTAAGACCCGTTAATGACATTTTTATAATTTTAAATAAACAATATATGTTGGGCTCCTAATTTTAAATAAAAAAATACCTGAAACTAAAGTTTATATATTTAATAACAGGTTGTGTTCGTTTCTTAACAGGTTGTATGATACGCCAGTAATTTTTTCGTATCTTAACAGGTTATTTCATGTAACTTGTTTATTATCAGGTTTGTGTTCGTGTTTGAAAAATCTGACACGATAAGATTTCATGTCGTGTTCGTGTTTACCTGTTTCGGGTTCATGTCTTATCGTGTTTGTATCTTAACAGGTCAGGTTGACACGATGCCAGCCCTAATAGGCGTTAACTTTTTTGACAATACTACTATTCACTTTATACTTACAAGTTTATGCTTTATGTGGTTGTACATTATGCTTTACTGGTCATATTTTGTGTAATTTTCCTTTTTCTTCCTTGGACTTGGTTTAAGTTGCAACATGCTTGTGTGGTTAAACATGTTTTTTGCGGTTTAACGATCATGTCGTAACGTGCAGGTCATAAGTCGATTTTTTACAGTTTAACGATCATGTCGTAATGTGCAGGCCATAAGTCCGCTTAGTTATGTTTTCTATCATTTACATTTCATATTTGTTAATCAAGCATGTAGTCTTTAGAAATTAATGAATTTTAAATGTCCCCTTTGCTTTTTAATGATTTGCATACTGTGACATTGCTTAACCATTAGAAACCATTAATCATTATTAATTACCTTCACCTCCTTCTAAGATTTACTAGCTCCTCCACTAGCCACCACCATCATCATCCCTATCAGCATCATCATAACCATGTTTTACACACCACCATCAAACATCAATGTCAATCACCATTGCCATAGTTGCGGAAGCGATAGCTACCACCACAACCATCGTCATCATAACCATGGTTCTAAGCAGGGTCGGCCTAGGGATGCTAAGCCGCACTCCCGGCCAAGGCACGTTTTCCCAGGAGCACTAAACTTATATATAAAACGTTAATCATCGATTAAAGAATAGTTTATATAATTTGTTAGGGCCTAAGGGCCCTTTTTTCTGGCTCGTACAGGGCACTTGAATCCTCTAAACTGGCTACTAAGCACCGTGATCACTATCATAACCACCATCTTTATGACCATGCTATAGTCTCCACTACAATTACTTATGAAAATCAACACCATTGTCACAGCCATGATCATCATCAACCAAACCATGGTCATTTATACTACCAATTCCACCACCACCTTCGTGCGACACGATAACACTTAACAAACCAAGACAACAAGAGAAACAATGATTAAGATTACCAAAACAAAGTAAAAGGTTAAGATTGTTATTAAAACACTAACTGTAATAATTTACAGTACTCAAACTACAAGACCCTTGAGGTATTTGGTTACATAAAACGATCCGAAAAAAAAGACCATCAAACAGGCAACAACTCTTTTTGCCAATTGTGTACACAAGATTTAAACACGAAACCATACTAAATCACAAACAACTCGACTCTCACAAATTACATCCCCTACTTATTTTTCACCATCTTCAACCCCTAAACCGTACAACACACCAGCATACTTCTCCGTGTTCCCATTAAAGTAACCTTCTTTCAACTTCTTAAACGCATGAGAAGTAAGCAAACTATCCGACCCTGCCTGATGACAAACACCGATCCTTTCAACTTCCAAGATCTCCGCAAGCTTGTTCAGTCCACCATGAAGATGGTTACAGAACCTCATCAAATGTTTGATATCATAAATAATCGGAAAATAAATCTTGATCAGATCAAAGAACCCTGTTTGCGATTTAGGCAATTCTTTACGAGTCAACAACTTAAGCAAGTACCCGAAATCATAGCCGCTATGAAAAGTAACCCAACAGATATTATCATTCAACACAACACCAGAAGACATCAAAAGCTCCCCAAACCGATTCGCATCAATACCCATCTCACTATTCTTCTTAAAATCAATCCCACACTGCTTCAACATCTCAATCGAATCATTCGCAAAGATATCTTCATTAACATTAAACTCGCGGAAATTAAACTGCCAAATGCACGGCTTATCAGTGCCGCAAGTCGGTAAATTCCCATCCTCATCAGAAAAAGTGAGACCCAACTGAATCAACTTCAACATATCAACATTATCCTTCAAAGTCACATAATTATAGTCATTAATATTCTTGAAGTGTGCCAATGGACGAAGAACAACACCTGGAAACTCGGTATCCATTGCGATATAAGGGTAATCATCAACAATCTGTCTAATCAAAGCAAACTCTTCCACAAGATTATCATTCCACACCTCTCTAATCTGAACAGAGTCACTTTTTGGCAACACAATAGACATCTTAAAGATTCAATTTTTACTGATGGGTATTCACTTTTTTTCAAGAATTCAACCAGATCTGCAATAATTCACACAACCCAACACAGAAAATGTTTAAAAATCCAATCTTTAACAATACCCAGAAAGGAAAACACATAAAAATCAAATCTTTGTCATTCTTAATCAATTTTTTATCATTCAAATCAAGATTTCTTGAAGATCAAAGAGTAAAGATGAAAAAGAACTTACCTTTATGAAACAGGGTGAGATCTGAGGGCCTAAATTGACAGATCTTGAAGATCTGAATCTGAATTAGTTTGAAATGGATTTGGGTTTTTTAGGGTTTGATATGGGTCAACGGGTATGAACATATAGATGGATCTTGATGAGAGAGAGAGGGGGTGGGATGTATAAGGCTCTTAAATCAACTGAACAGGTAGTGTGAATAGGGAAAGTGACATAAACGGGTGAAACGGTGTCGTTTCGATGTGGTGGTGACTTGGTACCCTAGAGTTGACTGTGTGAGAAAATGATGTGGTGTTTGGAATAATTTTGACTTTGAAAAGTCTAATTTGTTTTTGATGAATGTGTTTGGGTTCTGGAATAAGATTTTCACGATGTTAAGATGCTAACACTAAGATTTTATAAATAATATATTTTGTTTTTTAGTTTGTACTAGTTCTACTCGTAGTTTATTCAACGGTGATACTAACGTGATTTCTTAATGAAAAAATATATGTGTTTAGACAATAGTCTCTTTCAATATGTACATTCTAAGATTGCTTTGTCGTTTTCAAATCATACTATAAACATGATGTTAATCGGCTCGTTAGTTTCTATAAAAGAAGCTTGGGTTTTAGCCTTAAAAATGCATGTTTAGTTTTCTCTATGTGTATTATGGTATGTGTGTTGCAATTTTCTTGAAATTGACTACTTCCCTTGGTTGAATTCGTTTTCTCTCTGTGTAGTATGGTTTTAGTTTCACTTATGTTTTCCAAATGAATTTAGGGAAATTAATTTTTTATAATCATAACTTTGACCTATTGGTCGGAAATAATCCTAATCCAGGAAGTGTTTACAGACAATCCTAACTTTGAAAATATTTTTCTTTAACGATCTCATACTAACTGGATCAAAACCTTGACTTATATGCCACATAAACATACATGTGTTTGTGGTGGAAAGATGTTTTTTACCTTCCACTATTTTTATGGACATCTTGCTTAACATTGGATTTGCCCTTGTTTTTGTTTGTTGCTAGGTTTGCTAATATTGTACATTTGTACTTTAATATTGCATTTCTATTACTAGAATGTTGCTCATGATCTTTTTATTATATACCAACTAGCATTCTAATAATCCATCAATGATGGAAGTTTGAGAAAAAAATTGAGATTTGATTAAAATTCATTAATAATCTCTCACTTTTGGAATCTGCTTTAGACCATGTGTAGTGGTAAATCAAAATAATGCCCCCACCATGGGGCATTATTCGACACGTGTCATCCAAGTCAGCATGGAGCATTATAGCATAAAGTGGTGTAGTGGGGCATTATTCCAATAACGTCCGTATTATTTTTAATAAAAAAAAAGCACACGAAATGTAGCATGTGGGTAAAGTTGTCAGACACACAGGGTAAAGTGATTGGTGGGTCATAAACCTTTTCAGGTTCTTCCTTTTCTCCTCCACTCCCATTGGCTACTTCAATAAACCTTTGACCACTTCCAGCGTTTTAATTAAAAAGCCAAGACCCATATTTTTGAAAAATAACGCCTAATAACGCCCCGTGTAATGAGGGTGGGGGCGTTTTAGGGCGTTTTTTTTTCAATTTTTTTTAAAAATCACGCCCCACTACGGGTGGTCTTAGAGTTATGAACATGTTGACAAGACGAAGAGATTTTTTGCAAAAAGGTGATTTTATGGGTATTTTTTGAATCCATATTGGGTTATGGGTAGTAGTCCGCTGGTCCGACAAGTGGACTTGAACTGAATCAGTTGTTATGACAAGAGAACTTGACCAGCACGTCGTTTTTATGGCAACCCTATACCAACACATCCACGATCGGAAACTCCGACATGAATCGTTGCCAAGTCGTTTTCCCCACCGTAGCCCCCCTCCACTTGATTCGTACCTCATTGGGTGGAGTTGCAGGTTTTTGATTTGCATGTCTAGAGTTCGCTGAAAAAACGCCACAACTTTTTAATGTAATGAAACCCCACCAAGTCGTTGCCAAGTTGTCTTCGCCACAACCTGAAAATCGTCTTTTAGAAACCATCATCTTGGTTGCTTGTCATGGTCGCTTGAACTCCAACGAAAATGGGTCTCATCCGCTAGACCCAACATTGGATTCAGTTTAGCTTTTCCAAGTCCGCTTGTTGGACTAGCGGACTACTCATAAACCAATATCGATTCAAACAAAAACCCAAAAACCAAATCCATATTGATCGATCCATCATTTTGCGAAAAAAATCCAAAATGAATGATACTTCTTAAAAGCTTGACTAGATGAATGATGCTTCTTTTTTTCTAACTATGCTAGTGGTGGGACATTGTTTTTGTCATGTTCATTACAGGTTTTATTATTTCTTGATTTGATTTAAAGCAACACAATGCACTAATAGATCAATAGACTGATAAAATCAACCATAATACTAAGGACAAATTTTGTCCTTGGCACCCTGATGCAGTGCTATGTTATTTTGTAAATATATAAAATGAAGTCTTGTAGTCATATGTTCTTAGAGTTATCCATATGTTATGCTCAAAATTGTATCTAATAGAAGCGATTTGTGAGTGATAAGACCCACTTCTTCCAATCTTTTGCATCTTGGGGAAGGAGGGATCAAGCCATGGACATCCTTGAGAACCCCAAACAACCTTTCACCCTTTAAAAGACGCCATGAAATAACTTTCACGTTCATCCTTGAAGCGTCACACTTTACTAATAAAAAACAACTATCTGGTTTACGGGTACATTTAGAGAGGTATTCCATGAAATTGTGTATTATCTAAGCGTTTGAAAAATATTTGGTGTGAGAAATAACTAGCATTACCTTATTTTTATTTTATCATTATATCCTTAAAGGGTATTTTGGTCAATACACAAAAAATAACAAATGTTATGATGGTGTTAGTGAGATGGACTGAAATGCCAAAAATAACAAACCACAGGATCTATCAGAAAAAAAAAGTAACAGTTATGATCAACATCAACCCAAATCAATCTAAAAAAACAACTTATTGATTATGGGTTGTTTTGGAAAATTGTTTAGCATGTTGTGCTTTATTGATGAGGCGTTGGAGAAGAAGATTGAATATAATCAGATACACCATCATGGATTCATGTGACGTATGGTTATAGATGTAAATATTTTCTAAAATAATTACAAACGAATTATTTAACATGCAAAAGGGGATTCATGCAAAAAGAAACTCTTTTTTTAGGTTGGGTTTAATAAGAAAGTCGTTAGTTAAAGCGTCACGCAACTGCCATGTAGATTGAGAGGCTTTAACTAGTCAATCCTTGGCGAGTGATGGTTTAACTACATTTCCTACTATTTTTATTTATTAAAAACAACACAAATCCATTAAATAATAAAATTCTTAAATTAAAATTACATAAAAAAGTACAAACCAAATTTCAAATAAAAACCAACTACAATTGAAAAAATAATAATAAGAAACTACTAAATTTATTTTTTGCAATACTAGGCTCGGATTGCTTATTTCAGTTCTTCGAAAATGGCCCGGTCTACTAGATGTGAGAGGTCTTTATCGATGAACTTAATGTGAGAGGTCTTTATCGAGGAACTTAAAATCATTTTTCGTTTGTTTTTTTCCATTTGTAATTGTTCTTTTTTTCATTTAGGCTTGTTTTTTAAACGCGAGTAATTGAGAAATGTTCTCATTCAAGCTTTCGATGTGTGATTTCACATCAAGACTTATTGTAGACAAGAAGGTGGTTCCTCGGGCTTTCGTCATTGCTTTTCTTTTATTTCTACCCAACGGTATTCTTGGAAATCAAATTCGTCAGTCGTTGTTTAAGTTTATATGTGAACGCGCATCCGGCGCACCTTGAGACAAATTCAATTCATTCGTACTATGCGTTATATTGGACCGTTTTTCGAGCAGTTTTCATTGGCGGTACAAGATGCCACTTTGATGATTGCCGAAGTAGATCCTAAGATTCTACCATGGTAAAGGCGACGTTGTTAGTGGCATTAAATTATTTATGGGCCTCCTTCATGACGTTCATATCGTTTGAACCGCTTGCTCTATTAGATTGTTTGTAAGTCGGTTATAAATGTTGTTGAAATTCTTGACTTTTCCTCCCATTGTCGTCCATTTGTAGGAAATTGAATCGGGACCACGGTATTCACCGTGACCCATAGCCGCGTGAAAGTATTCATGAATACGCTTCCAAAATGCGGGTGCGATTTGGTCATTATCTATTGAAAAAAATAAAAGTAAAAGAAATAATCACCGATAATGAGATCTTCAAAAACGTCAAGCCACACACGTGACAATGCAAACTCCTCCTCGCTTGTCCATCTCTCGACGGTCTTTTGACTAGGTCCTTCGCCCCCTTGTTATTTTTTGTGTTTAGGTTTGGATTAGTCAATTGGGGTTCGGGTACGCGTTGCTACATTTGTGCGGATGAGAAGAAAAAGTGTGGTGTCGTTTGTGAGGTTTGTGGGAATTGCGAGGTTTGTGGCATTAATGGTCAATGCTCGGGCTCGTTCGTGTTTTAGTTGTGATAAAAGGGGTTGTTTGGATCAACCGGTTGACGATTTGCATAATATGGGTGGTTCGGATCCCACACGTTCATGATGTTCGGGAACATGATGAAGGCAAAAATATGAAAACTTTGAAGTTTAGAAAAGGATTTAGATAGGTGTAATCAAAATGGTTAAGGTTTAAAAGATATAGGACTAGGGTAAAATGAAAACCCTTACGAGTTGTGAGAACTTAGAGAACTCGGTCTTACGAAAGGTTTTTTTTTTTCAAATTTTTTTTTATCAAAAATCTTTAAAAAAACTAGTTTTTGTTGATTTACACCACCCGTAAAAAACGTTTACAGTTGCTGTAAATGTTGATTTATGCTAATGTCAGCAACTTTTTACAGCAGTTGTAATAGGCTAAAAACCCCACTTCGATTTTTTTACAGCCGTGTTTGTAACATTTGAATCTAGGGATGTGCAAAAAATAAGGGCAAAACTCACACAAAAAGTCGAAGTTCTCTAAGCTCTCACAACTCGTAGGAGTTTAGTGTGTGTGTGTGTGTGTGTGTATATATATATATACTAATTTTGTAACCATCTCCAACAGACAATTTTTGGGGATGCCGCCTGCTAACGGCTTAACGTGTAGCCCTGCTTTTTTCGTACTTTCCTTAATTAGAAAGATCGTCCTGTATTTCTATTTTTTGGAATCTTGTAATTCTTGTAACCGTCTTTCCGTTGTATCGTTGTAAAATCCGAGACTTGGATCATAAATAAAATTCGTATTTCTTTAAATTCATGTTCTACATATTCATGTATGTTCATACGTTTGGATTAATTATACATGTGATACCTTATTCATAATTCTTGCAAAATGCGTTAAACTTACAAATACTTGACATACATACTCAATTCATGCATATACGATACTTAATCTCGATCTATATGACTTAATCATACTTGTTTATACTTGTTTTTCTGCTAATGTTACCTAAAACACCCTTATAGTATGCCTTTTATACTTAAAACATCCTAAAACACTCATATATGAAACTATAGGGACTTAAAGTGTCAAAATATCAAACAATTTCACCAGCCAAGGTGGCTCGCGAGCCGCGACCCTCACCCCTTTTTCTCTCGCGCCCCGCCAGAGAGCAGAATCCGAAGAATACCATTTCCAGCTCGTGTATTGGGCGATTTTTGGTGTGTTTAGTTGTGTTTTCTCCATTAAATGACCACCTAACTTAACCTAATCACTCCCTATAAAACCCAACTCATTCCCACACTTCTCCCACTTTACAAACTCACTAATCTCACTTTCAAACACTTCAAATCAGTTGCAAAACAGTAACAAAAAGGCAGATTCATAACAAGTTACAAAAGTGAGCTTAAACTCACTTATCTTCCATCTTTTTCATTTCTTCTTGCTTCTTAGCACTTGGAACACCTCTAGGAATGTTTCCATTGGTTTTCCATGGAAAACCAAAGTTGGAACATCACCATAATGAGGTTAAAAGAGGAACAACTTTCTGTTTTGAACAAGAACATCGTTAAACATTCTTAAACTCACGTTTTAAACATACATTCCTATGTCCTTATGCCACTAATCAAGACTATGATTATGTGGGCTTAAAAACAAGGTTGTAATATACAAATTCAGAGGTTTTACTCCTCTAAACTTTCTGTTTTTAAAAGGGTCTTAACCCACAAGTGTTGAACAAGACTTGAACTTGTGTATGTGTGATTATTTGGAAAGTTTGGGCTATCCTACTTACAATCCACACCTCACTTGATGTTTTCTTCTTAGTTAGTATCTATGTTTCATTTCCGTATTAATCCATTCATGACCATCCTTGTTGTCTTATGACAACCTGTGCATTGGTGAATATACAATAGAGGTTTTAAAATGGAAGATTATCTTCCTACCTCTATGCATGACTTCTATGATAATACTTGTAATATTTGTTGGACAATAATCATACTATATACTATATATGACATATATAAATATACTAACCGAACCTTTGATGGTAATTAAGTGATTATTCGTCATGGAACTAGGTTATATCATCCAAGAACTTAGTTTTCTCGTTACGATTCTAATGGGTGTTACACCCATGAAATCATTCTAAACCCTATGGGTTTTCATAGTGTCAAGAACGAGTACTAAGTCTAGATGATTATTTTCTTGTATACGTAATTTGCTATACTTTTCATTCCAAATTCCTAATCCTCCGTTATCATCCAAATACTCATACACTTACGTTTCCTCGTGTAGAAGGACTTGGTGTTCCATCCTCAAACAACCAACAAACTCTTCATGAATTAACAAGCGGAAACTTGCAAAACCGTGAGTACACTTGACCCGTTGTACTTTTAAAACACTTTGGGTTGTAACATGTTAATATACAAACTTCACTACCACACACTTAAACATGCTTTATATTCTCAATCATATATACATGCTACTTGTTTACTTAGGTTCATGCTAGATTATGCATGCTTTATGTCATTAACTTTGCTAAGTCCCAACTTGACATATATAGCGCTATAGGAGTACGCCGCCCGTCGGGGTCTTGTTAAGTCTTTATTTATTCTTGAACGGTCTCGTCACTTTTGTGGCGAGGGATGCTAAATACTAGTGGACACTTGGGTTTGACATATTGTGATGCATGCTAGTTACCTTGTTTACAAATTGCCATGTGGATTCGAGAAAATGCTTTTATACTTATGCTATATTTATACAAACCTTGTGTACTCGCCAATGCTTTCGCATTGACACTTTACTTTAAACATGGTACAGGTTGATGATGATGATCGTATGAATCTAGTAGGGATGACTAGAAACACGCTCAAGAAATTACTAGATTTGACTTTATGTTATGTTGAACTCGTTGTATTGTCTTTTGTTTGTTGTAATTTGAATTTCATGAAATGTATTTGACAATTTGAGTTATGCAATGAAAATGGTTTTGATTTAAATATTGTCACAATTAGTGTTATGTGTGATGAGCAATATTTTTCGTCCCACTTTGATGACTCCGTCATTGGTTGGGGTGTGAGATAACGAGGCCCTCTTTAGCGCTCGAGTTTGACCCCTCTATGACGTTTTTTATCGATGTGGCTAGAAGCGCCAGATCACAACGTCCAACCTTATCATACTAACCCAATAAATAAACACAAAAATAAATCCATTTTTGACTTCCCAAATTTTTACTATCAAATCAAAGTAAATAAAGTAACACTTGAATGCCCATCAATACAACTAACCAAAAACAGAGCAAACATAATTTTAGGGGCTGTTTGGCTAAGCTTTTCAGAATCACTTATTTGCTTATTTGTTTTTCTGAAAAGCAAATAAGCAAATAAGTCATTTTGAAAAGCTTTAAAATAGAGCTTTTCAAAATGACTTATTGCTTATTTGCTTTTCAGAAAAGCAAATAAGTGATTCTGAAAAGCTTAGCCAAACAGCCCCTTAGTTTACCCTGTTTAGTTCATTTTGGCAAAGTAAACAAAACAAAAGAAAACAGTAATCCTGTATAACAACCACACCATAGTAAATTTACACCCTCAATTTTAGTCGGTTAATCCCCTGCATCGTCAAAACAATAACCTTCATTCAGACCCAATTCTCCATCTTTCCCTCTTCAATTCCATCATCTCTCTCTTCAAAAACCCTAAAAATTCAATCTTTATCAAAACTCCAATCTTACAACAACCCCCAATTCAATAATCCCAACAAAACCCCCCTTTTATCTCACGAAAAAACCCATAAAAATCCAATCTTTATACGTATATATATGTATATCTCATCTGGGTCATCGTGATTCTTGATCAAGACTTGAAACCCACAAATCTTTTTTGTTTTTTGTTTCTGGGTATGTCGAATTCGGGTCGGATCCGGGTCAGGGAGGACAGGTTTTATAGCCCACCGGCGATGAGGAGGTATAACCAGCAGCAGCAGCAGCAGAAGAAAGTACAACAAGAGGAGCAGAAAGTACAACCTCAACAAGATGAGTGTTTGATGAGTAGTTGTAGGAATGAGGTGGTTACTAATTTGGATCGGTTTATGAAACATACTACTCCTGTTGTTGTTGCTCAGCATTTACCTAAGGTATTGAAACAAGATTTTTGAGAAGGGATTGTTGATGTTAAAGTTTATTGCTTTTGTGTGTTTAGAGTTGTGGAAAGTTTTTGTTTTGATGTTCTTTGATGTTGTTTTCTTGGGTGCTTGGTAGAATGTGAAATTGTTGATGTGAAACTTATTAATGACCTATGCAGTTAATCCGGTAAAGTATCGGATATCGGTCAGACCGATATTTGAGATATAGGTTATCTCGGTGGGATATGGTAATTTTAATGTCATGCAGAATTTATATATATAGCAATCGATATATCGGTCAATATCACCGATAATAACTGCATAGTTAATGATTACTGATACTTGTGGTTTAATTATTTATAGTCAATGATTTTTGATGTGATTTCTTGGCTCTAATTGTAAGTTTAACATGGATTATATAATTGATATGATGCTTTTATTATAATCAGAAGTGAGCATCTTATGCTTCAATGTTAGATTATATATGTTGCATACAAGTTTAATTTGTTGAAATTGCTCTTTCTTTTTTGAAATGGAAGGTTGGTTTGCACTCTATATTTCGATGTTTTATGTTAATAGCTTATACGTTTAAGATACTCAGATGTGCTCATTGATATAAACTATAAACTTATTTTTAATTTTATTAATAATAATAATAATGGTGTTAAAAAAAACTTGATTTTGAAATTTTTTTTGTTTGATATATGCAGACTAGCATGAAGGGATGGAGGAATCAAGAAAACGGTTGCCACACATACTTTATACTCGGGGATCTTTGGGAATCGTTAAAGGAATGGAGCGCGTACGGAGCCGGAGTTCCTCTTGTGTTGAACGAAAGTGATTCGGTTGTGCAATACTACGTGCCATATTTGTCCGCCATTCAACTATACGTAGACCCGTCAACACCCATAACCAGCAATAGGTGCGCTTTTAGTTATAATGTTGTTCTATACTGTGATCTTTTATGGGGTTTTGACGAATATATTTTAAAAAATATATATATTGAACAGAAGGCCTGGTGAGGAAAGTGATTCCGGGTCGTCAAGAGCGACCAGCAGTGACGGCAGTTATGAGCCTCGAGTTGAAGAAAATAATGTCGGGTCGGTTACCAAGAGTTTTAATAAGCTTGTGCTTAGAGGTGGTGATTCTCTTGTGGGAAACGGGGGTAATGAAGAAGGCGAGATTAGAACTCCTCCGGGGCTTTTAATCTTTGAATACTTTGAGCGTGCTTTACCGTATCATCGTGCGCCTTTAGCTGATAAGGTAACTCATTCAAGTGCGTGTGTGTTTTATACCGTCCCTTTTTAAAGTTATTCCCTAAGATTTCTTATATTATCATTGTATTGAAAGTTGTTGATAGTCTTTAAATTGTTCATATTATGGTCTAAATCTACTCATTTGTTGATTGTCATCTTCTGTTGGCTAAAGTTATTTATGTCCACAAAGATTCTCATTTTTTACCGTAGTGAAGAGTATTTATGATATTTGGCTACTGCTCCCTAATGTTGGTTTATTACGGAATTAGTCTCTTAGGTACGTCAGTTTGCTTAAGTCAAGTCTCTGATCAAATGTTAACTTGCAGCTTATTGCCACACTCTGTTGGCGATAATCGATTATTGTCATCGGCCCACTAGGGCTAGCCGAAAATTAGGAGGAACAAGGGAAAGGGTTTGGCTGGCCCTAACCCTAATGGGCCCAGTTTATTAGTTTCTTGTTTAGCAAAGGGATTAACCGTAATTCTAGCCTATAGATGTATCTCTTTTACTTGTAACTCATTATCACTCAATAATATGAAAACCCTAGTTGCCGCCGTGGATGTAGGTTGCATGCTGCAACTGAACCACGTAAAATCTCTCGTGTCGTTTACTTGCTTTCTGTTTATTTGTGTTCTTGTGTTACTCGTTTGATCCTAACACTCTCATGGGTATTTTACTCTCTTCACATTTTTGCCACTAAGAGAAAAAAAACTAGTAAAAAAGAAATCCCTCCCTCCCTACGACAAGTCTCTCTCTCCACCCCCGCCGACAGTTCGCGGGACACGTGTTAATAACTGAAATACTCTTCTGTGTGGGGTCGTTTAAACAGGGAAAAAAACTGTCATCGTTAGGGCAAGGGTTTCTCTGGGCAAAAATTATGTACTTGGGGGACCATTTTTGTAAAAAAAAATGACTGTAGCGACGATGTTGTAACTTTAAGCCTACCACGGCGATAGTTTTGCATTTTTTGTTTAATTTCGAGTTATTTATTTGGTGGTGTTTTTTTAATAACTTTCTGTTTTAAAAGTTACGTAGGGGGCATTTTATTTTTTCACATCAGCTGCAATACTTCAATTCTACATTTTTCTTTATTAATATGGTGATAATAGGCAACTGTAACAAGTTTAAACGTACTTTTTAAACTTATTAGGAAATAATTATGAAAAAAGTTATTGTAGTTGATAGAAAATAAAGCGCCGTATTTTAAGTTTGTATCTTAATAATATAAACGGATGCTGCTTTTTGTTATTCTGTTTTTAGTTATTTTAACGATCAACTGATTATTACAACCTCAAAACAGCATAAGCATGGCCAAAGTCCAAACATGAAACATTTAGATTTGCAGCATGTTTTTACCGTGCTAATTCGTGTGTTGTCGTTAATATTTACAGATATCAGATCTTGCATCGAAGTTTCCAGAACTGAAAACATATCGTAGTTGTGATCTGACTCGATCAAGTTGGGTTTCTGTTGCCTGGTAAGTTTATTATTTAAACATAACCCTTTTACCATGTTTATTTTTGTAAGGGAATATTTTCCCTTTAGTAATCGAGTTTGTTCAATGTTTCACTAAAATAAGAGTAAAATACACGGATGGTCCCTGTGGTTTAACAAAATTTTGGATTTAGTCCCCAACTTTTCAAAAGTACACGGATGGTCCCTGTGGTTTGCACTCTGCAACACATTTAGTCCCTTTTTCCAAAAGTACATGGATGGTCCCTGTGGTTCGCACTTTGTAACGCATTTAGTCCTTAACTTGGTCCTGCTAAAACCTTTAGGTTTGTTGGCTGGGGACTAAATGCGTTAAAAAGTGCAAACCACAGGGACCATCCATGTACTTTTGGAAAGCTAGGGACCAAATTCAAAATTTTGGTAAACCACAGGGACCATCCATGTACTTTTGGAAAGCTAGGGACCAAATCCAAAATTTTGGTAAACCGCAGGGACCATCCTTGTACTTTACTCCTGAAATAACTCTTTACCTTTTCTAACCATAAAAAAACTAAAATCCACTTAAGTTTCAATATTGTTCCATCGCCATGAATCTTGTTTTATAAATGTTATTTAAAAAAAATTAAGTGACCTAAATGAAACGAATATGTAATTCGGTTACTATATAGTGATTGTTTTTTTTTTGTTTAACCTGAACAAGGAGGTAATTGCGAAAACAGCAATAAATAATAACAAAGTTTCATGATTGTTCCATTTAGTTTATTTAAGATAATCAATTATGAAAAGAATGGTAATGAAACTCAAGTGGTTTTTATGATTAGAATACAGTATGAGCGACTTTATTGGAACAAAATTTAAACTTGATAATTATTTTATGATTTTATCCCTTTTCTGATCACCTGAGTTGTATGCATTTTTGCAGGTATCCCATATACAGAATTCCCGTTGGCCCGTCTTTACAAAATCTCGATGCGAGTTTCTTGACTTTTCATTCTCTATCAACACCATTAAGAAGTATCCATCTTCTTTTTCTTTTTCTTCTTTTCTATAATTACAATACAGGTCATACTATTTTCACGTAGGGTGTGCTCGGTTGATCAAAAGTTCGTATTTTTTGGTTTTTTTTGCACAATGGTTAGATATTTTCATTGGTGGGTATTTAAGGTTCTTGATGTTGTGTGGTTCAGATATGGAAGGCGACAAGCCACTTCATCACGGGTCAACTGTAGTCAAAGTTGATGATGCCGGGATCACCTTACCAATTTTCGGACTTGCGGCTTACAAGTTCAAGAGTTCTGATTGGACGCAAAGTGGGGTCCACGGAACGGAAAAAGTGAACTCGTTGATGAACTCGACGGAAAACTGGCTGCGGAGTTTAAACGTGTATCATCCGGATTTTGTGTTCTTCAAGAACCGCGATTTCTGGCGATGAAAGGAGGAATGTAGGTGGTGGTATAAGTTATAACAGATAGATGGAACTGACAGAATCTTTTTGGGTTTGAAAATGGTGAAAAAATGAGTAGGAAGAGTCCAAGTTGGGGCTTTTTGATGATGGATTTGATGGGCTTTTTTAGTGATGGAACTTTGTTGATATGGATTAGTTAATGTACAAACTATGTTATTAGCATGTGTAAACAAATGTATAACTTATAAGTTATAATGCTCTTAAAATATCATTTTCTTAAAACATGGTTTTATTGTACAAGTATGTGCTTAAGCATAATGAGAGAATTATTATGATATATTGTTGGCTTAGAAAGGTAAAGAACTAGAATTTTAACCTTGTGTTGGGACGGCGTGCTAAGGGACAGTCTCAGGTAGACAATTTATAAGGGGGCGTAGGCTTGCCAAAAGTAATGGAGGCGCGCAAAGGTTTCCGGCGATATAAAATCTTCTCGCTTGAAATCTCAGAACTTTTAATTAACACATTAATTAACTATATTACAATTAGCAACAGAATAACGTTTTTTTTTGGCCTTTTTTGTGTTTTTGTATTTAACTAGGATCAAACTTCCATCACTCAATCATATAATCTAGATCATCCTACAGATGACCCTATCTCCGGACCAGCTAGGTGGAGATAGTTAGTTGTAAACACTTGTCGCATGCACCTTTTATTAGTCAAGCACTCTGAAAGATAAACATGAGTGGACATCAACCCACATGTTAGACTACATGGAGTCGAAGCGTCGGGGTATCGTGGAACCCCCATCCACGTCTAGAACATTTCCCCGTGGGGAGGGGCTGGGGAATTCTCACACGGCGTGGAGCATTTGGCTTTGTGCACGTGTCACGTGATGATTGGTTCCCCAAAACTAGCCGTTGAACGGCTAGTTATTTAAAAAAATATTTTCCAAAAAACCTTATATATTAATCATTTACAAACTATTTCTCCATAGAAATAGAACCTATTTCTTCATAACAAACACACTCTTTCGCTCTCAAATTTATCACTCGCTTGAAAACATACAATCCTTAAGTTCATCATCTTCATTATCCTCATTTTCGCTTGACAAGTTTGTTTTATCATCTTCATCTTACAAGGGAGCGGAGCTAATAATATCACAGGTTCAGAATGTCGCTCAATGTATATTTGAAGATGAAGGTAGTTTACAACCCAAAAGGTGGAAATATATAATACACGACTGGCTCGCCGCACATGAATTATTGGTAAGTGATTATTTTTCACCCAACCCAACATATGATGATAGGAGTTTTAGGCGGCGTTTTTGTATGAGCCAAAGTTTATTTGTAAGAATAGCAAAAAATTTATAAAATACATATGAATATTTCCAACAAAAGCCTGATGCGCATGGTAATATAGGATTTAGCATGTTTGCAAAAAGTCATAACCGCGATTAGACAATTGGCTTATGTCACTAGTTCCGACATAATAAATGGATGGCTTTTTAAAAATATCAAAACGAGCAGCGAGGGAAAGTCTTCAAAAATTGTGAGCATGTCATTCAACTATACATAAAGAATACTTAAGAAAACATATGTTTAGTGACATTTAACAAATTTTGGAGTCTCATGAAGATCGACATAGTTTCTTCGGGATGATTGGTAGTATAGATTGTATGAAATGGAAGTGAGAACTTTGTCCAACTGCGTGGCACGGTCAACACACGAGTGAATATAATAAAAAAACTGGCTATAATTCTTTAAGCAGTTGTATCACAAGTTCTATGGTTTTAGCATGCATTTTCTTTGTTTACAAGTTGGTAGCTTACGTAAAATACTACATTATACAATTTGCTTATGTATTTACACATGTTTTATGGATTCTATTTCGGCACTTGTTACGGCTATATATCATTCAAAGTAGATCAACGAAAATTTTTACTTTTACTTTTAAATAGCAGCAAATAAATTTTAATAAACTAGTTGATGTCCCGCCCGCGTTGCGGGGCGATGACCGAATAATTCTCAACCAATTAAAAAATAGTCATATAGTTTTGCTAAAAAAACTAAAAGATGAAAAGACCATAATTTTGAGCTCAATGCAAAATTATAATTTTTAACAGAGGGCAAAATCGTAATTTTTAGCTAGGGGAAAACATATTTTTATTTTTAACTGGGGGGCAAAAACGTATTTTTGCGCAGCGGCCAAAATCGTAATTTTGAACCGAGGACAAAATCGTAATTTTGAGGTAAGGGCAAAAGCATAATTTTATTTTGAGTTGGGGGCGAAAACGTAATTTTAAACTGGTGGCAAAAACGTAATTTTAAAATGAGTATAAAATAATAAACTGGTTGGTCCAATGGTGGCGTGCCAGTCAGCTGCCTGGCGCAATTCCCAATTTGAAACTAATGACAAAACTGTAACTTTAAACGGGCAAGATCGTAATTTTTAACCGATGGCAAAATTGAAAATTTTATCTGAGAGAGAAAGCGTAAATTTATTTTTAACTGAGGGTAAATACGTAATTTTAAACTGATGGCAAAATCGTAATTTTTAAAGGGGAGATAAAATTATAAATTAATTGAGCCAATAGATAACTATCATATGCTAAATTAAAAAAAAAAAAAAACATGGCCGCCAATTTTGCCAATAACCAAACAAAAGTATTTCCCTCCACTTAAATGTATATGTAGTAATTAATTTTTATACTTTTACTCTTTAACTTTTATCAATGATACTTACAACCCCTTAAATCTTTACAGACTTTGTAATCGAGTTTTACGTGTTTATTTTTATGTACGTGTCGGTATAAACTCATGTTGGTTTACGTTTCGACGTAATTTTTTTTTTCTGAAAATGAGTTTGGTCAAATATAATATGTTCTTATGCTTATAATATTATGTACGTTTTCAGTTCGTTTAAGTTTTGATGTAATTTTTTTTCCGGAAATGAGTCGGGTTAAATATAATACGTTTCCGTGCTTATTTTTATGTATGTTTTCAATTGGTTTACGGTTTGACGTAAATTTTGTTCAGAAACGAGCCGGGTCAAATATATTATGTTTTCATTAGACGGTATAAATTCGAGTCACATTATGTTTCGAAATTGCCGCAACGCGCTGTACCATTCTTTAACTTAAAAAAACACTATTTCTTTTGTATTTATTTTTATGCACGTTTTGTTATAAATTCAAGTTGGTTTCTGTTTCGACGTAAATATGATACATTTTCGTGCTTATTTTTATGTACATTTTCTATTGGTCTATGTTTGACGTAATTTTTTTTCGGAAACCAGTTGGGTCAAATATAGTACGTTTTCATTAGACGGTATAGATTGGCGTTACTTTACGTTTTACGTCGCGACAACGTTTCAACACGCGGGGCAATTTACATTACATCTGTATGGGAAAGCTCACTTGTGACCCAAATTAGTCATATAGTCAAGTCTCAACTACTTTGCACTACCAAACAGCATGTGTTCGAGTTGTGGCACACAACCTGAAGACGTCAATCACTTGCTGGTGACTTGCAAGGAGTCCAAATATATATGGTGGACCATAGTTGTGTGGTTGAAGGGATGTTGGAGTCGGTGAAAACATACAAGGGGTCAAAGGAGTGGATAAAAGTTATTAGCGCAATTTTTTTGGCGATAACATGGCAAATTTCGAAAGCTAGGTGTGAAGAAGAATTCGAAGGAAGACATGTTCGGTACAATACAATAAAATGGTGGAGGAAATAAAAGCTAACACCTTTCTATGGCTAAAAGGTAGATTGAAGTTCGAGAATTTTTCTTGTGAGAGATGGTTAGAGTTTAATATTAGAGATGTAATAACGTAATTATATTTCTTGTTTTGTTTTTGTTTTTAATTTTCTTTTTTGTGTATCTTTGGGTTTTACAGCCTTGTTGGCCCTGTTCTATAATCATAGAATCCTCCGCCATTAAAAAAAAACTATTTTGTGTAAAACAAGTTTCTAATGTATAATATGTGATCAAGTATAATGAGAATTAATTACGATATATTGTTGGCTTAAAAAGGTTCTAAGCTATACATATAATAAAGTAACCAATTTGGGACATATGATAATCATTGAGGCTATCTAGAATTCTATTTTATCGCCTTAAACATAATCTTTTTTTAACGACCAACAGAATCAATCCCGAACACTCTCAGGGCACCCACTGGACCAAACGGAGTACTCCGAGAGTAACCCGGGTCCACCACTAATTCCGGGGAAAACCCGGTAACCCACCCGCTCGTAGGCACGACAGTGAAATTACCGGTAAAACCCATTTGGCTCAAGTATCGAACCCAGGTTTTTCTGGGTCTCCTATCATTGCCCGCTAATGCCTCACTCTGCACCAAGTTAATTGTCAACTACCCATAAAAGAGATTATCAATCATGGTTTCTTCTTTTATAATTTTTAAAATTTTTGTCATTAATAGTACATTCTTTTTAAATCACATTATCAAGTTCCCATTTATCTATATTTTTATTTTATCTCATCTTTATTTTAATCCATTGTTTCATATTGTTTATAGCATCTCAATACCCAATGTTACTGTATTTTTATGTTTATAATTTCTAATTGATTATATATTATTAACACTAGTTTTTTTGACGTCGCGCGTTGCGGCGAAACCGAGCAAATGATAATGTAAAACAAACGTGATTTGAAAATATAGCATGTTGTTTAGAAAGTCAAACCATTAGAACAGTTTAGTTTAGTTTATCATCGTACTGTTTTATGATACCAAATAAATACTTTATTATAAGTACAATTTCGTTTTTAACAAAACTTATAACGGAATGTCCGGGAAAAATCAATCATAACTACGTACTTAAGTTTTGAGAAAAAGTTATAAACGTAAATTATTAAAAAAGTATCAAATTAATCGATAATATATGCTCTAAAAAAGAAAAGAGAATTATTAAAAAACGGTATAGGAAATATATGGTTTTAAAAAAGGAAAAAAATTAAAAATATGTTATTAAAATTAAAAAAATAATAAAAAGCTATATATTATTATAAAATTAAAATTACTATTCATCATCTTTCACTAACAATATATATATATATATATATATATATATATATATATATATATATATAATTGTTATACTTTCTATTTATATTTAATGTTGTTATACATAACTATTATATTTTTTTAATATAACTATTACTATATATGTATGACAAAAAGTAATATTATTTTATTAATATCATTATTATCACTTCTATTTGTATTATTTATAATTTCTACCATTATTATTAGTGTCCCTTTTTTATATTGATGTATTTGTGTATAAGATTTTAATCAAGCTACCAGAAAAGTCTACGGGCCGTTCTAGGAGTGTGCGTAAGCAGTGGCCGTTTTTACTATCAACACCTAATTTTGTTATGTTGCATTGTGACCATATAATATAAGCTATATCCGTTTGCAATGACAATTAATATAAGCTAAGGTCAGTCACTATCTGTCGATTTTGCAATGACAATTAATATAAGCTAAGGTCAGTCACTATTCAAGGGTGGTCTGTTTTTAACATTACTAAATTCACCCATGGTCAATTGTATCTGGCATTATCAAGAATTAGAAGTAAAGACGGGACAGTGGCGGACCCAGGATTTATTTCCACTGGGGTCCCATTTTCGCTGTTAAGATTTTTTACAACTAAACGTTAGAATTTTCGGGTCAATTTTCGGTTGAGGCGGGGCGAGAAACATAATAAAATACAATATCAGATAAAAATATATGATCATTACTTATTAGAAAACACACGGTAAACAAAAGACGTCATTGAAATGAAGAAAAAAACATCACAAATACTTTAAGTTGTTCCTACGAAAATCAAACGGATATAACTCAGCCAACCTTATCTTTTAAACATTAGACGCACTAAAATTATCATCCGGGCTCAAGTTACTACACGTAAGTAATTCGGTTGTTACCTCACCAAAGCGTTTGCCAAACTCTTGTATTTGCATATTTCAACCATATTAATAAGGATTAAATAATACTAGTAAGAAACCCGCGCGATGCGGCGGGGACATCAATTTACAACGCAACGACAAATCCAACAGAAAAAAATAGAGGCAAGAAACAGATGACTTGCAATGGTGACACATAACGTCTTCCCTGGCAGAGTTCAAACCCAAAAAAAGGTAAAAACTATTAAGCTATACAGGGGCTCAGAAGGGTTTAAAAACATGTGCAAGTAAATAAAAAAGACTATTGAACAAGAAGGGGGATCAAACGCACGCTTCAAATTTAAATAACGTAACACTTAGCCACGAAGCAAATTAACAGTGTTGATTACGAAGCGAAGACCAAATATATATGTAGACTCCGACCACCCGACTTTTATATGTAGCGTAATATGTTATTTAAATTACCAACTTTTACATATAGTATTGTACATTACTTATACTTTTAATGATATAAAAAGAAATTGCATTTAGAATGCATTGAAAAGGGTATTTGACTAATTAAAAGTCAAACATGTTATTTTACATCAGTCACAAGACTCCAAGTAAGATTTAACAAGACTACAAATAAGATTTAACACTTTATTCTCCATTTCAAGAGTTTTAAATAAATCTTCTACATGGATGCTAAATGATTTAAAGAATACTACCCAAAACCTTCTCATAACAAGCTTAAAATTTCTTAAAAAAACAAATCCAGTTCTGTGCCAATTCATTGCCACCTCTCTATTTGAAAATGCATCAGCAGGTAGTTGTGTTGTTGCCTATATATAACTCGGATTGCAAAACCTTTATTATTAGTTTTCCTGCATATCAACATTTTATTGCCCTTAATGTATAGCTGCTACTCGTTCAATCCAATCTTGAATGGTATCTGTGATGTGAGGAACAACCTGAACCAAGTGGACGTGTCAAACAAGTTGTGTTTTGGTCAAATCGGGTTGAGTCAAGTTGATCAATAAAAACTTTTTATCCATTTTTTAAAGTTTAGAATAATAAGATGCCCGAAAAATCTTTCCAGTAGTAATATTATTATTACGCGTTAACTTAAGATCTATAAATTGTGCTTAACGTGTACAGGAAAGGGACACAAAAAATGATTACAGGTCTCACTTCCCCCCGGAACCGGTAAATACAAAACAACATAAATAAAACCCAATCCTATTCTGATTTAGAAACGCCATCCCTCAAAAAAATCAAACATTGAACCCTATAGGTATTCCTAGCTTAAAAAATACAGATATAAAATGATATTGTCTCAAAACTGGAAAATATTATTTCTGAGATAAGATGAGTTCAGTTTCAACTCCAGACAGACCAAACAAAACCAAGAAGGAGGTTTTAGAAAAATCCTAGAACTGAGATTTAAACCAATAATGTGTTTGAAAACTCTAGAATTGAGAATCAAACCAAATGCAACCACTTGTTACCGAGGCTACAAGAGTTTAAACTCTAAATTGCTAATAATACCCAAACCTTACTCGATTAAACAATGATGGGTCTTATAGTAAACTTACCTCTCTAAGAACAGGAAACTGAATTTCTAGCGAGCTCCAATCGTTAATAGACACGTTGAAGTCAGAACGACTTTTAGCCTGCAGAGAATATGATTGAATGGGTCATATATAAACCATATTTATAGCTATTTTTTAAATAAGGGATGCTAAAAACCTATGGAATGTATATAAAAAATATACAATCACTTTGCGCCTCGGGTACGAAAGCCCGACGCTTTTCCGCTTTGCGCCTCGGTTTTAGACCTCGTCGCTTTTGCGCGCCTTTTACTTTTAAAACCAAGGTCAATTTAGGTTACGGGTTTATCTCTAATGGGTCAAAATCATTATACAAAAAACCATTTGAATTTGACCTCATTAACCAACTTGCCCGATCCGCCACCTATAACAGAAAAAGGAAATAGACCCTAAATGCTTAACATATAGAATAGTATAAAGCCATCTCAAACCTACACAAATCCAAACTGTATTCTTCATTTCAAAATTCAAATTAACTTTTAAGTTGTAGATAAAGTAGCATACCACAAGCTACGAGGATTGTTCTGTTGTGTACAAGTCACAAGGAGCACCGACATCTAAACTAACCACATGTTCCATATATCACCATTGGAAGCAATATTTTGGCAGCAAGCATCTAGGATCACATCTTCATACAAACTGAACTCACTACAGCTCACATTTTCGTAAAGATATATAAGTTTAATTACATTTGGCACATTAATTATTCGTAAAATAATATAACCTTTTGGGCAGGATAAGTTTTCCAGCCAACCTGACCATACCCATACCCCTTTTGACCTATACCAATTCAATTCACACCCTTAATGAATCCAGAATCTCAAAAATGCAAAACAAAGCATGTTAATCAACAAAATATATAAAATACACTACAAAATCGGTGTAAAGGATGAATTTAATACCAAAAGTAAAACCATGGGTGCTAATGAGCATCTTCATGCCACACTGAAGAATCCACAGGTAAACCTAACGCCTGATCGTTCCCAGCAAACAAGCAATCTTGATAAGAAGTCAAAGTGTCCCCTTTATAATCATACGGGTCGAAATTGCACCTCTACTACGATTTTTTTTGTGCCATCAGATTTGAAAATAGTAAATGTCATACTTCATGAGGTGGTTTCACAACAGAAGTCTTCCAAGTTCCAATTGCCATATTTCGCGCCGGTTCCACTCCATAAATGTCACTAAAACGGAATAGACTGCATGCTCAAATATGTTTGGTTAAAAAATGAACTAACATGTTTAACATAAATAAAATATAGTCAAGTTTAATTGGTAATATATAAGTCTCAAAGTTTAAATGACCCATTTACTTTGGATGAATTTCGAATGTGATTAACTTTGGATCAAACATGTTGAACTCGTTGGTATTAATAAGTGTGTCTATGTTTAGTTTTAATGCATATAACCTCCAAAACCGTTTTATTTTAATAGTTTATATCATTATTGTAATGATATAGTTTTAGTAACTATAAATAACACATTCATTATTTGAATAAACGGACACAAAAATTGTTTGTAGTTATCTAACCAAGCCCGGCTCATTTCATACCAGACTAATATAATGATTTGTTTCAATCTAAGGGTGTTTTGACCCGTTAGCCAAATCTATTAAAGAGTATGTGTGTGGTGTATAATGAGTATTTCCTACAAATATTATAATGGTTACCTGTATCATATGTCACACAAGTGATGTACAAACAGTTAGCCAAAGGTCCACTGAACCTAACCAAAAATCAGGCAACTAATCTTATCATTTACCGCCAAAGGTCCACTTTATTTTCATAAATCATAAGCATACAATTAATCAATGTTTTGAGACCTGCTTTTGCAAGTTAATGATATCAGATGAGAAAAATCCAAGGTTCAGTTGACATGAAACAGAATCTGAACCGAAAATTATATGGTTCAAAACTAAAGAACAATCAACCAGTACCTCAGTTTAGCTTACAGGTCTATACATCATCTTCCACTAATATGTATAAATGGCTTTTGCAACAATTGTTTTTTCTCATCTTCATCATCATTCATGAAAAAACGAACTGAAAAAAAGAACAAATCAAATCTGGTCAGAATTGAATTTAGCAAAAAAAAAAAAAAAAAAAAGGGAATTCAACACCTCATTACCGTCCAGATCTAGATTTGAAAGTGCCCTAAGTAGAAATCGAAACCTGAGTGTAGCCAAATCAAATTGCAAATGAGTACCCAGTTCCATGATGGGTTCGATGTTAAATAGTTGCTGGTATGAAACGTATATGGGAATTCAATTGGTGTATTGAATCAGGTATGAATACAATTGATGGAGGAAATAGGAAAGAACTGAATTCGTTTGTGGCTGTAGAGATTCAATCATAAAGGTAGAAACGATTCAGGGAATTCAATTGCTGGTATGATGGTGGCTGTCGATTCAGGTGAAGAAATGAAGAAACTGATGATGGTGGCTGTCGATTGTAAGGAGAGGAGGATAAAATGGGAAGAAAAATGTAAAAATATAGGTTTTATTTAAGCCTTTTAGTGGTTGTTTGGTAGCCTCTGAATGGTCATTAAGAGGCTACCTCTTAATGGAACCATTAAGAATTTTACCAATGAGAAGGTAGAAGAATGTGACATGTGATGATTTACCATTCAGAGGTTACCTCTTAACCATTCAGACTTGAGGTTACCTCTTATTCATTCAGAGGTTTTAAACCATTAAGAGGTAGCATCTGAATAGTCATTAAGAGGCTACCAAACATCCCCTTAGTCTGCCATCTTAAAAATTAGGGCTTAAATTAATTTTGTGTCCATGGGAAATGTATTATATAGTTATATAGATAGATTGGTAATGATGTTCCCAATAATGATAGCCATGATGGCAGCAATTATTCCTCCTAGAATTATTCAAAAATACCAATCCTCCTAGAATTATTCAAAAATGCCAAACCATGTCAAGTAGGTTGCTAAAAAAAGTAACAAAACACGCTACAGAAAATGGTCGAACTTGAACCTTTTTGTTTGGGTAGAAGATATATACCATCACACCAAGTTTATTTTTAATGTTATGGGGTCCAACGAATTATTTTTATGGGGTCCTTAAAAAAATTAAAATACCGGTTCTATTAATTTTTTAGAAAACACTGGGTCCGTGGACCCCGACCCATCTTATATGGGTCTGCCTCTGAGACAGGGTAAAACTAGTAATTCTAGATAGAGATGGTAAAGTTACGAATAAAAGATGTAATGTTGTGTACAAATAAATATATAGATATTTATGAATTATGTGAATATTTTTTGGATTCAAATTATTTTCGGCAACGTGCGAGTTATAATTGTAACCTTTTATCTCTCATTAAATGTAATGTAATACGTAAATACAATAATAAGTATTATATAATATATTTATTTTTGTATTATTTTCAACGACAGTTTGATTACATGTTTCTCTGATAAATTTTATAATACTAACATACATCATTTTTATATTAACTAATTTATGTCAATTTGGTATATAAATGTCTCCATCTTTGATTTGCATTTACAAAAAAAAATATTTATTATATAGTTTAAATTGTTCAACCTGTGTAACACATGGAGAACTAATCTAGTGTATAATATGTGATCATGAGAATTAATTACGATATATTGTTGGCTTAAAAAGGTTTAGTGTATAACATGTGATCAAGAATAATAAGAATTAATTACAATATATTGTTGGCTTAAAGGGTTACAATGTATAATATGTGATCAAGTATAATGAGAATTAATTACGATATATTATTAAAAAGGTATATATGAAATTCTCCTCGCATGAAATCTCAAAACTTGCAACGTTACTGTGATGGATAACATCTGAGTTTGCAAATTTGGCCGTGTCTTGATTTCAAAAGTTTTATTTGGCACTTCCTCCTTAATCTGTTAATAATAATAATAATAATAATAATAATAATAATAATAATAATAATAATAATAATAATAATAATAATAATAATAATAATAATAAACTCTAATATCTAATATTATTAATTAATATCTAATAAATTGTTAAATGTAGTTAATGATAATTTAAAGAGTATACTAATAAATTGCTAGGTATGGTTGCCGATAATTTAGAATAATATATGTACTTTTGAACTAAATAAATTAATTTTATATATAACAGTTAAATTATATTTTAGTTTATTGTTGTAATTTAAGTTTAATAAAAATATTAAATTATTTTTCATTATTGTAGAAGATATTTACATAGCTTCTTGAGTTTACATTTGACCGATGGGATAAACTAATAGGATGGGTTTGATTTTTTTAGTAATCACCAATAAAAATATATAACTTAAAGTAATAACTACTGAAGTCTATCGCACGATGCAACGGGAATTCAATTTCAAACGGTATTGGTTTGTTTAGTTACGCTATTTATACGGTACCGACACTCGGTAGGCAACCGGAAAAAAACCAAAGAATTGAAGTCGTTAAACCTCATGCTATAAGCTTTTTGTGATCATTTTAAAAAGTTAATCTTTATTATTCCTTTCAAAAAAAAAAAAAAACAAAAAAAAAACAAAACATGATAAGAAAGTAACGACCATTATTAGAATATGTGCTTAAGTCGATGTTTAAGATTTAATGGTAGTAGCATACTCTTCAGATGTAGCTTTCCGTTTCAAATTATTTATAATTCAAGTTGTGTAAATAGTATGTTTTAATTTATTTATTTAATGATAACTAGGAATAATTTTTACCTCTTATATTGTGTAAATTTATTTAAAAAATATTATGCTTTTCCTACAAATTTCAAAAAAAGAAATTAACATTTTCGTGATTATAACCGATTTTAAGCAATTTTCGTATAGTATTATCATCTTTTACTTTGTGAGATATTTCTATAATTCAATCTGTGTAATCGGGTCTATAACCTAGTAATTTTATATAATTAGGCCATGTGTAGTGGTAATCCCCCATAACCCCTATTCATCCAACGTAACCCCACATAACCCCCACAACATTTGGGTGTAGTGGTAACCCCCACCACATACCCCACAAAACACACATTTCTCAACCCACCTTCACCTGCACTCATCCAACATCACGCTACTATCACCATCGCTGTGACAACCCGAGATTTCAAGGTCTTTCCTATACGCATCACTTGTTTCACAATCCTGTTTTACAATTTGTTTTACGTGGTGACGTGTGTAGTTTATTTGAATGATTAAAGTATTCTGATGCTTGGTTGTTAAATGTGTGATGATTAATGTTTAATGTGTAATGGAAACCCATGTCGACGAAGATTAAGGTTCTTCGCCCAAACCCAAGTCGACGAAGATTAGGTCTTCGTCACAACCATCCTTCGACGAAGGTTGATTCTTCGTCACACTCACAATGTGGCGAAGAATCATTCTTCGCCAAGTGATGTTCGTGGCCCAGAATGGGCCGGACTATCATTTTAATTGTATAATCCCTCATAATGTAACTGTAAACACAAAAACCCTAAAGTTCTCCCTCTCCTTCCTGTTCGACGGCAGTCTTGATTCCTTCGAAGCTCTCTATCGTTCGAGCACATCTCTCTTGTCCTCAAGTCTCCTAGTGTTATCTTGCATATCGGTTAGTGTTTGTTATTGTTTGTTTGATTTATGATCAATGAATGACTGTGTGTGAATAGGGTTGCATGATAATAAGGTCTTGGTGATTTCCTCGTAGGAACTAAACTGTTGAGATTAATCTAGCAATAGTAATCAGTGAATTAAGGTTGCATGATGTGTATGTTCTAGTGGTTTCGGGTTAATTGGGAATACCCGGATCTACTCGGGGTGAGTTGTTGATGATTTTTCGGTGCTTTAGGGTTCATGTATATGATTGTTAGTAAGTGTTAATGATAGTTGTTACTTGGTGACGTTTCGGATAAATTAGGTGTATGGGAATCGAGGAAACTTGTTTGATGCTTGATCAATGATGTAAAACTGTATGATGGTGAGTAATCGTTACAAAAGTTATGTTGTTTAATCTGATATGGAAACTGTCTTACGAAATCAAATGAATTGTAACCACTGTTGAGGGCGGCGACGAAGGATTCCACGACGAAGAATATAACTCGATGAAGAATGGGTTCTTCGTCGAGTGGTGCCTGACGAACCATTATGGTTCTTCGCTGCATTCATTCGCGACGAAGAACAACTCTTCGTCATTGGGATGCTTCGCCGTGAAGGCACATGGACAGAACAGTGAAGCAGATTGAATATGATAAGGGATATTTGTGTTATGGACTCAAATTGTTGCATGATATTAATGCTGATTAGTAATGAGAAATCTGGTTTGAACTGTGTGAGAAGCAAACTTATCTGTTAAATATTATTATGCGTTCTGCACATGGGATGTGGACTTGTATGTGGTTGAGTACTTGCTATGTGCCATATGGTGATCTGTGTGATGAATGCAAACTGTGAAAATACGTGACTTAATTGATTACGAAACTGATTTCTTTGGTAACCACGGTAGGGTTGGTTGACTAACTGGAACGGGTAACTTAACATACCGAGCAAAACTAAGGTGAGTTCATTCCTCTTGAGCATGCGTCCCGGTGGGTGGGACAATCAAATGGGTATTCCTGAGAGGAATAAGTATTTTGGGTAAAAACTGGGATGTTAGATAATACACTCATTTCCTATCACTTTAAGTCCCATCTTCTACCGAATAGTTACCTCAGAGGTAACGGGGTATTAGTTGATAGCGCTATTAGGCTTGGCAACCTCACACCGTACCCGAGAGGACGGGCGTGAACTAATGACCTTAATCATGACCAATGCTTAGATAGGGGGCATTGGGGACGGGCAAAACAATCTGGAAGCCATCTTGTACGATACTCGAGTTATTATCAACATTATTAACAATGAACTGAACTAAACACTTGGCAATTAACGTTTTCGTAAAACTATGAACTCACCAGCGTTGTCTGATACACTTGTTGCATGCTCGCAGGTCGTTAGGTACTATGGACAAGGGACTTGCTATCTGGGATTGCTGGCGTGGTCATGGGTCGTACTGCTTGGATACGCTTGATGGGCTTACTATTTTTACATACATTTGGTTTTGAAACATTTAAACAATGAATTTCTATTTGCTTCCGCTGAACCTGTTAAAAACTTGTGTGATGACTTGAAATGTTTGATTTAATAAATAGGAGTTTATTTTAATAATTTATGAATAGTTTAATGTGATTGGTGGCTAGATCCTGGTACGTCACATGCCTAGCGGGGTTTCCGCATGTGGTATTTTGGGGGTGTGACAGTTTGGTATCAGAGCCACTTGTTATAGTGAACTAGGTTTTAAAACGTTTTTATAAAACCAGACTATAACCGAACAATTCAGAAAATCGACCATGACACTCAGCTCCAGATTGCAAGGTTCGTCTTTCGTTTACTTATTGCACAACATATCTAGTGTACACTTATGTATGATATTGCATGTCAATTGCACACTTAGCACTACATCATGAGTTCCTGTGTTACTTGCATACGTTATATGTTTGATAGTATGACGCTCCTCTAAACCTTCATGATCTATGTTGTGGTGTTTTGTCTTGCTACTCGAATTTGAGGAACCTTTTAGCACTAGTTGGGAGGAGCTGAGATAAACATGCAAATTGCATTATTATTATGGGTGCACACATAATAAAAATGTGGGGTGCATGTGAGTCCCCGTGAGGCTTAATGAGTATGAAAGGGGTTCCGCTCTGTTGTCTGATGTAAACTTAGTAGTCTGTAGAAGTCATCGTGATGTTTGACTCCTACTCAATTCCGAACCTTAACCTTCTCCACTCTTTTTGTATAGAATCATGAGCGGACAAAACGGTGGACGTGGTGGAGGCCGCGGCGGTGGACGTGGCAACATTGCTATGACTCAGGCCGAATTAACCGACTTGATCAACACTCGTGTGGCTGAAGCCTTAGCGGCTCAGCAGGCTGGTACGATATGCGCCAAATACTCTTTATTCTTGTGTCGCGTACTCAACTCTTACCCGTGTGTTGTATTTTCTTTCGTCCTTAGGTCAACAAGTGAATCAGAATCAAAACAATCCGTCTGTTTGCACGTTTAAGACGTTCATGGATTGTAAGCCACATACATTCAGTTAGACTGAAGGAGCTGTGGGGCTACTTCGTTGGTTTGAGAAAGTCGAGTCAGTCTTCGCTATGTGTAACTGTCCCGTGGGGGACCGGGTGAAGTATGCTACAGGCACACTGGAGGATGGTGCCTTAACTTGGTGGAATGCCCAAGTGCAGATGTTGGGCATCGAAATGGCGAATGCCACTACTTGGGATGATTTCAAGGAGTTGATGCAGGAGGAGTACTGTCCTCGTGACGAGATTCAGAAACTCAAGAACAAATACTACAATCTGAAGATGGAGGGGTCTGAGATCGAAGCATATACGAAACGGTCACATGAGCTCGCGAATATGTGTCCTAACTTATCACGACCACCCCACCGTAGGATTGAGTTGTACAACAATGGCTTAGCACCACAGGTCAATGGTTTGGTCAATGCGGCGAATCTTGACAACTTGCCTCGAATTATTCGTCTAGCTCACAAGATTACTGATCAGGAGGTGGAGCGTGGCTCGCTACCACCATGTGTTTCTGCAACTGCTGCCACTACAGCTACATCTACTACTCCTGCTACTGAAAGCAAATGCAAATGGAATGATGTGGACAAGGTGTCCAACTCGAATCAGCTACAGAAGAAGCCAGACAACAGTATCAACCGCAGTTTTAGCCAGTCATCTTCTGTGAATCAGAATCAGAGCAACAATTCGAATCAGGGCTCTTACGCAGGGAAGCAACCTAAGTGTAACAAGTGCAACTTTCATCATCGTGGGCCGTGCACCCGAGTCTGTCACAGGTGCAACAAGGTGGGCCATATGGCTAGAGATTGCAGGGCCCACTCCCAAGACAACAGCAGCAACAACCCCCACAGCAACAACAGCCACAGCAATAGGAGAGGCAGCAGCCTCAGCAGAATCAGGGAAATCGTAAGGGGTGTTTTCAGTTTTGAGACGAGGGTCACTTCAGACGGGATTGCCCTCAACTGAATCAGAATGCTGGTAATAACAATAACAACACTGGGAACAACAACAACGGAAACAATGGTGGGAATGGTGCGTGTGGAAGAGTGTTTACCATTAGTGCTGGGGAAGCTAGGAATGATGGCAACGTTGTGACTGGTACGTTTTCCGTGAACAATCTATTTGCTTCTGTTTTATTCGACTCTGGTGCCGATTGGAGTTATGTGTCTTTGGGGTTCAGTCGTCAGTTAGGGTTGACTCCTACACCTCTTGTAAACAAGCACGTAGTAGAATTAGCTGATGGTAAATCGATTAAAGCTTCACATGTTCTTTTTGGGTGTAAACTCGATCTTATGGGTCAAGTGTTCGATATTGACCTACTTCCTGTTACTCTTGGAAGCTTTGATGTAGTCGTTGGTATGGACTGGTTGTCTAAACATCAAGCGGAAATTCTCTGTAAAGAGAAAATCGTGCGTATCCCTCTCCCCAGTGGGAATCCCTGTCGGTTCAAGGTCATCGTAGTGGTGCAATGGTTGGCATCATCTCAGCCATGAAAGCCCAGAAGTGTCTACGAAAGGGCTACCCTGCTATTTTCGCACTTGTTACTGATACTCAGCCTGAAGAAAGGAAAATCGAAGACTTGCATGTTGTTCGTGAGTTTTCTGACGTTTTTCCTGAAGAACTTCCTGGTTTACCTCCACACCGTCAGGTAGAATTTCAGATTGACCTTACACCAGGAGCAGCCCCGATTGCCCGTGCTCCTTATCGTCTTGCACCAGGAGAGTTGTAAGAGCTGTCAAATCAACTCCAAGAACTGTTGGATAGAGGTTTTATCTGACCCAGTTCTTCGCCTTGGGGAGCTCCAGTTCTGTTCGTGAAGAAGAAAGATGGGTCCTTTCGTATGTGTATAGATTACCGTGAACTCAACAAGGTGACCATCAAGAACCGTTATCCTTTACCATGTATCGACGATCTGTTTGACCAGTTGCAAGGGTCAAGTTTCTACTCGAAGATCGATTTAAGATCGGGCTATCATCAGCTGAGAGTCCGAGAGGAGGATGTCCCTAAGACAGCTTTTCGAACGCGGTATGGCCATTATGAGTTTCTGGTTATGCCATTTGGGTTGACAAACGCACCAGCGGTTTTCATGGACCTCATGAATCGTGTGTGCAAACCGTATCTCGACGATTTCGTCATTGTGTTTATCGATGACATCTTGATTTACTCTAAGAGCAAGGAGGACCACGAGTGACACCTGCGTCTTATCTTGGAAAGGAGCAACTCTACGCTAAATTCTCTTAGTGTGATTTTCTGGATTCGAGAAGTACACTTCCTTGGTCACATTGTTAACGAAATGGGGATACATGTGGATCCTGCTAAGATTGATGCCATTAGAAATTGGGCAGCCCCGAAGAATCCTTCAGAGGTGCGACAATTTCTCGGTCTCGCTGGGTACTATCGCAGGTTTATTAAAGACTTATCGAAGATCGCTCAACCTCTTACCTCGTCGACACAGAAAGGCGTGGTATATTCTTGGGGAACGAAGCAGGAAGATGCTTTCTAGCTCTTGAAACAAAAACTATGCTGTGCACCAATCTTGTCATTACCTGAGGGTACCGAGGAATTTGTGGTGTATTGTGATGCTTCTATTCAGGGTCTCGGTTGTGTGCTAATGCAACGCGAGAAGGTGATAGCGTACGCTTCTCGGCAGTTAAAGGTTCAAGAGAAGAATTACACGACTCACGACTTAGAGTTGGGGGCCGTGGTCTTTGCGTTAAAAATCTGGAGGCATTACTTGTATGGTACTAAATGCACTATTTATACCGACCACAAGAGCCCTCAGCATATCTTTGATCAGAAGGAATTGAATATACGACAGCGTCGCTGGGGAGAACTCTTAAACGACTACGACTGTGCAATCAAGTATCACCCAGGTAAAGCTAACGTTGTAGGTGATGCCCTTAGTCAAAAGGAAATGAAACCCAAGCGTGTACGAGCCTTACAACTCACTATTCACTCAAATCTTCCTGATTAGATCCGTTCGGCTCAGACTGAAGCGTTGAAGGAAGAAAACCTGGAAGCTGAATATTTGCGGGGTATAACAACCATCCTGAATATTTTCGATACCCTAAAAATAATTAAAATACCCCAATATGTCTTAAAATACACCCCATATGCGAAAACCGAGCCCAAAATACATTATATAATTAAAAATAAAATAAAAAAAAGTTTTATGTGTCGCTCGCGGGCCGCGTAAGACCACACCTGAGTCTACGCGGGGCACGACAGCCCGTCAACGAGGCGCAGCCCTGAGCCGACACGTGCACGATCGTGTCGAAGCTAGTTGTGATGACCAGTCAAAGCTAGGGTCTACACCCCTACTACGCGGGCCGCGTAGGCCCTTCCTTTCTCTTACGCGGGCTGCGAGAGAAGGTGAAGGGTCACCTATAAATAGAGGGCTTCGGCCTTCAGTTTCCGTCGTTCATTTCTCGATCTCTTTCTCTAATTTCTGCATAGATAACATAATTTCCGGGCATAATACCCCCCTAAATAACGAAGTTCTGCTCCGTTATAAGTATCATAACCCCGGTTACGTATTAGATACTCTGCCCAATTGATCCAGGGTTCCGTAACGGCTGTCGAGGTTCTGTCCGACGTAGTCATTGGAATGCCGTCTCGGGGAGGGTATTACTAATGTAAATATTAAGGGTTAATATACTAACACGTGTGCATTTGTGTAAATTATAGATAATCACCAGGAAACCCTTACAGAAAACCTAAGACAACAATGTGAGTAATCTCCTTTTTGTTAACTATTTTTACAAAACCTTAATTATTTTAAATTATAATTAGCAGTGATTGAGTCTTTGTAGTCTTCAATTACTGCCGGTATGTTGGGGTTTTGTATACAAAATGTGAGGCACGTTACCATTGGACAAAGAGTTAGCCAATGTGTAATATGACCCACCAGTCAGGATTGACAGTACTGAATGAGTAATTGTGAACATATAAACATTGTAATCGCTCTCAATACTGTCTAAAGATAAAACTCTTCTTGACTAAACTGAGATTCACTCACCAGTATTTCCCACTGACAAAATGTTTTTAAACGCGTTTCAGGTAACAAAATGTGAAAGCCAACTAGAAGCCAGCTGGACAGCACTGAAGGCTTGGAAAAGTGGCTATAAAAGTTACCTAAATAAAGAAGGCGTTTTATTTTAATAAAAATGGGATTTATCCCTATAAATCAGGTTGTAATGAAAACTTGGGTTTTATCCCAACATATTTATTTATATAAAATAGGGTGTTTTACTCTGATTAAATATTTCCTAACTACGGTCCTGATGTAATTTCCACTGCCAAATTAATAAACACCGATACCACCGACACTGAGTTCGCGGCCGCCCGTTCCCGGGACAGATAGGGGGCGGGGGTTGCGACAGAAGGTGGTATCAGAGCTAAGCCACTAATTCAGCCACAGAAGTGTTCTGCTGACACCAAAATATTATTCAATATGTTAGGAAATTAATTACGGAAATACGTGCATAATTGTATTTTATTGTTGTGTGTTACTTAACTATTTGTTAGTTGACAGTATGAGCGACCAAGGACCATCCAGAGCGTTTCGTCAGTTGTCCAGCTCGCCTAGAAGCGAAGGCACCTCTTCACAGCCTGCCCTCTCAGGGTATTCAGCTGATAATGAAGAAGGAATATTCGTGTTTAAGGCTCAGTCTGAAGACCCATTCCCTCCTAAAAGAGAGGATGGTTCAGTAGGGGAGCGCATGAACGTAGGAAACAAATGAAAAAGTTGCAACAACAGAGAGTCTTAGCAGCCGCTAAAAGAGAGACAGATGCCCACACACAGGATATGCTTAATAGGAGTTTAGCCAACTTCCATATCCTAGCAACCACTGCTGCCGATCCTAACCTGGAGCAACCGATAGCACCCCAACCACTTCCACTATTTCCCAACCAGCCAATGGAAGTAGAAAACAACCCCGAAAATCAAGTCGAAATGCATGATTTTAACCCAGAAGAGATACCTAGGGTACCAGCACCCAATCCCTTAGACCCAAACTACGACCCATGGTTAGATGATAATAGGGACTATGTGCAACGTTACCCGATACAAGAAGACATGCCCATGCCGAATCTAGGAGCTTACCCAGGGTTGGACCCTCTAGATCCCTACTATGATAGTGATCAATACATTAGGGAGATCTTAGAGAATCCTTACCCGTACCAGGAACCCATGCCCCAGATTCCAAACCCAGTCCCAGCACCTGCACCCCTAATGAGTGCAGAAAATGTGCAAGAGCTCCGAACTTTCGGAGAAGAGATTTTAGAAAGTAGCGAGAGAATGAGACAGGTGGGAGAGTGACTCGTCTAGAAGTACGACGAGCGCAATATGGATTTCTGGATGAATCCATATCAGTGAAGGTGATGGTGGAAGTAGTAATAATAATAATATAATATAATAATATGTGTGTATGTTTAAAAAAAATTTATATATGTATATATATATATATATACATATATATATATAACTATAGATGCCTACTAGTAGTGTAATTTCAATTTCAGTTGTATTCAGGGCCGTTCCTAGGTTTTCGGAGGCCCTAAGCGAACAACAAAGTGGAGGCCCTTTTACAAAATTAGTCTTTCCAGCATATTTAGTGAAAAAAACCTCCTCCTTTACCCGGGCTTGGAACCGGCAATTATAAACTAAAAAGTTTATAATTGGCGTAGTTGATTTTTTTTAAAGTAATATGTTTTCTATAGATATAGAATATGTTAAAATAAAATTTATTTTTCTAGCTTTAATTGAAGCAAATTGTTTAATCAAACTATCGTAATCAAGTTCTTCTAAAAAATCTTTTTCCATTGACATAATAGCTAAACCGTTTAAGCTTTCTTGTGACATAGTAGGTCTTAAGTAATTTTTTATTAGTTTTAATTTGCTAAACTATTAATCTTTTTTTCGAAAAGGTCAACAAATATATTATTTCATCTAGAACCAACCAACTGGTTGGCTCATCACCACAGAACTAATACAGCAACAAACAAGACAGAAGGCTACAAGTTCAGACCATACATTTCAAAATTACACCATTGCGCACACTCCAAATTTTGGGCTTTTACTCGATGTTTGATCCAGAGGTATCCGAGATGTTTTATCTCCTCCTTAATGTCTTCTACGTCCCTCACCTTCTGGTTAAAAATTAAATCGTTTCGCCATTTCCATATACACCATACACCAATTTGAACAATGGCATTAACCAGTTTTTTCCATTTTTTAGAGCCTCTCATGTGCATCCCAATGTCCAGGACATCCTTTACCCTAAACAGAAAAGGATTAGGGATCCTGCACCACACTGCGACAAACTCCCCAACCCCTAAATGCTAAACTATTAATCTATTTTAGAGATTAACGATGAGCCTTAAATAAGAAATTAAAATAAGCAAATAAGCCCCTAAATGCCTAACAACAAACTGAGATTAGCAAATATAAGCCCTAATTCCGTAAACAACAACTTAAAATCAACAAATGAAGATTCCTAACCTGAGTGAGAGCGACGATATTAAATCACCAGCCAAAAAAATAAACCGCAAAAAGGAGTCGGAGTGACAACGTGTTCCAACTTCCAAGTTCAAGCCAGCCGGCAACCACAAAACCAAGTTCAAGCCAGTCGGAGTTTATGTTTGGGGGTTCGACCTCTATCAATATATTAGAATGTTAAAACGATTTCAGTTTTTGAGGGGGTTCGATTTCAGCTTCTGAGGGGGTTCGAATTAGATTTCAGTTTATGTAAAAAGAGTTAAAAAGAATGTTGTTACCTGCCAGCAATTGCTCGATTTCAATTGACATTGGGATGCCATGATTATCATTTTGTTGATTGCTTGATTCCATATAGGAAATCCAAACGACTTCTCTGATACCGATCTCTTTCTTCACGCCCGCTAACATCGAGGATTCATCAATACCTTCCACGCGCTTCTGTCTTCTGAGGTTTCACGTTCATGGACGGCCGCTGGGTAAAATTTGTAACATTTGGGCCTAACATCTTTAGTAATGGGCCTAGTATAAAGAATACCTAATAGAAAAATGGTGGCCCTAGGCTTGGGCCTAGGGTCTTAACCCTATTGGGCCAGCCCTGGTTGTATTGTGACTTTTAATTTCCAGTATCGGTTTGTATTAGATGCATAATATATATAAAAAAAAGAGTAAGTCGCAATGCTCGACGTTTTTTTATCAATATGAGCTTTGTGTGATTGATTGTATTAAATATTATTTTGTGATATTAATATGTGGTAAATGTTTAAAATTCAGATGGACAACGAAGTGAACTAGTGAAACTAGAACGACAATAACCCGATTAATGAGAATCCAAACAACAATAACAATGGAAATCAAGTGGATAATAGTGCCATCCAACACATAGTGGCACAAGGAATTATAGATGCAATGCCATTTATTATTCAAACTGTTAAAGAAACGGATAATAAAAGTAAGCATAGCAGTAAACGACCAACTGAACCTAAACACAACGTAAACAATGGACCTTTACTTCAAGTGCCCATTCCCAAAAGAAGAAGAACCATATCTTATGGTTGTTCTTACAAAGAATTATGGTCCTGCAAACCAATAGAATTATCGGGCAATGAAGGACCCATTGCAACTCTACGCTGGATAGAAAAGACTAAGGCAGTCTTGAAAATAAGCAAGTGTGCGGAAGAGGATAAGATAATGTTTGCTTCCAATCTGTTTAAAAACTCAGCCTTAGAATGGTGGAACACTATCCTCCAGTCTAGAGGAAGTGATAGGGTTTACAATATGGAACGGGAAGAATTTAAGAATATGGTAGAAAGGAAATTCTGCCCTCCCAATGAAAAAGAACAGATAGCAAATAAATTCCTAAACCTTAGGATGACTGGAGTGGATAGTAAGGGTTATACTACTACATTCTTTGAATATGCTAGAATAGTACCAACCCTTGCATCACCTGAACCAATATTAATCTCCCGTTACATCTGGGGATTAATTAGGGAGAATAGGCATGTAGTCAAGGCAGCTAGACCCCAAACCATAGAAGAAGCTGTAGAACTAGCAAATACCTTGACAGATGAGTTAGTGCGTACACGGGAAGAAGATTAAAGGAGGAACCTAGCTCAAAGGCTTACCCAGGAATTCCGTTCTGGAAATTCCAACCGTGGGAGAAATGTAGGTTCTACCTCTGCACCTTACTACAAGTATTGCAAAAGGAAGCATTCTGGAAGATGCTCCATATATTGCAATTTCTGCAAAATATATGGACACAAGGAAGAAGACTGCAGGAAGAAACTTAACAACAGGATATGCTACAACTGCGGAGAACAAGGTCACATCAAGCCAAACTGTCCGAAACTAGCTCCAGCTACAAACAACAAAAACACTAAAAATGATAGAGCATTTGTTCTGACTACAGATGAAGCCAAGATGATTCCGGACGTGATAGCCGGTACGTTTTTAGTTAATGATGTTTTTGCTAAAGTATTATTTGACTCTAGTGCGAACCAAAGTTTTATTAATACTTCGTTTTGCAAATTTCTAAATCAATCATTAACTAAACTCCCACAAGAATGTCTAATAGAGACAGAAAATGGAGAAACCATTTAGATTTTTGAAATCTTGCAGGGAGCAAGAATAGAATTTTTAAATCAAAAATTTATAGCAAACCTTTACCCAATGAATCTGGCAGGATTTGATGTTGTATTAGGAATGGATTGGTTAATAGCCAATAAAGCCAGTATTTTATGTGCTCAAAAGTCAATTCAAGTAAATTCACCAAGGGGTGAAAATATCACAATTAAAGAAGATAAGCCATCTAGATCCACAAAATTCATCTCTGTGATGAAAACAACAACTTATATCAGAAAAGGATCTATAGTATATTTGATTTCCATAATCACTAATACTAAGGGAAAAGAATTAAAAGATATTCCAGTAGTATCCCAGTTTTCAGATATATTTTCAGAAGAATTGCCAGGACTACCGCCGGACAGGGAAGTTGAATTCAGAATCCATCTACTACCAGGAACATCACCAATTGCCAAAGCACCCTACCGTTTGGCACCCGCAGAAATGCAGGAACTGAAGAAACAATTAGACGAATTGTTGGTAAAAGGATTCATACAGCCAAGTTCATCACCGTGGGGAGCACCGATTTTATTCGTTAAAAAGAAAGACAGATCGATGCATATGTGCATTAACTACCGCGAATTGAACAAGGTCACGATTAAGAATCGGTACCCATTACCAAGAATCGATGATCTGTTCGATCAATTGCAAGGAGCTCGATTTTTCTCTAAAATCGATTTAAGGTCAGGATATCATCAATTAAAGGTGCAGGAAGAGGACATTCCTAAGACCGCATTCAGAACAAGGTATGGCCATTATGAATTCACTGTCATGCCATTTGGTTTAACCAATGCCCCAGCTGCATTTATGGACATGATGAACTGAATATGTAAGCCATATTTGGATAAATTCATAATTGTTTTTATAGATGATATTCTCATTTACTCTAAGAGTAAAGAGGAACATTCAGAGCATTTGCACGCACTTCTAAGTTTACTAAGAAAGGAAAAGCTTTATGCTAAATTTTCAAAGTGCGAGTTCTGGTTAGAACAGGTACAATTTCTTGGACATCTAGTCAATCATGAAGGAATTCATGTGGATCCCACCAAGATCGAGGCTATTACTAAATGGAAAACCCCTGAGTCACCAACCGAGGTTAGAAGTTTCCGAGGATTGGCCGTTATTATAGAAGGTTTATTCGAGATTTTTCTAGAATAGCCATTCCCTTGACTATGCTAACCTGTAAATCTGTTAAGTTTGAATGGGGACCAAAACAGGAAGAAGCCTTTAGAATTCTTAAGCAAAGACTAACCAATGCACCCATACTAGCGTTACCAGAAGAAACTGAAGACTTTGTAGTCTATTGTGACGCTTCTAAATTAGGTTATGGATGTGTGTTAATGCAAGGCCAAAAGGTTATAGCTTATGCATCTAGACAACTTAAGAATCATGAAGAGAATTATTCGAACCATGATTTGGAATTAGGAACTATAATTTTTGCCCTTAAGATTTGGAGACATTACCTTTATGGAAGTAAGTTTACCATAATTATTGATCATAAGAGTTTAAGGTATGTTTTCGGGCAAAAAGAGCTGAATATGAGGCAAAGACGCTGGATGGAGATACTTAGTGATTATGATTGTAATATCCAGTATCATGCAGAAAAAGCCAATGTGGTGGCTGATGCTTTAAGTCGAAAGTATCATGAAAAGCCAAAAAGGGTACGTTCTCTTAAGTTAAATCTGCAAGTAGATTTAAATGATCAGATTAGAAAGGCACAAGAATCAGTTATCAAAGATGATACTGAAAAGTTAAAAGGAATGATCAAGGAATTAGAACAAGGAATAGATGGAATTTGGAGATTCCATAAGAAAAGAATGTGGATACCTAAATTAGGAAACCTACGCCACCGTATATTAGAAGAAGCCCATAAGTCTAAGTATACGATGCATCCTGGAAATGATAAGATGTATCAGGATTTAAGAAAGAATTTTTGGTGGATAGGAATGAAGAAGGATATAGCAGCTTATGTTTCTAAGTGTTTAACTTGTTCACAAGTTAAAGCTGAACATCAGAAACCCTCAGGTTTATTGCAGCAGTTAGAGATGCCAGTTTGGAAATGGGAATTAATAACAATGGATTTTGTTAATAAATTACCCAAAACAAGAAAATGTAATGATACAATCTGGGTGATTGTAGACAGGCTAACTAAGTCAGCTCATTTCCTACCAATGAAGGAAACTTTCAGTATAGAACAATTAGCTAAATTGAATGTAAATGAAATAGTTTCATTACATGGAATTGCTTTATCAATTGTCTCTGATAGAGATAGCCGTTTTACCTCTCATTTTTGGGAAAGTTTCCAAAAAGCAATGGGAACCAAATTAAATCTAAGCACAGCTTATCATCCTCAAACAGACGGACAAAGAGAAAGGACAATTCAGACAATGGAGGACATGCTTAGAGCTTGTGTAATTGATTTCGGAGGTAATTGGGATGATCACTTACCATTAATAGAATTTTCTTATAATAACAGTTATCACACAAGTATCAATGCTGCACCATTCGAAGCACTTTATGGGCCGAACCCCAGTCTGTTGGGCAGAAATTGGGGAAAAGCAATTATCTGGACCTGAGATAGTACAAGAAACAACTGACAAGATCATTCAAGTCAAGGAACGACTGAAAGCAGCATGTGATCGACAAAAGAGTTATGCTGATAACAGGCGAAAACCGCTGGAATTTCAGGTAGGAGACAAGGTATTATTAAAAGTCTCTCCTTGGAAAGGAGTGGTCAGATTCATCAAAAGGGGAAAGCTAAGCCCCAGGTATGTTGGAACTTTTAAGATTATTAGAAGAATAGGATCTGTAGCCTATCAGCTACAACTGCCAGAGGAAATGACAGGAATACATGATGTATTTCATGTCTCTAATCTCAAGAAATGCTTAGCTGATGAATCACTGGTTGTACCTCTTAAGGACATAGAGGTAAATGAGCAGTTAAAATTCGTAGAGAGGCCTCTACAGATTGAAGACCGAAAAATCAAGAATCTCAAGCACAAGAGACTAGTTCTGGTCAAAGTGAAATGGGACTCCAAAAGAGGACCAAAGTATACATGGGAGCTTGAATCAGAAATACAAAGGAAATATCCACACTTGTTCCAGTAGATCTTGAGGACAAGCTCTAAAACAATGTGGGGAGGATATAACAACCCTCCTGAATATTTTCGATACCCTAAAAATAATTAAAATACCCCAATATGTCTTAAAATACACCCCATATGCGAAAACCGAGCCCAAAATACATTATATAATTAAAAATATAACAAAAACAAGTTTTATGTGTCGCTCGCGGGCCGCGTAAGACCACACCTGAGTCTACGTGGGGCGCGATAGCCCGTCAACAAGGCGCAACCCTGAGCCTACACGTGTCACGATCGTGTCGAAGCTAGTTGTGATGAACAGTCAAAGCTAGGGTCTACACCCCTACTACACGGGCCGCGTAGGCCATTCCTTTCTCTTACGCGGGCCACGAGAGAAGGTGAAGGGTCACCTATAAATAGAGGGCTTCGGCCTTCAGTTTCCGTCGTTTATTTCTCGATCTCTTTCTCTAATTTCTACATAGATAACGTAATTTCCGGGCATAATACCCCCTAAATAACAAAGTTCTGCTCCGTTGTAAGTATCATAACCCCGGTTACGTATTAGATACTCTGCCCGATTGATCCAGGGTTTCGTAACGGCTGTCGTGGTTCTGCCCAACGTAGTCATTGGAATGCCGTCTCTGGGAGGGTATTACTAATGTAAATATTAAGGGTTATTATACTAACACGTGTGCATTTGTGTAAATTATAGATAATCACCAGGAAACCCTTACAGAAAACCTAAGACAGCAATGTGAGTAATCTCCTTTTTGTTAACTGTTTTTACAAAACCTTAATTATTTTAAATTATAATTAGCAGTGATTGAGTCTTTGTAGTCTTCAATTACTGCCGGTATGTTGGGGTTTTGTATACAAAATGTGAGACACGTTACCATTGGACAAAGAGTTAGCCAATGTGTAATATGACCCACCAGTCAGGATTGACAGTACTGAATGAGTAATTGTGAAGATATAAATTTTGTAATCGCTCTCAATACTGTCTAAAGATAAAACTCTTCTTGATTAAACTGGGATTCACTCACCAGTATTTCCCACTGACAAAATGTTTTTAAACGCGTTTCAGGTAACAAAATGTGAAAGCCAACTAGAAGCCAGCTGGACAGCACTGAAGGCTTGGAAAAGTGGCTATAAAAGTTACCTAAATAAAGAAGGCGTTTTATTTTAATAAAAATGTGATTTATCCCTATAAATCAGTTTGTAATGAAAACTTGGGTTTTATCCCAACATATTTATTTATATAAAATAGGGTGTTTTACTCTGATTAAATATTTCCTAACTACGGTCCTGATGTAATTTCCGCTGCCAAATTAATAAACACCGATACCACCGACACTGAGTTCGCGGCCGCCCGTTCCCGGGACAGATAGGGGGTGGGGGTTGCGACACGGGGCATGGAAAAACGACTCGTGGAGAGATCAGACGACATTTAATATTTTATGGAACGGATATGGGTTCCTTTGTATGGCAATCTTAGAGAGATCGTGATGGACGAAGCGCACAAGTCTCGATACTCTGTTAACCCAGGTTCGGATAAGATGTATCAGGACCTCAAAGTCTTATATTGGTGGCCGAAGATGAAAGCTCATATCGCGGCGTATGTGAGTAAATGTTTAACTTGTGCGGAAGTCAAGGTAGAGTATCAGAAACCCTCAGGCCTGCTCCAGCAACCAGAAATACCCTTGTGGAAATGGGAGTAAATTGCTATGGATTTCGTCACAGGTTTGCCAAGAACTCAAAACGGAAACGATACCATCTGGGTGATCGTTGACCGTCTCACAAAGTCAGCGCACTTTCTAGCAATCAAGGAAACTGATAAGTTCTCACAACTGGCTGCTTTTTATCTTAAAGAAGTGGTTTCTAGGCACGGGGTGCCAACCTCTATTATTTCTGATCGTGACCCACGTTTCATTTCAGATTTGTGGCAGTCGATGCATAAATCATTTGGCTCACGTCTCGCCATGAGTACTGCTTATCATCCACAGACGGATGGTCAAAGTGAACGAACCATCCAGACTCTTGAAGACATGCTGCGAGCATGTGTGATCGATTTTGGTAAAGGCTGGGAGAAACACTTGTCGCTGATAGAGTTTTGTTACAACAACAGTTACCATTCTAGTATACAGGCAGCCCCGTTCGAAGCATTGTACGGACGAAAATTCCATTCTCCTCTCTGTTGGGCTGAGATAGGTGATAACCAGATCACAGCTCCGAAACTTGTACTTGAAACTTCAGAGAAGATTGTCCAGATTAGAAATCGTATGGCGACAGCGCGTGACCGTCAGAAAAGCTACGCTGACAAGCGTAGGAAACCCATGGAGTTCGCTGTAGGCGAACGTGTTATGTTGAAAGTTTCATCCTGGAAGGGTGTGGTGCGTTTTGGGAAACGCGACAAGCTTAATCCGCGTTATGTCGGGCCATTCAAAATTCTGGAGCGAATTGGTAAAGTGGCCTACAAACTCGAGTTACCTGCTGAGTTGGGTAACGTCCATGATGTTGATGTGCGGTAAAGTGTCGTATATATTAGGTGTATATTTTAAGCCCTTTTTAACACTTATTTTAGCCAAGTTTTAAATTTATAAAACACGATATTTTACTAACACTAAACACACATATGGGCAAGTGCACCCATCGTGAGCGTAGTATAGCGTTGGTAAGATACCGAGGTCGTCCAAGGACACAAGAGCTTTTAGTACCGGTTTATCCTCAACGTCTAATCAAAATAAAAAGTTTAGAAAAATGTTTTAAACTAAGAAAAATAAAAACTAACTAAAATGCTGAAAATAAAAATAAAATAAAAACAGATAGACAAGATGAATCACTTGGTTCCGACTCGTATCTAGTATAACCTTTGATTATTTCCGCACTTTTGCACATAATTAAGAGATTATCTTAGTTATTGTAGTAGGCCCCTCTTTTGAAGGTGACGTTACCCTCACCCCAGTAGTTTGAGTCAGCAAGGATACAATCCTAAAAGGGTGGATTATTGGAAGATAATGAATTAAGTTATTAATGCAGTATTGTGGTAGGCCCCGCTTTTGGCGGTGACGTTACCCTCGGCTAAGTAGTCTGAGTCAGCAGGGATACAGTCCTAAATAGCCGGGTTATAGTATTAATAGTAGTTAACTTATGAGGGGATCAAAGAGTTTGGACCCCCGCCATCCAATACCGTGAAGCATTGAAGGAGGTCCTACTAAATTTGACCCAGGTCCATTGCAGGACCTCTAAACGCTGAACAATGGCAAGACCTTTACCAAACCGTTCCCTTAACCCCCGACCAGGTAGCCAACATACCTCCATATAGACCGTGGAGATATGAATGGTGAAAATCCTTTATTTTATATAGACAGTAAAATAATGCCAAGACACCACGGACAAACGATAAGGAAAGATCACCTTCAACATAAGTAACTAGTTATTAAAGTCATTAATACAAAACCAAATAAAAAGTGCAAAAGATTAGAAATAAAAAGTATTATACTAGACACTTTGTCTTCACCAAGTGATGTAAGAGACTTAGGCAAACATGGCCTTGATTGTCAAGAACTCTTACGATCAATCTTGGATCCCGAGACGACTCACACACTCTATGATGGACAATGGATGATGGTGGTGGATGATGGTGTTGTGATGGTGGTGGGTGGTGGATGAAGTGTGAGAGATGTGGTGTGCCAAGGGATGAGTTGAAATGAAACCAAGCACTCCTATTTATAGGCTGAACAGAGAGCTGGGCACGGCCCCGTGTCCGCTGGGCACGGCCCCGTGCCTGTCTGACACTCTCTCTCCTCATTAATTGTAATTCGCAATTACAATTAATGCGCCTGCTGTACTTTCGACACGCCCCCGTGTTCACTGGGCACGGCCCCATGGTGGGCAATAGAAGCTTCTATAGATTTGTCTTTTCTGCTGCTTCTTGGGCACGGCCCCGTGCTGGCTGAGCACGGGGCGTGTTCAGTCTTCTGCCTTCTCTATTTTGCTTTGGAAGGTGCCGTTGAGGGGTCGGGCAGTCCACTAGTGTTCCTTTCCTTGTATTTATGTTGGAATTAGCTGTCTTTTTGCTTCTTTTGTGTTTTTGAGCTCATTTAATCCTGAAAATACAAAAGGAAGACAAAAACACTCTTTTTCCAATATTAGTACTTAAAAAGGGTTAGTTTTATGCCTTGTTTGATGTAATTTATATGTTGCATTTTACACACATCAATGTCTTCCATGTTTCGCAACTAAAGAAGTGTTTGTCTGATGAAACACTTGTGGTACCACTTTAGGAGCTTAAAATTGACGACAAATTGCAGTTTGTCGAAGAACCCATCAAAATCATGGATCGGGAAGTTAAGGTTCGTAAGCACAGTCGGATTCCAATCGTGAGAGTCCGTTGGAACTCAAGAGGTGGACCAGAGTTCACGTGGGAACGCGAGGATTAGATGAAGCTCAAGTATCCTCAACTATTCCCAACCGACTAATCTAGTTCTAATGCAACTGGTGAATTTCGGGACGACATTCCCTTTCAAGTTGGGGATGATGTGGCACCTTCGGAAAACCCACAGTCATCCTGAGCTAACACCTTGCTATTTTGGATTACTATCAAATTTCGGGACAAAATATCTTTCAAGTTGGGGATGATGTGACAACCCGAGATTTCAAGGTCTTTCCTATACGCATCAGTTGTTTCACAATCCTGTTTTTACAATTTGTTTTACGTGGTGTCGTGTGTAGTTTATTTGAATGATTAAAGTATTCTGACGCTTGGTTGTTAAATGTGTGATGATTAATGTTTAATGTGTAATGGAAACCCTTGTCGACGAATATTAAGGTTCTTCGCCCAAACCCAAGTCGACGAAGATTAGGTCTTCTTCACAACCATCCTTCGACGAAGGTTGATTCTTCATCACACTCACAATGTGGCGAAGAATCATTCTTCGCCAAGTGATACTTTGCCAAAAAGGGGCTTCGGCCCAGGTTAGTTCGTGGCCCAGAATGGGCCAGACTATCATTTTAATTGTATAATCCCTCATAACATAACTGTAAACACAAAAACCCTAAAGTTCTCCCTCTGCTTCCTGTTCGACGACAGTCTTGATTCCTTCGAAGCTCTCTATCATTCGAGCACATCTCTCTTGTCCTCAAGTCTCCTAGTGTTATCTTGCATATCGGTTAGTGTTTGTTATTGTTTGTTTGATTTATGATCAATGCATGACTGTGTGTGAATAGGGTTGCATGATAATAAGGTCTTGGTGATTTCCTCGTAGGAACTAAACTGTTGAGATTAATCTAGCCATAGTAATCAGTGAATTAAGGTTGCATGATGTGTATGTTCTAGTGGTTTCGGGTTAATTGGGAATACCCGGATCTACTCGGGGTGAGTTGTTGATGATTTTTCGGTGCTTTAGGGTTCATGTATATGACTGTTAGTAAGTGTTAATGATAATTGTTACTCGTTGACGTTTCGGATAACTTAGGTGTATGGGAATCGAGGAAACTTGTTTGATGCTTGATCAATGATGTAAAACTGTATGATGGTGAGTAATCGTTACAAAAGTTATGTTGTTTAATCTGATATGGAAACTGTCTTACGAGATCAAATGAATTGTAACCACTGTTGAAGGCGGCGACGAAGGATTCCCCGGCGAAGAATATAACTAGACGAAGAATGGGTTCTTCGTCGAGTGGTGCCTGACGAACCATTATGGTTCTTCGCCGCATTCATTCGCGATGAAGAACAGCTCTTCGTCATTGGGATGCTTCGCCGTGAAGGCACATGGATAGAACAGTGAAGCAGATTGAATATGATAAGGGATATTTGTGTTATGGACTCAAATTGTTGCATGATATTAATGTTCATTAGTAATGAGAAATGTAAGGCCCTATAATTGGGTAGGTTTACACTTATCTTTATCAAACACAATTATAGGCTATTAGGCTTAGCCTTGTAGTGGTTAGATAATATTGGGATAAGCCATGTGGGCTAAATTAGTGATTTGGGCTTAGTTAGTTAATTATTTGTGCATGTGGGCCTGGCCCAGTCTGTAACTAGATCACCCTATCTAACTATAAATAGGGTGAACCTAGGTCATTATCAGGTTGGCTGTTTTGTTTGTTCTTCCAGTCATATTTTTTATTTCTGTGTTGGTGTACCAGACGGTTCTCTAGAAACCGTGTGCACTTTGATATTCAATCAATACGAATCGTTCTTGTTCTTATCACTTTCATCAGTATTCCGCGCTCGTGATTGTGATTTTGATATCCGATTGATAGTTTTGGGACTTACAATTGGTATGAGAGCCTAAGTAGTCTCACGAAGGCTCGGTTGGATCGGATATCTTGAAGATTAAAGGTTGATTTTGCTGCTGATTGTGCTCGAAAGTCGATAGAAAAGGTCTGATTTCTTGGCTGTTTTCAGTTCTATTTTATAACCTCTTTCTGTCAACTGTTTATTCGTTTAGAAAAGACTTGAGTTGTCAATTTTTGCTTTAAAAAATTTTGTTTATTTGCGTCTGTTTATCAACCCAAGTTGAAGCACTAATACTGATTTTAAAGTGAATTTTCTGTGTTGGTTAGAAGAAATCTGATATATTGTGAATCAAAACGGGTCTACCAATCAGAGATTTTGACTTATTTTGGTGAAAAATTCTTGTGAAAATCAATTGTTTTAGATATTAAAATTAAGATTTGACTACTGTTTCTTAATCCTAAAGATCTGGTTTAGTAAAATTAAAAGGATTTTTAGTCAAACAGGTCATTTTTTATTAAAAGTGTTTCGAAAATATTTGAAATTCTGGGTTTTGTGCTTCGAGCTTCATCAAATATTCATTAGAAATTTTGAATAATTTTTGAGTTTGATCTGTTTGTGTGCAAGTTGGTTGTGTTTGCAGATTTTTGGAAAGTTTGTTACAGGAAATTTCAAAAAGATTCGGAAATTGAAATCACCAAATCTTTCGGGATTTTGGTTGAAAGTTTGCAAGATTATCTTTCCAAAATTTGGCTTGTGCGATTGAAGGACTTGTACGATTGATACATTTTGGGGTTTTAAGGAACTGAGGCCCAATATTATACCTTGTGCGATTCACTTTGGGTTGTGCGATCACATTTGTCTGGGCTGTTAAGGATTCAAGCCCAAGTTTTACGTCTTGTGCGATTGAAGATCTCTTGTGCGACTGCGAAGATCTTGTGCGATCCACTGTTTGTTGTTGAACTGCTGTCATTGATCTTGTGCGACTGGATTCTTGTGCGACTCAAAGGTTCACATTGAAAGGGGTCATAACATCTTGTGCGTTTGGCCACGAGTTCAACTGAAGACTTGTTGTGTGATTCACCTTGTGCGATCGGTCTTGTGCGATCAAAGGGGTCATACTGACTTGTGCGATTGACAAAGGTTCAGTTGAAAGGTGTCTTGTGTGATTCATCTTGTGCGACTGGAATTGGACCTATTCACGTGGACTGGACTGTTTGGGCTCGTGGACTGTTTCTACAGAAGTGTTTTATATTGGATCTTGAATTATATTTTGAACCATCTGAATTATTGTTTGAATTGTATTGTAAGCATTAGTGATATTCAATTGGTCTTTATATTTAACATTACGTGTTACTCATAAGTTTAAATTGTTTTTTTCAGAAATGGCTCAAACTAATCAATTGGGATTGACTGAAACTACTGCTATTAACCAGGATCCAAATAACATAATTGGAACTAATAATAGGATTCCCAGGCTCATTTCTGGGGGATCCTTTTCAGAATGGAAGTTCAGGTTCATCCAATACATGAGAATCAAGGACCCAAAGGCGTGGAGGTCCATCTGCAATGGACCAACTGTGATAACCTATGTTGTGAATGATGCTGAGGGAACAACTGCTCCCAAGCCCGAGGCTCTATTTACTGATGAGGATCATGAAAAGCAAGACATTGATAACAAGGCTCTTGCTATGATGCACTCTGCTCTTGCACCAGAAGTTGACATTGGAGTTCGTGATTGCAAAACTGCTAAGGAAATGTGGGATGCTCTGCTGGCTATCTATGAGGGAAACGAAGAGATGAAGGAGAGTAGAAGGGAAATGCTTACCCAGAAATTTAACCTATTCAATCACCTCCCAGGGGAGACTTTGGAAAATCAAATCCAAAGATTTGTGGCCTTGGTCAGTGATATGAAAACTCATGATATCAGCCTTGAAAAGTTCGTTACTAACAAGAAACTGCTTAATGCTCTTCCAAGAAACTGGGACACACCAACATTCCTTGCTGAGACATCAAAGCGCTATTGGTCAACACACCAACATCATCAGGATGGACTTCCAGCAGTTCAGCAGAATCAATGTTGTTCTTTACCCTTGCAGCAATAAAAGCATGATAACAGTTCATGACCCCTGTCATGAAAGCCATAGCTTGTTCAAAATCCCTTGAAGTAGCAACTGAGGAGTTTGTAGCAGCAAATGCAGTAGTGATATTTCAAAGAAATTGTGTGGGTGTAGGAGCAGATGAATTAGTGGGCTGTGCAGCAGACAGAGTTTGGTTCACTTGTTGAGTAGCAGCGGGAAAATAGCCAGATTGGTTAACAAAGGTTCCAAGATTAGCAGGGAGCGGCACAGTAGAAGGTCCTGGAAGCGAGCTCATTCCTTGCTGAGACATCAAAGCGCTATTGGTCAACACACCAACATTGCTGAACTGCTGGAAGTCCATCCTGATGATGTTGAAGAGATGGATATCACTTGGAAAATGGCCATGGAAGTGTTTCGTGCCAGGAATTTCGTGAAGAAAACCGGTAGAAACAAATGGGACACAATTGATGGTGAGATTGGTTGGAATAAGGCTAAGCTCAGGTGTTACAACTGCCATGAGCCTGGGCACTATGCTAGAGAGTGCAAACAGCCAAAAAGGGAAAGAGTTGATCCAAATGTTACTGTCACTGTTAGTTCAGCAGCTCGACCAGCTCCAAATATTGTTTCAACCTCGAACATCACTGTTACTCGTCCCACTCAAGGTTCACCCTCAAACACTACTGTCAGAACTCAAGCTGCTGAATCGATTGCAACTCCTGGAAATGCATTGGTGCTTCAGGAAGGAGGGGGATTTGACTGGACCCAACAGATGAACGATCTGCAGATCACTACAGACACCTTGTACCAGCAAAATCAAGCTCTCATGGCAGAAGTGAAAGAAGATGCTGACTCGGCAGCTGAAGATACTGAGGAAATGATTTATCATGCCCTCATGGCTCAAATAAACGAATACACTCCTTCTGAGGCTGAGGTATGTGTAGATGATGTTTGTTGTACTTTAAAATGTAGAGAGAAGGTAAAAGGTTTTAAGGAACAGGCCGAATCGCTTACTATGCAACTTCAATATACCAGATCCAGTAGCTACGAAGTTAAAAAGAATCTGGATGGGTATAAAGATATGGTAGAGGCTCAAAAACGTGACATTCGAAAGTTGCATAGTGATTTAAGCGAAGCGAACTGTCGATATCTCCACTTCAAAGAGCTATCTGAAAAGTTAACTGTTGAATTAAACGACTTAAAATCGACTTTCGAAAATACAGAATTTAATTTTAAAAAATTTGATGTTTCAAGCGAAAAGGTCGAGAAAATGATAAATCAACAGTTAAAGTATAGCAAAAAGGAAATGAGGAATAAGGGGTTGGGTTTTGTATCCATACCCCCACCATACAACCATAACTATTCCTCAATTCCTATGACTGAAGAGGAGATAGACAATTTACCTAAGATGGAATATGGAAAACCAGAGGATAGGAAGCCTGAGCCTGTCAAGACTCGAAAGATATGAATCACTAGACCTGATAATACTGAAGTCATCTTAGAAAAACAGGCTTATAATTAAATGTTTGTTAAATCAGAAAATGTTTTAAATCACACTGAAACCTTAAACTTTGAGAAAAATGCAAGTGTTGATAAACATTTTCATGTGTTGAAAGAGAAAGAATCGTGTGAGTCAAAACAATCTTGTGAAAATAAATCTGTCACAAACGAGCCTGAAGTAAAAGCGCCTAGAGTTAATGTAGACAACATCGAGTTTGCCATGTTAAAAGGTTTGACTGAATTTATGAAAGAATTCAATAGGGGCAAACAAAGTGAATCTGCTTCGTCATGTGACACATCTTGTGACACTTCTAAGACATCCACTTTTGAGAAATCAGAAATGGGCGAATCATCTAGTGTCAACAGTGCATCACCTGAGGAAGCAGAGGCATCTCAAACTGAATCATCAGCTTCATCTGATTCAACCTGTGACTCCTATGAAAAGACTGACTGTTCGGAGTCAGTTGCTTCAATGGAATCAACAAATGAATCATCTGAAACAGTTGATTCAAATTTGATCAAAGAAGAATCAGAAACAACATCAGGAGCCTCTGTTGAGTTAGATGGTAATGAAACCACAGGAGCCCCTGCTGACTGTTCAAAGGAAAATAATTCTGATTCTTTTGAACCAATTGTGTCACAAGAAGCCGAGAGTAATTCTGCAGCATCAAGTGACACTGTTTGTGAGAAAATTGATGATACTAACCCTGTTGCTTCAAATGCAGACCAAGTAATTATTGAAGATTGGGTAGATGGAGATGATTAGGACGACGTTGCATTTAAAGTTTTAAAAGATAAAATTCAGAAAAACAATTCTTTAATTTCTGAAAAGTCAAACAATATTTCAATTTCTTCTGATGCTTTGAATTGTGTGGGCTCTGCTTTAAAGAGCGATGAATGTTCTGACATCTATTTTGGTTCTATTTGTGTGGATTTGAATTCAGTTGTTTTGCCTAATAAAGTTGATAAATCTAAAAATCTTTTGGTAAAACAGACTAAAGGAGGAAATGAAGCAAAATATGTTCCTCCAAAATCAAGATCAAACAAGCAAACTAAGTGTCATTCTGTTTCTAAAGACAAATCTAAACCTGTCTCGTTTGCATCTCAGGAACCACACAAGCCCTTAGGTTCTGCAAAGTCTGATGGATGTCAAGCAAAACCACATGTGAAATGAAAAATATGTTACACGTGTGGAATTGCTGGACACATTGCAAGAAATTGTCAGCATCGTCCATATAAATTCAAAAAGGGAGAGCATTAGAAGGCTCCAAAAGGGAATGTCAAGCATCCAAAACAGGAAAAGACCTCGAAATCTAAACCTGTTAGGAAGCTTAACTCCAAAATGAAGCCTTTTGATGGAGCTTGGAACAAAGCTAAACAAACGAAAATAAAATCAAACAATTGTGTTCCAAACTTTAATTCGGTTTCGCCCAAGGCATCCAAGAAATTGGAGGGTTCTAGGAGAGTTTGGAAACCCAAGAATAATGTTCCAAACAACTCTCCTAAATCATCGTGCATCAATAATAAACCTATCTACTCTAAAGAAAAGTTGATTTGGATGCAAGTCACATATTTCAATGAACAGGGTGTACCCACCACAACTATGGCTTGGGTACCAAAATCTAACTAAACCCGCGTAATGTGCAGGAACGACTATGGATGGCTGTCATTCGACTTTGGGTCATTGACAGTGGCTGTTCCAGGCATATGACCGGCGATCTATCCCAACTTTCTGATCTTGAAGAATTTAATGGAGGATATGTTGCCTTTGCGGGTGGAGAGAAGGGAAAGATCACACAAAGAGGCACAGTCAAGAATGGTGATCTCTGTTTCAAACATGTCAACTATGTTCCTGAGTTGAAGCACAGTCTGCTAAGTGTTGCTCAAATTTGCGACAACGGTTACTCAACTCATTTCATTGATAAACACTGTCTTATTCTAAAACCAGGAATGGTCATTCCTGATGAATGGATTTTGTTGAAATCTGAACGAAAAGGCAACGCTTATGTCATTGACATGAATAAGCCTCCCACCGAAGGTGTTGCTTGTTTGTTTACCAAAATCTCTGAGCACAATGCTATGCTGTGGCATCGTCGTTTAGGACATTCTAACGTGAAAAATCTAAATCATCTTGCAAAATTGGGGTTGGTAAGGGGTCTACCTGTAAAAGACTTCATAACTTTTGAAAAATGTGTTTCTTTTGCATAGGGTAAACAACATCGAAAACCACACTTTCCCAAAACTGTAAACACCATTAACAGTGTGATGCAGCTTCTTCACATGGATCTTTTTGGTCCAGTAAATGTGCTCAGTCTGTCTGGAAAATCTTACTGTCTTGTAATTACTGATGATTACTCACGTTTTACTTGGGTTTTCTTCTTAGTTAACAAAAGTGAGACTGCAGAATTAATCAAGAGATTTATAATCTTTATGGAAAATCAGACTGGCAAGAAAGTGAAAGGGATTCGAAGCGACAATGGAACCGAATTCAAGAATGCTGAGTTGAATTTATTTTGTGCCGAGAGGGGAATCGCTCGACAATACAGTGCTGCTAGAACTCCTCAGCAAAATGGAGTTGCTGAAAGAAGGAAAAGAACCCTGATTGAAGCAGCTCGCACGATGCTCTGTGATTCGAAACTCCCAGTTTTCTTCTGGGAGGAGGCCATTAACACTGCGTGCTACATTCAAAACAAAGTTGTTATCATCAAGGCACTCATGAAGACGCCTCATGAAGTAATGTTTGGCGAGAAACCGTATGTGGGGCACTTTAGAGATATCGGTTGTCCATGTACTCTTTTGCACTTGGAATCTATACCAAAGTTTGACGCTAGGGGAGACGAATGCTATTTCATTGGATATGTTGGGAAGGCTGTTCATGAAAACAAGACGGCATACAGAGTGTACAATAAGAAGACTAGACAAATCATTGAGTTTTATGATGTGCGGTGGCTCGAAGAAAATCAGACAGACGCTGGAAACGGGCCATTTACTCTTTATAATTATGCCCATCTATTCAAATCTTTTGATATTCTTGATGATCCTCCTGTTACTCATGCAGGTACTTCTGGTACAACTAATGTCATTACTCGACCCTCAATTGTTCCACATAATGCTGAAAAAGAGGGGGATGTTGAATTTGAGGGGGATTCTACAGTTGTGGGGGATCACACACCTGCAGTCTCATCTTCAACATCTACACCTGAGATTCAAGTGGCTCCGAATTATACCAACATTCTTAATGATGGAGGGGAGGGGTTGGACTCGTCTGACTAGGAGGACGCACCCATTGATCAAAGTGACATGTTTGATGGTCCCATTCCTGAAGAGTTTGTCGCAAATGGTGCAGAAGAAGAGCAAATCTCTGACCAAACTGAGTCAGTAGTAGTTGATCACTTAACGAATGTATCTCCAACTGGATCTGCACCAGAAGTTGCTATTCCTGCCAGTGTCTAGCGTGATCATCCCATCGAAAATGTGATTGGACCAGTAGAGGCGGGAGTGTTGACTAGAAGTCAGTCAGGAATTATCAACAACTGTTTGTTTTCATGTTTTATCTCTCAAATCGAGCCAAAGACAACTTATGCGGCTCTTTTGGAACCTAGCTGGGTAGATGCTATGCAGGACGAGTTGAATCAATTTGAGAAATTGAAGGTATGGAAGTTGGTTACTCTACCTGCTGGAAAGAAATCACTCGAAACTAGATGGGTCTATCGCAACAAGAGAGATGATAGCGGAGTGATTGTTAGAAACAAAGCAAGACTGGTCGTTCAAGGGTTTAGACAGATAGAAGGCCTTGACTACGATGAAGTGTATGCTCCCGTGGCTCGACTGGAGGCAATCAGAATCTTTCTGGCATATGCATCCTACATGGGATTCAAGGTCTATCAAATGGATGTCAAGACGGTGTTTCTCTACGGCAAAGTAAAAGAAGAGATCTATGTGTCACAGCCACCGGGCTTTGTTAACAAACAGTGTCCCCGCCATGTGTATAAGCTTGATAAGGCTTTATATGGGTTACACCAGGCTCCTCGTGCTTGGTATGCTACTCTGACAGAGCATCTGCTCGCTCATGGATACACACGGGGTGTGATTGATCAGACACTGTTCATTCAAAAAGTGGGGGAGGATCAAATCTTAGTGCAGATCTATGTGGACGACATCATCTTCGGATCCACTAGTGATGCACTGTGCAAGGAATTCGAAGAAGTTATGAAGAAACAATTTGAAATGAGTGCCTTGGGATAAATGAGTTTCTTTCTGGGTCTGCAGATTCGACAGGATTCCAAAGGAATTCTCATCCACCAGGGAAAATATGTCGATGACATTCTTGCAAAATTCAAACTTCAAGATGTCAAACCTGCAAACACTCCTATAGCAGAAAGACCAGTGATGACAGAAGATACGGAAGGGGAAGCTGTTGATGCTACACTGTACCGGTCGATGATTGGCTCGTTGATGTACTTGACAGCCAGTAGACCAGATATCATGTTTGTTGTGTCTCAGTGTGCTCGCTATTAGGCTGCTCCTAAACTTTCTCATTTAAAAGCTGTTCAGAGAATCTTTCGATATCTTAAGGGCAGGCCTCGGCTTGGACTTTTGTATCGAAAGGAGTCTCCATTTGACTTGTGTGCTTTTTCTGACATCAATTTTGGAGGTACTGGTCAGGACATGAAGTCTACGTCAGCTGGATGCCAGTTTCTGGGGGATCGTCTCATCTCCTGGCAATGCAAGAAGCGGCAAATTGTCTCTCTGTCTACTGCAGAAGCGGAATACGTGGCCGCTTCAGCCTGCTGCTCACAGGTTATTTAGATTCAACACCAGCTGGTGGACTACGGTTTGAATTTTTCCCAAACTCCCATTTATTGTGACAATGATGCAGCTATCAAATAGTGAAAAATCCGGTGTATTTTTCAAAAACCAAGCACATTGCCATAAAAATTCACTTTATTCGTGATTCTTTCAACCAGGGTTTAATTAAAATGGAACAAATTCATACTGATGACAATGTCGCAGATTTTTTTACAAAACCGGTTGATAAAGCACGTTTTCTTGCTCTTCTTGAACTTCTCAAAATGGTCGAATTCGAGGATTGACCGCGGTCACACAAAAATATTTTTCTTCGTTTCTGTAAATTTGTTTCTTAAAATAGCGTTTCTTTCATTTTAAGCAAAAATTTAGGGGGATGTAGTCTCTCAGAAAAATACAAAAACATTGAAAAACCAGAAAAATACAAAAACATTGAAAAATCAGAAAAATACAAAAATAGTTCTTTGCTTTTGCCATGCCTCGGCTACAACCCGAGAAATGAAATAATTTCTCTATGTGGATTAAGGCTGACTCATGTAAGATCAATATTGGAATGGTCTGACTCCAGAGTGATGTGCTGGTAGGCTTTATCCTGATGGCTGGACTCTTTGACTGGTACTGTTAAGAACACTAATTTATGTTATGGCCTCAGGAAAGATCGTTCACTTGGAATTAGAGCATAGCTATTTGAATGCGTGTGTGATGTCCCGATACACACAATTTCGTTCTAGTTCTGAAATCTTTTCTAAACAACTCGTGTATCTCCTGTGTTTTGCGTGAGCAAAGACCTGGAGGTGCTAGGTAACGTCGGCTTCTGTTTTGTGTGAGCAAATACCTAGCTGTACGTTGTCGCGCTATAGATCAATTACACCCGAAAGAGGCCCTCTAGTGCCCAAAAGAAACCCGAAAAACCTATATCAAATTGAAAGAAAAATTCATTTGATCTGTATATTATATCCTTCTCTGCAAATGATCTATTCTGTTCTTTTCTCAATCCAGTCCCAGTTAAGGTTTCAGAATCCTAGAACGGGCTTGTGAAATATGTGGTAGGGAAACTACATGTATGATAGCGTGTTCTAATTAAAATTCCAGGATTTGATTGTGATTGAATTGAGTGCTCATATAAATTAAAATGAAAACATGATAAATCAGTTGCAGACCGTCACTTGAAAAAGGCCTAGGGAGATAAGTTTAAGTGGACAAACATACTGGCAATCGCTTGGATCTACCAAAGTAAATTAGTGTTGATAAGTGTAGTTTAGCTCGAAACACTGTGATTTGATCCCATTGCAAATTGTAATTGTATATTTGTTTTTGTTTGTTTATTTGTATTTTTTTTATATTGTTAGTTTTTATAAAATCAAAAATCCAAAAATAGAGTGTTTATTTGTTTTATTAAAAATTTTAACCGTTCTTGAAGATTTGATTGATCATCATAAATTGAATGAAATTTGAATTGCAAAATCCGAGTACTAATACTTGGATGTACCGAGTGTTTATGTGGTACTTTCCTCTGTTGCACATAAATGTTTGCTTATGAATTTCTGAGTATGTGCAGAATTTAAAATTCAAATCAAGAAACAGGGGTTGTTGAAGATTGAGATGTTGTTGGCTGCTGACAAAACATGAATCATCATAACAACAAGATGTGCCTGAGTCAGAAGAACCAGATACGAGTCATCATCTGACAGTGATAGCATATTTAAAGAGGTACCTGTGAACCTGTTTGAAAGAGAACACATAGACAAAGAAAAGAGTTGATAAGAATCCTCCTCTTGCATTCTTTTCAACAAGTTTTTCAAACAAAGCTGGTTGTGATTAAGAAGAACAACGAGCCCAAGTTTGAAGATTAAGAGATAAAGTATCTTCCCACTGAGACATGAAATAGACAACAGTTTGATAAAGACAGCATAAACCTAGGGGGATATTGTAAGGCCCTATAATTGGGTAGGTTTACGCTTATCTTTATCAAACACAATTATAGGCTATTGGGCTTAGTCTTGTAGTGGTTAGATAATATTGGGATAAGCCAAGTGGGCTAAATTAGTGATTTGGGCTTAGTTAGTTAATTATTTGTGCATGTGGGCTTGGCCCAGTCTGTAAATAGGTCACCCTATGTAACTATAAATAGGGTGAACCTAGGTCATTATCAGGTTGGCTGTTTTGTTTGTTCTTCCAGTCATATTTTCGATTTCTGTGTTGGTGTACCAGACGGTTCTCTAGAAACCGTGTGCACTTTGATATTCAATCAATACGAATCGTTCTTGTTCTTATCACTTTCATCAGTATTCCGCGCTCGTGATTGTGATTTTGATATCCGATTGATAGTTTTGGGACTTACAAGAAATCTGGCTTGAACTGTGTGAGAAGCAAACTTATCTGTTAAATATTATTATGCGTTATGCACATGGGATGTGGACTTGTATGTGGTTGAGTACTTGCTATGTGCCATATGGTGATATGTGTGATGAATGCAAACTGTGAAAATACGTGACTTAATTGATTACGAAACAGATTTCTTTGGTAACCACGGTAGGGTTGGTTGACTAACTGGAACGGGTAACTTAACATACCGAGCAAAACTAAGGTGAGTTCATTCCTCTTGAGCATGCGTCCAGGTGGGTGGGACAATCAAATGGGTATTCCTGAGAGGAATAAGTCTTTTGGGTAAAAACTGGGATGTTAGATAATACACTCATTTCCTATCACTTTAAGTCCCATCTTCTACCTTATAGTTACCTGAGAGGTAACGGGGTATTAGTTGATAGCGCTATTAGGCTTGGCAACTTCACATCGTAACTGAGAGGACGGGCGTGAACTAATGACCTTAATCATGACCAATGCTTATATAGGGGCATTGGGGACAGGCAAAACAATCTGGAAGGCATCTTGTACGGTACTCGAGTTATTATCGACATTATTAACAATGAACTGAACTAAACACTTGGCAATTAACGTTTTCGTAAAACTATGAACTCACAAACGTTGTCTGATACACTTGTTGCATGCTCGTAGGTCGTTAGGTACTATGGACAAGGGACTTGCTATCTGGGATTGCTGGAGTGGTCATGGGTCGTACTGCTTGGATACGCTTGATGGGCTTACTGTTTTTACATACATTTGATTTTGAAACATTTAACAATGAATTTCTATTTGCATCCGCTGAACCTGTTAAAAACTTATGTGATGACTTGAAATGTTTGATTTAATAAATGGGAGTTTATTTTAATAATTTGTGAATAGTTCAATGTGATTGGTGGCTAGATTCTGGTACGTCACATGCTTAGCAGGGTTTCCGCATGTGGTATTTTGGGGGTGTGACAATCGCGGCCAACGAAATTCACATTCCATAACGCCGGTGGGGGGGGGGGTTGCGCCTTCCACCATTTTCACCTCTTGATAGCGCTCCACCATGCATGCACTTATCGTTATTAAATTATAACGCTTAAGTTTTAAGCCAAACATGTACCTTCTTGTTATATACAAAAGTGACAAATAAGTGTGTAAGTAGTTACTAAGTTAGTCATTACTTTACACATGATTAAAGTTAGTTAGTTAAACCATAAAAAGTATATCCGTTTCATCTTTAACTAAACAAAACTTTTCAAGTTTCATATACTCAACTTTTTTTCTTGGAGATACACTCTCATTGAGTTGCATAACCAGTTTTGAGCTTAGGCTAACTTATTGAGCTGAGCTTAATGTCGCAAACTCCTCTTCCGAGGCCCTTGTGTGGCGCTCTAGGTCGTCTGAGAATCAACCAATCCGTTTGCTTATGATCGTGGTAACTGGCATCGTCCTGCCATGGACTTGTCAAGGGATCGGTCACAGCTCCCGACCAGTGGTGCATTAGACGTGTAAACACATCTAGGCACAAACACTTCGTAAATTAGTGAGGCCGTCCCCTATGAGATCCCAGACTAGCCAGTAAACCGAGGCGCTCAAGCACATATCAAGCAAATACGATCTTCAAACATTTTGTATGTCACATTAAGATTGGCTTAGTCCAATCACCTAAAATATTAATCAAAAGTCCTAGAAATTTCAGAAAGTTCCACACAACTCTTTAATATTAGAGTAAAATGCCCGAATAGTCCCTATAGTTTGTGAAAATAACATATATAGTCCCCAACTTTTGGAAATTACACTCATGCTCCTTATGGTTTTACACTTTGTTACTCGGATAGTCCCTAACATGGATGGAGGTTCAATTTTCCAGTTAAGTCTAAGTAAAATGACAAAAATACCCTTACCATCAATAAATAATAAATTAAAGAAATATAAATTATAAACACATCTCCTATTAATTAAATAAAAAGCAAATCAAAATTAAATAAATGAATAACAAAAACTAATTTAAATTACCCACCCCTCACCTCTTGCTTCATACCACCTGCACCACCACCACCACCACCGTACCACCACCCACCTCCACCAAAATCACCACCTGCAACCACCATGTCACCACCATTCATCTTCTTCTCAAATTATAAAAATCAAACAATTTTCACTCACCAACATCTTTTCCAATTCTAGTCTTTCGAAACACCTGTATAAAACATCAAAATTATAACTGTAACATCTTCAATCCTCCAGCTATATGCATATATACCGTATCTTTATCTGTTACAATTACTGTTTTGCCTGTGATGACATCGATTAATTTTGTTAGGGTTTGGTTAGGGTTAGGGTCAAGGTTTAGAAATGGATTCAGGAGAAGTGTGGGGTGAGAGGACGGTTGATGTGTGAGGAGAATTGACGGATTTGTGGTGTGCGGTTAGTGGCGGTTCCCGCCGGTGGTGTGTAAAATGCAACATATAAATTACATCAATTGTGGCATAAAACTGACCCTTTTTTAGTACTAATGTTGGAAAAAGTGTGCTTTTGTCTTCCTTTTGTATTTTCAGGGTTAAAAGCGCTTAAATGAACAAAAGAAGCAACAATGCAGCCAAATCTAACAATAATACAAGAAAAGGAATAAACGTGGCATGCCCGACCCCTCAACAGCATCTTCCCAAGCAAAAATAAGAGATCAGAAGGCTGAACACGCCCCGTACTCATTGAACACGGGGGCGTGCCCAAGAGTCTGCAGAAAAGACAAAGTTGTAGAAGCTTCTATTTCCCAACACGGGGGTGCGCCCAGCGGACACGGAGTCGTGGTCAACGCTAAGATTCGTAGAATCCAAGCAAATATTGATAGTACATATACGCTTCTGCACACGGGGTCATGCCCAGCAGACACGGGGGCGTGGTCAACTAATGCAGACAAACTGCATTTAATGAAGAAAGAGAAGATGGATGGGCATGGGGCCGTGCCCAATGGACACGGGGCAGTGTCCGGGATTCTGTGCAGGCTATAAATAGAGGTGCTTGGTTCACTTCAAAGGCATCCCTTGACAAACCACCTCTCTCACACTTCACCCACCCACCACCACCATTACAACCCACATCCATCATCCATCATAGAGTGTGTGTAGTAGTCTCGGGATCCAAGATTGATAGTAAGAGTTCTTGACAATCAAAGGCCATGTTTGCCTAAGTCTCTTACATCACTTGGTGAAGACAAGCATTTAGTGTAACACTTTTTATTTTAATCTTTTCGCACTTTTTATTTGGTTATGTATTAATGACTATAATAACTAGTTTCTTATGTTGAAGGTGAAACTTCCTTATCATTTGTCTGTGGTGTCTTGGCGTTATTTTACTGTCTATATAAAATAAAAGATTTACACCATTCATATCTCCACGGTCTATATGGAGATATGTTGTCTACCTGGTCGGGGGTTAAGGGAATGGTTTGGTAAGCGTCTTGCCTTGTTCAGTGTATAGATCCTGCAAGGACGACCTGGGTCAAGCTTAGTAGGACCTCCTTCAATACCCACTAGTATTGGATGGCGGGGGTCCGAATTTCTTGATCCCCTCATATGTAAACTACTATTAAAACATTAACCCGGCTACTTAGGATTATATCCCTGCTGACTCAAACTACTTAGCCGAGGGTAACGTCACCTTCAAAAGAGGGGCCTACCACATTACGCATTAATAACTTAATTAATTATCTTTCAATAATCCAAGCCTTTAGGATTGTATCCTTGCTGACTCAAACTACTGGGTTGAGGGTAACGTCACCTTCAAAAGAGGGGCCTGCTACTATAACTAAGATAATCTCTTAAAAAGTGCAAAAGTGCGGAAATAATCAAAGGTTACACTAAAGGCGAGTCAGATCCAAGTGATTCATCTTGTCTATCTGTTTTTATTTTTAATTTTTATTTTCAGTATTTTTAGTTTTTATTTTTAAACCTTTTTCTAAAATTTTGATTTGATTAGACGTTGAGGATAAACCGGTACTAAAAGCTCTTGTGTCCTTGGACGACCTCGGTATCTTACCAACGCTATACTACGCTCACGATGGGTGCACTTGCCCATATGTGTGTTTAGTGTTAGTAAAATATCGTGTTTTATAAATTTAAAACTTGACTAAAGTGTAAAAGGGCTAAAAATATATAACACACCGCACACATCAAGTTTTTGGCGCCGTTGCCGGAGACACAAAGATTTTAAGAAAGTTAGGAATCAACGGCCTAATCGTTTTTTTTCTTATTTTTCTGTTTTTTTTAGGATTTCTCGTAAATTTTCAGCTTCTGCAGAGCTCAGCACGGGCCGTGCCCGCTGAATACGCCCCGTGCCCAATCTTTGGTACTGGCAATCCTGTTTTAAGTCAGACAGTAGCTGAACACGGGGTCGTGCCCAATCAACACGCCCCATGCCCAAGTATCAGATACTGAAAACAGAACTGTAAGATCCCGACGGTTGGTAATTTCTGACACAACCATGAGCGATACTGATATTTTTTACTTCTGGCCCTCTTATTGTACGTGGTATCAAATATGTGGCGGAACTCATGAAGATTTAAAATGCTATTTTTAAACTACAAACCCCACTATATAGACCCATTGTTTTCCTGTAGCCTTAAGAGGGGCGAAAGTAAAAATAATCCCTATCTCTCCCTCGAATGCTCTCAATCATCCCTTCTAGATGAAATGCTTCTTGATGAATTATTTCAAATGGAAGATTTAATTCTTGATTGGATAAAAGAGCTTGAGATGGACCTAATTAATTCAACTTAAGACGATACCCAAGAAGAATTGTTGAGATCGCATTCGGATTAAAAACAACTTTGTTGTTCCCGAAACTACCTCTAACTCTCGTGAAGACATGAACGACAGTCCCTGTGTCGATTGTGCCGTGAAGGACTCCCCATCGACTTCCGCCGATGCATACATAGACCTGAGCGATTCGACATACACTTTCTTTAACGAGAGCCCGGGAAAGGGTTGGACTTGTCCACCTACATTTAGCATAGGAATCACCCTTACCGATAACCTCTTGGGTTCTCGTCTAAATCTAGAGCAACTAAGGTATCTCAGGCACTTTGGTGTTGTTCCGTCCAGTAAGGAACCACCCGATCCGGATAAATTCCTTAAAAATAGACAAAACTTCATAAACAACCTCCAGGCACGGGGCCGTGTCCTAGTTACTATTTAACGGTTTTACATGTAAATATCAACAATTAGATGTATAGTTAAGACTACACATACTATAAAAATAATGGTTTATTAAAACTTTTACAAATCATAAGTTATTCAACATAACGTGATCAGATTCGTCGTTTAAATTTACGACGAGGCAATGTGCGGAAGCATGAATCTTTATTGTGTTCGGTTCTTCGTTGAGCTTGATCGTCTTCCGGCATCCAAAATGTACCTACATTTCATAAACATGAAATGCTTTAGTCATACGGAGTTCAAAACATGTCTAAACGAGTCCGGGAAGCGAAACTGAATAAAATACATTTTGTTACAGCTACCGTAATTTACGGTAGCCCCAGAATGTCGATTCTTCCACCGTAAAGCAGTGGGTGTGTGGCGTAAAAACTTTAAGGCTACCGTAAGTTACGGTAGCTACCGTAACTTACGGTGGCCTTTGCAGGATTTTCCAAATTTGACGTTTTCTAAAACGAAAACCTTCATAACTTTTAATCCGCTTGTCCGTTTTACGCGATTCTTTTTCCTACGTGTTCGTAATTTAGTTCTCCATCACATGGAGTTAAAACCGGACATTCGAACTAATAAAATTCCAGATTTCTAAGTATTCGGCTTATTGTTCAAAATTAACATTTTGACCCGTTTGTGTTTAAAACCTCCAAACTTGTTTCTAATTAATCATAAAGCATATACCAAGTATTTCACTCAAAACCTCTAACTTGGATTCATAACTTTTGTGCATTACGCAGCAATCATCCAAGTTACGCGCGTAATTCATTTTGACCCATTTCAAAGATTTAGACCTTTTTAAGTTTTAGTCTTTCCCCCTTTGTTATGCACAATTTACTGTATACTTATCTATAACTTACATGTTCATAATACACGTTCTTAATCGGCTCATAAGCATCGTTTACCCCTTTTAGCATTCAGGGGTGTTTTGGTCAATTTTAGTCCCTTATTTTACGATGAAGGGCTTTTGCTTATAATTGACCAACATATTACTATTAACTATGACTCACAATATGCGTACCTGGTTCGGATCAACATATTGACCCGTTCTAATACCTTGTATCAATTAAATGGCTAATTCTTCGCATCGCAAATTCTTAAATCGTTTTATCCTGTGGGCTTAAGACTCGACAAACATTATTAGTCGTAAATTGTCAAATGGTGTCAACTTACCATTTGACCCTTTTTGGTCTAACAACCAAACACTTTGTGCTTATATATGAATGGCATTTATTTACCATTCCATTAAGTAATTCGTTTCGGATTCTTCACCAATTAGTTAGGTGTCTTAAATCCGTTTCTTACACATTTACCCAACATGGCTTACGCCACTTGGTGTCGTTTTAAACTTCAACTTTGAACCATTTAAACTTGACTAAATCATCGTCTTACCCCTTTTTTTATTCTTTTAGGCTTACTTATAAAGTAGTCGCTCCAAAACTCATTTTATCCAAGTCCTTTTATAACTATTTTACCATTCCGCCCTATTTTACCATTAACCAAGGTTTTATCATTTACTTTTATTCCGACCCGTATCGTTTTGTGTCGGAACCGTATTTCGAACATTATATTTATCGCATTTATAACTTATAGAATAAATACACATTCTACAAGAAACGTTGTAAGATTTACTTACCTCGCATCCAAGCAACGTTTTCTTTTCGTAGTTGCTCCGTTTGACCCGCTTCCTCCCAAGCCTCCATCTAGCTTGTCAAGAGTCAAACTATCATCATAATTCGCAAGATGGTTAGTTTAGTCATTGTCAATTACGACTATTCCACCTTACGTATTTTCTATCAAATTATCATTCGATTTTATTAACGGTCAGTTTGACTTTTTAAAAGTCAAATGCCCATTAGTACATGAATTGCACATTTAAGTTCATCAACTAATTTCGGTCATTTTCAAATGACCCGGTATGCATTCTTTTAAGCCATCATTTTTTACTAATCTTTTAACTCGAGTTCATGCTATTATTAACGCTAAGTTAGCCTAGCTCTCGATTATCGAAGACACTATATTTCTTCATTTCACAAAATCTACGGGTTTTCCCTCTATAAGTGAAACCCGTTTTGTCATGGTATTTTGCATTTATCCAAATACTTATCCAAATCAAGTTCTATCTACGAACTAATAGGCACCCAATTTCACTTAAGCATTTTAACGAGCACCTTGTGGGCAAGATTCATATACTTCTTTTGTCAAGTTCTTGAATAACTTCCAACCAAGTTTCAAGCATCAATTTCAAGCCCTTATGTCTAGTGTTTATAAATTTCAACTAGAACTTGCATTACTTACCTAATGTTCATCCACTTTAACACTATAATTCTAGTGTTCATCACATAGTCATAAGACCCACTTAGCACCTACATAACTAGTTAACCGAAACACTAATTTATGGTGCTAAATTAACGAGTTTACATCTAGGGCTTGTTCCTAGACTTGTGCTCATATCAATTGTACTACAACACTCATTATTCATGCCAGAATTTCATTCTTGAATGTTAATCAAAATTTTGAAGTATCATCAAATAGCAAAATTCAACATACCTTTCGATCCCCATGCTTAGGTGATCACGAATTTGCGTTCATGCATCGATTTAAGACTGAAATCGACCTTCAATTTGATGATTTTTGGCACTTTAGGGTTTCACCCTCTTTGGTCGCCCCTGATGATCGATCCACACACACACCTTGTGTGTGTGGTGTTTTTTTTTATTAAATAGAACTTGTTTCCTTTTTAACGGTTTTGGTCCCTCAAGTTTAAATTTTAATTATCAGGGACTAGAACTCCATATTTTATTTACTCATTTACACCTTATTAACTAGGTTAATTACTCCTAGTTAACTTGATGGGTTCGGGAAGCTATAACCCGTTATATTTTAAGTCCCGTTAACTCGGGCATTTTTATGTGCTTTGTTTTCTCAAAGTCTTTATCCTATTTCCAATTAATATTAGGTTTATTTATTTAAATCCTAATATTTACCGGGTTAATTTTTACCACTAACGGTATTTTACCCGCTCTTTAGTATTAACGAGGTTTAATTACCAAACCCGTTTTCGGGGTGTTACAAGTCTACCCCCCTTAAAGAGGTTTCGTCCCCGAAACCTTATTTACGTGGCTCATTAATTTAGATTAAACGAACTTAGTTTCATTTTCAGGGCATTCATTCATTCTTTTCGATCTAACGTTTTCATTTATATTGACGCGTACGTCTTTCATGTGTAGGGCCTCGCGGGCTGTTACTTTCAGCTAATATCCTTTATCTTTATCAATCGAGTTGTCACTTGACCACTTAGTCTCATCGGTCTGTTAACAGGTTTATCCCGCGCTTGTTTTATATTAATAAGCGCTTTGTATTTGTCATGACATTTTCTTAACTTTGAATAGTTTTACCGGCTAGACTAATTAGTCGCCGTCACTTCATACCCCAACACTCGGGTATACCATATTGCCATTTCCGGCCTTATGCGTATTTTCTGATTTTCATATCTCGTAACTCACGTTACGACTTGATTGTATTCTATTCACTTTTTCTGACGTATCACAATTTAAATAATTGTGAATTCTTTTGTCATTTTTGCCAGTTTGAATGTTTTAGTGAAGTTCTTCACTTTTGTCAACTAGACCTTTCATAATCTTTTCGCTTTTAACCCATTTAATTAACTTAGCGAAACCCATCGCTTTTATACGAACTTTATCTCCCGGTATTGTTTTACGCGGGAAGTTATAATCAGTTTCCTTGTTTTATACAATTGACCCGTAGGTTCTTTCACTTAGCGTCGTAGGCTATTACTACATATTTTCACCTTTTTGACCTTATTAAGGTGAGACCCCAACAATTCGTTTCTTTCTATTTGTGACCCGAAGGTCTTTTTGGTCCCGTAGACCTTAGCATCATTTATAATATCATAGATTATGATAATCCCGTAGATCATCTTTTATTCAAGTCTTCATTCAAAGGTATATACATTTATATATGTATATGGCGTTAAGGCACCCTTTTTATGTTCAAAGTCATTTATTTTCGCCTTTGAAATTCCTTTGACCTTGACCGTAGTCTAAGGCTATATTTGTTTTTCTTTTGAACAAATTTTCCGACTTTATGACTTCTCACGTCATTTATGTGTCGGTTCATCTTATGCTCACTATTATCCAGTTTACATATATTCGTATTTAATTATGCCCCATTACCGGGCTCATTATTCTTTTGCTTTTAATGTTACCGTTATCCCGCTTGCGCCTACTCATGCCATCCGGCATTATATTATATTCAAACTCGTTTGACTTATTCATGTGAAATTTAATCATTTATGGATGTCAAACTTCACTCCTTGTTCGACCCGTTCAACTTTAAAATAGTTGAACATAATTTATCAAAATTTCTATTCACATCATCTTGTCGTCTTTTAGTCATGACTCAAAACCCGAGTCTTTTAACTTTCCATTCGAGTTCCCTTTTCTCGGCCTACGCATATGTTTAAACCCTTACCCATCAACCGAGCGTTTTACCAAAGTCGTTATTATTGCAACCTTCCCGGTGTGCATTAAGACTTCGCTTCACTTTTATATTCCTACTTTGTCCTCAAGTTTGAAGTTTTACAAAAACGGCTCGTTAAGAGACATATTTGCATTCTCCGGGTTCGAGTGTAAGTACACCCCCTCCCATTGCATATCTTAATCATTTTACATATTTGCATTCTCCGGGTTCGAGTGTAAGTACACCCCCTCCCAATGCATATCTTAATCATTTTACATTAATCTTTGTCCCTTCACTCGGGCTCATCATCCTAATGTAATACGCTTCCGTCACCCGGCTGTGCGTTTACATTATTATCAAATATTTTACTCATTTGATTCATTTGGGTACTTTTTAATTTGTCCCACTCACCCTGTCCTTACTACATCGAATGTAAGCATGTCCATCATAAAAAGTTCATGGTACCACGTGCTCACCACTTACTTGGCCAGAGTAAGCGATCAATACCTGGTATCCATGACTTTTTTATAATTTTCACATTACACCCCATGTAAGTAATGCCCCTATTTGTTTCTATTGGAAACAATATCCCGGATAGGTTTTCTATTCGGGTTTTTCCAAGTTTTTAATCTACATATGCAACTTTAAATCTCTACGTATTTCTTGCATATTACTATTCACGTAATCATTTAAAATGCGCACCTGGTAAATGCTTGCCCTAACGGGCTTTCCTTGCCATTACTTATTTGCGATTGTTACGCGATTTAGGTCCTTGATGAGTACGCTCTTCTTGTCATACCTCGGACCGTTCCATTATCATATCCGCAATTCATTCATCTCTCGTCATCTTCAGACGCGAGTGTCCTTAAATTAAAACATTAACAAAAGTTAGTAATGTCCACTTCAATAATTGCCCGTATTATAATACAAGGCTTTTTCTACTATACGCGTCAACGCGCGAAATTTCGTCAACTACTTCAATCATTTAATTGGGGTAACGTGTATTACACGATAACCCTATGTGTTGTTTACAACACCTTAACGCGCTAACCATTAACATACATGTACTTACCGGATTTGCGATCAAGCCTCGAACCGAAAACTAATCTTTATCAAGAGCGTAAGGTTTAAGTCCAAGCATGGTTTTCCCCACCATACTTGAATCTCTTAAACTAGGGCTTTGATACCAACTTGTAACACCCTAGTTACTATTTAACGGTTTTACATGTAAATACCAACAATTAGATGTATAGTTAAGACTACACATACTATAAAAATAATGGTTTATTAAAACTTTTACAAATCATAAGTTATTCAACATTACGTGATCAGATTCGTCGTTTAAATTTACGACGAGGCAATGTGCGAAAGCATGAATCTTTATTGTGTTCGGTTCTTCGTTGAGCTTGATCGTCTTCCGGCATCCAAAATGTACCTACATTTCATAAACATGAAATGCTTTAGTCATACGGAGTTCAAAACATGTCTAAACGAGTCCGGGAAGCGAAACTGAATAAAATACATTTTGTTACAGCTACCGTAATTTACGGTAGCCCCAGAATGTCGATTCTTCCACCGTAAAGCAGTGGGTGTGTGGCGTAAAAACTTTAAGGCTACCGTAAGTTACGGTAGCTACCGTAACTTACGGTGGCCTCTGCAGGATTTTCCAAATTTGACGTTTTCTAAAACGAAAACCTTCATAACTTTTAATCCGCTTGTCCGTTTTACGCGATTCTTTTTCCTACGCGTTCGTAATTTAGTTCTCCATCACATGGAGTTAAACCGGACATCCGAACTAATAAAATTCCAGATTTCTAAGTATTCGGCTTATTGTTCAAAATTAACATTTTGACCCGTTTGTGTTTAAAACCTCCAAACTTGTTTCTAATTAATCATAAAGCATATACCAAGTATTTCACTCAAAACCTCTAACTTGGATTCATAACTTTTGTGCATTACGCAACAATCATCCAAGTTACGCGCGTAATTCATTTTGACCCATTTCAAAGATTTAGACCTTTTTAAGTTTTAGTCTTTCCCCCTTTGTTATGCACAATTTACTGTATACTTATCTATAACTTACATGTTCATAATACACGTTCTTAATCGGCTCATAAGCATCGTTTACCCCTTTTAGCATTCAGGGGTGTTTTGGTCAATTTTAGTCCCTTATTTTACGATGAAGGGCTTTTGCTTATAATTGACCAACATATTACTATTAACTATGACTCACAATATGCGTACCTGGTTCGGATCAACATATTGACCCGTTCTAATACCTTGTATCAATTAAATGGCTAATTCTTCGCATCGCAAATTCTTAAATCGTTTTATCCTGTGGGCTTAAGACTCGACAAACATTATTAGTCGTAAATTGTCAAATGGTGTCAACTTACCATTTGACCCTTTTTGGTCTAACAACCAAACACTTTGTGCTTATATATGAATGGCATTTATTTACCATTCCATTAAGTAATTCGTTTCGGATTCTTCACCAATTAGTTAGGTGTCTTAAATCCGTTTCTTACACATTTACCCAACATGGCTTACGCCACTTGGTGTCGTTTTAAACTTCAACTTTGAACCATTTAAACTTGACTAAATCATCGTCTTACCCCTTTTTTTATTCTTTTAGGCTTACTTATAAAGTAGTCGCTCCAAAACTCATTTTATCCAAGTCCTTTTATAACTATTTTACCATTCCGCCCTATTTTACCATTAACCAAGGTTTTATCATTTACTTTTATTCCGACCCGTATCGTTTTGTGTCGGAACCGTATTTCGAACATTATATTTATCGCATTTATAACTTATAGAATAAATACACATTCTACAAGAAACGTTGTAAGATTTACTTACCTCGCATCCAAGCAACGTTTTCTTTTCGTAGTTGCTCCGTTTGACCCGCTTCCTCCCAAGCCTCCATCTAGCTTGTCAAGAGTCAAACTATCATCATAATTCGCAAGATGGTTAGTTTAGTCATTGTCAATTACGACTATTCCACCTTACGTATTTTCTATCAAATTATCATTCGATTTTATTAACGGTCAGTTTGACTTTTTAAAAGTCAAATGCCCATTAGTACATGAATTGCACATTTAAGTTCATCAACTAATTTCGGTCATTTTCAAATGACCCGGTATGCATTCTTTTAAGCCATCATTTTTTACTAATCTTTTAACTCGAGTTCATGCTATTATTAACGCTAAGTTAGCCTAGCTCTCGATTATCGAAGACACTATATTTCTTCATTTCACAAAATCTACGGGTTTTCCCTCTATAAGTGAAACCCGTTTTGTCATGGTATTTTGCATTTATCCAAATACTTATCCAAATCAAGTTCTATCTACGAACTAATAGGCACCCAATTTCACTTAAGCATTTTAACGAGCACCTTGTGGGCAAGATTCATATACTTCTTTTGTCAAGTTCTTGAATAACTTCCAACCAAGTTTCAAGCATCAATTTCAAGCCCTTATGTCTAGTGTTTATAAATTTCAACTAGAACTTGCATTACTTACCTAATGTTCATCCACTTTAACACTATAATTCTAGTGTTCATCACATAGTCATAAGACCCACTTAGCACCTACATAACTAGTTAACCGAAACACTAATTTATGGTGCTAAATTAACGAGTTTACATCTAGGGCTTGTTCCTAGACTTGTGCTCATATCAATTGTACTACAACACTCATTATTCATGCCAGAATTTCATTCTTGAATGTTAATCAAAATTTTGAAGTATCATCAAATAGCAAAATTCAACATACCTTTCGATCCCCATGCTTAGGTGACCACGAATTTGCGTTCATGCATCGATTTAAGACTGAAATCGACCTTCAATTTGATGATTTTTGGCACTTTAGGGTTTCACCCTCTTTGGTCGCCCCTGATGATCGATCCACACACACACCTTGTGTGTGTGGTGTTTTTTTTTATTAAATAGAACTTGTTTCCTTTTTAACGGTTTTGGTCCCTCAAGTTTAAATTTTAATTATCAGGGACTAGAACTCCATATTTTATTTACTTATTTACACCTTATTAACTAGGTTAATTACTCCTAGTTAACTTGATGGGTTCGGGAAGCTATAACCCGTTATATTTTAAGTCCCGTTAACTCGGGCATTTTTATGTGCTTTGTTTTCTCAAAGTCTTTATCCTATTTCCAATTAATATTAGGTTTATTTATTTAAATCCTAATATTTACCGGGTTAATTTTTACCACTAACGGTATTTTACCCGCTCTTTAGTATTAACGAGGTTTAATTACCAAACCCGTTTTCGGGGTGTTACAATACCATCCTAGGTATATTCTAAAGAAGGTTCTCAACAACCATCTTGTCTTTTCTACTTTTGTCCACTGCCTTCTTCTTCAATTTTTCCCTCAACACCTCCATTAGAGCTTGAAATCACCTTGGTTCCAAGCTTTATTGTGATATTTGTTAGATTTTTATTCAAGGAATCTTGTTAAAAATAAGTTCTACAACATTGTTTTAAGTTATTTCTGCTTAAAAATGCTTTAAAAGTCAGAAAAATAATTTGAAACTCCAAGATTCCTTGTTCCATAAATTTGCAGATAGGTGAACACGGGGCCGTGCTCAATGAGTACGGGGCCGTGCCCAAGGTACTGTTTCACTAAAATAAACTCTCTTTGGTTTATTTTCGTAGAATGTCAAGCCAAAACAGTGGAACCTCTTCAGCACATTCCAGAAACAGTCGAAGGGAACGAAGGCCTTCAATCGAAGCAACTCTCGTACGCTATGTGATGGCATTACGTGAAGCTCTCGATGAAATGACATCGGTAGAGGAGGTCCTAATAGACCGTATAAATTATCTTAGGGTGGGGCTGGAAAATAGTTTCCAAGAAATCAACCTCTTGCACCAGAGGTTGAACATTCTTGTGACACCTCCCCTGGAACCAATCCTCCCCCAAGAGGATTGGAACTTAGCACTTGGAGTCAATAACCCCACCGGGTGGGATGACATCCCCGCGGAACCTCCTCTTGACAACTTGCAAGAAGTCCCGGTGGAAGTTACACCCCCTCAAAATGATGCTACCAATGAGCCAGCCTTTCTTCTCCCTGGGGAGATAGAAGAATGGATCGCCGACGTGTGAGGGACCCATATCCGGAGGAAGAAGTTCTTCAGGCCGCATCCAACCGAGAAAATTATCTTTTCGGAAATTTTACTAATAGAATAAACTATAGGCTAGAACTTCTTTCCGGGGTTTAGACTTCTTGTGTTTTCTGACCTGCTTATCTAAAGTTTCAGTTTATTAGGAACCTTATGTAACTCTCTCTATTTAATGAATGATGGCTTTAATTAAATTAGTGTTTGGATGATGTTGTAATAAATAAATCACACTCGGGATGGTGAAGGATACTAAGGGAAACTTGAACCAACACCCCATGCACAAAAACAGAGCCTCCCGACACTTTTTCTTCATTACAGCAAGTTTAGCACGGGTCGTGCCCAGCCAACACGGCCTCGTGCTGAAAGATCTGCAGGAAACGCCCAGTTCAGGTAACTGGACACGGGGCGTGTTCGCTGAACACGCCCCCGTGCCCAGCCTTCTGTTACTTTCTGATAATTTCTGTTACTGGCAACCTAAACACGGGGTCGTGCCCGGACACCACGGGCCCGTGTCCAGATACCCAGTAACATAAAATTTTATTTTTAACACACCTTTTACACATTCAATCAACCTAAAAACTTATTTTTGGGACACATTGAGGAAAATGTGTAATTTAAGTGTGGGGGGATGCTAAAACCTTGAATTTTGCAAGTCCTAATTACAAGCCTTACACAAAACTCTATTGGAACCGCTAAACACCCCAAATTTTTTCAAAAACTTTTCATTTTTTTTACTTGTCTTGGTTTAATTTGGGAATAACAAGTTCTAAAAATGTTATATTTTTACAAATTTACAACCGATAGCATAGTGATAAAAAGAACCAACATAAGAAAATTATGAAATGACATGACAAATCTAGTTAAAATTTAATTATATATACTTGATCACCTAAAAACTCATTCCCACAAAAAGTGAGTTTTGAGCCTTTATTGAGCATACAAATACACATCTTTAAAACTAAATGCTCATTTTTCGTTTCTTGTGTGAATAGCCGCTTGGTTTCTTACGACTCTAGAACTTGCCATGACGATACATTCCTGGTTCTTACCAACTTAAACCCAAGTAAGTAAATGATGGAGGCATTAGGACTAACCCCTTTTTCTTTCAACACCATTATTATTTTTTTTACCACCTACCCAAAATCCCCCTAGTTAACCCCTTTGAGCCTAAACCCTTTTCATTTCTAACCCATAAAACAAACACCCTTTACCCACCAAAACCCTTTTTCATTTTAAACCCCTTCATTTTAGTAAAAAGCTCGGTTTTTCATGTGACATTTATATATATATTTGATGAAGTCAAGAAATAAACAAACAAGATCATCAAAAATAACTTTGTTTGAAAAATTGCTTCATTAAAATAAAAAGTCACAAAAATAAAAAGTCTTAGGAATACCGACGCTTTTTACGCCTTTCGCCCTTTTCTACTAACCACTAACCAAAAACCAGCTACCTTTAACCCAAGCCTAACCCTTCCCCAAAGTCCTCTTAATATTTACAAAGGTGTATAGTTAAAAAGGAGGAGGATTGATTGCTTGGCAAGCATATGGTAGAAGTAAGTTCCATGCCGGTCCTGAGTGTTTCACAAAAATACATCTTCGGCCGAGTGTTGAGTGGTCTCCCATGAGGTATGTGAACTTGTATATAAATGGAATTTTAAAGAGGCATGTTACGCCCAAATAAGTAATTTCTCTTATGTAATGTTCTAAATAAATCATAACGAATAGGATTGTAAATAACATAAAAATAAAACCTAACAAAAATCTTGGAATCCCGACACTCAAGACAAGCCCAAAACCTTCTCTTCTACCCATTCCATTTGGGAGTGTAAACCACATTAAAAAGAGTTTTGCTTGAGGACAAGAAAAGATTCAAGTGTGGGGGTATTTGATGTGTGTAAAATGCAACATATAAATTACATCAATTGTGGCATAAAACTAACCCTTTTTTAGTACTAATGTTGGAAAAAGTGTGCTTTTGTCTTCCTTTTGTATTTTCAGGGTTAAAAGAGCTTAAATGAACAAAAGAAGTAAAAATGCAGCCAAATCTAACAATAATACAAGAAATGGAATAAACGTAGCATGCCCGACCCCTCGACAGCATCTTCCCAAGCAAAAACAAGAGATCAGAAAGCTGAACACGCCCCGTGCTCATTGAACACGGGGGCGTGCCCAAGAGTCTGCAAAAAAGACAAAGTTGTAGAAGCTTCTATTTCCCAACACAGGGGCGTGCCCAGCGGACACGGGGCCGTGGTCAACGCTAAGATTCCCAGAATTCAAGCAAATCTTGATAGTACAGATACGCTTCTGCACACGGGGCCGTGCCCAGCAGACACGGGGGCGTGGTCAACTAATGCAGACAAACTGCATTTAATGAAGAAATAGAAGATGGATGGACACGGGGCCGTGTCCGGGATTCTGTGCAGGCTATAAATAGAGGTGATTGGTTCACTTCAAAGGCATCCCTTGACAAACCACCTCTCTCACACTTCACCCACCCACCACCACCATCACAACCCACATCCACCACCATCATCCATCATAGAGTGTGTGTAGTAGTCTCGGGATCTAAGATTGATAGTAAGAGTTCTTGACAATCAAAGGTCATGTTTGCCTAAGTCTCTTACATCACTTGGTGAAGACAAGCATTTAGTGTAATACTTTTTATTTTTAATCTTTTCGCACTTTTTATTTGGTTATGTATTAATGACTTTAATAATTAGTTTCTTATGTTGAAGGTGAAACTTCCTTATCATTTGTCCGTGGTGTCTTGGCGTTATTACTGTCTATATAAAATAAAAGATTTACACCATTCATATCTCCACGGTCTATATGGAGATATGTTGGCTACCTGGTCGGGGGTTAAGGGAATGGTTTGGTAAGCGTCTTGCCTTGTTCAGTGTATAGATCCTGCAAGGACCTGGGTCAAGCTTAGTAGGACCTCCTTCAATACCCACTGGTATTGGATGGCGGGGGTTCGAATTTCTTGATCCCATCATATGTAAACTACTATTAAAACATTAACCCGGCTACTTAGGATTGTATCCCTGCTGACTCAAACTACTTAGCCGAGGGTAACGTCACCTTCAAAAGAGGGGCCTACCACATTACGCATTAATAAATTAATTAATTATCTTTCAATAATCCAACCCTTTAGGATTGTATCCTTGCTGACTCAAACTACTGGGCTGAGGGTAACGTCACCTTTAAAAGAGGGGCCTACTACTATAACTAAGATAATCTCTTAAAAAGTGCCAAAGTGCGGAAATAATCAAAGGTTACACTAAAGGCGAGTCGGATCTAAGTGATTCATCTTGTCTATCTGTTTTTATTTTTAATTTTTATTTTCAGCATTTTTAGTTTTTATGTTTAAACCTTTTTCTAAAATTTTGATTTGATTAGACGTTGAGGATAAACCGTTACTAAAAGCTCTTGTGTCCTTGGACGACCTCGGTATCTTACCAACGCTATACTACGCTCACGATGGTTGCACTTGTCCATTTGTGTGTTTAGTGTTAGTAAAATATCGTGTTTTATAAATTTAAAACTTTACTAAAGTGTAAAGAGGGCTAAAAATATACATAAAAATATATAACACACCGCACACATCAATCGTTAGTTTTAGGGTTTTGATGGATGGATTAAGTAAAGGTGGTTGCAGGTGGTGGTTATGGTGGATGTGGGTGGTGATACGGTGGTGGTGGTGCAGGTGGTATGAAGCAGGAGGTGAGGGGTGGGTATTTAAGTTAGGTTTTGTTATTCATTTGTTTAGTTTTGTTTTGGTTTTTTTATTTAATAGGAGGTGTTTATAATTTATATTTCTTTTAGTTATTATTTATTGATGGTAAGGGTATTTTTGTTATTTTACTTAGACTTAACTGGAAAATTTAACCTTCATCCATGTTAGGGACTATCCGAGTAACAAAGTGTAAAACCATAGGGAGCATGAATGTAATTTACAAAAGTTGAGGACTATATATGTTATCTTGACAAACCACATGGACTATTCGGGCATTTTACTCTTAATATTAAAAGAACTTCATAGGGATTATCTAAAAATCCCCTAGGAAAGGTTTGGAAACAACCTTAGATGTCTCAAGAGTGCTATAAATATTCGAAAATTCTAGAAACAATATTAGATTGTTGATGTAAATAAATTTTAGCCGTTGATTTTGGTAAGAGACTGTTACAATACAGGTGACTTCAAATGTCACAAAATACCTCGAAAGAAATTTTGAAAGCTCTCTTTGTGCAGTGTTATCAAGCAATAAAGAGTGTATATTTCTCATATAATCTTGCTTTCTCTGTTGTCGCATGAAGCACTGCAAGCAAGGCGGACCCAAGCTTTGGCTTGGGTGGGTGGGCGCCCCACTTGAAAAAAAAATGTGATGTATTTTTGAGGTAAAAATCCCGACTGCACTTCTTGAAAATTTGGTTGAACCCTTAGTTCACCCCCAGAAAATAATTCTTGGGTCCGCCACCGACTCCAAAGATCATATGATGGATTTGTATTGAACAAAATGTTGATGGTGATGAGAACCATGGGCGGAAGTACATAGATGGGAACGGGTCAAGTGACCAAATTGATTTTTGAAATTTATACAGAACGTATAATACGGAAATTTTAATTGACCCTAATCTTTTTCAAACAGTGACTTCATAAAATTAATTTGCATGATAAAATAAACAGTAAATTCCTATTTGAGTTCATGTGTTTTAGTGGTTTTAACCACTTGAGTTTAAAATTAAAAAGTTTTACTCCCTAAGTACCTAAATTCTCATTTTATAACCCTCTGATGCCAAATTACTAACTATGTTAGATTTTGTAAGTTATTTTTTATGAAATGACCAAAATACCCTTTTTACAATTATTAAAAAATAAAAGTTAAACATAATACTTTATTAAACATATATTAAAATAAACACATAAAACAACAATACACACATCTATATATATAATACATATTTACACACACAACTCTAATTTTCTCTATCCCACATCATCACCACCGCACCACCTCACCTCTGCACCACCATCACCGCACCTCTACATCACCACCATCCACTAGCATCCCCCACCACACCCCCCTCTCTCTACTAACCTAACCTAACCTAACCCACCCACCACTATCTTCAACCCTCTGCACCACCATTTTCAACCCTCTGCACCAACCCCACCCCCACCACACCACCAAAACTGTACCCTTCTTTTCATTGTACTACTCGAATTATATATGATCGACCTTCGATTTCTCTTTTTTCTCAAATCAACACTCAAATCGAGTTTCTTATTCATCATCCTCTCATCTTCCTCTATCTGTCGATCTACATTATGTCCAATTTTGTTTATCCCGATTTAGGCCTGTTTTTCTTTGATCCATCACATAATCGTCATTAGTTTATCATCCTTTTTATAACCCTATGTTTATTGATCGTGAAATTATATATTGTTTGGCATAATTTGTATCTAGGGTTTTGAAGCGCTCGTGTTTGTGAAAGTTCGTGTCATTTGTAAATTGGTTGAGGGATTTGGTAAGTATGTTTGTTAATTACTATTTGTTATTCTAAACGACGTAAAAGATGTTGAATTGTGCGTGTTAATGTCTAGGGTTAGGGTTTCAAGAAAAAAAATTGGGGGGTTTTTTATTTGATAATTGGTTGTTTTAATGGTTGTAATTTGTTCAAGATAGCATGCTTGAGATTGACGGTAGTTTATGGACCTAAGAATGTGAAATTTTGTAATTTGTTGTTTTAAATTTTAATATTGTTTTGCGGTGGTGTGATTTTGGTGGGAACTGCACATATTAATATATAGTTTAATGTATTTGTTTTTGTTTTTTAATGAAAAAGGGTATTTTAGTCAATTTAAAAAAGTTAACTGGGAAAATCTAACAAAATTTGTAATTTGGACTCAAAGAGTTATAAAATGAGAATTTGGATACTTAGTGAGTTTAACTTTTTGATTTTGGACTCAAGTGGCTAAAACCACTAAAACACAAGAACTCAAAAAGTAATTTACTCTAAAATGAATGAAAAGAACAGGGTTAAGGTGTATAGCCCCTTTACTCTAAAAACAAGTCACTCGGGTTTGGAACTTGTTCTTGTTGTTTTTTGGTTTCTTTTTAGTATTTTTAAGCACAATCATAGGGTTCTTAAATATAAACAAAACCCTACATTGTCCCTAACTCTAGCTCATAGTTACCTAGATCGTGGTTCGCTCCAGTACGGGAACGAGGAATGGGTACGGGTACACGATTCGCTAGAGGGGACATATTTGGTAAGAAGGGGTAGGTTTATTTCGGTAGAACTAATACAGTGTACCATAGAATTTGCTTCGGTGTACCCAATTCAACACATAAATTAATAAATTCCAAAATCTTAATTACCAAAACAAAAAGTCCAAATTACTAAATTCCAAAATTCAAATTACCAAAATAGAAAATCCAAACTAAAATTGAAGAAGAGTAGAAATATAAATTGATTATGAAACTTGGTATTCTAGGTATTTATACTTGCTGATGGTAATGTGCAATTGAAGTTGGAACATTGGTACGATAGGAAAACGAGGAGACCTGCGAAATTGATTGTTCTCCCACCAAATTTTTTCGTCCATACGCGTTCTATAAAGTGATTGGCGCGTTGTGCCATACACGAACTCCATACCGGTCAAAACGTTCGGAATTTGCCCTCAAAGCCTTGGAACATTGGTACGATAGGAAAACGAGGAGACCTGTGAAATTGATTGTTCTCCCACCAAATTTTTCCGTCCATACGCGTTCTATAAAGTGATTGGCGCGTTGTGCCATACGCGAACTCCATACCAATCAAAACTTTTGGAATTTGCCCTCAAAACATTGTACCAATGGATCTAAAGCACAATATAGGGGCGGTTTAGATCATTAGCGTATTCGTTTCAGTACAGTGCATACCAATACGAAATTTGTGGCTTGTTGAACAATTTTAGTAACTATGATCTATCTTGTTAGCATCTGAAAGGTTTTTTACCAAAATAAAATGAAAAAAGAAAAGGGAACTTTAAACGCCGAGAGTTGAGACAGAACTTGAGAAATAGTTAATGCTCGTGTGTGGTTTGCTTAAGCTTTTAAAGAAGAGAAATGGAATGATAATTGATCTTTTAGACGTTAAAAATACTCTACTGTTATGAATACAAGTGATGAGTCGGCACTGATACCACAAACAAGACGGGTCAAGCATAAATACGAGCATGGAGTCGGATTAGGAAATTACCAAGTAAGTGGAATGACTTTGTGATGAATGTCACGTGAACACAACTCTAAAATGATCTAGTGGTGCAAGTTATAAAAATGAATAGTAATGAGTGTTAGTTAGTCAATGTTGTTATATACCATAGTACTCTCTTTCATCTTATCTTGTGTAATTGTGACATTCTTCTTTTCAATTTGAATCAACAACCTAGATTTGTTTTTGAATGCTTGTGTAATTTACCTTGGATTGTGATAAGCTTCATCTATCATTTTGTTTTCTCTATATTCTTTCACTTTGTTATTTCTAGTACGTTAACATGTCACTAATCATTATATTAAGTAAGTTATCTTGATGAATAATGTATATATGCGTGGGCGCTCGGGGGGCAAAAGTGAAAGTGCACTAATTTTAACGTTATTTTACTAATTTCGTGAAAATAACGTTAAAAGAGGGGGACGGTTAATCATGCATCATGTGGTGGCGTTGATAGCCAAAAGACAAAGGGGTGCATGCACTAATCGGCGTTTGTCTCAATTGCTGAGTGTTATGTGCCTTATGTCCAAGGCTTGATGCAAAACCACAATCGAGCCGGGGGTCTCATTGGAAGCAGCCTCTCTATTCCTACGGGGTAGAGGTAAGGCTGTCTACATCTCACCCTCCTCAGACCCTACCTTAGCTTTGCTATTGGTGGGATATACTGAGTATGATGATGATGATGATGATCTTGATGAATAATCCATGGTTTTGGTTTTGATTACATCTTATGAATATGAAGCATCCTTAAGATATCTTTGTTTGTTAGTAGGCTTTAACTGTGACACCCGGCTATTTTGAGTATGTACCGTACTAGTGTGACACGTGTTGTTAATGAATAAAGGTAATATTTTACTAAATTTGGTTTTAATTGATGGTATTTGACATGTTGGTAAATCCAAACTTTGTTAAAAATTATGTTGGCGAAAATAAGATAAACGTTTATCGCGTAACGAACAAAATGTGAAACGAACGTCGGTGACCGCCCGATTAATGTTAAAATCCTAAAATTATTCTTTTATGACTAAAGTGCTATTTTAATCATATTCATGAGGAAAATTAAGTAAAACACATAAAAACACTGTTTTGCAAATTTAAGCGCGTACTGAGCGATACGGCGCGTATCTTACAAAATATAAACGAGGAAGCCAGTTGAGGCAAATAATATATTGTTCAACAATATTATGGCGGGTTAATTTTTATAGAATGATAAAAATAATTTAAAACGCCTTAAAACACGATTAAAACGCGAGATATAATATACCCGGTAGTCAGTTAAATACCTGTATTTAACTACATATTATATATATATATATATATATATATATATATATATATATATATATATATATATATATATATGCATGAAGATGTGTGTGTACATGGTAGGTGGTGGCCCATGGGGTGCCCACCTTTTCTCTTTTCCCTTCCATTTTTCCAAGTGTTGGATGCAATCATTAAAAACTCCAACACTCCGTCTAATAACAATTTTAAGACCAAAAACCATCCAATTCTTCTCCCTCTCTCACTCTCGTCCGAACACACACCCACCCACCCACCTCCATTTTCAAGACTTTGAACCATCCTTGAAGATCAAGTCCATTCCAAGCTAGTTTCAAGGGTGTTTGAAGATCAAAAGGAGTTTCCAATGTGATTTCAAAGAAGAACAAGCTCCATATCATCAAAAATCTCATCAAAACCCATTAAATTCTTGTAAGATATAAACCTACTTTTAAAATTTATATTCTTGTTTCTTAATGATTGTAACACCCCAAAAACGGGTTTGGTAATCAAACCACGTTAATATTAATGGACGGGTAAATACCGTGAGTGATAAAAAAAATAATTAACCCGGTAATTATTTGGATTTAAATAAATAATCCTATATTAATAAAAAAAGAATAAACGCTTTGAGAAAACAAAGTTTATAAGAAGCCCGAGTTAACGGGACTTAAAAAAAATAAAACGGGTTATGACTCCCCTGAACCCACTAAGTAACTAGGAAAGATTAACCTAGTTAATTAAATTGTTTTCAAACAATAAAGAAGCATGAACTAGTAGCCTTTTTACAAAATCGAAACTAGAGGGACTAAAAGGGGCAAAATGTGAATGAAGTTTAATTAAAAGAAAAGAAAAAAAAAACAAAACACACACAAAAAGGTGTGTTTGGTCGACATCTTCACAGGAGCAAAAAGGGGTTCTTCCAAGTGAACCCTAAACTCACAAATTGGATCAAAATCAAGGGAAAACAAGCCAAGATTTTGGGGCTTTAACTAAATTCGTGATCACTAAGCTTAGGAGATCACAATGTATGTTCAATTTCATCATTTGGTGTTATCTTGAAATTTCGATAAACACTCATAATTGAAATTCATGCTTGAATGTTGAATGTATGAGTGTTGTTATGTTGAAACCATGTCTAGGAACAAACCCTAGTTAAAAGTTTGATGATATAGTGATAAAAACTATGAAATTGATAATCACCCATATATGTGTGTAGTGGGTTTTTAGAACAAAGTGATGAACACAAGAATTTGTATGCTAGATTGTGAAAAATTGATGTTATGATGTAATATTTGATATTGTTCATGAGTGCTAGACATAAGGGTTTGATTTAATGATTGAAACTTGGTTAAAAAGATTAGCCATGAACTAAATAGAAGAGGTATAAAAATCATGCCCACAAGGTGCCCGTTAAAATGACTAAGTGAAACCGTGTTGTCTACTAGTTTGTATGTAGAGCTTGATTTGATGATTTCATGAGTAGTGGGTTTATGACAAATCTTTGATATGTATGAAATTAAACATGATGGTGTATGAGAATCACCAAATAGGACTTGAATATATGTTAATTTTAGTTCTAGTTCTTACATTGACAAAGATGAAGTTGAGAAGATGGTAAAATTAGGATTCATATGATGACTTCTTGAAATAGATGATGTTTTTGACATCGCTTAGCCTACAATCACTGTGTTATAGGTTTCTAACCATTACCAAGAGTTTAATAAGGGTTTTAGCCATGGAAATGGGTTGCATTTGATGATTTGGGTCGAATCTGAAAGGACCCTAAACATGATTTCCGTAGCTTTTTATATGGATTTTGACCAATCTTAAAAAAATCATATAAAATCAACCGTTTATCCGATTTGGGTGTTCTATACCTTTTCGGAAAGCTTATGAAGTAAATTTTTACTGTTTTCAATCATAAGAAACAAATGTGGTTGTTAAATAGGCCAAAAAGGCGAATTAAACCTGCTGTTCAGAACTTGAAAGCTGTTGAAAAATGAAAATATAGTTGCTGAGCTGATTTTATAAAAATCATATAAAATCATAGAAAATTCGCTAGGTGTACCTTATATGCTTGCGGAGGTATTGGAGTGTTCTACGATCCATCTTTGAACATGTTGATCTAATTCAGATTTTAAACGGGTCAAAATGGTCAATTACAGCAGCTAAATATAAAAATCGCTGCACATAAATAATGTTCTTATTAACCAAGAAAAAGGCATAGGATTGCATATACTTGCTTTAGGCATGAAGTATTGATTTTTGGAAACAAATAGCACTTTATGTGACATGCTTAAAGTGTTTAAAATCACTTACTAACTTGTTATATAAGTAATTTCACTAACGGGTCAAACGGTTAGTGAATGAAAATAATTATGGTATGAAACTAGTTGTTGAATATATGGCATGCTTTGATTGATAACCGTGTAAAAAAAAGGGGTCCATAGGGTGATGGCCATTATATAGAATGACCAATCTAACCATCTTATGGATGTTATGATATAGTTGACTCTAAACAAGCTAGGTGGGAGCTTGGAAAGGAACGGGTCAAACGGATCAAGGATGCGAAGAATGTTTGCGCGGACGCGAGGTAAGTAAAGCTTACATCTTTTTTTAGGATACGTATTTACTTTATAGATTATAAACACGACCAAGGTTATATCCGAAATATGGGTTCCGACACGAAATGATACGGGTCGGGACGAATAAAAGGATAAAAACCATGTTTAATGGCAAAAAGGGGCGAAATGGGTTAAATAATGAAATGGTAAATAAATACCATTCAAATATAAGTGCAAGATGTTTGGTCGTTTAGACTAAACAGGTCAAATGGTAATGTTAACACCATTTGACGAATAACGACTAACAAGTGCTTGTCGAGTCTAATGCTCACAGGGTAAAACGGCTTATGGAATTTACGTGGCTATGAATCAGCAAATTATTAAGGCAAGGTATTAAAACGGGTCAATACTTTGACCCGAGCCAGGTACGCGTAAATTTGGTGGAAGATATGTGAATACCTTAATGTAGAAAAATGACATGTGAAAGTAGAGAGTGGGATTTAAACTTAAATGATTAAATCCTCTCTAACGGGTCAAAATGAAGTATTGTGCATAGCTTGATTATTGGTCGCATAATTCATGAAAATTATAACTCACGAGTTAAAGATTTTGAGATAAGAAATATTCCAAGGTTTTATAACGATTTAGACGCAAGTGGTTTGATAAATCATGAAACGGGTCAAAAGGGTTATAAATGAATTTCAAGCCAAGAGCTTAAAAATCCAGAATTTTGTGCATTCAAATATCGGGTTATGACTCCATATGATGGAGAATTAAATTATGATCACGTAGGAAGAAACAGGTCGAAAAACGGATTTGTAGATTGAAAATTATGAAAGTTTAAGTTAATAGTTGGGAAGGATGTATAGCTGGGTAAAATGCAGCTCAACAAAAGGAACCTTCTGTTGAAATGGCACTGTCGCGCTACACGACCACAAGCCGGGATCTCAGTCGCGTCACGCGACCCTAGTTACTCTGGTTATCATTACTGTTATGCTTACTTTTATTATCAGCATCCCTAATAAGAAACGAGGATGGTTCACTTGGTCGCTTACTGTTATGCTTACTTTTATTATCAGCATCCTTAACAGTTTGAAGAATAAATGGCATTGCATCTATAATTCTTTGTGCTACTATGTGTTGGATAGCACTATTATCCACTTGATTATTATTGTTATTGATGTTTGGATTCTCATTAACCACGTTAATGTTACTCTGGTTATCATTATTCAGATTTCCTTGATTTCCTTCGTCGGCCATCTGAATTTTAAACATTTCCCCATATTAATATCACAAATAATAGGTAATATAGTTAATCATATGACACGCAATTTAGCCAAAACCGTCGATCATTGTGACTTGTATTCTATTTTCATATACTATGCGTCTATTACACACTAGTACAGAAATAAAGATTACAATACCAACAGAAAGAAAATTACACTAATAGTAATATGCATCCGTACACACATATTTTATTTTTATTTTATTATTATTACTACTACCATTTCCTCCATTCACATTCATGGATATGGATTTATCCAAAAATCCATATTGCGCTCATCGTATTTCCATACGAGACGCTCTCCCACCTGACGCATTCTCTCACTGCTTTCTAAAATTTCCTCCCCAAAAGTCCTAAGTTCTTGGACGTTTTCTGCACTCATTGGGGGTGCAGGTTCTCGGACTGGGTTTGGAATCTGGGGTGCGGGTTCCTGATATGGGAGTGTAGGTGCATGAAATTGGTAAGGATCTTCTAAGATATCCCTAATATATTCATCTTGGTAATAGGGATCTAAAGGGTCCATACCTGGGTAGGCTTCTATGTTCTGTATGGGTGGATATTCCTGGATAGGGTAACGTTGCACAAAGTCCCTATTATCGTCCCACCAAGGGTCGTAATTTGGATCTAGAGGGTTTGGCGCAGGTACCCTAGGGATTTCTTCTGGATTAAAGTCATGCATTTCCACCTGATTTTCCTGATTTTCTATCTCCATGGGTTGATCTGGGTTTTGTGGTTGTGGGACTACTAGTTGTTCCAGACTTGGGTCAGCAGCAGTTGTAGCTAGGATATGAAAATTAGCTAGGCTTCTATTAAGCATATCCTGTGTATGGGCATCTGTTCTACGCTTAGCAGCTGCTAGAACTCTTTGCTGTTGCAACTTTCGCATTCTCTTCCTACGAGCAAAAGCTTCCTTACTGAACCATCCTCGTTTCTTATTAGGGAATGGCTCTTCTGACTGAGCTCTAAAAGCAAACACTCCTTCTTCCTGATCAGCAGAATACCCAGAAAGGGCAGGCTGTGACGAAGTACCTTCACTCTTAGGTGATTCAGACAACAGACGATTCATGTCTGATGGTCCTTGATCACTCATACTGTAAACTAACAGATAGTCAAATAAAACATAACAAATAAATATAGTTATGCATATATTTTCATAATTTATTTCCTAACACAAAATTTCAAATTTTAAGTGTCAGCAGAACACTTCTTTGGCTCAGACCAGTGGCTAGGCTCTGATACCACCTTCTGTCGCAACCCCCGATCCCTGATCCCCGGGAACGGGCGGACGCGATCACAGAGTTTCGGTGGTATCAGTTGTTATTTAATCTTGCAGCGGAATTTTCATCAGGACCGTAGTTAGGAAATGTTTATCAGAGTAAAACCACCTCATTTAATATTAATAATCACATGGGTAAAACCCAAGTTTCTTATTACAATACATTTATACGGACAACCTATTTTATTGAATTTAAAACATCGTTTATTAGGTAACTTTTATAGCCACATTTTTCCCAAGCCTTCAGTGCTCTCCAGCTGGCTTTCACTAATTGGTTGTTCACATTGTGTTACCTGTAACGCGTTTTAAAAACATTTGTCAGTCGGAAATACTGGTGAGTGAATCCCAGTTTAATCAAAAAATATTTTATCAATTAAAACAGTATTGAGAGCGATCACATTGTTTATTTCTACACAATTACTCATTCAGTATTTGCCACTCGACCGGATCTATGGCTATGGTCAAATTACCCATTGGCTAACTCGTCTTGCAATGGTAATGCACTGTCATTCAGACTTACTACTACTCGTAGTAAATTTTGTATACAAAACCCCATAATACCGGCAGTAATTGAAGAACTACAAAGACTCAATCACCGCTTAATCACATTGTAAACAATTAAGGTTTTGTAAAACATTCCAAAAAGGTTAACAAAAAGAGGATAAACTCACATTGCTGTCTTAGGCTTTTCGTAAGGGTTTCCTGGATATAATCTATAATTTATACAAATGTACATTGATTAGTACCATAACCCTTTGAAAATATTAATAATACCCTCCCTGAGACGGCATTCCAACAACTACGTCGGGCAGAACCACGACAGTTGTTACGGAACCCTAAATCAATCGGGCAGCGTACCTATTACGAAACTGGGGTTATAATACTTACAACGGAGCAGAACCTCACTAATTAGGGGTATAATACCCAAATACTATGTCTAATACTTTCAGAATTCGAGATTGAGATTGAAATGTGAGCGACGGAAAACGAAAACTGATGCCTGCTATTTATAGTTGTGATATAGGACTTTTAGGCGGCCCGCGTAAGACACATGCCAAGGTTACGCGGCCCGCGTCAACCTTGGTCAACACAATAGCTTGGCTGGGTCAGCTTGTAGACTCGACACGATGTCGACACGTGTCGGCTCAGGGATGCGCCACCATTTGGAACACGTGTGGCCCGCGTGAACTAATGAAGGGTCTTACACGTCCCGTATGAACTAAAGGGATAAACGGTATCAGGTTTTAAACACTGATACGGCCCGCGTAAGCTTGAGGTGAGGTCCTACGCGGCCCGCCTCAGCTTACTATTTCTTATTTTTGATTTATTTTATAAGCTATAACATAATTTGGGCTCGGTTTTCACATACGGGGTGTAATAAAAGACATATTAAGACATTCTAAAATGTACTAACGTGTTAGGCATATTATGAAAGTGTCGGTTTTACCGAGGGTTGTTACAAAGGGTGTGTCCCTTCGTGCGAATGGGCTTGCCATTCGTGCGAGTGGCTTTGTTTCGAGATGAAAATGGTTCAGTTTTGTTTGAATAATTCATCTTCTTGGCTAGAATCGACCTCAACACTAACCCTCAGCTATAGACTTAGCTTGTGAGCTTGGTGGGTCCATGATTCTGCCAAGTTTAATAACAGAAAGTTGTTTTATAAAGTTTGAAAAACAGAACTTTAATCTTTAGCTTGATCCTCAATATGATTGAGTGTTGTTGTCAGATTGCCAAGGCAACTCCGAGAAACCAAGTGGTGAAGATTAAAGAAATGTAGAAAAAGATTGTAGAAAAGTAGAAGAATTAAGATAAAATATAGATTAGTGAGCTTAAAACTCACTTAGGATGATTCTTGAAGTTTTCAGGTCGAATGCTCGATTTCAGTAAGTTGAGAGAGAAATTCGGAGTGTGGAAGGTGAGAAATGAGGGTGAGGTTCATATTTATAGGTTTAAATGGACTTAGGAACGAATGAGCTTGGGCGAATGGGCCTTTCGGACGACTAGGACTTGGGGCGAAAGGACCCATTTGGGCGGATGGCACCCCATTCGCACGAACGGTCCAGTTGTTCAAAAGTCCAAGTTTATTCTCGCGTGTTTGCCGGTTTTAAGCGTGTAAGTGTAATGCGTAAGTGTAATGTATGAATAAATGTATGTATAAACTGAATTTGCATGTATAATAAGTATGAGTTTGCGTATGAATGTATCAAGTTTGCACGTATAATGAATGTATAACAAGTATGTATGCATTATGTATGACACAATGTTTAAAAAGATCAAGTTTTATTATGATTCAAGTCTCGGATTACAATGATTGGAAAAGAAAGACGAATACAAATAATTACAAGTTTCCATAAATAGAAAATACAGACAAACTTTCAAAATAAGGGAAGTTTCAAAAAGCGAGGCGTTACATTATAAATTGATATTTTTATGATAAATATAAGTATTTTAACTTATATTAAGTATCCATGGTGTTTGGCTAGTCATACGTGACTTCTGACGCCTAAAAACATTACCGAAACGTTAAAATACGAATATTTTGACGTACACGAAAATGGGTTGTTCAAAGGTGGACTTTGCATGTTAGGATATGATATATGGATATGAGTATGTGTGATGTGATATGTTATGTGTTGACATGATAGTAGGAGTTAAGACTACATGTACACTTGTACAATTAAAACGGTAATTTCGTTAAAAGTCACGTTCATATGCAACTTATTTGTCGAGCATGAAAATAATACATAGGTTAACTTGATGAGTTATTTCATGTATATATGCTATAAAAATGATGAAATATATAGGTTGATGGAATACGTGTATTACGATATTTGATGATATGTTCATGTTTGTGTAAATAATATATTACGAAGCGCAACTCGTAGATATATTGTACGTAAACGAGTGTGATAACGGATATAACATAATAAAGGTCACCAATGAAATCGCTCAAGTCACAAAAATCTGAAAACTTGATTCTAGAAATTTAATATAATTAAATCTTGGGAAGATGATTTGTGTCGAAGGTTTTTAGAGAAAGCGTTTGCGATAAGAGAACTGACCCTTAGATATTTAATAAGGATATAAAATTAACTTTCTTAATTATATATGTTTGTTTTGATATAAAATTCATAATAAAAAAGTTTTCCTTAAACAAATTGTTTGCAATTTGAATAAGTGATCTCATCATCCATTTTGTGTTGACACTTGATTTTTACGTGTTCTTCAGGTACATGAATTCGGCTTCGGGATTTTGGCTTATCTTGTGATAATTGATGCAAGTCATATTAAATAATGTTTTGGACAAATTTTAAAACTATTTTGGCACTAAGTGTACTAAGATTCATAAGGATCAAACAACTATGTCGTGGTTGTGGTTTGTGTTTGAAACTTTAAACTCTAAGCTTTAAACTTATGTTTTAATTAAGTTGTATGTCTAAAATTAATGATGCATCGTCCACTAAGATACTTATGGGTACCAACCTCCGTCACCGTCACGTTTGTATTTCCACTGCGACGTTTTTGGGGTGTGACACGAACATGGTTAAATGCAAGTGAACTAGCTTCCAAAGAAATGTTTGATGATTCCTCATTTGGTTCTTGACGATTGAGTTGGCTTGTCATTTCAATAAAGTATTAATCCTTTTTGTTATTGTATGAAATTAATGGGTGGTAAATAGATTAGCGTTGGGGTTTGGACGTAATGGAACTGGTGATTCAAAATAAAAGGGGTGAATTTTGACATTTAAGACAACATGAAACTAAAGATATAAAGAACATCATTTCTATTGAAGATCAAATGCAACTTAAGCTACCATGATCGTAAATGATAACATGATGGAATCGAAGATACAGAAGAATGCAACTAATCAGTGGTAACCACTAAAGAACAAGAGTGCAACTAAAGAATACGAATAATGTCAGACCTCGGTTTATTCCTACTCTGGGCGTGCGATCAACAGTTGATACCTTAATTTATTAATCAAATACGAAGCGGAAAAACATTTTGATAAAGATGTATGATATTTCCAAAAATGTGCTTTTATAACATACGGATATAATATATCCCAAGGTCTTACAAAAAGTTACAAGTAGTATATTTTTCTAAAGGAAATATATATTCTAGCCACAAGGTCCAACGACAAAGTTCTTGGGAAGTTCATGTCCTCTAGCACAACCTTGCTATAACTTAATTGCCTCCAAACATTTTGAAAATGTACGTAACCAAATTTGCTGATAAGTAGTTTTTTATAAATAAATTAATTTAATCATAAATAACATTAGAGTTATTTAAACAAATTTATAATCGTATGCCCGTTCAACCATAACCGAATATAAATTCAGTTACAGTCCTTTTCTTTTAGCCCTTAGACTTTCATCTAGGGGCAATCCAAATGTGAGGTTTCCTGCCCATATGTATAGTTAACATGTTTCAAATAGTGCCTTTTCAACAAACATACAGTTAATACGAAATATCCTACCATGGAATCACCCATGATTTTACGGATCCAAATATAGTACACATATAGTTGATCAAACCACATATTCACAAGCAAATGTAGACCACGAAATGATAAGCGCTTAACACATTCTTATGCTTCAAAATATAAAACATTTTCTCGTAATTGGAACCTAAATACGCATCGTAACAGTTTATTTATCGGTAACCGGATATATGGTCTTAATCATAGTTTAACCTATAAGTCCTAATTTAACCTTTTAAATCATCATATCTATTTTTATCATAAAATTAGAAATTTTTTATTTTGGTCAACTCCAATACAGTCCATTTTGAGAGTCCATTTGAAACGGTCCATTTCCCTAACTATTCTCATACAAACCCTAAATCGACTGGCTTGATCAAATTTGAAGTGGTTTCGATCATAGTTTGTACAAATTGACTATAAAAAAGGAGTGATTCATACCTTACTAAGCTTGATGCTTCGATTCAACACCTCAAAACCTCGATACCTTGATCAATTCGTCTAACAAGTGTGACAAAGTTTGAAATATGTGATTGAACGATCAATTGATGGGCTATTTATAACCATGTCAGTTAAATAAGCTTGTCTTGATGTTCCAACATGTATTAAGCATGACGAGGATCAAAGTCAGATGACTACTCAAAGGTTTTTACATGTTTCAGCGCTAGATCACAGACCAACCCTGTCACAGTTCTAAAATGGATTGAGGTTGCCATGTTTTTTTTTCCAAAACGGTCAAGTTTGGACGAAATGTCTAAATTTTTATTTTTAGTCCTCCAGCTTCCACATAGATGTCAATTAACCCTTGCATTTACACAAATGTCCCTTTTTTACCCTGGACTTGTACTTTTACTTAATTACACTTAAGTCCCTCAATGTTAACTTTGAAAAAATTACACTTTAGACCCTCCCATTTTCTGAAATGCTAATATGGGCACATAATTTTGTCGGTTGTCATAGATAATGTGTTATTCATATATTAAATCTAATCAATGGCATATGAAGACATAAGACGTGTAATTGATCACTTCAACTGATGATTGTGAAGTGTGTCTAACATCACTCACAGGGTGATACATGGACTTTGATTCATAAAAAAACCCATATACAAATGTTTTGCGTTACATTGTTGGTATATATGGGGTTTGAACCAAGTATGATGAAATTTTATGCTAGACGGGTTTAATCATGATTTGGAATGGAAAAACCGGTTTATTCATGATTTGGAATGGGAAAAAATAGGGTCAAGAAGAACTCAATATGAAATTTTGAGAAAGTGATGTGCTAGGCATCAAATTTTGATTATTTTCCTGAAGAAACGGAAAATGGAAGAGATGAAATTTGTTGAAATTGTTCATTTTGACCTACATTTTTTTTAACTTGAAGAATTGACCCGGGACCGTTCCAACGTTTTTGTAGACTCTAAATGAACTACGAAGTGGAGGCTCTTTTGCAAAATTATTCTTGTCAACATATCTAGTAACAAAACCCTCCTCCTTTACCTGGACTTGGTACCGGCAATTATAAACTAAAGGGTTTATAGTTTAAAAAGTTATTTTTTTAAAGTTACATGTTTTGTAGAGATATAGTATATGTTTAAATAAAATTTACCTTTCTAGATTTAATTTGGAGAGGGGTCGGCAACTGCCTCGGGGTTGCTTATTGCAATTACTAAAGTGGTAAACCTTTGGCTAGGGGGGTTATGTCCTAAAGTGCTTGCGGATTTTGTTGCTTCGGCCCCCCTAACCCCTTTATTGAAACCTGATAATGGAATTCGCCCTATAGCTGTGGGGGCAATTTGGAGAAGATTGGTCTCCAAAGTAGCCATGAAGAAAGTTGGGAAAGATGTTGTTAAGTACTTGGGGGACTACCAATTTGGGGTGGGGGTCCCCAATGGGGCGGAGGCGGTGCTGCACAGCGCTAACAGGTTTCTTAATTCTTTTTATTCAGATGGCTCGCTGGCCATGCTTACGATTGATTTTTCCAACGCTTTCAACTTAGTTGACCGTTCGGTTTTGCTTCGCGAGGTCCATCGCCATTGCCCCTCCATATTCTCGTGGGTTCAATTTCTATATGCCCAGCCTGCTAGGCTATATGTGGGGAATGACCGCATCGGGGCATTCACAGGGGTCCAGCAAGGGGATCCCTTGGGACCTTTGCTTTTTGCTCTAGCTTTACACCCCTTAGTGCTTCAGGTGCAGGAAAACTGCAAACTCCCCTTCCATGCTTGGTACTTGGATGACGGGACAGTTATCGGGGACGCTGTTCAGGTTGCTAAAGCTCTTGAAATCATCGGTTCAGAGGGTCCAGCCTTGGGGCTACAACTTAATATTAGAAAAACTGAGGTATTTTGGCCGACGTGCAACGGGGTGAAGGTCCAGCCAGGACTTTTCCCCAGTGAGATTGGGAGGCCGGAGAGAGGTGTTAAACTACTAGGAGGGGCAGTCAGCCGTGATGCCAGTTTTATTAGTGGTTTAGCAGCTAAGAGGGCAACGCGAGCTGTTGACATTACGGGACACCTTCCCTTGTTGCGAGATCCTCAAAGCGAACTCCTCTTGCTTAGATCTTGTATGGGGGTTGCAAAGTTGCTATTTGGTTTGCGAACTTGCCAGCCCCCCTTTGTGGATGATGCTGTTTCATGTTTTGATAAAGGTCTTTGTGCGGCAATAGAAGACATTGTCGTATGTGGTGGGGCTTATTTCGGTGAACTCCAGTGGCGGGTCGTGACTTTGCCGATGCGGCTTGGTGGGTTGGGCCTTCTCTCGGCCCGAGATGTGGCTGCCTATGCTTTTGTGGCTTCCAGACTCTGATCTCGGCGGTTTCTCTAACAAGGACACCGCCCCCAGAAAGCCACAGAAAACTTTGGCGAATGCCCTATGTTGTCGAATCGCACAAAGTTTGGGAGAAGACTTCCATTTATCCCCCCGCCAGAAAGCCGTCATTGAATGCCTACAGAGGCCTCACGCCCAGGATTTCTTAACTGTTATTCCTATTGAAGGTCTAGGTCAACGTATGTCAGCGGTGGAGTATCGGTCAATCCTTAAGTACCGTCTGATGATCCCCATGTTCCCAAATGATGAAACTTGCCCAGTCTGTCGTAAAGCGTGCCTGGATAAATATGGGGAGCATGCGTTACACTGTAGAGAGTTGCCGGGGTTTAAGTATCGTCATGACTTTGTTCGAGACGCGTTAATGGATATTCTCAGACGAGCAGGGATCTCGGCAAAGAAAGAGGCACCGGTTAATTTTCTTACAGACCCGACGGAAGGGAGGTCCACCCTACGCCCGGCTGACGTGCTAGTTTTTGGTTGGGAGGGCGGGAAACATGCTTGTGTCGATCTCACAGGTGTATCCCCCCTAGTCGGGTTTCGGGAAAATGGGTTTGTGGCGGGGCAAGCGGTATTGAAAGCAGAGTCTAAGAAAGTGGAAAAGCACGCGAAAGCTTGTGAGGATAATCAGCATGCCTTTGTCCCCCTAGCGTTTGACACGTTCGGCTCCTTGGCGCCGGAGGCGGTTCGGTTCTTGGCTAGAGTTCAGCGTGTGGTCCACAGCAACTTTTCGACCCCTCAGGGGCGAGGCTTTGTTTTTAGTAGATTAGGGTTTTCCATTCAGAAGGGGATGGCGGCGCAGTTTGTTGCCCGTCTACCTGCTATTCTTATGTAATTTGCCGTGTTGATTGGAATGAAAATTGAATTTGAGGCGGTCAAAAAAAAAAAAAAAAGATTTAATTGAGGCAAATTGTTTGATGATCTTGAGATCGGGTCGTCGAATGGTTGCTCCAGGCATGCACTTATGTGTGTGTAGGTTAATTCAAAATTGGGCCTTGAATGTGGGTCTTGCTCCTAAACAATTTTTATCTAGGCTAATTTAATAAAACAACTAGTTTAGCTTTGTTTTTATTTTGGTCTGATACATTTACAATATACAAAAACCTACTAAAAGTTGAAGACCTTTGATTGTTGGTGGCCCTAGGCTCGTGCCTATGGTGGAAAGCTCAACGGACAGGCCCTGAATTGACCAATTGAACATTTAACCCATCAATATGACGAGATGTCGACCCTTATCATGAATAATTTGATAAGCAATTTTTTTTATCAGAGTATGTACAGGAGTTGAAGATCAAATTGATTGACAAATCTAGAATTCAGACTAGCTAAGGTTTTGAAAATACATTCAGATAGTCAAACACAGCATAGATCAAATGTGTTCTGATTAAATGTTTTAAAATTCTGATAAATATTTTTTTAGTAATCAAGTTATATTTATTTGCAATTTGGTGAAAACAAAACATGTTGGAATTTTTGGCATGGTAAATGTTGAATGAAGTTTGTAAAAGTAACACTTGGTGTTCGTTATGTTTATTTTTGGTTACATGTCGTGTCTTTTATAGTAAACCCAGTTTGTACAGTTTTATAGATAAACGCAAAGGACATACAATTCAGTTTTATAGAAACCTAAAGTATGTTCAATTATTATCTGTTGGCAAATTTGGTACCGATGTAAATTATTATATAAGTGGTCCGTCAGTGATCAATTAATCAAAGGCTACTTTGGTGAAATTATACATTGATGTGTAAACTATTTGTAAAATAATCGTTAACCAATAATATATCTAAATGGGGTTAAAAGTGAGTCATGCAAGTAGTAAATTCACTACTTATATAAGATTAGGTGAATTGGAAAAAAAATAAAAATCTTAATAAGTGGCACTGGCCGAACCATCATATTTAACGTGAGTCAGGTTTCAAGTATATCTAATCAGTAAAATGTTTAAGTATATGTAAACAATAAAATCACGTACAAGTGCAAATTATAAAGTAGCAGACTTTGACACGAAATATTAAAACTAATATAAAGCTTACTTATCTATAAATATTAGAGTGAATTGCAAATATTGTCCTTTATCTTTATATCCCTTTTCAGACGATGTCCTTTATGTTTAAAATTGAAGAGTTTTATACTTTATGTTTTAAAATCATGCACGTTATGTCCTTTAGGCCTAACATAGTTAATTTTTTCAGTTAAATCAGATCACAAATAGTACTTTAGTCATTTTATTTAAATAAAATGTTTTAACAAATAAAACAAATCAAAAATGTTTTAATAATATATATAACTAGAGTAATGTGCCGCCCGCGTTGCGGGGCGCTAAACCGAGTATTTCTTAGTTTAATAACATGTACGTCTTTATGTCGGTTAGTTATACATGCTACTTATAACACGATATCAAAAAAGATACATCAAGTTAACCAATTAAAGAAAAACAATACCATAGTTATGATAAAAAAAATAACTAAAACGATGGCAAGCGTGTAATTTAGAGCTTGGGGCAAAACAATAATTTGTCAGGACCAATTAGCGAGTGCTAGACAGCTGTTTGGCATGAATAAAAACAAAATTGAGTCAACCAAGTAAACTAAAACACTACCATGGTTTTGCAAAAAAAAAAAAAAAAAAAAAAAAAAAACGATGGCAAGATTGCAATTTTTAGGTGAAGTAAAATCGTAATTTTAAAATGGATGTAAAATAATATTTTGAGCTGAGGGCAAAACCATTTTTTTTATTTTGAATTGGGGGCGAAAGCATAATATTTTAACTGCGGGCAAAATCGTAATTTTTAGCTGGGGCAAAATCATAATTCTAAACTGGGAACCAAATCGTAATTTGGCAGGACTCTAGCTGAGGGCAAAACCATAATTTTATTTAGAACTTGGGGCAAAATTGTATTTTTAACTGAGAGGAAAATCGTAAATTTAAGCAGGGGGCAAAAGCTAAATTTTATTTTGAACCGGTGGCAAAATCGAAATTTTACACTTGGGATAAAATTGTAATTTGGCATGACCTATAAATAACTATTATATAAAAAAAGAAAAAAAACAAAAGTGGCCGCCACTTTTGGCCAACCACGTAAGACAACTATTCCCACCGGCCATTGTTTTGTAGCTATTGAAAATATTTCCTTTTACCCATGTACACACTTTTGCATACAAAACCACCACCACCCCCCTTTCTAAAGCCCCACCCAATGCCACCACCTACCGGTTGCGAAACATCCCAAATATATACATGTTTACATAAAGAATAGCAAAAAAGTTTATTACCCTTTGACTCTATCATTACCCAACTAAAATCCCAACTTTCATTGACTAAACAATAACAAAACCCAATTTCATTTCATAAAATTCAAGAAACAAGATATACCTTCCCAGTTTACATCTTTTATAACCCCATTCAATATTAACCCATACCCAGTTCAAAATTCAAGCCAATATAATATTCAATACTAACACATACTCTGCTCAAATCGCAATAAATCACACTTCTATACATCTGGGCTTCCATTGATTTAATCTAAACCCATAAAAATCATCGCTTTACAATCATCATCAACCAAGATTCAAGAATGAGGAAGAGGGAGAGAGAACCATGTGGGATTTGCGGCCAATATCAAAAATACGAAGAGGCTGAAGTTTGTGGGATCTATGGTCATCGTATCTTGCCAGAGTTTCTGCTGGTGGTGGTGGTATCGTACAAAAAAAATCTAACTGGGTTAGAACTAAAAGACATAACATGTATGATTTAAAAACATTAGGCACAAAACTCATCAATTTTAAAGACAAAAGACACCGCCTGAAATTAGGTAGAAAGATAAAGGACAAAACTTGTAATTCACTCTAAATATTAGGTAAATGATGCTAAAGCGATATAGAAATAAATAAATTAGTTATATAATATTTTACGCCTCGGGTACGAAAAGAAGCATGCTTTGGCGCTTGGCGTCTCGGTTATAAACATTGTTGCTTTTGTGCGCTTCTTGCTTTTTAAAACCAAGGTCCTTATGCATGTACCATCAATTAAGCATATGTATACTATATAAAGATTATAAATACAATAGAAGACATTCATTCCTTTGATTATAGAAACTTAGCTCATAGTACAATTTTTTTACTTGACAGTAGATTTATTAAAGTTTTAGTAGGTGCTTATAAATCATCATTTAAGAAAGATGACAGCAGCAGCCCTTGCACAAACTCACTTCTCCTAGCCTTTTCCTCCTGATCTTCACCGGCAACCTGCTGTTTCTCACTCCTGAAACAAATTACCTTAAAAGTCACTATCAAAATGTCATTCAAGTGTACAAAAAACAACAAACCAATGTGTATGCCAAAATAATAAGTCAGGCATAATCCACAGCAAGGTGTTTTATCTTTTAATGCAAGTAAAGAACAAAATCAAAGAAGGTTAGCTGGTCCAAAATTTGGATTGTGTTCAATGTTCATCACAAATGGGTCAAATCATAACAATTAGCTAAACCTCGTCTCATTGGTTTGCAGGGTATTAGTGGGCACCAGGTGACAGAAAACAAAATTAGCTAAAAGATAAACAGGTAGAACTGGCTAAAAGTCACCCAAAGTCATGTCTACTTTTAATGTAAGAGTAAAGTACACGGATGGTCCCTATGGTTTACCGAATATTTGGATTCAGTCCCTTGCTTTTCAAAAGAACACGGATGGTCCTTGTGGTTTGCACTTTGTAACGCATTTAGTCCCTAGCCAACAAATCTAAAGGTTTCAGCAGGTCCAAGTCCAGGACTAAATGTGTTACAAAGTGCATACCACAAGGACCATCCATGTACTTTTGGAAAAAGTTGGGGACTAAATGTGTTACAAAATGCAAAGTACAGGGATCATCCATGTACTTTTGGAAAGCTAGAGACCAAATCCAAAATTTTGGTAAACCACATGGACCATCCGTGTACTTAACTCTTAATGTAAATAACCTCCCAAATTGTTTTTGTAATCATGCTTAACGCATAAATTATTTACATAAAGGTTTGAAAGACGAAAGTGATTGTGGCCTTGTGGGTCAATCCAACCCAGCGTGCCCGTTTATTTCAAGATTTAGATTATTATTTCTACCTATTGACGATTACCTAACACACCCATCCTGGCACCTCTTATCAAAGATATCGCAAAATAGTATTACAAATAAAGGTTACCTTGCCACAAAATCCTTATTTGAGCTTTCAACTACCGATATTGCTTCGGTAGAGGAACGAGTTTGATCTTGTGATGGGTCCACAACATTATTGTACATGAAAGAAGATAACAACGGGTCGGGCTCTGTGTTGACGGATGACATGCCCGAGAACGATGAGCCACCAAGAAAAGCGTGTAGGTTTCCTTCTCGTAACTCTCTCTTTAAAGCAGAATAAGTTGAGTTTGATCCACCTCTACGGATTCTCCTCTTGCGTTGAACGTAATATTTAGTCAAGAAAAGACAACAATGGGTACCATAATACAAAAATAACATTACCCGAGTGACAAAATATGTAATTACAAGAAAAGCATCGAAAATGTTGTAAGGTAATGACTTTGATAAAAGGATATCTTAAGAAGACTTCCATGCTGCATGGTGATATGGCTGACCAAACCGGCTCCCACCTTTTTTGCACATATTGGACATACCTACACATTGTACATACTATAAATATGCTTTTTGTCACATCAACCAACTTCGGCCCCTCAACTTTGGCATTAACCAACTTTAGCCCCTCAACTTTATAGTGACATGTTTAGCCCCTCAACTTTGGTAATTACATGTTTATCCCCTTAACTAGACCAACTTTAGCCCCTCAACTTTAATAATAAACAAGTTTATCCCCTCAACTTTAATAATGACATGTTTAGACCCTCTAACTTTAATAAGGACATGTTTAGCCCTTAACTACATCAAACAACTTTAGCCCCTCAGATTTAATATGGCCATGTTTAGCCCCTTGACTAAAACAACTATAGCTCCACAACTGTAATAATGACATGTTTAGCCCATCAACTTTAATAATGGCATGTTTAGCCCCTTACCTAAAACATCAAACAACATTGATTCTCACGATTTGCTTATTTTTATCTATGTTTCGAACCCGCTGCGGAGCGCGGGTGGTAACCCACTAGTTACAATATAAAAAACATATACTAGGCGCTCGCTTTAATAACTATGACATATAGTACCGAATCTATACTACATAAAGTTCTAGACTTTTTATTAGAAGGTTTATTGAAACGAAGAATAAAGTGGTAAAAAGATGACGATAGTACGATACCCCATTTTTTGCTTGAAGTGTATGCTCTTCGTCAATGTGACAACAAAGACCCACAATGTCAAAATCCTCTGCACAGAATGGGCACAAGTACTCGGGCCTCGGCTCATCGACATCAGTTTCTTCCACGAGATGAAATGCGTCTGCTGGAAAACATTAACGGGAGATTCAAAACTAATTTCACAGGCATCAAAATCAGACCAAAAAGGTTAAACAAAAAAAGCCCCAATAAGGCTGGAATCAACCTATAACAGCCTAAACTAAACTAGCCCTAAACAACAAGCCTAAAACCTGTCTAAAGCGCCTATAAATGGTATTTTATACTATGAGCCTAGTTAAAAAGGCCCTTGTTTTTGTAAGCGTCTAGACTCCGGAATCGACCTATGCGCCTTGAGTGCGTCTTGGGCTTTTGAAAATATAGGGGAATTCCCTATGGTCTAGTATCTCTCCAGACAAAACAAAACGATATAAGATTTGCCTAAGGTGTCTCAAATAGCACCATGAAACAAATTGTCCTACATTTTCATATCTATACACCAGCATCTACACTAATCATACCCCCCCCCCCCCCCCAAACACACACACACAAAACACAACAAAACATACAAATCTCAAACCCTAGAAATCTTTTTAAACAAACAAACATCACAATCATTCCAATAACACATCTTAACAAAACATCAGAAAACAACTAACCCTAACATGTCAAGTAAAAACTTAACCTAACTACACAATACACACTAGTACTCCAAATTCAAAACATAAATATTTTCACAAATTAGAAGAAAATACACATAAAGATTAACCTGATCGAGATTGATATCGCCTTGAAGAAGAAATCGAAGTGGATAAACGAGTCCATGAATTAGGGTCCATTCACTTTGATGGAGAAATTAAGGTCGAAAAAGTATGAAATTAGGGAAATTGAATTAGGGCTTTTAATATTGGGCTGTAGATACAGGGTTTGTGAGTGTATAGGTTTGGTTTTAGAGAAGGAAGTGGTGTAATGTCTAGAGAGAGAAAGAGGAGAGAGAGAGGGTGTAGAGAAACTCTCCACCGAACTACCCTGCTATGGGTAATGGTAAGTTATGAGGGGAAGGGGGCACTACCCGGGTAGCCACTAGGAGCGTAGGGCTGGCAATTCTGACATGAACACGATAACACGACACGAACATACACGAAGTTATCATGTTTCGTGTTTGACCTTAACAGATTTTGTGTCTAAAACGGGTCAACACGATAAGACCCGTACGACACGAACCTACACGAAGTTATCATGTTTCGTGTTTGACCTTAACAGATTTTGTGTCTAAAACGGGTCAACACGATAAGACCCGTTATTAGGTTTTGTGTCTAAACAGGTTAAAACTCGTTAACCTGTTAAGACCCGTTAAGTACATGTTAATAATTAAATATTAAAATTTTTTATATGTGGGTGTGGACATGGGATCATTAATCGTGGTGCCTGAGATAAATTATACACAAACACACGCGGTTCTTTTTCCACAATCCAATCCCTAATTTTTAAATCTCTCTCACAAACACCACCATTCCCTATCCGGTTCACAGCTTCCCCAATTCAGTCGTGTTCGTGTCTTAAACAGGTCGTATGATAAGTTGGTAATTTCTTCGTGTCTTAACAGGTCGTTTCGTGTAACCTGTTTATTAACAGGTTCGTGTTCGTGTTTCAAAATTTTGACACGATAAGATTTCGTGTCGTGTTCGTGTTTACGTGTTTCGTGTTCGTGTCTTAACAGATCGAGTTGTCTTGTTTTTGAGAAATCTGACCGTTGTTCAACGGTCAAATTCATAAAATAAATAAAAAACCTTTTTTTAAACTATACATATATCTTTCACCCAAATAATTTAAACACACACACTCCAAAAAACCTTTCTTACCAAAACCCTATATTAACTTTGTATAATGGATTCTCAAAAAAAATCTAGAGGTACCGGTTCAAGCAAACGAGGATGCAAAAGTTGGCCGATGCAAGAGAATAAAATATCTAAGCCTCTACGTCTTGATTAACAACAACGCGAAGGGTCTTCCAAGAGTGGAAAGATAAAGATTTTCAAACGTATATTACCCCTCACGAAAATCTTACTGTCGAAGTACAAAAAGTCTTTGTAGCCCGCAAACGAGAACTTGCGGAAAAATGAGGTTGGTCGACAAGCCATTTACTGGATTTCTAGGTTGTTTTATTTTTATAGTCGTCGATTTTTATTTAATTTCCTGTTTTTAGTTTAATTTCAATTATGTATTTTTATTTTCATTTTAATGAAGTTTATTTAATATTAACATTTGACATTATTTAAATTTAAGAAAACAAAAAAACAAAGTTTGCGACTAGGGTAGGCACCGTCATCACATACTAGTTAATGGGTACTTGGTGCATTTTTTGATGTAGCGAATGATGGTTGGTCGGGGCTAGGGTACTTACCCTAGAGTGCCCCTTCTTCCCTTGTTCCGGTATTGTTGTAGTTGGTTTAAGTACCTCATGCCCCGCTTGTATCCAAAACCCTTTGAACATATTCATTTAAGTCGACATACGCCCCCATTTTGAATGTATTTGATGAAGCAGTCGATTGCTTTCGCCCAAGAGTTGGTTGTAGTGATTAAGCACCTTGTTCCATAAATTATATTTTTTTGTTGATTTCTTTTTTACTTGTTTTGTATTGTTTTCTTTTTTTTTCGGAGCAATGAACCCATGTTTTAGCTAAAGCTAGTTCTTCCACATTTGTCCATTGTTGACGATCTAACTGCTTTTGAATTTTCCTTTCAGTGTATCAGCACGGGCATTTTCATCTTCATCTTCATACTCCTCTTGTTTAAGGGGCTGTTTGTTTACCTCTTAATGAGACTCTTAATGGTTCAGACATCTTACTGGTTCAACACTTAATGATTCAGACTGTTTGTTTCACAAGCAGATGTCTGAATGGTCCAGACATTTGCCTCTGAATGGTTAAGATTTATACAGAGTCTGAATGGTTAAGATCTTTAATCTGAATTGGTAAGACATTTGTCTCTGAACGGTTAAGCAGTCCACAGGCTCTTAATAATTCAGACCTCTTACTGGTTCAAAACTTAATGGTTCAGACATCTTACTGGTTCAGCACTTAACCATTCGGATATTACCAAACAACCCCTAACTCGCATTTCTATAACATCTTCGTCCAAATTAGTTCCCTTTTTCGTTTCAAGCCACAACATTTTGTTTCTTCAAAGAGCTTTATAAAATAGGGGCAATAGTTCAACTTTCTCGCGTAAGGACCGAAAAGGTGGGCTTCTATATGCAAACGGGCCAAACGCTTGTTTAGCTTCTAAATAGAAATTTAGTCGACCACTAGCAATTAGAGCAGGAGCTTGTGGTTTGTGTAAAAAAAATGTCGCAGATAAAGATTTATGTAGTTTATGTAAAAAAATGTGGCGGATAAAGATTTAATTGGTATGGATATGGTTGTGGTGTTGTGATTGTGTAAAAAAGGTTGCGCATTATACTCTTGACAACTCGCGCTCGAACCACCTCCTCTAACGCTGAAACCGGCTCCTTGGATTTAAAGGATTTTTTTCCTTGAACCAACTTTTGATTTTTGTTTATCCAGAATAATTGTTTCTGTGTGTGGATAATTTTGTTTGTAACTTGGATGATGTAAAATAGTAAAAAGTAGTAAATTTCTCCCGCGTGTTGCGGTGGCGTCGAAGCATAAACTAACTCGAATTTATGTTGTCTAATGAAAACGTATTATATTTGACATCATTTGTTTCCAAACAAAATTTACGCCAAAACGTACACCAACGGAAAACGTACCTAAAAATAAGCCAACTTGAGTTTATTATATTTGACCCGAAAAAATTTACATCAAAACGTAAACCAACTTGAGTTTATACTGACACGTACATATACAAAAATAAGCACTTAAAACTCGATGGGTCAAAATGACATTTCATAAGTTTTTAGAAAGCTATGGGGTTCCAAGTGAAAAAACTGAAAGTGAAAGGACTAAAGTAAAAAAAATAATAATGTAACACGATGTGACAGACGTTACACTAACTTTGAGTTGTTTTTTAATAATATTTATAATTATAATTTATAGTGATTGGTTTTTATAAAAGTTTAAGTATGTAAAAGGAAAAAAATATCTTTTTATTTGAAAAGTCCACCCAACGACAATATTACCATTGTTAACGATCAAAAAACTATCTCCTCAATTCGGTGACTAGTACCCTTACTATCACACCCCAACCGATGATGGAAACATTGGAGTGAGATGAAATAGATTGTTCATTACACATAACATTATTTGCGACAATAATTAATTCAAAACCGATTTCATTTCATAACAAAAATTTGTCAAGTTCAACATGGAAATCAAAATACAACATTTAGAAATTCAAAATACAACAAGTTTAATCAAAATAAGATAACAAATCTAGCATTTCGTTATGAGTTTCTAAAGTCGTCCCTACTATATTTCATCATAATCATCATCATCAACCTGCAACACGTTTAAAAGTATAGTTCAACACAAAAGCATTAGCGAGTACACAAGTTTAAATACATAGCATAAGTATAAAGGATTGTCTCAAATCCAACATGGCAATTCATAAAAAATAAGGTTGAACTAGCATGCATAACTAAAAGTCAAACCCGAGTGTCCGCAAGAATAATGTGCATCCCTCGCCACTAAGTGAACGAGACCGTTATGTATAATAACTTAACAATACCCCGATGGGCAATTTGCTACTCCTATAGCGCTATATTTGTTAAGGTGGGCTAGCTAAGTTAATGAAAAATAAAGTGCATGTATGTATTCTAGTATAAACAACCTAAGCATAACAAATAGCATGTTTGGTGGATCGAGTGACTAGATAAGTTTGTTGTGTGAATTATGTATTTGATAAATAAAACATGTTACACCCAAAAGTGCGTTAAAGCGTAAAAAAAGTCAAGTGTACTCACGGTTTTGCAAAGCTTCCTTTGAAATCCCGTGAAGAGTTGTAAGTTAGAGGATGGAACACCAAAGTCACCCTACATGGGGAACGAAGGTGTGTAAGTAAAGGATTTAAGATGGAAGGTTCGGACATGGAATTTAAAGTACAAAAGTATGTATACAAAAGTAGTATCTAGTTCTAAGTACTCGTTTATGACACTAAGTTATGTGTGGTTTCATGGGTCCCAATTTGCCCATTAGAATCAATAACGAGAGTCTTAGATGCGTAGATATGATAGCCTAAGTTTATGACGAATAATCATGGTCCGATTATCATCACAAATCCGGCCATGGTTATATAGATATATACATTTATATAGTTATAATATTATCCTAAAACTAAGTCCATCATAAATCGTCATGTATTATCATGTAAGTCAAGCATGGAGGTTTAACCTTTTTATATGATTCACCACTACACAAAATCATCACAAGGATGATTCGGAGGGTCATGAATAACAAGAAATAAAGAACTAACTAGTATATTATTAAGTAAATCATCAAGTAAAGTGTGGAATCGAGTTAGGAATGCCAAAGCATCCAAAGTTCACACTTGCATCTAACATAAGTCTCACCATATGAACTATGCCAAACTTATGTGATCTCAACACTTGTGGGTTGTATTGACCCCTAATAAATCAGAAAGTTTAGAGGTTGTTTCTTCCTCCAAACTTGTAAGAATCGACTCTAACAAGTTCCACAGCCATTGATGGGTTTAGGAGATTGTTAGGTACAAGATTCAAGTAGAAAAGTAAGTTTTGTAAAAGTTTAACCAAGTTTCTTCAAAACATAAAGTTTGGACCTCAAAATGGTGATGTTCCACCTTAGATTACCATGGTAATCTTGTGGAAACACTCCTAGAGGTGTTCCAAGCTTTGTAGAAGAAGAAATGGTGAGAAAAAGTGGAAGAAAATGAAGTTACAATAAGATGAACAAAATCAGAAAATACATCTCACTTTGGACCTCAAATATGGTGAGGTTTTACCTTAGTTTGCCATAAAAAACTTGTGAAAACCTTCCTAGAGGTTATCCAAGTGAAATGGAAGAAGAAACAAGAAGAAAATGGATGAGGAAGTGAGCTAGAACTCACTTTGAGTCTTGAATGTTTTCTGCCAAAAAAATCAGAAAGTTGTGAGGATTCTTGAGAGATTTGAGAGTGTTTGTGGAGTTGGAAAGTGGAAATGAGTGTGGGAAGTGCTGTATAAATAGTGGGGGATTATGGTTAAGGGATAGGAATGTATTAAATGCAATTAGGTGGAAGTTAGAGACCAAAACAAGCCAATCCGCAAGCTGGGAAAGGACTGATGCGGATCCAAGTCTGCTACGCGCCGCTGAGAGGGACCTTGGTTCGTGCGCGTGTCGCGGCTTGGTTCTAGCCGCACATTTTTCAATTTTTGTCATTTATAGTCCCTTATGTTTGATGTATTAGGTGCATTAATGTATAACTTGTATGTAAAACATGAATTTAAATATTAAACTTGTATATTAATGAAATAACAACATAGTTATGTATCGTGAACGTATAATCAAGTGTTTGCACGTAACAAGAATCTAAAGTTAAGTATTTACGTTCGTTGTTTGCAAGTTATCATGAGAATCATGAATATGTATTAAGTATAGATGAATTAACGTATAAGCAACATGAATAAACAATGTATAATTCCCATAAAATAATCAATTTTATTATGATCGAAGCCTCGAGTTTGCAACGATTCGAACGAAATACGATTTCAAGGGAATCAAGTTTCCAGAAATAGAAATCCACGACAAACTTTCTAAATACGGAAAGTTACAAAAAGCGAGGCGTTACACTTACCCACTACTCGGAATCGGTATCAACATAAGTGACGGTGGTGTTCCTGATTCGAGTAGTGTACCTGATTTGTGGTACCAGCATGCTCCATGTGCCCCATAATAATAGTTTTTTTATGGAATAGAATGATTTTTTTTTTCTAGTAACAGTTTTAACTAATAAAAATGACTTTTCAAGTTTCACATAATAGTTTTATTAAACAGTGTATATTATATATTTATTGTATTGAATGAAAGAACCTTTTAATGGTGTCACATGCAAATGTAAGCCTTAGGGTCTTGTTAATATAAGCCTTGAGCCTTTGCTAACTTTGTAACTATTTTATCTTAACCCTGATTGAAAATGAGACGCTATTGTTATTCGGCTTACCTCAGCATACGATTGATGTAATATAAATTACATCAGTTTTCGTGTATAGTTTGTATTATTTATCGTGTCATTTTACCATCGGTTTTGCATATTATTGTGTCTTATGTGTTTTGCAGGGTTCTGGATGAGAAAAAAGCTAAAAAAGAGCTAATATGAAGAAAACTATGCCTCCGGACGAGTCGTACGTGATCGGGTAGTTCACAGGAACAAAAATCGAGAAATCATACCCTTTCGTGCTACGCGATAAAAGAGACATTACCGTCGCGTGGTGCGACGACCCCAAGTCAAAGGGCGGTCAACAAGGAAGCTCGCGCTACGCGGAGAGCCAATGTTTCACCCATTGTGTGGCGCGACGGCTTTAATTCGCACTGAAAGCTGATTAGGGTTTGGGGTTTGGAAAGAGTGTTATAAAAAACAAATTTTAAACATAAAAATCATAACTTGGACAAACCTACACGAAATTACAGCTAAGAGAAGGTGATTTTGGAGATCAAGACACAAAAAAGTTGAAGACTTTAAGCGTTGGGATCGAAGATTTATCAGGTTTCATCATTCGATTTCTTTGTTTTCCTTATCTTAATTGATTCAATCATGTTTTGTGAACCTAGCTTGATGATTCTTATGGTTATGACTATGTTAGGCTAAAAACCTTATGCACTACCTAGGTTAAGGATGCTCACACTTGTTTGATTATGTTCTTTTGGTTCTTGGACATGTATGTGGATTTAATTACGAAGTAATAACTTTAGTTTTTCATGATCTTATGTGTTTGCATGCTTAGACTTGTTCATTGATTGTTAGTTACTCCACATGATCCTTGTTGAATTTCTTTCATAGGATAGGTTCATGTAAGATCAACTATTGTGTGTTTTTTATCAGTTTGTGGTTTATTGTGCACGATTACCATAGGAGTGCTTATTAGGGTTTGTTTAGGTTCAAGTGTTCTACCAATTTCAATAGCCGTGAGGTGAGAGGTTGTCAGTTAGTCTCGAGTGATTAGGTTACTAGGTTAGATTCTTCATGAGATGATCCCCTAGTTCACGGTCTCTGTCTGCTAGATGAATTTGATCAAATACCTTTGTTTCCCTAGATTTTCGCGCTGTGAGGTTGAGTGTCTAAGGGTATTTCATTAATAGAATAGGATAGCCTGTGAGGGAGTCCTATAAACTGTCACACCCCGACCGCGTAAAACAACGAAACCGCGGCAAAAACGTCGGGGAGTGGAGCGACAGAATTATTGTTTCACAACCATGGATTCAAAAGTTTCGTTTTATTGAATTATTAAACATTCACATTGTCTTAGAGTTAAAACAAACAAGTTCACATATCGACTATCATCGTTATTAAGTCACTAAGGCCTTGTCCAGTCCTAAGTGAGCATGCATCCTAGTCGCAATCAACATCATTCAATACCACCTGAAACATATGTAAAAATAAAGTCAGCAAAGAAATGCCGGCGAGCACATTGGTTTTGTGAGAGTATCAGATTCATGGCTCGTATACATGTTGTGATAACTCGTACAAAAACATAAGTTGATATTTGAAAACCTTGTTTTGTAAAACCTTTGTATTGTAAAATGAATAACCAACTCAAAACAGATTGGTTATAGTTTATAAAATCTCGATGCCATGAATCTTAACCCAAAACATTTGTTTATGTAAACCAAATCGTAAATCGTTCTCGTAATAAAACTCATATGGTTTATATCATATAATAAACATCATTACGTGACATCGTTTAAAATTGTTCATCCAAGTGAACTAAATAACACTACAGAATGTAATATGATAAAAACACTTATATATAAGAAGTACCAGCGGCGTATCTACCATGCTTTTATCATGTTACACCCGTCCCGTTATCTAATCACATACCAAAAACCCATCGTTTAAATCGTTTAACTCGTTCATGTAATAGACCATCGTTCCTTTGTTTAAATCGTTCAAATCGTTTAAATCGTTCGTAATCGTTCAATCGTTTAAAAATCGTTCAATCGTTCGAATCGTTCTCGTTTTAATTGTGAAAACTACTTTTGGTCTTCTTGCTTATAACATTCAAACCTTCGCAACTCGTCCATCGTTCAACACGTATTAACAAACCACCAAAGGGTAAGTTAACAATCATCAGGTTCAGTCGTTACCCACATAACCCCCATACATAACCATGGTGGCAGTCCGATAACGGGATTTGTCAGATCCTATGGTACCATAACCTAGTACTGGTCAGCTTGATCATTGTTAATGAATGTTACTCGTTATGTAAATACGTCCAACAAGTTCGTTCACATTATCGAAATCGTTATTGTTTAATATAAACCATAGTATTCGTTTTTTAAATCATCGTTAAAAGCATCGAAATCGTTTAACACATATGAATCACCCCAAAACAATCGAAAACAGTAAAATAGGGGAACTATGTACTCACGTTGAATTGCAAGTATCCTCGGTCTAATGAACTAACAATGTCGCAACCCCCGATCCCTTATTCCCGGGAACGGGCGGACGCGATCTCAGTTGTGGTGGTATCAGGTTATTTAATCTCGCAGCGGAATTTTCTCATCAGGACCGTAGTTAGGAAATGTTTATCAGAGTAAAACCACCTTCTTTTATTTTAATAATAACATGGGCAAAACCCAAGTTTCTTATTACAATACATTTATAGAGACAAACCCTATTTTATTGAATTTAAAACATCGTTTATTAGGTAACTTTTATAGCCACATTTTTCCCAAGCCTTCAGTGCTCTCCAGCTGGCTTTTCACTAATTGGCTGTTTACATTGTGTTACCTGTAACGCGTTTTAAAAACATTTGTCAGTCGGAAATACTGGTGAGTGAATCCCAGTTTAATCAAGAAACATTTTATCAATTAAAACAGTATTGAGAGCGATCACATTGTTTATTTCTACACAATTACTCATTCAGTATTTGCCACTCGACCGGATCTATGGCTATGGTCAAATTACCCATTGGCTAACTCGTCGTCCAATGGTAATGCACTGTCATTCAGACTTACTAGTACTCGTAGTAAATTTTGTATACAAAACCCCATAATACCGGCAATAATTGAAGAACTACAAAGACTCAATCACCGCTTAATCGCATTGTAAAACATTTAAGGTTTTGTAAAACATTCCAAAAATATTAGCAAAAAGAGGATAAACTCACATTGCTATCTTAGGCTTCTCGTAAGGGTTTCCTGGATATAATCTATAATTTATACAAATGTACATTGGTTAGTATCATAACCCTTTGAAAATATTAATGATACACTCCCCGAGACGGCATTCCAACAACTACGTCGGGTAGAAGCACGACAGTTGTTACGGAACCCTAAATCAATCGGGCAGCGTAACTATTATGAAACTGGGGTTATAATACTTACAACGGAGTAGAACCTCGCTAATTAGGGGTATAATACCCAAATAGAGTTATTTGCCAAAATCGTCCCTGAGGTTTGGGCACATTTGCCATTTTCGTCCAAAATGACAGTTTGGTATTATTTAGCCCCCCACGTTTGCAACTTTTTGCCATTTTCATCCAAATCCCTAACCAAGTTACCCAAATGCCCAACCAGGTTACTTTTTACCCACTTTAGGGTATTTTTGAAATTTGAAAATGATAAGGGGGTAAATTGTAAACTGGCCAATGCATACATACCTTATATACGAGTATTCAGTTGTTCACAGATCATTCACCTCCCCCCACCACCACTATCACCCCCACCCCCACTCCCACTGCACCACTACCGCCACCACACCACTACCGCCACCATCCCCACCACCGCACCTCCACCTCCCCCACTACACCGCCACCGCCACCACCCCCACCCCCACCGTACCACCCTGACTAGATCAACGAACTAGGGTTTAATTTTGGTAACTTAGGAGGTCTCCCACCTACACCATGAGTATTCCGGCAACACCAGGTGCAATCGCCGGCCTAGGTCCCTCGTCAATCCTCGAACTCAAGGCCCAATTATACAAGAGCTGATCTGGAATCCAAGCGGCTATGGAGTCACACTCGAGTCAGAACTGGTGGTGGTGGAAGCGATTGAGCGGCGGCCGAAAGCTTGTGGTGGCGATTGAGCGGCGACGACCGGAATATCGAAGTTCTGTGGGTGAAATCGAAGGTCTGTGGGTGAAGTCGCCATAGTGGGTGAAATCGAAGTTCTGTGGGTTTTTGGAAGCCTACCACCAGCTTTCGGTGTCGTCGGTTGTATTTTTGAGGCTTTTAAAGCACAAGTATAAATCTGCGTATATATAAATTTTTGGGGCTTTTTTATATCTGTAAATGTAAATGGGTTTTTATGAAGGAATGTTATAAAAGACTGGATGATGATCGGGTTTGGATGTTGTTTCTGCGTATATATAAATTTGTGGCGATGATCGGTTGCAGCCGTGGCTGCATCTGAGCCTCTTTATTTTGCAAGAAGATGATGATGATTATAAATCTGAGTCGGATGTTTATTTTTTCATTTTTTTTTTGTAAATTTGATGATGATGGTTGCTGGGTTTTATAGAAAGATAAACACTGGTTTTATAGAAAGATAAACACTGGGTTTTATGAAGAAGGAAATCAAGGAATGTTATAAAAGAGTGAGATAAACACAAGTTACCCCCTTATAATTGAGAAATTTCAAAAACACCCCAACAAACGGTATAAAGTAACTTGGTTAGGGATTTGGATGAAAATGGCAAAAAGTTGCAAACGTGGGGGGCTAAATAATATCAAACTGTCATTTTGGACGAAAATGGCAAAAGCGCCCAAACCTCAGGGACGATTTTGGCAATTAACTCTACCCAAATATTATGCTTAATACTTTCAGAATTCGAGATTGAGATTTTAGAATGAGCGACGGAAAACGAAAACTGATGCCTGCTATTTATAGTTGTGATATTGGGTCTCCACGCGGCCCGCGTAAAAGACAGGCCAGGGTTACGCGGCCCGCGTCAACCCTAGTCAACACTATAGCTTGGCTCGGTCATCTACTAGGTTCGACATGATATCGACACGTGTCAGCTCAGGGCTGCGCCACAACTTAGGTCACTCGCGGCCCGCGTGAACTAATAAAGGGTCTTACGCGGCCCGCTTTAACTAACTAAATCAACGATATCAGGTTTAAAACCCTGATACGGCCCGCGTAAGCTTGAGGTGAGGTCCTACGCGGCCCGCCTCAACTTACATTTTCATATTTTTAATTTATTTTATAAACTATAACATATTTTAGGCTCGGTTTTAACATACGGGGTGTATTATAAGACACATTAGAATATTTTAAGATATAATAGGGTGTCGGAAATATTATAAGGGTGTTGGTTTTACCGAGGGTTGTTACATTCTCCCCACCTTGTTTTAGAGCTCGTCCTCGAGATCTACTGAAACAAGTGCGGGTATTTCCTTTGCATTTCTGACTCGAGTTCCCATGTGTATTCCGGTCCTCTTTTGGAGTCCCACTTCACTTTGACTATAACTAGTCTCTTATGCTTGAGATTCTTGATTTTTCTGTCTTCAATCTGTAGAGGTCTTTCTACAAACTTGAGTTATCCTTAAGAGGCACTATCAGTGATTCATCAGCTAAACACTTCTTAAGATTAGATACATGAAACACATCATGTATTCCTGCCATTTCCTCTGGTAGTTGTAGCTGATAGGCTACAGGTCCTATTTTTCTAATAATCTCAAAAGGTCCAACATACCTGGGACTTAACTTTCCTCGTTTGATGAATCTTAAGAGGCACTATCAGTGATTCATCAGCTAAACACTTCTTAAGATTAGATACATGAAACACATCATGTATTCCTGCCATTTCCTCTGGCAGTTGTAGCTGATAGGCTACAGGTCCTATTTTTCTAATAATCTCAAAAGGTCCAACATACCAGGGACTTAACTTTCCCCGTTTGATGAATCTTACTACTCCTTTCCAAGGAGAGACTTTCAATAATACCTTATCTCCTACTTGAAACTCCAATGGTTTTCGCCTGTTATTAGCATAACTTTTCTGTCTATCACGTGCGGCTTTCAGTCGTTCCTTGACTTGAATGATTTTATCAGTTGTTTCTTGTACTATCTCTGCTTCAGATAATTGCTTTTCCCCAATTTCTGCCCAACAGACTGGGGTTCGACACTTTCTTCCATAAAGTGCTTCAAATGGTGCAGCATTGATACTTGTGTGATAACTATTATTATAAGAAAATTCTATTAAAGGTAAGTGATCGTCCCAATTACCTCCAAAATCAATTACACAAGCTCTAAGCATGTCCTCCATTGTCTGAATTGTTCTTTCACTTTGTCCATCTGTTTGTGGATGATAAGCTGTGCTCAATTTTAACTTAGTTCCCATTGCCTTTTGGAAACTTGACCAAAAATGAGATGTAAAGCGACTATCTCTATCAGAAACAATTGATAAAGGAATGCCATGTAAAGAAACGATTTCATTTACATACAATTTAGATAATTGTTCCAAACTAATTGTTTCCTTCATTGGTAAGAAATGAGCTGACTTAGTCTATCTACAATCACCCAGATTGTATCATTTCCTTTCCTAGTTTTGGGTAATTTAGTAACAAAATCCATTGTTATTAATTCCCATTTCCAAACTGGCATTTCTAATTGCTGTAACAAACCTGAGGGTTTCTGATGTTCAGCTTTAACTTGTGAGCAAGTTAAACATTTAGAAACATAGGTTGCTATATCCTTTTTCATTCCTATCCACCAGAAATTTTTCCTTAAATCCTGGTACATTTTATCACTTCCTAGATGCATCGTATACTTAGACTTATGGGCTTCTTCTAATATACGATGACGTAGATTTCCTAATTTAGGTATCCATATTCTCTTTTCATGAAATCTCCAAATTCCATATATTCCTTGTTTTAATTCTTTCAACATACCTTTTAATTTTTCAGAATCATCCTTGATTATTGATTCTTGTGCTTCTCTTATCTGATAATTTAAATCTACTTGCAGATTTAATTTAAGAGAACGTACCATTTTTGGCTTTTCATGATACTTTCGACTTAAAGCATCTGCCACTACATTTGCTCTTCCTTCATGATACTGGATATCACAATCATAATCACTAAGAAATTCCATCCAGCGTCTTTGCCTCATATTCAACTCTTTCTGCCCGAAAACATACCTTAAACTTTTGTGATCATTAAATATGGTAAACTTACTACCATAAAGGTAATGTCTCCAAATCTTAAGAGCAAACATTATAGCTCCTAATTCTAAATCATGGGTTGAATAATTTTCTTCATGACTCTTAAGTTGTCTAGATGCGTAAGCTATAACCTTTTGTCGTTGCATCAACACACATCCATAACCTAGTTTAGAAGCATCATAATAGACTACAAAATCTTCAGTTCCTTCTGGTAATGCTAGTATGGGTGTATGGGTTAATCTTTGCTTAAGAATTCTAAAGGCTTCTTCTTGCTTAAATCCCCATTCAAACTTAACAGATTTACAGGTTAGCTTAGTTAAGGGAATGGCTATTCTAGAAAAATCTTGAATAAACCTTCTATAATAACCGGCCAATCCTAAGAAACTTCTAACCTCAGTTGGTGACTCAGGGATTTTCCATTTAGTAATTGCCTCAATCTTTGTTGGATCTACATGAATTCCTTCATGATTAACTAGGTGTCCAAGGAATTGTACCTGTTCTAACCAAAATTCACACTTATTGAATTTAGCATAAAGTTTTTCCTTTCTTAACAAACTTAAAAGTGCGTGCAAATGTTTTGCGTGATCCTCTTTATTCTTAGAGTAAATTAAAATATCATCTATGAAAACAATTATGAATTTATCCAAATATGGCTTACATACTCGGTTCATCATGTCCATAAATGCAGCTGGGGCATTGGTTAAACCAAATGGCATGACATTAAATTCATAATGTCCATACCTTGTTCTAAAAGCGGTCTTAGGAATATCCTCTTCCTGTACCTTTAATTGATGATATCCTGACCTTAAATCGATTTTAGAGAAAAACCGAGCTCCTTGCAGCTGATCAAACAGATCATCGATTCTCGGTAATGGGTACCGATTTTTAATTGTAACCTTGTTTAATTCACGGTAGTCAATGCACATGCGCATTGATCCGTCCTTCTTTTTAACAAACAGTATCGGCGCTCCCCATGGCGACGAACTTGGTTGTATGAATCATTTTTCCAACAATTCGTCCAATTGTTTCTTTAATTCTTGCATTTCAGCGGGTGCCAATCGATAAGGTGCTTTGGCAATTGGTGATGTTCCTGGTAGCAGGTGAATTCTGAACTCAACTTCTCTGTCTGGAGGTTGCCCTGGCAATTCTTCTGGAAAGACATCTAAAAACTGAGATACTACTGGAATGTCTTTTAAATCTTTTCCTTTAGTGTTAGTGATTATGGAAATCAAATACACTATAGAACCTTTTCTTATACAACTTGCAGTTTTCATCACAGAGATGAACTTAGTTGACCTAGAAGGTTTATCTCCTTTAATTGTGATCGCTTTACCTTTTGGCGAATTTACTCGAATTAACTTTTGATCACATAAAATACTGGCTTTATTAGCTATTAACCAATCCATTCCTAAAACAACATCAAATCCTACCAGATTCATGGGATAAAGATTTGCAATAAATTTCTGATTTGAAATTTCTATTCTTGCTCCCTGCAAGATTTCAGAAATTCTAACGGTTTCCCCATTAGCTGTTTCTACTAAGCATTCTAGTGGTAGTTTAGTTAATGACTAATTTTGAAATTTGCAAAATGACGTATTAATAAAACTTTGGTTTGCACCAGAGTCAAATAATACTTTAGCAAAGACATCATTAACTAAAAACGTACCAGCTATGACATCTGGAATCATCTTGGCTTCTTCTGCAGTTAGAACAAATGCTCTAGCATTTTTAGTATTCTTGTTGTCTGCAGCTGGGGCTAATTTTGGACAATTTAGCTTGATATGACCTTGTTCTCCACAGTTGTAACATACCCGGCTGTTAGCTTTCTTCCTGCAATTTTCTTCCTTATGTCCCGATATTTTGCAAAAGTTACAATATATGGAGCATCTTCCGGAGTGCTTTCTTTTGCAATACCTACAATTAGGCGCAGAGGTAGAACCTATATTTTTCCCACGGTTAGAATTTCCAGAACGAAATTCTTGAGTCAATTTCTGGGTTAGGCTCCTTCTTTGATCCTCCTCTCGGGTACGGACTAATTCATCAGTCAAGGTATTGGCTAGTTCTACAGCTTCTTCTATGGTTTGAGGTCTAGCTGCCTTGACTACGTGTCTAATCTCTCCAATTAATCCCCAAATATAACGGGAAATTAACACTGGTTCTGGTGAAGCAAGAGTTGGCACTATTCTGGCATATTCAAAGAATATTTTAGTGTATCCCTTACTATCCACACCAGTTGAAGAAACACTGACCTTGGCGGTAGTATCCGATGAAGACTTCAAGTATCAATGATCCGAACCGGCAAACTGCAAAACAGAAACACCGTTAGGACTCGTTACAGGAATGGGGTTATTCCTGTAACCACCCTCCGGCGTGAGAATAAGTCTCGGGTTTGGGAGTATGAAAGTGTAAAGGGAAGAAGAAGTTGTATTGAGAATTCGATAACCTGTACCTTGCATGTTTACCTCTATTTATAGTTTATGATTAGGGTTTTCCTTAACTTAGGTGAACTCCTAAAAGTTGGGGATTTGCATGATCTTCCCAAAAAGTTGGAGATTTAGTTATGTATCTTATCCGTACAGAATGGAATATTCTAGAACGAATATTTATAACAGCTTATTTACAATAAAATAATAGGTAATGACCGGGTCGGACTATCCGATTAGGGTCATACCTCGTCATGTCCCCCCAGTCCGAAGTTATGAAATGTAATTCATGAAATCGGACTAGAGAGAAAAAAAAGTATATCCTATGTAAGGAAAATTTACGGTGCCATAAATGTGAAATGAGAAAATGGCGGCGATGTGACAGGATGTAGCAGTTAAAGCCATCATTGGGGTAACAACTTGGGTTACCCTGTTCTGACGCGTATGTCTGTACATTTTCCATTTTGAATTTTGTAAAGCTATCATATAAATAGCATCCTTTTGACGAGAGTTGGGTTCCAATTTCTAGAACAACCTCTTTCACTTCCCCTCTTTCAAACGAAATGGCCTCTAAGAACGTTGAATCTTCTTCCTCTGCTTCCGCGGGCTCCGAAACCCTTTTCTGCAAATGGGGAGTTGTATCCTACAACAACCTTGTGCAGGATTATGGGATCAGGGCTGAGTGGAACCCCCTATTACCGTAAAAAACGGACACAACCTTTCCACTGAGAAAAGGGAAAATCACATTATTCAACGATTTTTTTCAAATTCTGCAATTTTCGGTTGCCCATCACTAAATTTCTCAAATCCGTGCTTGATTACTACCGCATTCACCTTTCCCAAATACATCCATTAGGGTTAGTAAAACTTTTCCAATTTGAATTTGCGTGTGTGGCTTTAGGGCACATACCGGAACTCATCGTTTTTAGGGCTTTTTCTTATCCTTAAGACTGCCTCAGTCTTTTCTATCCAGCGTAAGGTTGCAATGGCCCCTTCATTGCCCGAGAATTCCATTGGTTTACAAGACCAGAATTCTTTATAAGAACAACCATAAGGCATGGTTCTTCTTCTTTTGGGAATAGGCAATTGAAATACAGGTCCATTGTTCACGCTGTTTTCTGGTTCACTTGGTCGCTTACTGCCATGCTTACTTTTATTATCAGCATCTTTAACAGTTTGAAGAATAAATGGCATTTCATCTATAATTCCCTGTGCTACTATGTGTTGGATAGCACTATTGTTCACTTGATTGTTATTGTTATTGATGCTTGGATTATCATTAACCACGTTAATGTTACTCTGGTTATCGTTATTCAGATTTCCTTGATTTTCTTCGTCGGCCATCTGAATTTTAAACATTTACCCCATATTAATATCACAAATAATAGGTAATATAGTTAATCACATGACACGCAATATAACCAAAACCGTCGATCATTGCGACTATACTCTTTTTCATATACTATGCGTCTATTACACACTAGTACAGAAATAAAGATTACAATACCAACAGAAATAAAATAGTAATATGCATCCGTACACACATATTTTTATTTTATTTTTATTTTATTATTATTACTACCGCTTCTTCCATTCTAACATTCACGGATATGGATTCATCCAAAAATCCATATTGCGCTCATCGTATTTCCATACGAGACGCTCTCCCACCTGACGCATCCTCTCACTGCTTTCTAAAATTTCCTCCCCGAAAGTCCTAAGTTCTTGCACGTTTTCTGCACTCATTGGGGGTGCAGGTTTTTGGACTAGGTTTGGAATCTGTGGCGCTGGTTCCTGATATGGAGGGGTATGAGTTCGGAGATGGTAAGGATCCTCTAAAATCTCCCTAATATAATCATCTTGATAATAGGGATCTAAAGGGTCCATACCTGGGTAGGCTTCTATGTTCTGTATGGGTGGATAATCCTGGATAGGATAACGTTGCACAAAATCCCTATTGTCGTCCCACCAGGGGTCGTAATTCGGGTCTAGAGGGTTTGGTACGGGCACTCTAGGGATTTCTTCTGGATTAAAATCGTACATTTCCACTTGGTTTTCCTGATTTTCTATCTCCATGGGTTGTTCTGGGTTTTGTGGTTGTGGGGCTACTAGTTGTTCCAGACTTGGGTCAGCAGTAGTCGTAGCTAAGATATGGAAATTAGCTAAGCTTCTATTTAGCATATCTTGAGTATGGGCATCTGTCTCTCGCTTAATAGCTGCTAAAGCCCTTTGCTGTTGCAATTTTCGCATTCTCTTCCTACGAGCAAAAGCTTCTATACTGAACCATCCTCGTTTCTTATTAGGAAATGGCTCTTCAGATTTAGCTCTAAAAGCACCTGATCAGCAGAATACCCTGAAAGGGCAGGCTGTGATGATGTACTTTCACTCCTAGGTGAATCAGCTAACTGACGATTCATATCTGATGGTCCTTGATTACTCATACTGAAAACTAACAAATAGTCAAATAACACATAATTACAGTTATGCATGTATTTCCGTAATTTATTTCCTAACACAAAATTTAAAATTTAAGTGTCAGCAGAACACTTCTTTGGCTCAGACCAGTGGCTAGGCTCTGATACCACCTTCTGTCGCAACCCCCGATCCCTTATTCCCGGGAACGGGCAGACGCGATCTCAGTTGTGGTGGTATCAGGTTATTTAATCTCGCAGCGGAATTTTCTCATCAGGACCGTAGTTAGGAAATGTTTATCAGAGTAAAACCACCTTCTTTTATTTTAATAATAACATGGGCAAAACCCAAGTTTCTTATTACAATACATTTATAGGGACAAACCCTATTTTATTGAATTTAAAACATCGTTTATTAGGTAACTTTTATAGCCACATTTTTCCCAAGCCTTCAGTGCTCTCCGGCTGGCTTTTCACTAATTGGCTGTTCACATTGTGTTACCTGTAACGCGTTTTAAAAACATTTGTCAGTCAGAAATACTGGTGAGTGAATCCCAGTTTAATCAAGAAACATTTTATCAATTAAAACAGTATTGAAAGCGATCACATTGTTTATTTCTACACAATTACTCATTCAGTATTTGCCACTCGACCGGATCTATGGCTATGGTCAAATTACTCATTGGCTAACTCATCGTCCAATGGTAATGCACTGTCATTCAGACTTACTACTACTCGTAGTAAATTTTGTATACAAAACCCCATAATACCGGCAGTAATTGAAGAACTACAAAGACTCAATCACCACTTAATCGCATTGTAAAACATTTAAGGTTTTGTAAAACATTCAAAAAATATTAGCAAAAAGAGGATAAACTCACATTGCTATCTTAGGCTTCTCGTAAGGGTTTCCTGGATATAATCTATAATTTATACAAATGTACATTGGTTAGTATCATAACCCTTTGAAAATATTAATGATACCCTCCCCGAGACGGCATTCCAACAACTACGTCGGGTAGAACCACGACAGTTGTCACGAAACCCTAAATCAATCGGGCAGCGTAACTATTATGAAACTGGGGTTATAATACTTACAACGGAGTAGAACCTCGCTAATTAGGGGTATAATACCCAAATATTATGCTTAATACTTTCAGAATTAGAGATTGAGATTTTAGAATGAGTGACGGAAAACGAAAACTGATGCCTGCTATTTATAGTTGTGATATTGGGTCTCCACGCGGCCCGCGTAAAACACAGGCCAGGGTTACGCGGCCCGCGTCAACCCTGGTCAACACTATAGCTTGGCCCGGTCATCTACTAGGTTCGACACGATATCGACACGTGTCAGCTCAGGGCTGCGCCACAACTTAGGTCACTCGCGGCCCGCGTGAACTAATGAAGGGTCTTACGCGGCCCGCTTTAACTAACTAAATCAACGATATCAGGTTTAAAACCCTGATACGGCCCGCGTAAGCTTGAGGTGAGGTCCTACGCGGCCCGCCTCAACTTACATTTTCAGATTTTTAATTTATTTTATAAACTATAACATATTTTGGGCTCAGTTTTAACATACGGGGTGTATTATAAGACACATTATAATATTTTAAGATATAATAGGGTGTCGGAAATATTATAAGGGTGTTGGTTTTACCGAGGGTTGTTACAAACAATGCTCGGGAAAACCAAGGAAATCAAGTGGTACCTAGTAATCAGATTACTAGTTAATAAATCGACACCTAAATCGGAAGATCGGGTAGAATGAGGTCTCGTAAACCAAATGAGTATTGGAACTCATGTGATATGGTTTAACAAAGCCTACATTCTAAATCGGAACCTATCCTAAGTGCTTACGACCCGTTACGACCCATTAAGGTAGCTTACGATACTTTAACGCGTCGTTCGCACAAGTGATATGCTCAAAAATACACATATTTTATGTCAAAATATCCTACACTTTTGAGTGGTTTAAGGGTTGTTTCTATTGAATTCTACTTGTAGCTGGTCCATATCGAATTTTAACGGTTCAAAGAGAAAATGAGCTAAAACGATTGTTTAAAAAAAAAGTTAATGGGTGATAAATAAAATGAGTAATATTGGGTTGAGATGAAAAGTGCGCTAAAATGATAATATATAATTAAAGTTAATAAATGCTTCTTCAATGAGTTGTAGTGTGTTCAAAACTTTAAAAAGAGTTAAAGCATATAACGTATGATCAGTAAGAAAATATGGATGCAATTAATTGAGTTTTGAGAATTAGTTATAATTGTTATATTTGATTGGTTGTGAATTAGAATGCAGGTGGTGATAAAGATAATGAAGTTAGATGCTGGACAACATGTAGTCTTTTACACACATAGGTCGTAAGTTCTAGTTACTTGGGCTAACCAAAAATACGCATGATGGAGTTTTCTTTGGACGGTGGAAATTATCTTGACACATGGGCTGCCCAAAAGAATTGAAGGCAATTAGTGAATGGGCCAGAGGTCTAAAAAAATGAAAAGAATTGGGGAATTAATATAGGGGAGCACGACAGAAAAAAAGAATTGGCAGCAAGGAGGCAGACGGCTGATCGACGCAGAGGGAAAGAAAAGAAAAAAAAGAGAGAAAGAGAATAAAAGAAAAGAGTTGGTTCGAGGGTTAAGTCGCGATCAAGATTCAAGTCCGGGTTTGTAATTTATTAGTATTCAATTTTGTTAAGACTTTGTGTTTTCAGATATGATACTATGTTTTATTTATTATTTGAGACTTGTTTCTTTTTAGGGACTATGATTCTTGGCTAAACTTTTCATGCTACCTAGGCCTAGATGAACTATGACTTAATGTTTTGGTTATTTGGTTTTGACTAGTGATTAAATTGAGATGATTTACATATTCCTGTTTTGTGATTGTTTATGAATTTGTGTGCTTGTCTTGGTTGTTTGGTTAGGTGATCTTGTTAGTCTGGTCTGGAACTATTTAGATCATTCTAGGTTCGTTAATCTATTAGGTATTCGGTCTAGAGCTTGAGATTAGAGATAATTCAAGTTTAACTAAATTAATTAAAAATCAACTGAGTATAGTGTGCATCCTTTTCTGGCAACTCTAGGGACGAGTCAGGATTGCTAGGTTATTAGCTAGGTGTTGTTTGGTAGTTTGGGTGACCGATAGCTCGGATCCGACTACTTATTCGCGTTTAGGGTTTCCTAGGTTTTCAATTATTTAGCAGGTTTAGCTTCATGAACGGAGGATTTTAGCACCATAGTTCTTATTAAGCTGACAGTCGTGGGATTCGGTGTCGATAGATCGAGTCGTTTCCAATTTAGCACTTCATCACTCTGTTCCATCTTCTATTTTGGTTGATCATCCTTAGCTGGAGGTTTTCTGGGTAGATTCGGAGCTTTAGCCATTGGTCAGGAATAGAGGTCATGGGTTGGTCATAGGGATTCGAAGTCTGGGTAGTTCTTTCTCATCATTGTCTGCTTCCCGTCACTTCGCCATCTTGCTTGCTTTCTCTGTTCTCTTGTTTACTCGCTTTAGTAGAATTAGAAAAATCCTAAAAACACAAATTAAAACCAGTTAAGTAATTAGTTGAGTCAGAGTCTAGTTTAGCGTCGCTAGTGTCTCGTGGGTTCGATACTCGGACTTCATTAGGCTTTACTATGTACGATAGGTACACTTACCTGTCAGTGGTCTAGCATTTAGAGAGTCTTAGTTTATAAATTTAAAACTAGGGTGTCTAGATTATGTTAGTTTTTATTAGACTATAATATACCACATCAACAAGTATTATATGCCCTAACATGTTTAAATATGTTGCATAATCAGTTTAAGTGACAAAAGTTAAGTTACATATGCTTAAAATCCAATTATGCATGAAAAGGGCATTTTGGTCATTTTCCTAAGGCATATAAACTACCTATCACACAACTAATTAAACTAAGTGACCATAAGGTATAACCTCGGAAGGTTATTCCCTATACAACTATGGTCACAATATATGCTTGGTCGGATCCTAATGATCGACCAAACGGGTTGGGTTCGAAAGTCTAAGCGGTTGTCAAGACCGCTTGACTTACGACCCTAAACAAGCACTAGACTAAAAGTGACGAGTTAAACATGTTAAAACATGTTTAACTAAGTTAGAAAACAGGTTTGATATCAAAACAAAGTGTTTTGATACCCAAAAATAGCTTCATCATAAAAAACGCATAAACACGTATTTTGACCGAAACTTTGACTCGTCACTTCGACTAATCGACGTGGTAATCAGTAGGTATAGTCACAAGGGACTATAACCATCGTTATTACACTCACGTTGCAAAGTTCGAACGAAATTTGTGTTGACCAATTCATGGTCAAAGCAGAAAGTCAGACACTGTTTGACTTTCATGCTTGAAAATCATAAACAAGCATGAAAGAAGCTTACAAAAGGTCCAAGCAAGGAAGAATTGATCCAAAACACTCAGGTATGAAGTCTTAACTTCAACTTAGAGCTGATTTTGAATCAATGTATGAGGAATGAATGATGATCATGGTGGGTATTTATAGAAAGTTTGGATCAAGGAGATCATTCCATGTCTTAAGAGGATCAATCTTGGCCATACACTTGTGGAACATAGTTTCTAAAACAGGGGGAACACAAAAACAAGAAAATGGTATTAAAAAACCAAGATTAAAAACCAAGATTCAGCTGTTGCTTGCTGAAACTGGATTCTGCACAGAGGCAGCCCAGGTGTGTCGCGACAGAGGACATGGATCCTCTCGCGTGTCGCCTGGCAGGTCAGGCAGAAACATTTGGCTTTTGACAGTTTTGGTCCCTACATGTTAAAAACTTGAATTTTTGACACGTTTAAGCCCCGTTAACCCCATTTCAAGGCTATATAATGAAGTTAAAGCATAGGGAACATGAAATATGCTTGAAAACATCTCGGATGTCGGTTCGTTTGGTCGTACGGTCTCGTTATTCAGTTAATTACGACGAAAACTCGAACGGACGCGAAAACGATCCAAATTACGATTCGTCGTGTAATTTTTCATTCCAATCACTAAAATAAAATATTTTAATGATTACAAAAACTTTTGGGTGTCCAGATATGTTCAGAATGTAAGATATGCGCGTCAGTGCAAACTTATGCACTTTTTGACGCTTTTAGTCCCTATTTATCAAATAAGCGTATTTTTGCATAACGAACCCCTCAAAGCCTATTTCTAATCTATGTAAAGGATATTTAGGGTATGTTTAGATTATGATCAAGTTTCAGAATGTTCGTTACTATACGAATCGGCATACTTTCGCAGTTTGACGCAAATTGTCCCTGCGATCGAATAAACTTGTTTTCGACACACCAAACCCTTCAAAATTTATTTCTAAGTTATGTAAATGTTATTTAAGGTATGTTAAGACTATTTCATTGTTCCGTAGTATTTTTCGCGTTAAACTGATTACGTTTACGCATCAGTTTGCGTATAACTTTCTAGAAAGCGATTTAAAGCTTGAAATCGAACTAGAATCAAAACGTAAAATCGTCAAACACAAATACACAAATATTAACACCAAAACACATAATTTTATTGATAATTGTTATTGTTTTATATTGTACATCGATTACAGATCACAATTGTCACTGTCTCCCCTACTTTAGGAAATTTCGTCCCGAAATTTTAACTAGAGGAAATTTGTGAAACAAATGTGGATATTTCGCTTTCATTTGGTCCTCACGCTCCCAAGTAAACTGGGCCATGTTTGGACTCCCAGCGAACTTTGACGAATCGTATTCGCTTGTTCTTCAATCGCTTGATTTCACGGTCCATTATCTCCACAAGTTTTTCGACAAAGTGCATCGTATCATCAACTTGAATTTCGTCGAGTTGAATATGAAGATCAGTATCGGCTAAACACTTTCGTAGATTGGATACGTGGAAAGTAGGGTGAATATTCCCAAGTTCTGGAGGTAGCTCTAGTCGATAGGCAACCTTTCCAATTCTTTCAACAATCTTAAATGGTCCAACATATCGAGGTGCAAGTTTTCCTTTCTTTACAAATCTCACCACTCCCTTCCAAGGGGATACCTTGAGTAGGACATGATCTCTGACTTGAAATTACAAGGGCTTGCGTCGCATATCCGCATAACTCTTTTGACGACTTCTAGCTGTCAGAAGATTATCGCGAATTTTCTTGATTTTATCTGTCGTTTCTAGATTGAGCTCAGGTCCAGTAATCTGAGCTCCACCGATCTCATTCCAACAGACAGGTGAATGACATTTTCAACCATATAAAGCTTCAAACGGTGCCATATTAATGCTAGCATGATAACTGTTGTTGTAATAGAACTCAATCAACGGTAGATGAGAATCCCAATTACCACCAAAGTCTATCATGCATGCTCTAAGCATATCCTCCAATGTTTGAATCATTCTCTCGGATTGTCCATCTGTTTGGGGATGATAAACAGTGCTTAGATTTAGTTGGGTTCCCATAGCAGATTGCATGGTCTTCCAAAAGTGAGATGAAAATCGAGAATCATGATCAGAAATGATATCCAAAGGAACACCATGTCGATACACAATCTCATCAACATAAATCTTGGCAAGTTTATCAGCAGATAGATCCTCGCGAATCGGAATAAAATGAGCTAACTTCGTTAATCGATCAATGATAACCCAAATAGCATCGTGACCTCTAGATGTGCGTGGTAACTTAGTGATGAGATCCATCGCAATGTTCTCCCACTTCCAAACCGGTATATCTGGTTGTACATGCAAACCAGATGGTCGTCGATGTTCAGCCTTGACTTTGAGACAAGTTAGGCATTTCGATACATACAAGGCAATATCCTTCTTCATACCAGGCCACCAGTACTAAGTACGAAGGTCCTTGTACATTTTGTCAGCACCAGGATGAATAGAATATCGAGACTTATGAGATTCGTTCATCACTAAAGTGGGAAGATTGTCTTGCTTCGGAATCCACAAACGATCCTTGAAATAGAATAACCCATCGTCCTTCGTTTCGAGTTTAAGCTCTAGTTAACGTGGTAATTCCTTACCCAACAAGTTTTGTGGAACACAAGTACGTTGAGCTTGAGAAACACGTGTTTGAATATCAGATAGAGTGCGAACAAAATTGAGCTTAACTCGTTCCTTTCAACTTAGCGCATCGGCTACGACATTCGCCTTACCAGGATGGTAGCGAATTTCGTAATCGTAATCGTTCAAGAGTTCAACCCAGCGTCGTTGCCTCATGTTTAGCTCCTTTTGATTGAGAATGTGTTGGAAACTTTTGTGGTCTGTGAAAACCACACATTTTGTTCCATAAAGATAGTGTCTCCAGCTTTTGAGAGCAAAAACCACAACACCCAACTCAAGATCATGAGTCATGTAGTTCTTCTCGTGAACTTTCAATTGTCTTGACGCATAAGCTATAACTTTACCTCGTTGCATGAGAACACAGCCAAGGCCTAGATTCGACGCGTCACAATAGACAACGAAACCATCGTTTCCATCGGGCAAAGATAAAACAGGAGCATTACAGAGTTTTTGTTTCAGCGTTTGGAATGCTTCTTCTTGTTTAGGTCCCTACTCAAAAGGCTTATTCTTCTGAGTCAAAGCAGTGAGAGGAACCACGATCTTAGAGAACTTTGAAATAAACCATCGATAATAACCAGCAAGACCAAGAAAAGAGCGAACTTCTGTAGGTGTCATAGGTGTATTCCAATCCTTAATAGCAGCTATTTTGGAAGGATCCACATGAATACCCTACTCGTTAACGATGTGACCCAAAAATTGAACTTCTTTAAGCCAGAATTCGAACTTGGAGAATTTGGCGAAAAGTTGCTCCTTCTTCAGAAGTTCCATCGTCAGACGAAGATGTTGCTCGTGATCGGCTCGAGCCTTCGAATAAATGAGAATGTCATCAATGAACACAATGATAAACTTATCTAAATAAGGTTTAGAAACCCTATTCATTAAATCCATGAAGATAGCTGGGGCATTCGTCAAACCAAAAGGCATGATGGTGAACTCGTAATGACCATATCTCATGCGGAAAGCAGTTTTGGGAATATCTTCTGTCGGCCCCCGACCCAGTTGCCTGGCCCGAAAGCCGCAGGACAGAAACTCGTGGTATTGGTGTTTGATTTGGCAGCAGAAATTTTAGCAGGATCGTTTAAACTGAAAATACCCAATTATTTTATTTCAAGATTTGGGACAAACCCCGTAATTTACAATAAAGGAATTTCACTGGGAAATTCCCTGATTACAAAAACATGTTTATCTATTTACTGAGCCACTTCCTTCAAGCTGTAGTGCTACGCGACACTTTTCAAGATTCACAGTAAATCACCTGAAACATGTTTTAAAAAGATTTTATCAGCAGGGAAATACTGGCGAGTCATTCAATTTGCATAAAATGACACATTGTTACAATTTATAGCATTAAGAGTTTTCACATTTGCCCTTATCTTATAATTAGCTGGTTCGGTTGTCACTCGACCGGATCTATGACTGTGGTCATACCACTATTGGATCCTGTCACCCTATAGCGACGTATATCACTAATTAGGCTCGCCCACCTAAAGTGATAAAACAACAGTAATGTGCACAATACCCCACTTACTGCCAGTAACTTAAGATTAGCAAAGACTTAATCACTGCAAAGTATAACTGGAAAACATTTAGGGTTTTGTAAAGCAATTTGATAAAAAGAGAATGACTTACATTGCAAGTTTAGATGGACAGAGTATGTTTACTGATTAAGCCTGATAACCTAGTTAAATAATGCAAACGAAACTAGGTTAGTAACCTAATACAAAATTTACGATAACTTCACGAAATCAAAACCCTCACGACGAATGACAAAGTATAGCCCGGATTTAGGCAGCACTTAAACATCCATCGGATCGGTTTCAATCGATCGGACATTGTATCGTAGCAGTGATCGAGTTATTACCCTGTAATCGTAGCAGCGTCTCGACACTTAACCATACTTATTTTGAGCAGATTATAACGTCTTTGAAGGAATTTTGCGAGCACAGATGAACTGCCCACGCACAACCTATTTATAGCAGATTTTTGAGTTTGTCGCGGCCCGCGAAGGCCTTAAGGCCGTCCTACGTGCCTCGCGAGGGCCACCCTAGCTACGGCTAGGGCTGCCGTGTCACGGTGTCACACCCCAATATTTCCACATATTACCGGTGGGCCTGGTGGGGAGTATCGTGACGTAGTTGATATCATCATAGTCAATACACACAATATAATAGCACAGCGGAAGGCTTGGTGAATAATTACTATTACAAACCATAGTGTCCGAGTGTCCAAATAAAAGAATATACAGGCTTGGTTGTAATAGAGATCCACAGGTGGATCATAAAATAAAATATAAGAAAACTGAAATAATAGACTTCATGCATCTAAGGATTTGCAAGATCCTCTTATTCGACACCGAGTAGCTCCAGCCTAGTTACGTGTGGTACCTGTCACTTAGTCTTTGGAAAATACGTCAGTTTTCACTGGTAAATACAATTAACTGACTCATTTGAAAAGAGTTTAATAAAATTGATTTAAGTGCACAAAGCACAAACCATTTATACTTGGGACAATTATTAAAGATAATCTTGTATACAGTTTTACATGTTTGTCATACATATGGGGCCGGTTTGGAAGAGGGTCATGATTAACCGACTCACCACTATAAAACCCACAAAGGAGTTGTCCTCAACATGTGGGCTATTTAGCATTTGCATCTGTCAGGTGTATGCCTACACCCAGTGCATAGGTCGTGGCCATTTTCAAATGAAATGAGCCGAGGATATCCATGACACGGTCGTATTAACCCCCAATGCTTATGTTATCAAACAAGACAGATTAAAACGGGTTATGTAAATTTATTAATCACAATACGATTAAATGATTTCATACCCGACCAAGTGGTATTATTATAATACCATATCCCAAGCCCGTATAACGAAAAATAAGTTAAAAGTATTTACCTGAGCTAGATGAAAGAAGTAACTCAGTCGTATATTCCTAAAGCCTTATGAAAGTACCTTCTACCAAAGCTACTCAATCTGTATAGAAGGTTTATTAACCTATTAGGACACTAACGGGTCTTTATTTAAGTCAAGGACTTGGACCGGTTAGTTTGAAAGATACTTTACGGTTCTAAACGCAAGATTAAGCGGAGACTAGAATGGAATGTGGTTTAGACCCGACAAGTTTGGATACTTGTACAATATGGGTAAACTAATCACATTCTGGATTTTGAAGATTTAATGATAGGGTTAAACCCGTTTCGGTTATTTTATGTAAACTAGTCACATAAGTCGACCCGAACGCATAAAAGCATAACGGGTAACGAAAAGAATTATATGCAGGTCTCACATGTTATTATGCTTAAAATGTGTTAATACATCAGTAAGATGTCAACATTTATGCCCAAGAAGTATTTAAAGCCAACTTAAGTCCCGTAAGGGCATTTTTGGTCATTTTAATGTTTATAAAAGGAGATTTTATAATAACCTGAGGTTTTGGTCTTTGGTAATCAGTAAAAATATTTATTTTATCACATTACATCAGTAAGATATTATATATATGTGAGGTTTACCATTTATGGCCAAACTATGCCCCGAAAGGGTATTTTGGTCATTTCACATATGCTTTTAAGGACATTTTTGGAAGTCTGAGTTCATGACTTATACTTACTATAATGATATTAAAATTTATTTAAAAAATTTAGTAGGTAACAAGTCTTGGGTGTTAAGTATGGTTTTAAACCATACTATGCACCTAATTAGCGTAAAAATCGCTAATGGACGATAATCAAGATGTTTATAGGAATCTGAGATTTTGATCAGTTTTAAATGCCGAAAATAATTTATTTAATCTATAAAATCAGTAGGAAAAAATTTGGCATTCAAATCATTTGTTAATCTCATTTTATGTATGAAAAGGGTATTATCGGTCATTTACCAAATTTTACAAGAACTCCATGATATGATCAGATTATAATCTGATCAAAAACTTCAAAAATCCCTAAAAATAATATCTTAACAGTAGGTAATGAGTTTTGGGTCAAAACCTATGCTTAAACATGACTTATGCAAGATACCGCAATTTAATTAATAAAAGGCTTTAATTTACGATATCAAGCATAACTTCTGTTTGAGACCAAGAACTGATCTCAAATTTTCGGGACATACTTATATATCCGTAGCAAAGGTTTTTGTCCACTCACATTTCTAAAAATATCGTTTATATGTCGAAAGGGCAAAAATGGCATTTATAAGCATAATAACGAACATGAGCATATAATTCAAAGTATTAAGGACTAAGTAATATAACTCCAGGGGGTTATACTACTGCATAAAGTGGTCCTAATGGAAGCTTAAAACATTGAAGGATTAAGCTTAATCAGGTCAGAACTGAAAGTCAAAGCAAAAGTCAAGCTTTTGCGACTTTCGGTTGTGAACCGACCCTAAGCTTATAATTGTCGGGTTGAGCATGCTTAAACATGTTCTAATACTAATTACCAAGTTATCAGAATGATAAAATATGATTTATAACCTCTGTATTGTTAATTATAATTATTATTTCAAATTATGGTCAGTTTGACTTTTTAACTTAATAGTTTGACCCGACAATTAACTAGGCAAACGAAATAATTAGGAGGTGCCCCCTATAAGGGTTAATCACCTACCTAATTATGGTCATATAACCACTTTCAATTAGGAGAGTGGCTGGACCATTTGTGATTAAACCGAAAGTCAAAGTCAGATTACGATAACTTTGACTTTTCGGTTTTTAAACTAAAAACTAAACTAAGGAAGGGGGCTAAGACACTTACAAAGGGTCCTAACTATCTTTTCTACAAACTTGAGCTCCCTTTAAGGCCATGTATCTCCAGATGAGAGTGTAGTAAATGTTTTGAGTGAATGAGCAAATGACCATGGCAACTTGAGTGCCTTTATATAGACCAAAGCCATGGAATAAGATCAAGGCAGGTGTTTTGGAGGTATCTAGGATCACCCCAGGTGTCCTAGTGGTATTACAATTCCGACAATCAGCCCTTGGTATCAATTTGGATGTGTATAAGTCGGTTCTGAGCTGAAACCTGCAGCTGGCAACAGTTTTCTGCGCTGGGCAGTCTCTCGCGGGACGCGTAGGATCCTAAGGGGGTCTGCGCACCCCGCGACAACCTCCTCTTCAGGTTAAAAATGTTTTAATCTTTGGCAGTTTCAGTCCCTGGTCCTTAGAAACTTTATATAACCTCATTTTTGGCATATAAGGCTCTTGTAGTTAGTTTGTAGAGGTTTAAGGAAGTATAACCAAACTCCATTAGGCCCGATTTCGTTAAACAATCACCGTAACACAAGTTTCATCACATTGACACTTTTCACCCAAAGTCTTGAAAACTTACATAACGATCATGAAACCATGTGAAACTGATATCACTTATCCTTGGGAGTATATTTGAATATTACGAAGCCTCAGGTTCGTTAAAAGGTCAATCAGAGGTAAGAATTAACATGTTGTCATGTTTAACCCCTGTAGTTTATAATCTTTCGATTATTTTCAATAACGGCTTCTTATATCCAATTCATTACTCGTTTAAGAATATATTCTTTGTGGGGGGTCATTCAGAGGCACAAGTTTGTCATGTTGACACATTTAGTCCCTTTGGTTTCATATTTTGATTGTTTGTCAACTTTAGTCCTTCAAACTCAATCTTTCACATGATTAGGGTTTAGGACACGTGTCTTCACATAAATGGACACGTTTTTACGTAGTGTTACACACGGCCTAGGTTTGCCACATGTGTGACACATGGCCCTAAAGCTTATCCGGCGATTCTCAAAGATGTCGCGCCCCGCGAAGACCTTAGCTTGGTCTTTCGCGGCCCGCGAGCGATCCCAAAAATTGGATTTTCTTGATTTTTAATAAAAGTTAGGGTTTTAAGGGTCTGGGTTATCATTTACGGAACGTTTTTAGGATATTTTCATGCAGGTCCTTACATCTTCTTCGAGTACACGAAGCTGATGATACCCAGAACGCAGATTGATCTTGGAAAAACATGTAGCACCTTGCAGCTAATCAAAGAGATCATCAATTCGTGGTAGGGGATATCGATTCTTGATGGTAAGCTTATTAAGCTCACGATAATCGATACACATTCGAAAATATCCATCTTTCTTTTTCACAAACAGGACAGGAGCGCCCCAAGGTGAATAACTCGGTCGGATGAATCCTTTGTCAGATAACTCTTGAATCTGTTTCGATAACTCTTGCATCTCAGACGGTGCAAGACGATAAGGTGCTTTAGCAATCGGGTTGGCATTAGGTACAAGATCAATATGAAATTCGACTTGACGAACTGGAGGCAAACCAGGCAGTTCATCAGGAAACACCTCTTGTTAATCTCGTACAATCAGAATATCTTGAATACACTTGCTCTTACCTTTCTCTTCGGTGACACGTGCCAGAAAGGCGACATATCCTTCTCGTAAATAACTTTGGGCTTTCATACACGACATGAGTTTCAATCCACCAGATGGTTTCTTGCCACGAACTTCTAAAACTTCACCAGACGAAAGAGGAATATGAACAATCTTATCGAAATAAACCACCTCAGCATGAAACTTAGTTAACCAATCCATTCCAACGATAATATCGAAACTTCCAAGTTGCATTGGTGTGAGGTCAATAGGAAAAAGATGGTTATCAAGGTTCAATTGACAGTCGTGAATAACAGAATCGAGTACAAGAGGTTTACCAGTAGCAACTTCAACAGATAAGGGTTTCCTCAGTTTAGTTCTAGGTATCGCAAGAAAAGGCTCAAATGATAAACAAACAAAACTTCTATCGGCACCAGAATCGAAAAGAACAGATGCAGGTTGATGGTTAACAAGGAACGTACCATTAACAACCTCGTTGTCAGCACGAGCCTCGTTGGCATTCAAATTGTATGCTCGTCCACGAGCGGGATTCGTATTGGCATTCGAATTCACAAGCTTCAGACAATTGTTGCAGAAATGACCCATTTCTCCGCAATCATAACATGAACCAGGTGGGAATCTAGCAGCGTTTCCCTGAGCCTGTGCTGGATTCTAAGCAGCTTGATTCTGACCCAAACGACAAATGTTGGTCGTATGCCCAAGTTTACCATAAGTAGTACACTGTTTACAAGCCTGTTGGGTCGCATGATGACTATTGCACCTATTGCAGTGAGGTGCGGTACCAGCATACTGTTTCTTGGAAGGAGGTTGTGCTGGTGGATTCTGAGCATTTTGCGCGGTAACAACAAAATTTTGGGAAGCCTTACGCTTCATCGACCTCCTAGATGACTTGCCCTTTTTCTTTCCCTTACCCTTGTCTTGTGTGGTATCGGCTGACTTTTTCTTATCACCCTTTCGGGTCAGTTTTCCTTTTCTGACTTGAGACTCAGTCAGAGTTGCAGCCAATTCGATTGCCTGACGAACAGTGCTAGGATTACTACCAGTAACTATGTCTTGCACAGTGTCAGGCAAACCATCGATATACCTCTCAATCGCTTTCTCCAACGGGGTAACCATAGTAGGACATAACAAACTTAATTCCTCATAACAATCCGTATATGCACGGTGTTCTCCCCCATCTTGTTTTAGATCATCGAATTCTCGTTCCAAAGCCCTAATTTCGTGACGTTGACAAAACTCTTTCATCATGAGAGCTCGAAGCACTTCCCAAGTTTGTGCCATTGCCACATCGGCACCCCTATCACGCATCACACCGTTCCACCATGTAAGAGCACGCTTCTCGAAAACACTGGATGCAAACTCAACCTTTCACTCATTCGGACACTGAACATGTCTAAATGTACTTTCGAGACTCTCGAACCATTGTAGGAGCGCAGTTGCTCCTTGAGACCCAGAAAACTTTAGTGATTTAGCCGAATTAAACGTTTTGAAACTACACTGAGCATTGTTGTTATTGTTGTGGTTCGCTTTATTAATCTGAGTTATTAGGTTCGGAATCACGGTAGCTATTTGCTGAGCGATAAGGGTTGCGATTTTGGCGTTAGTTTGAGGTTGTGCATCTCATCGAGGAGGCATATTCTAAAAAGAACAAGGAAACATGAGAAACGAGTGAGATCGACAATTGGATAAACAAAAGAGGCATTGAAAACATCGACAAAACACAAGGAAGGTGATCATTCATTCGTTAACTCGAACAAACAAACGACGCACAGTGACTAATCAAAGTAAATGGGTCAATATAATGTATCACGAAGACGTGCCTTAGTCTATAAGTGGACACTCATCCCAAGAGTTCCCAGGTAAGAGTGACTGGTCCGATTACGTGGATTTGTATGAACACTCTAGCCTTAGACAGAAAACTCAGGATACCGGCATCCACCCTTCCAGATTGCACGTGTTCACACTATAAGACCCAAACTTTGACGAGATTTTGAAAACTTTGAAGGTTCAAAACCTTATAATAAATCATCTAAGAATAGATGATTTATTTTCAAATTGGATTTGTTATTGTGTTCTCGTTGTGGTTATCACCTAAAGATAGGTGACGGTATTGTTTTAAAATCTAAACGCAAGAAAACTAACGTTAGGGTCCTAGAAAAGTTATAGTCTAGGTCAAAGCGTTACTAATAACCTAATTCCCTATAACCATTGGCTCTGATACCAACTCTTCTGTCACACCCCGACTGCGTAAAACAACGAAACCGCGGCGGAAACGTCGGGGAGTGGATCGACAGAATTATTGTTTCACAACCATGGATTCAAAAGTTTTGTTTTATTGAATTATTAAACATTCACATTGTCTTAGAGTTAAAATAAACAAGTTCACATATCGACTATCATCGTTATTAAGTCACTAAGGCCTTGTCCAGTTCTAAGTGAGCATGCATCCTAGTCGCAATCAACATCATTCAATATGTAACACCTCGAAAATTCATGTCCAATAAATTATTGACACGTGTCATGAACTTTAAACGTGTAAAAGAATACTCTAGTGGGACTAAAGTTGACAAACAAGGAAAGTATGTGAATATAAGGGTTCAAAATGTCAACAATGGATAAATATACTTTTCAGTAACCCTGCATGATGCTCATACCTTCAAACGAATAAATCATGGATCATACGAAGCTAAATATGAAAGAAAGTGAGAGATTACAAACTACAGGGGTTAAATGTGTCAACATGTTTAAAGTATACCTCTGAGTGACCTTTTAGCAAACCCGAAGCTTTGTAACGGTAAATTATGCTCACTAGAATGCACGATAAAAATTTCATAAAGTTTCGTTATCGTATGAGAAAGTTATGATCAAATTCGTATAGGAGGGGATAAAGCGTCAACGTTGAAAATTATGACTTTTCGGGTGATAACCAAGTTAACCAAGGACTTAACAAAGTGGGTATAAGACTTGAAGCCCTTATAAGTCAATTAGAAGGGCTCAAATTGCAAAAATAAAGGTTGGATTGACCTTTCGAAGGACCAAGAGCCAAGGATGCAAACTGAAAAGAAATGGGTTGCCCTGATAACTGGCTTACGGACCGTAAAGGTCCACCCTTACGGTCCGTAAGGGTCGCCCAGATGTAGCAAATCGTGAAAGTTGGCTGTTCAGCCTTGGAACCGACTTAGATCAGATATTTTCACTTCATGGGCGCCCCCTACATGTTCCTAGGCCTTAGGGGCACTTGTAAATGATCTGGGATCCATGGTAGCATGAGTTGTCAACAATCTAATGGATCAAAATCACTATAAAAAGGCCATTCATCTTGCAACTTGTGATCACTCATTCCATCTGCACTTGTGGAGCTTCCTGGAGCTTAAGAGCAGACCCAAGTCCTTCCTAATCGTGCATAGGACTTCAGTAAGTATGCTTAACCTTTCTTAGTTGAGTTTTTGCTTAGTTTTAGCTTAAAAGTTAAACCGTCATAATTAACGGTTGACTTCACGATTAATCACTAATGGTCCAGTGATTAGTCGAATTGAAAGTAGTTATAAGTTGGTAATTATGTGGGCATTAAACCCTTAAAAGGGCTCCCTCTGATTCCCACTCTAACTAGATCAAATGTCGGGTCAAAGTCTATTAGAAAAAGTCAACAGAACCTTAATTTGCGAATTAACGCCTAATTAACATTGTAGAAGGCATGCAACCTATTTTATCATTCATATAACTTAGTAATAAATGTAAGAACATGTCTAAACATGTTCGACCCGACAATTTTCTGTTTAGACCCGGTTCGGAACCGAAAGTCGCAAAACTTTGACTTTTGCTTTGACTTCAGTTTTGACCTAATTTAGTATGGTTTGGAAATTCCTTAGAGCTTCCTTAGGACTAGGTTACATGATAGTATAACCCTCTGTGGTTGGATCGTTGATTGTCCGATTCGTTTACACGTTTCCGTTAAATGCTTAATGTTGACCATAATGCCCTTTTGACCATAAAACGAGAATTTTGAATATGTGAAAGGACAATAATCTTTTTTATTGATTTATAAACATGTCCCTAAAATTTCACATCAGTTGGAGGTCTAGATTAAGAGTTATGCTCAATGACGTAATTAGAACGCTTTTTAGTAATTAAACGGCGTCATTAACATAAAGCCTATCTAAACCCAATTTTCGACAGCAAACCTTTTACCCACTGATGTAATATAATATTTTGAGATTTTAAAGATTTTTAATTATTTTTAACCTGTCCATAACCAAAGGTTATGGCCTTAATTCGGTAAATACCGATTATGCCCTTTTAGGCCATAAAATGAGTTTTACAAGCCCTTTTGATACCAATCCAATTGCTACTGATTTTAGATAATAAATAAAGTATTTTGAACTTTAAAACCTGATCAGAAAACTCAGATTTCCTGTATATAACCCGGAAATCGCTTAAAATAGCTTTTTACGCGTATTAAACGCATAGTTTGGGTTTAAAACCATTTTGTCACATAAGACCTATTACCAACTGATATGACCTAATAAAATAAGTTATTTTACTGATGTATTCGGACCTGAATCTCAGAATTTCATTTAACCTCTTTTATAATCTTTAAAATGACCAAAATACCCCTACGGGGCTTAAATTAAGATTAAACTCGTTTTGGGCATAATGGAAGGTATCCTACTGATATCACAACATAATTAAGATATATTAACTTAGGAAACCTGTATATGATTCAGTTGGTTACTCGTTACGCACTTTTCGCGTTCGGATCGGCTTATGTAACTAGTTTACATAATTTAGCCGAAACGGGTCAAACCATAACATTTTCATCTCAAAATCCAGAATGTGTTTAAGTTACCCATATTAAACAAGCATACAAGCTTGCCGGGTCAAAACCACATTCTAAACTGGTCTTCGCCTTATCATGCGTTTGAACCGTATCTTTCTTTAAAAAACTAACCGGTCTAAGTTTAGGCTTAATTAAAGACCCGTTAGTATTTTAGTTGGTTATTTATACCATCATTCTAGACTAGAGCCTTCCGGTAAATTGTACCTACGCTTACTTAAGTGAATACGGCTGAGTTATTATAATTCTTGCTATTTAAGACAGGAGCTAGCTCAGGTAAATACTCTTAACTTATTTTCCCTATACGGGCTTGGGATACGGTATTATAATAATACTGCTTGGTCGGGTATTGAATGTTTAGTCATATTGTGATTAAATTATTGAGGTAACCCGCTTTAATCTGTATTGTTTGAAATAAAAGCCTTTAGGGGTTAATGACCATGTCCCGGATATCCTTGACATCATTGTATTATAAAATGGCCACGAATTATGCACGGGATGTAGGCATACACCTGACAGTGCATAAGGGAAACGGTATCCCACTCTCTTGTGGGCCTATACTGTGGTGTGTCTGTTAACTTTGACTCGGTTTCTACATCGGGCCCTGAACGTACAACGAACATGTAAATCTGTATACAAGATTATAAATATGATTGTCCCAAGTATAAAAGATTAATTTTGCCTTGTGCATTTTAATCAAAGTGTCAAAATATTTTCGTGCCTTGTGCACCTAAACCAATTTTCATAAACATTTCCAAATGAGTCGGTTGAGTGTATTTACCAGTGAAAACTGACGTATTTTCAAAAGTCTAAGTGACAGGTACAAGTACGTAATAGGCTGGAAGCTGCTCAGGACGTTAATAAGGAATCTTGCAAGTTCTAGGCGTCTAAAGTTTGTTGAACAATGTTTATGTTTTAAGATCCGCCGGTGGATCCTTTACTTTCCGTTGTAATACTTGATATTACTTTATATTCGGATTGTAATATATTTATCTTTTACTTCCGCTGTGCATTGATATATTGTGTTATTTGACTATGATGATATCACTACGTCACGATACTCCCCTACCGGGCCCACCGGTCAAACGTGGAAATATCGGGGTGTGACACAATACCACCTAAAACATATGTAAAAATAAAGTCAGCAAAGAAATGCCGGCGAGCACATAGGTTTTGTGAGAGTATCAGATTCATGGCTCGTATACATGTTGTAATAACTCGCACAAAAACATAAGTTGATATTTGAAAACCTTGTTTTGTAAAACCTTTGTATTGTAAAATGAATAACCAACTCAAAACAGATTGTTTATAGTTTATAAAATCTCGATGTCATGAATCTTAACCCAAAACATTTGTTTATGTAAACCAAATCGTAAATCGTTCTCGTAATAAAACTCGTATGGTTTATATCGTATAATAAACATCGTTGCGTAACATCGTTTAAAATCGTTCGTCCAAGTGAACTAAATAACGCTACGGAATGTAATATGATTAAAGCACTTATATATAAGAAGTACTAGTGGCGTATCTACCATGCTCTTATCATGTTACACCCGTCCCGTTATCTAATCACATACCAAAAACCCATCGTTTAAATCATTTAAATTGTTCATGTAATAGACCATCGTTCCTTTGTTTAAATCGTCCCAAATCATTTTAAATCGTCCCTAATCGTTCAATCATTTAAAAATTGTTCAATCGTTCAAATCGTTCTCGTTTTAATTGTGAAAACTACTTTTGGTCGTCTCGCTTATAACATTCAAACCTTCGTAACTCGTCCATCGTTCAACTCATATTAACAAACCACCAAATGGTAAGTTAACAATCATCAGGTTCAGTCGTTACCCACATAACCCCCATACATAACCATGGTGGCAGTTCGATAACGGGATTTGTCAGATCCTATAGTACCATAACCTAGTACTGGTCGGCTTGATCATTGTTAATGAATGTTACTCGTTATGTAAATACATCCAACAAGTTCGTTCACATTATCGAAATCGTTATTGTTTAATATAAACCATAGTATTCGTTTTTGAAATCATCGTTAAAAGCATCGAAATCGTTTAACACATATGAATCACCCCAAAACAATCGAAAACAGTAAAATAGGGGAACTATGTACTCACATTGAATTGCAAGTATCCTCGATCTAATGAACTAACAATGCTCGGGAAAACCAAGGAAATCAAGTGGTACCTAGTAATCAGATTACTAGTTAATAAATCGACACCTAAATCGGAAGATCGGGTAGAATGAGGTCTCGTAAACCAAATGAGTATTGGAACTCATGTGATATGGTTTAACAAAGCCTACATTCTAAATCGGAACCTATCCTAAGTGCTTACGACCCGTTACGACCCATTAAGGTAGCTTACGATACTTTAACGCGTCGTTCGCGCAAATGCGCGTTCGAGACGCCTAACTAGTCCTATGACAAGTATTATATGCCCTAACATGTTTAAATATGTTGCATAATCAGTTTAAGTGACAAAAGTTAAGTTACATATGCTTAAAATCCAATTATGCATGAAATGGACATTTTCCTAAGGCATATAAACTACCTATCATACAACTAATTAAACTAAGTGACCATAAGGTATAACCTCGGAAGGTTATTCCCTATACAACTATGGTCACAATATATGCTTGGTCGGATCCTAACGATCGACCAAACGGGTTGGGTTCGAAAGTCTAAGCGGTTGTCAAGACCGCTTGACTTACGACCCTAAACAAACACTAGACTAAAAGTGACGAGTTAAACATGTTAAAACATGTTTAACTAAGTTAGAAAATAGGTTTGATATCAAAACAAAGTGTTTTGATACCCAAAAATAGCTTCGTCGCAAAATACGCATAAACACGTATTTTGACCGAAACTTTCACTCGTCACTTCGACTAATCGACGTAGTAATCAGTAGGTATAGTCACAAGGGAATATAACCATCGTGATTACGATCACGTTGCAAAGTTCGAACGAACTTTGTCTTAACCAATTCATGGTCAAAGCAATGCTTGAAAATCATAAACAAGCATGAAAGAAGCTTACAAAAGGTCCAAGCAGGGAAGAATTGATCCAAAACACTCAGGTATGAAGTCTTAACTTCAACTTACAGCAGATTTTGAATGAATGTGTGAGGAATGAATGATGATCATGGTGGGTATTTATAGAAAGTTTGGATCAAGGAGATCATTCCATGTGTTAAGAGGATCAATCTTGGCCATACACTTGTGGAATATAGCTTCTTAAACAGGGGGAACACAAAAAAAAGTAAATGGTATTCAAAAACCAAGATTCAACTGTTGTTTGCTGAAATTGGATTTTGCACAGAGGCAGCCCAGGCGTGTCGCGACAAAGGACATGGATCCTGTCGCGTGTCGCCTGGCAGGTCAGGCAGAAACTTTTGGCTTTTGACAGTTTTGGTCCCTGCATGTTAAAAACTTGATTTTTGACACGTTTAAGCCCCGTTAACCCCATTTCAAGGCTATTTAATGAAGTTAAAGCATAGGGAAGATGAAATATGCTTGAAACATCTCGGATGTCGGTTCGTTTGGTCGTACGGTCTCGTTATTCGGTTAATTACGACGAAAACTCGAACGAACGCGAAAACGATCCAAATTACGATTCGTCGTGTAATTTTTCATTCCAATCACTAAAATAAAATATTTTAATGATTTCAAAAATTTTTGGGTGTCCGGATATGTTCAGAACGTAAGATATGCGCGTAAGTGCAAACTTATGCACTTTTTGACGCTTTTAGTCCCTATTGATCAAATAAGCATATTTTCGCATAACGAACTCCTCAAAGCCTATTTCTAACCTATGTAAAGGATATTTAGGGTATGTTTAGCTTATGATCAAGTTCCGAAATGTTCGTTACTATACGAATCGGCATACTTTCGCAGTTTGACGCAAATAGTCCCTGCTATCGAATAAACTTGTTTTCGACACACCAAACCCTTCAAAACTTATTTCTAAGTTATGTAAAGGTTATTTAAGGTATGTTAAGCCTATGTCACTGTTCCGGAGTGTTTTTCGCGTTAAACTGATTACGTTTACGCATTAGTTTGCGTATAACTTTTCAGAAAGCGATTTAAAGCTTGAAATCGAACTAGAATCAAAACGTAAAATCGTCAAACAAAAATACACAAATATTAATACCAAAACACACCATTTTATTGATAATTGATATTGTTTTACATCGTACATCGATTACAGATCACAATTGTCACATAAACCGGTCAATCAACAACTTATTAGATTGCCATAGGTGTCTTCTCGAGAAGGGTCGAGGGTCTTCTAGGTAAATCTCTAAGTTTAGCATCTTAAGATCCCCGGTTTCCACATTAGTTCCAAAACCAATAGAACGCGTTAAACATGTGTAGGGTTCAGACCTAGGTAGTGTGTTTTCCATCATCGGGTCACATTCCCAGTCCTTAGTGTTTTAGCCAGTTTTAGTTAAGTTAGTTAATTTTTGTAGTTTGTTAGAACCCCCTCCCCTTAAAACAATAAAACACTTTAATTGAGTAAGTTTTAGATAAGTTAATCGAGACTAGTAAACGTAATTAGTAGAGTCTCGTGGGTTCGATACTCGAACTTACTTAAGCTTTACTACATTGATCAGTACACTTGTCGGTTGTGTGGTCTAGGGTTTAGAGAGTCTTAGTTATAAATTTAAAACTTAGAGTGTCTAGTTTAGGGTTAGGCCAGCACATCAACGATTATTGCATTTTTAAATTATGGATAAGTAAGAGCATTTACATTCAATTCTTTATCCGTGTTGAAGTAATCGCAAGTCGCTAGTTAGGCGGTGGGGTGAGGACTAGCGATTAATCGAAACTAATTGGGATTAGTTGGGATTAATTTTGATTAATCGACACCTAGTCGGGATTTATACAACCATGCTTATAAGGTGGGATGGGGCACCTCCATGGGTTCGAACCCACATGAGAACACCACCACCACCCCCACAGGTAGGCTGGGCTGGTTGGTTCTCCGGGATGATGTATTTGCTCGACAAAGTTGAAACATTTAGCTGTTCGAGATTGTAACGGTCCTCTTGACCGTTGAATTCAAATAAAAAAATTAATTTAATTATTTATTTAAAGAGTTAATTACAAGTTTTATCCTTTATGGTTGTACCAAATTGCAGGCGTTGTCCTTTGCCTTTAAATTTGACGGGTTTTGTACTTTATGTTACAAAATTTTGCACGTTACGTTCTTTAGCCTTACCCTGGTTAATTTTTTTTTGTTAAATCTGGTTACCCAAGGGCAATTTGATCTTTTTGCCTATATATTCAAAATTATTTTAATAAAAAAGGAAAATAAATTTAGAAAACCAATATTATATTATGACCTGCTTTTTCACTCTACCCTTTTATCACTCCTCTATCTTTTTCTCTAGATTTCAGCCAACAACCCATAGCCACCATCGCCCTCACAGCCACCACCACCCCTACCGCCCTCACAACCGTCCACCCTCACCTGTAACCACCCACCCTCACCCATAACCACCACACCCTATTCAGGACCATTCTCTTTCTCTCTAGGAAACAACCATTCAGGCCACCACCACCGTCAACACTCCTGCACCACCGTCATCAGAGCACACCACCACCATCTTCTTCTCTAACACTCTTGCACCATCATCAGAACACCGCAACACCACCACTCTTGCACCATTTGTATAGCACCGTCAACCTCCGTAATATCGTCGCCTTAAAAAACCCTAGTTTCGTAGATCAGAAGGATGTTGGTGGTTAGGGTTGGGGTTTTTTGCAGATTTGAACGGTAGTGGTGGTTAGTTAGGCGGTGGTGGTGGAGTGGGTTATAGGTGGGTAATCGGGTGTGGTGGAGGTTGTACACGGTGGAGACTAATAAAATCTGAACGGTAGTGGTGATTGCATGTGTCCCCTTCATCAACTTCCGTTTCTTCACCCGAGTTATCCATTCCGGTTATGATTGTGTTTATGGTTAAGCAATTAAACACTTAATTTACCGGTTTTAAAACATTTGATATTGATGGTAAATTGTGATGCAGCAGGTTCGAACAGGTTTAGGATTTTGAAAACCCTTGACGACATGTCTGATTTATGAATTACGGTTTAGAAATGGCTGCAAATTGGAATACTAATTTGAGGTCCAACATGATTTGGGTGGTAGAAAGTGGTGGCAGGTGGTGCTTGTGTTGGTGGTAGAAGTCATCTTAGAGAGAGAGAGAGATGTGATAAATGAAGTTTTATATTTTTTTGTTTTTGTATTAAAAGAATAAAACGACGAATTTACCATCATATGGGGTCCATGTGACCTGATTTAACGTTAAAATTTAACTCGGTTAGTGTTAAAGGGCAAACCGTGTAAGATTTTGAAACACTAAGTACAAAACCCGTCAATTTTAAAGCCAAAGGATACCGCCTGAAATTTGGTGTAAACATAAAGGACGAAAGTTTTAATTTACTCTTATTTAAACTTTATAAATAACCACCCATATTCATCATTTTACACAAATCTTATACTGTTTTCACTCAATTTTTCACTATTCTCACTCAAACAATCACCTTCTCAACCTCACTTCTCAATTGCTAATTTCTCGAACGATAACTTGGGTATATTTTTACTACCCGATGATTTCAAAGATGATTTTTTTGTCAAGCAATAGCAGCTTAACATTTTTCAAAGAAATGCTTTAGCAAGCCAAAGGGGAAGTCACGACAACGTCGTCGGGCATTCTTAAAAAAAATCATGAAGCGTGATCGCGTACCCCTTATGGTGATGCACATCTATGTTTCACACTCACCTACCCTTGATGATTTAAGTTTATGCTCACATAGCCACGATAATTTAAGTTCGCATTCACCTACCAGTTTGATTCATATTTTTAATCAATACAATTACAAACTAGATATTTTCCCGTTAGTATCCATAAATCATGTTCCCAAGGTATTTCACTTATACTCAATGTAGTAATGGCATAAACTTATTTTATTATTACTTACTAGGTTATGAACCCCGTGTGTTACACGGTTTGAATAAAGAAAATATCTCATAGAAGTAAAAGATGACAAATGCCATTAAAAAATGCGTAAAACCACTCATAATCAGAAAAATGTCAATTTCTTTAAAATTTGAAGAAAAATAAAATAAATTAACACAATTTAAGATGCTAATATATCGTAGATAATTATTGCTATTTATCAATATATACATAAGTTAAAACTTACAATTTGGACAACTTAAATTATGAATAATTTTAAATGGAAAGCTACACATGATAATTATAACAGATATTTCATTAATGAGTTTCACTTTGATATTATGTTTTGTTTTTTTGTGTAAAGAATAGTAAAATTTAGTTTTCTAAGTTACCACAAGATTTTTATACAAGGTTTTAGGATTTTAATCCATTTCTTTTTCCTCTAGGTTGCTATACCAGCGATACGATATCATACCGAATTAAATTGATACCGATCGAAGCTGAATTCCTACGGCATTGTGCGAGGGATTCCACTATTTATAACTTTAAATTATATATTTGTTATTGTTAATAGCTAAAAAAACTAAACTCACCCCATTAATTTACCCCACCAATAAAATGTAACCTCAAGGAGCTATGTAAATATCTTATACAATAATGATAAATAAGTTATATATATGATTGATCATGAATTAAATTACAACCATAAGTTAAATATAATTTAGTAACTATATAAATTTAATTTATATTCAATTTAAATCCAAAAGTGTACATTCGTTAATTCTCCAACTTTCTATAGCTATATTCAATAATAGTTTATATTTATATTTATCACATTGACATTATTTGAAATTGTTTATTATAAGTAGAATTGATACTAATAACTAATTATATATTTTAGATAAGTCAATGATCAATATTTAAGTAAACAATAAAACTTTTATTAGTATTATAAGTTGTTAAGGAATTTTTCATTGTTTTGTAATAATAATAATAATAATAATAAGAAGAAGAAGAAGAAGAAGAAGGCAAATTGGAAAATAATAATCTTATCTTTGTGAAATTGACCGATAATAATCCCAAGTCAGTTATTAATCAATAATAATCCGACCTCGTCCAATTTTTTTGTAAAATAGTCCGTCGTTAAAATAGCTTAACGGAGTTAAGTGTTTTTCCGAATTACAAACCTATGTTTTAGGGCTTTTGATCAGAACGAGGATACGAGTCGATTGATGTAAAACTTACCTCGAAATACTGCCCCTAACCCATGAAAACGGTGCTTCAATTCGGGTGTTTAACTTCCAATTTACAAAATTTAAGCCATTTCGAACACAATTTCAAGGTAAGTTTTAATTCAATCGACTCGTATCCCCGTTCTGATCAAAAGCCCTAAAACATCGGTTTGTAATTCGGAAAAACACTTAACTCCGTTAAGCTTATTTTAACGGCGGACTATTTTACAAAAAAAATTGGACGGGGTCGGATTATTATTGGCTAATAACTAACTTTGGATTATTATCGGCCAATTTCAGAAAGATGGAATTATTATTTTTCAATTTTCCTAATAATAATAATAATAATAATAGTGAATTGAAGGAGAGAATGCCGTGTGACATTAAGTAGACTCTTTTATTAGTATGAGAATGCCATGTGGCATTAAGTAGACTCTTTTATTAGTATTAGATATGATGCTTACAAATAATAAAATACATTAAATATTTTTCATAACTAAACTAAACAATCCCGTGTATTACACGCGTTGAATAGTAAAAACGGTTTGTTTTTATAACACAATAAGATAAGTAGGTGTACTTGATAATCATCTCGCAAGCTTGCAATCTATTTTGATCATAGTAATCAATACACAACACACTTCTAAAGTGCTTAACAACTCTTGATACAGTCTTCAATTCTTTCAGAAACTTCTTAATTATTTTTAATCGTTAAAAAATAAAGTAATGAAATAATCAAATAATCGTAAAACCTGATTTTATTTTTGTAAGTTTAAATATATGGGATTATAAAACGCAAAAGAGGAAAATGAGAATCACCACTCTTTAATACATAATTTAGAAAAATATAAACAAAATAATAATGAATTAAAATTTATTATAAAAATAAGTTTAAATAATGAAAACGTGCAAGATTGACGAAAATGAAATAAAAAATGTATTAAATGTAATATCGAAAATGAAATCGAGTAAATTTTAAACAGGTATAAGGATCCGCATGTAAGTTAAATGAGTATATGTTTTAGAGAATAAACAAAAAATTAAGAATATGTGTCCCTATTTTTATATATCATATATAGCGTTAAAGATTATATAACTTAAACAAAAGGTTATTGTTCTGCATATCCCCTTTTTACGAAATCAGTTTTCATCTCGGCTTTATCAAAAGAGATTTTACCTTCCTGATCGTCGAGTTTAAAGACTTCGAAGATTGATTGTGGTGTGATTTGAATCACTTTACCCTGTATCGAGGAGTTAATGGCTATGACTTATCGTCTTGTTTTTCAAGCGTCGCCTTTTTCCAAAACTCTCTCTGGGTTTGCAGATAGATGGGAGCATTTACTGTCAACAAAGTTTTATACTTTGATGCAGATATTGTATCAATGATGGAGTCGAAAGTGTGGTTGTCTTTGAGTTTTGTGAGTAAACCCAAATAGTTGTGAGATTGTTTGTATGGTATTTCGATGGGTTCTTCGGCCGTTTGAGCAACTTCTTTTGAAGGTGGTGGTGATTTTGGTTTAGATTTTGATTTTGACTTTGATTTTGTCATGTTTGCAGAGAAAAACGAAGAATGATTTTGAAGATTTTGAGAAGAAGGGTTGGAAACTGCTATGAGAAGAGAATTTTGGAATTCAATTCGACAGTGTAAAACCCTGTTTGGGGGTTTAGGGCAGGGTTTTATTTAGGAAAAAAAATGATCGCTGAGGTGGCAGCGGTTATTATGATCTGAGGGCTAAAAACTGACCACGTGTCAAACACTGATGAAATGGATGAAGGATGGAGAACAGTTGTTTTAAGGGCCACTGACGTATCAAGCATCAGTGGTTACAACGGTAAAAATTGTGGACAGTGGATGATTTTTACCATCAGTGGATAGCATATCAGTGGATAGGACACTGATTTTGAACATCAGTGCTTGTCAAGAAAATGAGGGATCAGTGGTTAACTTTCAGCAGTGGACAGTGTTTAGAGATCAGACGTTGGAACAAAACAGTGGTTAAGGTAAATGGTACAGATTTTAAGGACAAGTATTCCAGCAACAGTTTTGAGAATTTTTCATTCAAGGTTTTGCCACAAGTCAATTTTGAAGGACAGTGGTTTAGTACCCCAGATGATGAAAACTTTATTGCTAAGGCAACTCATTTTCGTTTAATATTCAATTAAAACATGAGTACCCTAGTAATTCAAGCATAGTTAGCAATCAACCTTTGATAACAATTTAGGAGCAAACCTGAGTATGACATGATTTTGACATATGTATCATTCCTTTTGACCCACTTATGAGGAGAATAATACCAGCAAAAATAAGGTATTACATCCTGACAGGAACGGAAACTATTGCCAACAAAAACAAACAAAAGTTCCAAATATATTATTCCAAAAAAAAAATGAACAATATATCCTGATTATTCGAGAAAATCCTTTTGAAAAAAAATGGTTAAGGATTTTCTGAGAACAGTATCAAAAAGGATATGATGTATTTTCAAAAGAAAACATAATCATATCATTCTCAAGTTATTGAAAATGGTCAGTGGTTTGACAGCAAATAAACATTTGTCTCATCCTCTTTGGAATTCATTCATGGGAAACAAAACCTTTTCCTGAACAGATGAATGCACATAGTTGCTTAATTTACCATTATTACCCTAAAATTGAACTCATAAGTGTTTTATGTTTATACTCTTTTCTTTTGACTTCACAAGTTTTGAGACAAACACACTTCTGAGTTTTTGTGAATTTTCTTAATGTATTTCAACATAGTTGATTTTGTCCTTTAGAGGAACTCAACATGTTTTCAACACATAAGATCTGAATGACTAAAGTTTTAATTTCCCTCTTTTTAAATTACAAAAAACACTAATGTTTAGTGAACATAGGTTTTTGTAAATCTGAGGTTCATACTCTAGCATTCAAAAGGTTGACAACACAATTTTCGTAACAGCAATTGAAATCAATTTTGAAAATATGAAATGATCCCACAGTTTTAACAGATATGTTTTCAGATCTGAAAACTATGAGAGACTTATGCATGATATCACTTGTTGTGTGAGATTTGTGTGTCATATGACATCTTGGTTGATGTACAGAGTTTTTGAATAACCATTTTGATCATGATTTACCCGTTACTCTGTTTTTCAACTGAATACAACCAACCTTAGTATCAATGAATTTTGAGCTGAACTGTTATGTCAAATTGATTGTTAGATCGAATTTTGACTGTCCAATCTCTGATACCAATTGTTAGGATCGGAGGCTCTCATGATTGTGTTTGTTTGTGAGAGTTGAACAAATCAAATAGATATGAACAGTTTTAAATGCAGCGGAAATGAATAACAAACTTTGTAAACACAATCGAAGGAGAATATAGTTTGATAAACAATTGCTTTTCATAGAGTCGAAATATTACATCAAAAGCAAAAGGTTACAATGCAAGCTTACAAACTAAACTCCCCCTCAGCCTGATACTCCAGAGTTGGTTGCACAAGATGAAAGGATTGAATTGAGGAGAAGAACTCTCTCAAAACGAATCAAATATAACAGTACAGAGTACTGTCATATTTATAGGCAAACCAAACTACTGATGTACCTCAGCTGACGTCACCATGATAGTGACATCTAACAGCCTAACAACCTGTAAACACTGTTCTATACAACTACTGATGTCTAACAACTGATTGATAATAAAATACAAAACAAGTCTAACACAGTTCACGTTCCACTGTTGTAGCCTAAGCACTGACTGTTTGAATCATCAGTGCTTTCTTCAAAAGGTGATCAGTCTTTGAATGAGTAGTGCTTGGGTCTTCAGCAGTACTTAAGAGACAGCAGTAGATAGAGCTCAGTGTTTGCCTTTTAGCAGTCTTTAGTTGTTCCATCAGTGTTTGGTTCATCAGTTGTTCTTTTGAGCAGTACTAGGAGTGTATCAGCAGATAGGTAACCACTGTCAAGGGGAGAGCTTAGAGTAAACGTCTGCTTATTGTGAATCCACTGTTGTGACCAGGTTTTGGCTTTACATTATCTGTTCCTCTGGTAGGGTTCAATCCCAACACTCTGCGTTGTAGCGGTTGTCGTAAAACTGTGTCAAGTCAGCGACCACCAACACTGGAAAAGCTCGTAAAAACAAAATAAATAAAACCGAAAAAAATAACATCGAGCGAAAAGCAGACGCAAAATCTTTGAATCACGAACGCTTGTTGTAGAGAAACTAAACCGAAACGCAAAACATAGAAAAAAATAAGTCAATCCAGGACCCGTTCGTTGGACAAACTTGTCAAACAAAGAAAAATAGATGTGCTGCGACTGGCCAGTCAAACGATAAAAAATATATGAAAAAATGTTGAACCCCACACGCATGTTCGGTGCGTTAACTCACAAAATTTAGAACGAAACGAAAAACTTGGGAAAGATAAAAAGTATGGTGAACCAATATTGAAAATAAAAAAGAGTTGTGATTAAATTGCAAAAGATGAAAAACTTTGGGTTAAAAGTAAAAAAAAACAAAGGGTATAATTTGCAAAACTAAAGTTATTTATTAATTTTAGATAAAGATAAGGATAAAAATAATGATATCTATATATTAGTTATTAATATAATATTAATATTAAAAGAAATTTATTAAATAAATATGAACAAAATTTATGAGGTTGAAGGAGAAAATGCCATGTGACATTATTTGTAGTCTTTTATTATAAGTTAGATTTTTTCTATTATCTTTACTAGCGGTAAGACCTGTGTGCAAACACGGGTCGTTTTTTAGAAAACCAAAGTTGTATGAATCAAATAACTATATTTTTGAAAGGGTAAAGTTGTGGCACATGAATTAAGATTTAATATTTCAACTAAAACTAATTTAAAAGATAAATATGAGAGAATTATTTTGTTGTGGCACATGATATTATTGAAATTATTAATTATAATAGAGATAAAGATAATGTATTAAATAGTAAAATTTTATATATAATTTGGAAAAAATAATAATAAATAAAAGTTGTGAGGTTGAAGGAAAAAAATGCTATGTGACATTATTTGTAGTCTTTTTATTATATGTTAGATTAGATTAGAGATTGGCTATCATAATGAATTAATTCACTCACCCGTATATCAATAAGATAAGTAGAATTATTTCCATAACTGTTAAAGATAATCTAATGTTTTATGTTAAATAAGATAATGTAGCAAACGTTTCATAAGATGTTATTTCTTGAAGACTGTCAACAGCTCTCGTAGCTCATTTGGTTAGAGCACCCGTTTAGTAAGCGGGAGGTCTTGAGTTCGACTCTCAACGAGTGCAATACTAATTTTTAGTTTTAATTATTGGGCTTCAGCTTTTTGTCTCTTGGGCTTGCTGTATGTGATTTTCGGTTACTTATCAGTAGAGGCCTAGAAGGTATGCTCTTATAAGCAAGCCCATATATAATAAAGTGGGAGATCAAATGAGAAGTTTTTTTTTTTTTTTTTTAAAGAAAAAGAAAAAATGGTATAATAGATCAAATATTAAATAGTTTAAAATTTTTATATTATTTACTTTTTTCTTTCTCTAATTAATTAGTCAAATTTATTTTATCCCACACATAAAATTTTATCCTACATATATACACACATTATCGAATTTTATACTACACATGTTGAAATTTATCTTACACAACTCGTAATTTATCTTACACTCTAAATTGTTATTAATTTTTTTTGAAAAAAAATATATATTTTAAAAATTAGTTAAAAATTTAATGTAATTAGCTATTAAAGAGGAAGACTACAAATTAATTTTTTATGTAAGTTTACCAAATTACCCTTACAATAACAGTAAATACAAATGTTAAATGAAGCAAAATGAAGCATTCTTATTAATTGATTATTTTTTTATTTTTGCAAAAAAAAAAAGAAAAAAAAGAAAAAAAAATCTTCACATTTGAACCCTCCACTATAAAAAAAAGAGAGTTAAATGTCATTTTAGTCCCTGTGGTTTGGGTCATTTTGACAGTTTAGTCCAAAGGTTTCATTTTTAACCTGTGGGTCCAAAAAGGTTTCACAGTTGCCATTTTAGTCCACTGGGTTAACTTCATCCATTTTTTCTGTTAACGAGAGGCCAATTCGGTCATTTTATATGGCTGAATTGCCCTTTTAGTTAACAGAATTACATACAAAATGACCAAATTGGCTTTCTCGTTAACAGAAAAAATGGATGAAGTTAAACCAGTGGACTAAAATGGCAACTGTCAAACCTTTTTGGACCCACAGGTTAAAAATAAAACCTTTGGACTAAACTGGCAAAATGGCCCAAACCACAAGGACTAAAATGGCATTTAACTCAAAAAAAAAAAAAAAAAAAAAACTAATATTTTGATGAAAACACTTGATTTTTACAATTTAGACCGATAATCAACTATAGTAGTAATTTAACCAATAACATTCCTAGCTTTCATTTTTGTTGTCAAAGGTAACTTTTGTTGACCCTAATAGATAATTGACTGATTTTGAGTCAAAAAGAATGTTATAATTGTTTTTAAACGATATAACTTAAAGGGTTTGACAAATAAAAAAAATTAAATAGTTACTGATGAAGATTTAGGAATTATAAAACGAGAGAGAGTAAAGCATCTTGAAACCTTGGTTTTAGCTTTGACTCAATTCTTCTTTGGTCGAGTATTGCTCTTTTGTGTAATCCAACTTAGTTTGACGTAATTAATTTTATATTGGGAAAAGTATCATCCAACACACTTTGATATTTAAGTTTGAGTTAATTACTATTTTCGTTCCTGTGTTCTGTCAAAAATCATTATTTCAGTCCATTAGTTCAAAATTGTGATTTCAGTCCCTGTGGTTTCACTTTCGTAACCATTTCAGTCCACCTCGTAACCATTTCAGTCCCTGTACTTACAGAATAAATGGATTGAAATGGTTATGAAAGTGAAACCACAGGGACTGAAATAGTTACGAAAGTGAAACCACAGGGACTGAAATCGCAATTTTTAAACTAATAGACTGAAATAGTGAGTTTTGACAAACCACGGGGACGAAAACGGTAATTAACTATTTAAGTTTTATAAAACTATTTTTATAGAAGATGAAATAGAAGATGTAGCATTATTTATAAAATCATGTTTGATTTTAGAATTAGTTTTGTCAGTAAATATTCAAAGGCAATTCGACCGTGGGTCGTCCATGTGACTTCTTTGAACATTTTGGCGCTGGATCATTCACTTGTTGAATTATGACATGATCATAAGAAATAAGACAATCAATGGCATATTTTACAAACATATATACATCTTAATTAACATTTAACCTATAAGTTTAGATTCTTAACAACATTATTTTAAATCTTTTCTACTGAGCATGTATGCATAAACACACAGATATATCGATTCACCTACATCTTATATTAAATCATGTTGGGTCGAAATGGAGAATGATGTTATCAATTAATGCGCCGTTATTCAGCGACTTTATATAGGATGGCGTTTTTAGTTATTTTAGTCGGGCGTTTTAGCGTCTTTTGTGGTTTTTGCAAGCAAGAGGCGGCTTGCTTGGAAAACAAGGCTCAAGGGGCTATATATAGATTACTACACCTCACTTGGAAAGTGTGCATTTGTGAGCCTCCACGTCGGGGGAGCTCACCCGGGGTGGATGATAATCTTGTAATCTTCTATCACATTCAATGAAACTTTCTTTATTGTTCATCTATCTTCTTTTCATTGTTATTACTTGTTCTTGGCTCAAAATCACCCGTCTCATCATCATTTACCGAACCGAGACTGAAATCGAATCGTTTCGGACCTATCATTTTTTTTCCAACAATCTCGCAATTCTGATTGCTCAAACATAAGAAAATTACGTAATACATTGTTACCGATGATGAGACTAAAGTCGAGATAGATCTATGTATCAATCCTTGTGTCTATTTTAGCCAACTCAAACCTTTCAAACCATCATCCACACAATTGAACCATTTGAGTGCATCCTTAGCTTCATCGTGTGGTGTTTTGAGTCTTAACATCTTGACTACAACGCCAAGCAAAGATTTTTACATCTTCAGTTGATTTTTCAAGCAAACGCAGACGATTCAGGTTTTCGGCTTCTTTGGTGGGCCCATATCTCCAGGTTCAGATTTCCGTTTTATACCCAAAAAGTGTTGAACCTTTCTATCGCCAAGCATCGTTGTCAAGCTTCCGGGAAAATCCTCCATTGTAGCAAAACCACTTCTGGGATCACTTGTTTGCCCTGGTTTGACATGACCGCTAAGAACAAGTTAAGGTGTTTTCTCACGATCAAACTCATCCTCCTTTCTTCGATCTATAACAGCTTTGGAATCCTTTTCTCTCTCCTTTGACCCGTCGCTGACCTTCGATTTCTCCCGATCGCGAGTTCGGTGATCCTTCTCGTCTCTCCGACGACTGCTGCTGCTGCTTTTGTCCTTGCTACGGTGCTTTGTGTCGCGTGAAGCGTCGTCGTAACCGCCTTTCCACCGTTCGCCAGCGGTTGGTGGTGAATCGTGGTCTCTGGCTTCGACACTTCTACCGCGTCTTGTATCTGATCGATCCATGATTTGCAGTGGTTGAAGATGAGAAGGAGAATGAGAAGAAACCCTAGTTTTGTGCGTTTTGTGTCTATTATAGTGGGAACGAACGATTACGTGAAAAGGAGCGGCTTTTTTAACCAATCCTTCCTAAAACGGCTTTAGCACCGACTTATGCATGATAGGTTCATCTTAAGTTTATGTATGTATACCGACGATCATCTGCTATATTGGCAGCCCAATAAGTCAATAACCTTCTAAAGTGGAGGTCATTAGTTCAAGTCTCGTCTGAAGTAAAAACTGTGTTAGTTGCCTTTTTAGGCACGTTTTATAGCTCTTTATTATTAAAATTTTATCACATATCATGCATATTTCATATTCATATCTCATTATTTTGTGAAACGCTTGTTTTGTTTTTGTGGAATGAAATCTACTTTGGTTTGTTTTAATTGTTTTTGTATATGCGGAGTGATCGCGGGTGATAAAAGATGGATCTTTAAAAGCAAAGGAATCATGGAATATAAAAGTCAATTGTTGGTGGTTTTAAATGGAGGACAATTTAAAGCTAAAGATGGGAGTTTTAAAATGTATTGTGAGAAGAACAAGTCCTCAAGATGGAGTTTTAAAATGTATTGTGAGAAGAATAAGTCCAGCAAAAGTCATGATTTACAACAGTCAAATTAAATTGGGCTTACCTAAATCTTCTTGGGCTAAATTTGGATGGCCATATCGATATTGATATTATTGTGTAAAAAAAGATGGAGGCCCATTTAGGAGAAAAGAGATATATACAATTTGAATGAAAAAAAAAGAAGGGGGATCAGGACCAAATGAAAAAAAAGAAGGGGGATCAGGACCAACAACTTGAACAAAAAAAAGGACCAAGGGATCATCATCATCACGTGAAGAATGGAAGAACTTGAGAGAATGTGAGGGTTTATCGTTGGGTGTTGTGAGTGATGAGCATTTTCACTAAAATCCATCACCAGTGATGGAATAAAGTTCGATCACGTGACGGAACTTGATGGAAAATTATGAGGGAGTGATGACCACCCCTATCCCCTAATCGTTCAAAAGGATCTTGGACGGCTGCACTTTTTGGGAAGCAACAAGCATTGGAGTTTTTGAAGACTAATATTTTTGGTTTGTTAGTTTTTCATGTTTTGTTTCATTTTAGACTTGATTGAACTAGCCACCATGTCCGGTTAGACCTTTATGGTTTTGACATCGGGATTTATTTTCTTTGTTTTGGTTCATAAACTTATATGAAACGGTTATGTTCTATAATTTAATTGTTTGTTTATGTGATTCTTGTTTTTATACGGATTCAATCCGGAAAATATTAGATTGTTAGTAAACTTGATCAACTTATTAATTTTTCTAATAAAGTTCAATCAATTTTTAGAACTCTAATATAGTTTTAATTTTTGATACTAGGAACAAAATAATATTTTGAGTTTGTCTATGAACCCAAACTATTATAGAATCACATAATATAATTAAACATTCCGAGCGGCGTATGTGTTGATTATAATCGATACTTCTATCATGCAACCCGCACACTGAGATCCGAACGGCGTGAGCTTAGAGTAACCGGTTGGCTCTAATCAACGAATGACGTTTGGTTAGACATTAGATAGAGTGGATGCCCGAATTGCGTGACGTCTAGTATTGATACAAACTATTATTTAAAAGGGTCATTGCACCGTGACCATTAATGATCTTAAGTCGAACCGAATCATGAAATTGCCCTAGTGTTGAAATTAGTTTTTAACATCTGAATTTTCCAACCACTTTAATTAGCTTTTCTTTTTAATCTAAAATTAAAATTGTTTTTACATTTTAGTTAAACTGAAAACCCGCCCTTTCAAAACAATCGTATCTGGATAAAATCTTTTTGGCATAATTAATTAATCTGTATCCCTGTGGACACGAACCTGACTTCCATTCATACTATTTTTAGTGTGTCTAAGTAGGTTTATTTTATATTTATTTGCTGGATTCGACACCCAACAAACTGCTCTAGGTTGAGCCATGAGTTTTACCACAGTGAGTTTTCTCTTGAATGGTTACGGGCTGCATCACCAGGGTTGTCTGTGTTCGCGGGCTTGGGTGACCTTTTGCCATTGGGCTTACTCAGATGATCAGGCTTTTTTGGTCGTTTAAAAAAGTTTATGTATGTTTATAGTAGGCGACTAGGCGCCCAAAATTTTTAATTTCATTCGTTGATTACTAGAATTTAAAGTGATTCTCTTAATCAGTTTATTTCAATCCACATCTGTATTTAAATATTTGATTATACTCGTGAGATTGTATATTGCGTATTGATCATGTCAATGACTTACCTTTTACTTTTCTTTACTTTACTTTATAACAAGGTATGGTAAGTTGTAGCTTTTATATCTATATCTATATCAATAACTATAAAGTATACTAAAACAAAACAAGCTTATGCCACTTGTCATTGCTTTATGACAATTATTGCCACATGGCAATCTAACCACACATCCGTCTGTTTTGAGCGGCAAAAACTTTGACAACCGTATTCTTCTCTTTTTCTTATTCTTTAGCATCTACTCATCTTATCAATCACACAACAAATCAAATTAATCTTTCCATTCTTTTTACAAAATCTCTATTTTCCATATATGATATGTCCATTCCATTACAACTTTTATTCATATCACAAACCCTAATAGTTGTATTCGTGAGATTAAGTCTTCAAATATCGACGATCTGTGACTTCTTTTGGTTTCTGGAACGACTTTTGATTCAGTAATTTTCTTTTAAAAATCCATTGTAGATTGTAGATTATTGTAGATTGTATATGTACATTTATTGTAGATCTTGTATCGATTGGTAGCTTTTAGGGTTTTCCATGAGATCTTTTAACCTAACGTTTGACGTTTGTTTGTTGTTTGAAATCTCCAATATGATGTTGTTTTGATTATGTATAAACACACATTAACTGTGTTACATTGTTTAAATCGTTAAGTATAGTTTGGGGATTTTAAATAATTCTTAAACCCTAAACTTAGATTTGGGGGTTTTCTATAGATCCGTATGCATCTATTTAATTTACTACTTCTTTTCATGTTATAAAAATTGATTTGTATGTTTATTGTTGATTTATTGCAGATCTTTAATCGATTTATAGGTTTTAGGGTTTTCCATCAGATATGTTAACCTGATGTTTGATGTTTGTTTGTTATTTGAAATCTCCAATCTGATGTTGTTTTCATTATGTATAAACATAGATTCTTAAACCCTAAACGTAGATTTGTTGGTTTTTAATAAAAAAGTATGCTTCTATTTAATTTACTGCTTCGTACTTGTTCTAAAAATTGATATTTTATTTATTCTAAAAATGTAACCCTAATGTTTTCAGTCATTGATCAAGAAATCTGTCGTACGTATGTGCATGTGGAATCAAACGGCTATACTTCTTGTTTTTATTTGTATTTTTAATACCTATAGATAATACTGAATTTGTACCGAATATTTAAAGATATCAGTCATGTGTATTTTTGTTTTGAGTTGTTGTATTCTTTTTATATTACTATTTTATTTGTTGAAGAATTATGGACCGTGGCTTTTTCATTTATATTTTGGACTCATCAAAGACTGACCAGGTAATATCTATTATATATAATAAATGAAAGGTGATTTGGGCCACATGTCATTAAATTAGGGCATCCTCAATTCCCTTTTCCCGCCCAACAGTACCTCCGTCCCCTTTTTTCCTTTATCATCTCTCTTCTCATCTATCTTTTCAAATGGCTAGGGTTCCTTCTCTCTCAATCTTCAGAGCGATTCAACAAAAACTCTGTGTTTTCTTCTTCACCACGATTCTCATCTAATCCAGGTATGATTAATCTTCCTTCGATTCTAGATTTAGGGTTTTATTGATATATCATCTTAATCAGTAATCTTCCTTCTTCACCACCATTCTCTTCACCTGCTTCTCGATTTCTCATCCAAAACATTTGATTCCTTTCAAAACGATGTTCCTTGCAGGCGATTTCCACAGGTATGTTAATTGAAACAAGCAGATTTGTTGTATTTTAGGTTTTGATATTGGATCATTGTGAGTTTCTCAGGTATTTTATGATTAGGGCTAATGTTTCCTTTCAAAACGATGTCCGTTGCAGGTGATTTCCACAGGTATGTTTATCGAAACAAGCAGATTTGTTGTATTATAGGTTTTGATATTGGATCTTTGTGAGTTTCTCAGGGATTTCCACAGGTATGTTTATCTTTGTTTATCGAAACAAGCAGATTCAGCAAAAGGTGATTATAATTACACACTAATAGATTCAACATTTTTTTGTTTGTTTAATGCATATTAAAGATGATTATGATTACACACTAATAGGTTTGAGCCACATGGGATTTTTTAGGTGAATATGTGAAAGAATACATTGAAGTTTCAAATCTCGCTTTGTCATTGGAGAATATTGGGATAGATTTGCTTACGAAGGCGGTGATCTATGCTTTGTCATTGGAGAATAATGGTACATTTAATGTTTTCTATTGGGACTGAAATTTTGATACTTAACATGTGATATCTGTATTTTAGAGCATAAAATTAGGGCATGGGTGGGAAGAAAGTGATTGCTATAAGCCATTAGGTGGTATATTCAAGACTCTTTGTGATGGTTCATTGGCATATGATGGTGGTTAGGCTCTGCAAATAGTGAAATTATGTAACACCCCAAAACTCAAATATTTAATACGTAGGTATGTTGCCATGTTAAATAAATGAAATACAATAACTAGGTTATTAAACTTAGTTAAATGCCTACAAGATAAGAAAAGGAAATCAAATTGGTGGCAATTATGATGATGTCTTAAACCTAAAGGACAAAGGTTGCCAAACTAGAAACTTGAAATTAATTAGAATAAAAAGAAAATTAAAACCCACACACACACACAAGTGTGTAAGTCTGTACGTACGATCGAACAAGGGGGCAAAGGAAGGTGAAACCCTAGTTTCATCAAATCCATCAAATTCAGTAGGGATTTCAAGGAAAACCGAATGCATGAACCTCTATTCTCGAACATCTAACCTTGTTCATTGAAGTGGTAAGTCCAATTTCGTGATTTGATGAATTGTAGGAGATGGGTTTCAACCCAATCATGAGTTTTTAATATGATTTGTGTAAATTGGATGTTAGGACTACTCTATAGAACATAAATCATGTTTGATTTTAGGTTAATTGAAAGATTTTAGTATAAACTCACCTTATGAGAATGTGTTATGAATAGGATGATTGAAGTTGATACAACTATGTGAAAACTTGAATTATGGTGTTTTTTAAGATACTTGAAATCTTAGACAAATGTGGTGTAGGATGAAAGATTGTTATGAATTTGATTGATTGTCAATAAGTTATGTGAAGAATTAGTAGGAATCATGCTTTAAAAGCTTGTGCATAATGTTTTACAAATGCGAAACCCGCCAAGTGTTTGATGAAATGTCTAGGTGAAGTTAGAAAGAGAGATATTTAGAAAATATTTGATGAAAACTAAATCTGTCCAGAAAGTTACAGCTGAATGTAATCGGTTGTAACTGGGTCAAATCTTGTCAAAAACTGATGTTTATTGAGTTTGTGATGAACTTCCAGGAAAAACCTTTCAAACCCAACTGGAATTACATTTTTTCGACGAAAAATGAACGTTTTATGAATTTTTCCGTATCGAAGGTTCAGGCTGCGTTTTCTGGCAGAATTTGCAGCCCATTACGAATGTCATAACTCAATTTAGGAATTTAGTTATGATCTCAAATTTTTACTGTAGATAGCTTTAAGCGATTAAAAGAATCGCCAATTGGAATTTCGTCAATCAGATAAACAAGGAATTTTTAATGAATTTTTTCGTAAGCTGCAGTCAGAAGTGACGATCTGATTGCAGCTTAGTAAATGAATTTTTATAATTTTTGGTAGAGAGTTAGACTCTAAAAATTTAACACAAGGATAACCCCTCCGAGGGGCACGTCGCATAAAAAGATTGTAATTTTTTCAAGCTCGTAAGTATAGTAAACGAGCGTCCCCAAACAGCCTATTTTCAGTGAAATAAGCTATACATGTTAGTGAATGAATGATTAGTGCAAGATGAATATGAAATTATGCAAATGTATGCTCGTTATCAAGTACAATGATGTATACTAACAAGAATGTGTTGATGATAACCTGAAAGCGTAGGAGCCATGTCAACATGGACACGAGCATGGAAGGGCAATGGGTCAAAGGTAAATACGGAAGCTATGCATGAACTCGGACGCACGAGGTAAGTGATTTCCGTAATCACTTCTTATTTTGTTTAAGTAAGGTAGCGTTAGTTAATTGAGCATGGTGATGATTGAAGTTTGATATGGTTTTGGTTGTATGAAATCGGTAATTTTAGCTAAGTAGACCAAACGGGACAATATAAAGTTGTAATGATATGACGGATTGATGTCTAAGTAATGCTACGGTATTGTAACCGGGTAATGGGTAGAATTGCACATAGGTGCACCAACCGAGAATGGGGACTTAGGTTAATGGTCAAAAGACTTAGCATTTGACCTTAAATAAAAGAATGGTTTAACAAAATACGAACAGGTCGAATAAATGTGCATAAACCTCATAATGCTAATGAAACGCGTAAAGATTAAGGACCCGGGTAAGGACGTTTAGCCCATAATGTAAGGACAAGTCTTACGAACAACTAGAAATAATTGTGAGCAATTTGATTGAGGAGTGTACGAGATACGCAAGTTTTAATAATAAAAATATGAATGGGTTGAATAGTCGAAACGAGTATGTAGAGCCGAAGGCTTTAAGTTAAGATTTTTCCTTATTTGGATGTTATATTACAAGCTCACATGTTAGAAAATCGATTTACCAACGCATAGGAAAAAGAATCATGTTAATCGGATTCGTAGATCAAACGTTATGCAAATTGTAAGTCGAAAATACCCTTGGAATTCATAGATGGGAATTTACAGCAGCAAATTGAAAGTTTCTGTCGAAATAGGGCTTTCGCGCCCCGCGGTCGCCCAGGGTAGGGGATGTCGCGCCCCGCGAGCGCCAGTCAGCTGGCAAATTTTGGTTTTCTTGTTTGATTTCGCATCCGGACTCGATGTTTTAATGATTGTCGATGTCCCTTAACTTATATTAAAGCCGGTTTGAAACACAAGTGATGTTATGAGCCTCTGGATAGTGAAAGTATGTATTTTCTTTCGTGTTAGAGAAGAAAGATTATAAGTAATCGAGACTAGAAATGAGTGGGCATGCAGTATGGTAAGTATAAAACTTATATCACGGAAGTTGTGATTATGATAAGAAATGCGAGATGTTATAAGTATATGAAGGAATGGTTTGGACTGGTTTCAGCATGTTCTAGCATTAATGATTGCTAATCGTGTGTTTGAGATTGGAATGAAATGCAGGTACATGAACACCGGGTTCATGAAGTATCGAAGTCAAATTCGGAACAAGAAAATACGAAAGGATAGTTGAATGAATTAAAGTTCCTACTGTTAAATGTTATTCAATATTGGACTATATGAGAATCATGTCGTATGATGTTGTTAATGACTAATGGTTATGATGTATGTGATGTCCACAGGTATTGCACGGATTACCGCTACCACTACCGAAGATAAGCAAGCGTTGATCGAGTCACGGAGCAAGGGTTGTACGGAAATATGTATCGTCTTGAAGCGTTAATTTAATGTGGTTATTGTAAATCCCTTTTGTAAATGTTTATCATTTGTATTTGAGCCTTTAAGTAAGTAATGTGTCTAAATAAGAAAGAAATTTTTTGGGCTCGTATTTTCCGCTGTGTCATATTTAAGTTCTTACAAGTTGTTCTTACAGGGAATCGCTCATTATACGAACGGGTCATGCCCGAATTTTGTAAATAATAATACTTATTTTGGAGTAAGAAATATGGGAGTTACAAATTAAGGAGAAATCCTCATCTTCTGGTTGTCTTTGTTGAGGATATAAGCTCGACTTTATAAGTCAACACATATCTCCTTTCTATGTGAATTGAGTAATTCGTTAAAAAAACAAAAAAAGACAGAAGATTATTAATGTTATTTCATGATATTTTGACAAACAGGTTACTTTAATTTAAAAAATTCACAATATCGATGTTAACATAGAGCGACCGAAGAGGAAGAGAAGAAGAGCTATTGTCTGGAAGACCAATTCTGTTTTTTAGGGTTACCCATCCTGACCCAATCATTTTAACCCGCCTCGTTAATATTTGTCTTTTTGTTTAAAGGTAAAATGAATAAAAACACTCTTATACTAACATAAAAAGCTATCCAAGGTAGCAAACACTTCTGTTAAGTTCTTTAGCTACGAAGAGGCATCCAAGTAAGTTACCTGGTCAACATTTTTTTTCTTCAAAGTCAATTACTTTTAATATGTATGGTTTAAAATGCACTCTTTTATACATGAACAGGGGAATATTGTGGCTATATCAGCAACAACCTGGAAATGGTACTAATATATCTAGAGTTTTTCCTTATAATAATCAGCTTACTTAGTTAACTCGTAAAAAACATGTTTATATGCTAACGATTTGTGAAATCCTTTTAATTTTATGAAAGCCCAAATCTATTATTTCTTGCACATATGTTTAAATATAATAACGAAATAGATATAACAACAAAATATATTATTTCTTGCACATATGTTTAGATATAATAACGAAATATCATATTTCATTCCCAAATTCAGGTCAAGTCTTCCACTGGTACAAAGATAAGTGAAAACTTAGTTCTTTGGACCAAATTTCTAGCAAGCGAAACTGCGTGTTGACATGATATTACGGAAGAGGGCAGCGAAACTGCATGTTGACTTGATACCAACTCGGTTATAAAAGTTTGGTGGCAATCACACGCCAAGTAATAGAGTAATGCTTCTTTCAGTTTCAGTTCTGCTTTTTTTTTTTTCAATTTAACATGTTATAGAATAATGTTGACGACTTGATAATTTCTATTTACAGTTCCATATTTTGGGCACTACATTGTAATCATGGACGATTTTGCTTGAAAAGAATGTACCTGAAAGTGCTTTGAAGTTGAAGAGAATGAAGGAAGAGCTTATAACTGCAAATTATGGCTCAAGGAATCAAATCACAAGGTGGAAAGAGATTAAAGTGATAGAGACATACAAAAGATTGGAAGAAAGTAGAAAGAAATATCCCTCTGTTCCTAAAAAGCCAGATTATCCAGCATCAGATGTTTCAATCAAACAGACCGTACAAACTAAAAGATCTACTAAACCCACTGTTCCATCTGCTGCTGTTGTCTATCAAACAAAGAGGCAAAAACAAATGGATGAAGAAGACTGATGCATGTGAAGTGTTATATATATTTCGGTGTATATTTTAAACCCTTTAACACTTTTTAGCCAAGTTTTAAATTTATAAAACACGATATTTTACTAACACTAAACACACATATGGGCAAGTGCACCCATCGTGAGCATAGTATAGTGTTGGCAAGATACCGAGGTCGTCCAAGGACACAAGAGCTTTTAGTACCGGTTTATCCTCAACGTCTAATCAAATCAAAAGTTTAGAAAAATGTTTTAAACTAAGAAAAATAAAAACTAACTAAAATGCTGAAAATAAAAATTAAAAAGAAAAACAGATAGACAAGATGAATCACTTGGTTCCGACTCGTGTATAGTGTAACCTTTGATTATTTCCGCACTTTTGCACTTATTTAAGAGATTATCTTAGTTATTGTAGTAGGCCCCTCTTTTGAAGGTGACGTTACCCTCAACCCAGTAGTTTGAGTCAGCAAGGATACAATCCTAAAGGGTCGGATTATTGAAAGATAATTAATTAAGTTATTAATGCAAATTATGGTAGGCCCCTCTTTTGGAGGTGACGTTACCCTCGACTAAGTAGTCTGAGTCAGCAGGGATACAGTCCTAAATAGCCGGGTTATAGTATTAATAGTAGTTAACTTATGAGGGGATCAAAGAGTTTGGACCCCCGCCATCCAATACCGTTAAGTATTGAAGGAGGTCCTACTAAATTTGACCCAGGTCCATTGCAGGACCTCTAAACGCTGAACAATGGCAAGACTCTTACCAAACCGTTCCCTTAACCCCCGACCAGGTAGCCAACATACCTCCATATAGACCGTGGAGATATGAATGGTGAAAATCTTTTATTTTATATAGACAGTAAAATAATTTCAAGACACCACGGACAAACGATAAGGAAGAATCACCTTCAACATAAGAAACTAGTTATTAAAGTCATTAATACAAATCCAAGTAAAAAGTGCGAAAAGATTAGAAATAAAAAGTATTACACTAGACACTTGTCTTCACCAAGTGATGTAAGAGACTTAGGCAAACATGGCCTTGATTGTCAAGAACTCTTATGATCAATCTTGGATCACGAGACGACTCACACACTCTACGATGGACAATGGATGATGGTGTTATGGTGGTGGTGGGTGGTGGGTGAAGTGTGAGAGAGGTGGTGTGCCAAGGGATGGTTTGAGCTTGAGCCAAGCACTCCTATTTATAGGCTGAACAGAAGCTCGGGCACGGCCCCGTGTCCACATCCTTATCTTTCTTCATTTAATGCAACTTGTCTTATTAGTTGACCACGCCCTCGTGTCCGCTGAGCACGACCCCGTGTGCAGAAGAATCTTTGTACTATGAAGATTTGCCTGGATTGTGCGAATCTTATAGTTGACCACGGCCCCGTGTCCGCTGAGCACGGCCCCGTGGTGAGCAGTAGAAGCTTCTACGACTTTGTCTTTTCTGCTGACACTTGGGCACGCCCCCGTGCTGGCTGAGCACGGGGCGTTTTCAGCCTTCTGTTTTCTTGTTTTGCTTGGGAAGATGCTGTCGTGGGGTCGGGCATGTCACGTTTGTTCCTTTTCTTGTATTTATGTTAGATTTTGCTGTCTTTTTGCTTCTTTTGTTAATTTGAGCTCATTTAATCCTGAAAATACAAAAGGAAGACAAAAGCACACTTTTTCCAACATTAGTACTAAAAAAGGGTTAGTTTTATGCCACAATTGATGTAATTTATATGTTGCATTTTGCGCACATCAAATACCCCCACACTTGAATCTTTGCTTGTCCTCAAGCAAAACTCTTTATAATGTGGCTTTACACACCCAAATTGAATGGGTAGAAGAGAACGTTTTTGGGCTCGTCATAGAGTGTCGGGATTTCCAAGATTCTTTTATTAAGTTTTATTTTTATTTATTTACAATCCTATTCGTCATGGTTTATTTAAAACTTTTCATAAGATAAATTACTTATTAAGGCATAACATGCCTCTTTAAAATTTTCTTTATATACAAGTTCACATACCTCACGGAGATCACTCAACACTCGGCCGAAAATGTATTTTAGTGGATCACTCGAGAGCGGCATGGAACTTACTCCTACCATAGGCTTGCCAAGCAATCAATCCTCCTCCTTTTTAACTATATACCTTTGTAAATATCAAGAGGACTTTTTGGGTGAAGGGTTAGACTTGGGTTAAAGGTAGGTGGTTGGGTTAGTGGTTAGTAGAAAAAAGGGCGAAAAAGCGTAACAAGCGTCGGTTTTCGTAAGACTTTTTATTTTTGTAACTTTTTATTTTGATGAAGCTATTTTTTCAAACAAAGTTATTTTTGATGAACTTGTTTGTTTAATTTTCTTTTGCTTCATCATCAACATTTTTTTTGAAAAGTCATACAAAGAACCGAGCTAGTTACTAAAACAAAGGGTTAAAAATGAAAAAGGTTTTGGTGGGTAAAAGGGTGTTTGGTTTGGGTTATGAAATGAAAATGTTTAGGCTCAAAGGGGCTAACTAGGGGGTTTTGGGTAGGTGGTAAAAAAAAGAAAAATAATGGTGTAGAAATAAAAAGGGTTAGTCCTAATGCCTCCATCATTTACTTACTCGGGTTTAAGTTGGTAAGGACCGGGAATGAATCGTCATGGCAAGTTCTAGAGTCGTAAGAACCAAGCGGCTATTCACACAAGAAACGAAAAATGAGCATTTAGTTTAATGATATGTAATTGTATGCTCAATAAAGGCTCAAAACTCACTTTTGTGGGAATGGGTCTTTATGTGATCAAGTATATATAATCAAATTTTAACTAAGATTGCCATGCCTTTTCATAATTTTCTTATGTTGATTCTTTTTATCACGACGCTATCGGTTGTAAATTCGTAAAAATATAACCTTTTTAGAACTTTGAAATTCCCAAGTTAAACCTAGACAAGTAAAAAAAATGAAAATTTTTTTGAAAAAATTTGGGGTGATTGGCGGTTCCAATAGAGTTTTGTGTAAGGCTTGTATTTAGGACTTGCAAGATTCAAGGTTTTAGCATCCCCCCACACTTAAGTTACACATTGTCCTCAATGTGTCCCAAAAATAAATTTTTAGGTTGATTGAATGTGTAAAAGGTGTAAAAAGCAAAAAAAATTGTGTTACTGGGCGCTGAACACGGCCCCGTGTTGTCCGGGCACGGCCCCGTGTTCAAGTGCCAGTAACAAAATTAACCCAAGAGAAACAGAAGCCTGGACACGGGGACGTGTTGGGTGAACACGGCCCGTGTCCAGTTACCTGAACTGGGTCTTTTTCTGCAGACTGTGCAGCACGGGGCCGTGTTGGGCGGACACGGCCCGTGCCGAACTTACTGTAAACGAAGAATTTCGTCGGATGGCTCTGTTTTCCTTCATGGGGTGCTGGTTCAAGTTCCCATTTGTATCCTTTGTCATCTCAAGTGTGTTTTATTCCTGAAAATTAAAACTAAACTAGAAATTATAAAAACTAATCTAAATTAAGCTAAGAATAGTTCCGCGGAATGCCTCCGTGGTGCACCACGTTTATAAGGGTCCTTGGCTAGACCCAAAGCCTGGTCATATGTCACTCAAGTGGGATGTTTCGCATCCCATGTTACACCGTCGGAGAGCGTCATCCAAGCTTGAGTCTATGACCTTCATGTAGTTGACCGGGTCTTCGTCTTCTACTCTTTTTCCCACTCCAAATTTCACTTCCTCGTCCCCAAACTTCAATGTTAGTGTTCCGTCATTCATATCCACCACTGCTTGGGCGGTGGCTAGAAATAGCCTCCCGAGAATGAGAGGGACATCGGCGTCTTCTTCCATGTCTAGGATGACAAAGCCGGTTGGGAAAACGAAGTTGCCAACCTTGACCAATAGATTTTCAGCGACACCTTGTGGAAATTTGACGGATCTGTCGGCGAGTTGTATGCTCATCTTTGTAGGGCTCGTTGTTCCTAGGCCGAGTCGTTTGAACATTGATGTGGGCATGAGGTTAATGCTAGCCCCAAGATCGGCTAATGCATTACGAACGAGGGATTCCCCAATTGAGCAAGGAATCGTAAAGCTTCCGGGATTAATTTTCTTTTGTGGGAGTTTGTTGAGTACCAAGGTGGAGCATTCTTCGCCTAAGTTAACTAATTGTAATGATTCAATTTTCCTTTTATGAGTGAGGAAGTCCCTCATAAATTTTGCATATTTAGGCATTTGGGTAAGTACCTCGATAAAAGGAATATTAACATGCAATTGTTTTAGTAAATTTTCGAACTTTGCGAATTGCTCATCGGTCTTTTATCGATTTAACCTACCGGGGTACGGAATTGGAGGAGGCTTGGTGGGTTCTTGATTTGGTAAAGAAGCCTTTTTTGGTTGGGGTGCGGGTGGAGTCGTGGTTTGGCTGGACTGGCTTCTTTCATCCGATGGTAATGGAGCCTCTTCGGGACCCACGGTTCGATTTCTCAACGTGATGAGATGTACTTGTGCCTTTGGGTTGGTTTCGGTATTGCTAGGTAACGCGCCTTGTGGTCTCTCGGAGAAATTTTGAGCTGTTTGATTTAATTGTTTTTCTATGTTTTGAATGCTAGCTTGTTGATTTCTAAAATTCGATTCCAATTGTTGAAATCGATCCGAGTTTTTCTTATCGGTGTCGGAGATGAGGCAAGAGATAGTATCTTCAAGCCTTTCTCGTCCACCTTGTTGTTGAGAAAAGTTTTGTGGTTGTTGAAAGTTAGTTCGTTGGTTTTGTTGGTTACTACTATTGCCGGGATCTCTCCAACCAAGGTTTGGGTGGTTACGCCATCCTTGGTTGTAAGTACCCGTTGGAGGACCCGACGACCTAGGTCTGTTATCAATGTAGTTTACCGTTTCCGTTTGTTCATCTAATTATTTCATACAACTCCAATTTTCATGTGGCCCGCCACACCCTTCACAAGCCATAACCGAAACCGTTTTTGTCATTTCTAACTTTTTGATTTTTGAAGAAAGGGCTTCGATTTGGGCTTGTAAAGAAGTGCTTTCATCAACCTTATGGGCGCCCAGGGCAATAGATTTATTGCCTCGGGGAGTGTGCCATTGAAAATTGGTTTGAGCAATTTCCTCAATTTGATTATATATTTCATTTGGGCGATGATTACCTAAAAGTCCCCCGGAGCTAGAATCAAGTGTCTGTCTTGTGTGTGGCAACAACTCATTGTAGAAAGTGGATACTTGTTGCCATACCTCAAGACCGTGATGAGGACACTTTCTTAGTAGCTCCTTGAACCTTTCCCAAGTTTCATATAAGGATTCCCCATCCTCTTGTGAATATGTATTAATTTCAGTCATTGATTTAGCCGTTTTAGCAGGGGGGAAATACTTATATAGAAACTTTTGGGCTAGTTCATCCCAGGTGTTTACCGAGCCAACTGGGAGGGTGTTAAGCCAAGCCTTAGCTCGGTCTTTTAATGAAAATGGAAACATCCGAAGGCGAATGGCGTCGTTGGATGCTCCATTGATCCGAAAGGTATCACATATTTCTAAGAAATTAGTAATATGTAAATGGGGATCCTCGTCCGTAAGCCCATGGAAGGTTGCGGAGTTTTGGAGCATTTGTATCAAATGCAGCCGAAGTTCGAAGTTATTGGCCTCGACATTTGGTGCATTGATAGCGGCGCTGAGATTACCTACAGTGGGTCGTAGGTAATCCATGAGGGTACGTTGGTCCGCCATTGGAAGTGGGTTTCCCGAAACTTTCTCTTGATTTTTAGCTTTAAGTCTTTTTCTGAGAATGCGTTCGGGTTCTTCTAGAGGTTCTTTTATGTCTCTACTAGAACTGGAGCTCATGCACTACGTAGGAAGTTCAAATGTGGCGCCAAGGTTCCAAGTCCTGCGATAAAAACAGAAAAGAATGTTGGTCAGAAGGTTCACCACGGCCCCGTGCTCAGTGAACACGGCCCGTGGTCAGAGATACAGTGTTTATTTCCAGGATCCCTGTTACTGGGAGTTTGGACACGGCCCCGTGTTGCACCGACACGGCCCCGTGGTCAGCTCTCTGTAACTAGGAAAATAAAAACTGCCAGTGATAGTGCTGGGCACGGCCCGTGTCCGACCAGGCACGGCCGGTGCTGAGCTCAGCAGAAACTGAAAAATTAAGAAAAATCCTAAAAAAAATGAAAAATAAGAAAAAACGATTAGGCCGTTGATTCCTAACTTTCTTAAAATCCTTGTGTCCCTGGCAACGGCGCCAAAAACTTGATGCGTGTGAAGTGTTATATATATTTAGGTGTATATTTTAAGCCCTTTAACACTTTTTAGCCAAGTTTTAAATTTATAAAACACGATATTTTACTAACACTAAACACACATATGGGCAAGTGCACCCATCGTGAGCGTAGTATAGTGTTGGCAAGATACCGAGGTCGTCCAAGGACACAAGAGCTTTTAGTACCGGTTTATCCTCAACGTCTAATCAAATCAAAAGTTTAGAAAAATGTTTTAAACTAAGAAAAATAAAAACTAACTAAAATGCTGAAAATAAAAATTAAAAAGAAAAACAGATAGACAAGATGAATCACTTGGTTCCGACTCGTGTATAGTGTAACCTTTGATTATTTCCGCACTTTTGCACTTATTTAAGAGATTATCTTAGTTATTGTAGTAGGCCCCTCTTTTGAATGTGACGTTACCCTCAACCCAGTAGTTTGAGTCAGCAAGGATACAATCCTAAAGGGTCGGATTATTGAAAGATAATTAATTAAGTTATTAATGCAAATTATGGTAGGCCCCTCTTTTGGAGGTGACGTTACCCTCGACTAAGTAGTCTGAGTCAGCAGGGATACAGTCCTAAATAGCCGGGTTATAGTATTAATAGTAGGTAACTTATGAGGGGATCAAAGAGTTTGGAGTCCCGCCATCCAATACCGTTAAGTATTGAAGGAGGTCCTACTAAATTTGACCCAGGTCCATTGCAGGACTTCTAAATGCTGAACAATGGCAAGTCTCTTTCCAAACCGTTCCCTTAACCCCCGACCAGGTAGCCAACATACCTCCATATAGACCGTGGAGATATGAATGGTGAAAACTTTTTATTTTATATAGACAGTAAAATAATGTCAAGACACCACGGACAAACGATAAGGAAGAATCACCTTCAACATAAGAAACTAGTTATTAAAGTCATTAATACAAAACCAAGTAAAAAGTGCGAAAAGATTAGAAATAAAAAATATTACACTAGACACTTGTCTTCACCAAGTGATGTAAGAGACTTAGGCAAACATAGCCTTGATTGTCAAGAACTCTTACGATCAATCTTGGATCCCGAGACGACTCACACACTCTACGGTGGACAATGGATGATGGTGGTGGATGATGGTGTTATGGTGGTGGTGGGTGGTGGGTAAAGTGTGAGAGAGGTGGTGTGCCAAGGGATGGTTTGAGCTTGAGCCAAGCACTCCTATTTATAGGCTGAACAGAAGCTCGGGCACGGCCCCGTGTCCAGTGGGCACGGCCCCGTGTCCACATCCTTCTCTTTCTTCATTTAATGCAGCTTGTCTTATTAGTTGTTTACTCCCCCGTGTCCGCTGAGCACGACCCCGTGTGCAGAAGAATCTTTGTACTATGAAGATTTGCCTGGATTGTGCGAATCTTATAGTTGACCACGGCCCCGTGTCCGCTGAGCACGGCCCTGTGGTGGGCAATAGAAGCTTCTACCACTTTGTCTTTTCTGCTGACACTTGGGCACGCCCCCGTGCTGGCTGAGCACGGGGCGTGTTCAGCCTTCCGTCTTCTTGTTTTGCTTGGGAAGATGCTGTCGTGGGGTCGGGCATGTCACGTTTGTTCCTTTTCTTGTATTTATGTTAGATTATGCTGTCTTTTTGCTTCTTTTGTTAATTTGAGCTCATTTAATCCTGAAAATATAAAAGGAAGACAAAAGCACAAGTACTAAAAAAGGGTTAGTTTTATGCCATAATTGATGTAATTTATATGTTGCATTTTGCACACATCAAAGACCAGGCGCAACAAGAATCCCAATATTTTAAATTGGCCATCAAGCAGATGTTGGTAGAAAATCCTGACTCAGCAAAGGTACAAGAATTAGCCAAAGATTTTAACAACTAAAGGTGAACCACTGCCCAAAAACAATAGTAGTTCAGCATCAACAGCAGATATTGCATCAGTGTCTATGTTAACAGTGTTTGTATGTAACAATATTTATGTAGTGAAATACATTCTGAGCTTTTTTTTTGACCCGTTTAATATGTTATCCTTTTAGTGAATTTTCTTTTCGAGTTGTCCCATCTAGGATAAAACACATGATTAAATCATATGGTCAAATTGTTAAGGGTCTTGATGATTTAAGATGCTAATTGTGTGCTGTCTATTAGCTAATTATTTGTAATTTATGTTAACAGTGTTTATATGTTAACAGATGTTGACCAAAAGTCAAACAGATGTTGACGAATAGTGAAACAGATGTTGACCTTAAGCATATGTTTGGTTTCAGGCCAAATACTCTTTATGGGCAAAAATCTGTTTAAGTTTAAACATTTGTTTAAGGCCAAACATCTGTTTATTGCCAAACATCTGTTTATGGCCAAACATCTGTTTAAGGTCAAACATCTGTTTAAGTCCAAACAACTGATATAGAACGCCAAACATTTGTTCAAGCCCCAACATCTATTTAAGTCTAAACAGATGTTTAAACATCTGTTCAAAACACTTTTCAATCTAACATGGGTTTCCATCCAACTGTTGACTAAAAGTCAAACAGATTTTCAAACCACTAATTGAGTTATTCAAATTTCTGTTGAATACTAAATGAGATGTTGACCAAAACTCAAACTGGTGTTGACCAAAAGTCAAACAGATGTTGACGAAAAACTAAATGGGATGATCCGACCCGGTTACATGGGATATTTTTAGACATATTTACCCCTGAAAAGTTGATCCCTAGGAATGATATGCTTCACATGGATAAACAAGAAAAACTTGTTTGAACATGAATTATAAGCATCAAAATGTTTTCAGGAAATCAAAAATCCATCCTTAAAAATAGTTAAAATGAAAATTTTTCATAAACCTTAAAAGTCTGTCCATAATCACTGTTTTCGGTTCAAACATCTATTCTGTTATATGTTGTCCACTGCTGATAGTCAACCTCTGTTCTCTCATTTCATTGTTAATCATTGTTGTTCAAAATCAGTGTTTTAACCCACTGATGGCTATCCACTGATAGCTTAAAGTCAGTCACTGTTCTCATTTGTAACTGTTGCAAACCACTGATATTGTTCCATCAGTGGTTTCCTACCAACTGTCCTCCATTATCATTAGAGGTTGGCACGTGATAGATGGTATTTCGTAACTGTGATACAGATCGTTTGTGTTAAGTGGTGTGTTTTGGTGATCATAAGTGGCAGGGCATACTACCACTAGCAGACAACGAAGGTCTGGACGTGTTCACGCGAGATTCCGGTCATCGGACAATGGTTCGTGTTAGGTTTTTCCGATGGACAAAATTCGTGGTACCAGGGAGCTGCTTGGAGATGAGTGTCAACCCAGTCAACTGATATGAGTAAAAGAGGTTCGTGTATACGAGGCATTTCCTAACCTGAAAACTTAATTAGTTAATCATTTTCTCATGTATTTCGTATATATAGTCGTTGATCAATCACGCATCATGTGGATATCATTCTGGAAACTTTCATTGTATGATTTTAATCATGTATTAATCATATATAGTTTTTAATATAAATAACTTTCTTGTGCCCGGGAAGCAATCCCGGGTAATAACCTAGTCTAATCTATATATGAGCTTCTTTGTTATCTTACATATTACATAATATCGATTCTATGTAACATGTTTATTGTTTTGACGAATCATTACTTTATTGACAATTATAGCCCTAGCCCCTGTGGTATAATATGTTGAACGACATAAAAGCTTATACTATCGGTCTAGTGTTTTTAACTACCGATGAGGGTGCCTTATGGACTGTTATTGTCAAACCGACTACAACGGTTACTATTTGTCTAATGGTTGGTCAACAGTCGTTCATGAACTTGGTGTAGAAGAAAAAGACTTTATAGTTTTCCAGGTTGTCGATGCTCAAACATTTAAAATAACTCATTTTAAAAAGTGACCAAGAAATGGAAGTGAGTACCAAGTTTTATAATGTGATGCTATATTCGCAAAACAGAAATTGGTAGCCTTTAAACTTTGTTACTTATGATTACCGAACGTTATTTTGTTACTTATATACTTTTTCTGTCAAATGCAATGGTTGCCAAAAACTTTCATGGAGCGTTATTTCAACACTGATACATTGGACTATGATTTCAGTATTCGATTTGGCAATAATCATATATGGACTGTTAGAATAAATAGTCTATGGGAGTCGAACTATTACATTGTTGATTTTTCAGAAATTGCAAATGACCTGATAGCTGGTGATTTTATTGTGTTTAAATTAGTTGGCAATCATGTTTCAACATTCTATTTTTCCGACCTAGAGGGTTGCAGTCTGTTATTCCAGACCTTCCTTTTCCTGTTACCGATGTAGTTAAACATAGTGAAGAAACTGATATTTTGGATCGTGGCCTTTTCATTTATATTTTGGACTCATCAAAAACTGACCAGGTAATATCTAAACTATATCTGATCTTCTTTTGGTATCTTACATATAACATTATATCTAATGTATGTAACATGTTTATTGTTTTGACGAAGTATTAATTTTACTGACAATTACAGCCATTGCCCATGTGGTATAATATGTTGAACGATTTAAAAGCTTATCCTATCGGTCCAGTGGTTCTAACTACTGATCAAGGTGGCGTATGGACTGTTGTTGTCAAAGCGACTACAACCGGTTACTGTTGATATTAGACAATGACGACAAACCTACTAATAAAACAAAAGGTGTCGTTTATAAAGAAGTCTTTAGCGAGTTGTAATTTTCACTTACTTATTTATGTATATTATTTATTGTAATTGCAATTTTTTTACGTTAGTATTGGAACGTGTTTTCATTACATCGTTTATCTCAACGCCAGTAAATATCATATGTTTGTCTGAAGCCACCCGTCTAATACACGTGTACTTAAACTAGTTTATATTTATACTAAGGTAAAACGATGTATGACATGTGTCATTCATTGGATACATCTATTTTTTTTTATTTTCCCGCCTTTATTCCCTACTTATCTTATATTAAATAAATAAATAAATAATATTAAATCTTATCCTTAATTTAAATTTTGAATAATCCTTCTATTTTTCTAATAAAATATTATCCTCAAATTTAAATTGTTAATTTACGATATTTTTAAATAAAACAAGTTATTTATCACGAAAACCAAACTTTGTATTAATATACTATTTATTTTTATTTTCATTATTAAAAATTATTATATCGATTTTATTATAAAATTTATAAATCAAATTGTCAGAATTTGTACCAACATTTTATCACTCAAATGACTGCTATTTTTTTCTTGAATAATGTATCTTCGTTTCAAAAACCATATTCACAATCACCCTATCCATAGCGTATCTAGTTTATCTGTTAGTATTTTTAAATATATAACTTTTTATTATTATTTGGTATACAAAGTTAGATTTATTAAACCCGTGTAACACACGTGGTTTTTTAAAGATAAATCTTTTTTTATTTACTATACAAAAATACATTTATTCAACTTGTGTAATACAAGGGGGGGGGGGTAAAGATATAACTTTTTAATTATTTGATATATAAAATTATATATATTCATCCTGTACAATACATAAGTTTTTTTAAAGATATTTTTTTACTCTTTAGTATACAAAGTTACAGTTATTTAACCCGTGTAATACACAAGGTTTCAGAGTAATTGAAGTCTCGTTTGTATATGGTTTGTATTTTTATTATGTATAGAATAAAAAAATACAATAAAATTAAGGATTCATTGGGATTCTCAAATTTGGAGTTGGAACTGCTAACTAGCATGAATGCGCTAACTATGAATATGACGCCTGAATATGAAGACCAACTTTATATCACCCTTCAATTCGAATTAGCAAAAGCAATACTAGAATCGAGATTTGAAACATAACATCTGCTTAGTTTGGCTAAGCCTTATATCCCGTATTGCGATAGCTGCTAGTCTACCTATTCGTATTGGAACTATCCTACCTCCTATTTCTAAACCCAGAACTCCAACAGTAGTGATTAATATTGACATAATATAAGTAAGTGGATCGATCAAGTATCCGAATTCTAAATAAAAATCATTATCTCTACCGCGGCTGAGAATGGATCAATTATTAATATGAGGAACTACTGAACTCAATCACTTACTGCCGAGGGCTGTCTTGTATTTCTAATAAGTTATTATTTGATATTTATAGAGTTATATTTATTCAACCTGTACATTCAGGAGGTTCTTGAAGATATAACTTATTATTATTTAATATATAAAATTATATTTATTTAACCCGTGTAATAAACGAGGTTTAAAGATATATTGTTTTATTATTTAGTATATAAAATTACATTTATTTAACAATTGCAATAACATAAGTCTCAAAACGAATAACGAAAATAGAATATTCGAATTTTATTACATAAATAAAGGATCCGAATTACAAATGGATATGAAAATGAGTTGGGTTACAAATACGGAAATGAGTCAGGTTATAAATACGGATAATCCAAGAGGGTCACAAAATTGATATAACCTACTATTGTTGATTTTTTTTTTTCAAATTTCCCAAATTTTTTGAATGTCCATAACATTTTTATACGACATTATTTAAAATAAAAAAATACCATAAAATCTAGTATTCTTTTCTTTTAAATTTGATTATAATATTGCAATGTTTTTTATAACTTTTTTTTAATTAACATGTTACGTGATTAACAGTGTCTATATTCCCTAGTGCATCACACATGCCCTTTTAGTCTGTTTATTTAGGTACCATTAATTAGGCTTTATCCAATTAGATTAGGAGAGACAAACAAGTATTTAATAAAAATAAAAAAGATAAAGGAAAGTAACCATTTTGGTAAATATTTTTCAAAATGCGCAAAAAGGTAAATACTTTTTATAACTATACTAGTTTAGGAAAAAACTCATTTTTATGCCAAAGAATTATCATGCTTTTCTATATACTGTTTTAAAATTATCTCTGGGAATTCAAAGGCCTCTGGGACTAGAAAAAATGGACCTAAATTGTAACTTTATATATATATAGGAACATGATCCGGAGAGAACGCCTCAAAGTGTGAGAATAGTGAGAACGATTCTCAGCCACAAGATTTTAGTGGTTTGTGGCTGAGATTGATGCGGTGACATTTTTGTAAATAATAGGGGCATTGGAACTACCAGGAGGGGTAAAATAGGAAGATCCAAACAAATGTGCACATGCTAATCACATGCCATTTTCCTCCATCATATTTAAACGAAAATAATTTTTTATACGTGATTATTTTTCGAAAAAATTACACCATAAAACTCAGCTTTATCTTTCCAACGAGTATTCTATTGATATACTTTTCGAAAAAAATTAACTGGGTTTTATGGAGTTTTTCTGAACTGTGTGTTTTATGGCGTTTTAGACTATGTATTTTCATGACGTTTTTCTGAACTAGGTGTTTTATGGCGTTTTAACTAGGTATTTTCATGGCGTTTTTCTGAACTGAGTGTTTTATGGTGTTTTCAACTGAGTATTTTCATTACGTTTTTCTGAACTAGGTGTTTTATGGCGTTTTAACTAGGTATTTTCATGGCGTTTTTCTGAATTGGGTGTTTTTATGGCCTTTTTTTTAATACCCAGTTCATGTGTGTGAGTTTTTTGACAATATTACTCCTTAGTGTAATTTAGCATCAATGCCACATGTCACCACCAACATCGTTCTCACACTTTTCACCGTTCTCTCTAAATCCTGATCCTATATATATATATATATAGGGGATCGCTAGAATGAGAACCACCACGAGTTATGAGAACCACGAGAACCGCGCCCCGCGGGTGGCCGTCGGCGACGGAATTTTTTTTACACCTAGATCCGTATATTTTAGTGGGGGGTTTAAATTTTCGGTTCAAACGGCGCGCCCGAGGGGGTAGTTTTTTACGCCCAAAGTTTGGGTTTTTTTAATTTTTTTAATTTTTCTTTTTTTTTTTTACCAAACTTTGGGCGTAAAAAACTACCCCCTCGGGCGCGCCGTTTGAACCGAAAATTTAAACCCCCCACTAAAATATACGGATCTAGGTGTAAAAAAAATTTCGTCGCCGACGGCCACCCGCGGGACGCGGTTCTCGTGGTTCTCATAACTCGTGGTGGTTCTCATTCTAGCGGCTCCCTATATATATATATATATATATATATATATATAGGTAAAGGATCCTGTAAAAAGTGCTCAAAGTGTGAGAAGGGTAAGAAATAATGTGGTGATGACAAGTGTCCTATATCTAAATTAATTCAAAAGGGTGAATTAGTAATTTTCTATTTTCTTTCAATTAATTGATTTAAAGATAACTGCCCAAAATAACTTCCACCCTTTATTAAAGGAATTCGATTTAGGAATTAATCTACGAATGTGTGTAGTGTTATATAATTCTGTAGTGCAACAAGCATTCAGAACTGCATAGTGTTATATATTTTTTATATAGTGTTATATAGTGTTACTTGGTGTTATATGGTGTTATAATATGGTTTTTGGTGTTATATAATTCTGTAGTGTTATATAATTCTGTAGCGCAACCATCAAAAAACACTATATAACACCATCAATTATTAATTCTGTAGTGCAACCACCATTTAGAACTGTATAGTGTTATATATTTTTTATATAGTAGTATATAGTGTTACATGGTGTTATATAGTGTTCTTTGGTTATATAGTGTTATATGATGGATGCATAGTGTTATATAGTGTTATATTTTTCTGGTAGCATGCCTATGATGGATGTATAGTGTTATATATTGTTAGATAGTGTTATATGATAGATGTATAGTGTTATATGATGGATGTATAGTGTTATACGTTTCTTTGCAGCAGTTACATATTTTTCTATTTTTAGAATTTAGGATCGAGATAATTTAGCAATTAAATTTGAATAGCTAGTTTTTAGGAGATTGATGGCGGTTACCATATTTGAAACATTGGAAAAGACACTATTGCCCTTCAATTTTACATAAGGTCCTTCTAATTAAAACACAATTTACATTTTATACCCTATTGATCTTAACCATTAGATCAAATATCCAATGGTTTAAAACACTTCTTACCCTTCTCACATTTTAGACACTTTTTACCATATCCCTACCCTATATATATATATATATATATTTACAGAACTCGCAACTCGCAGAACTCCTAATAAACAATCTTTTTATTTATATATTTTTATGTTTAGGATAATTTTATCATTTATTATGTGTATTTTTACGATTACATACATGTTAAGAGTAATTTTATCATTTTTTATATGTAATTTTATAATTACACATATGTAAACTAGTTTTTTACATATATGTAATTAGTTATGACACATATATATAATTTTGGCAATTAAACATATGTAAACTACTTTTAACATGTATGTAATCAAAGAAATACATATAATTGATGATAAAAAGATCGTAAATACATAAAACTTATATATAAAATGATTGTTTATTAGGAGTTCTGAATTATTTAGAGTTCTGAAATGAACTCAACCCCATATATATATATATATATATATATAGGGTAACGTGTTTTTGAGAACCATCTTTATTATGAGAACCAATGTTCGCATTGGTTTTAGCGGTTCTCGCAATAAAGGGTAGTTCATAACGGATCTTTCTCCTATATATATATATATATAGGGGACCGCTAGAATGAGAACCACCACGAGTTATGAGAACCGCGAGAACCAAGTGCCACGGAGGGGCGTTGACCACGATTTTTTTTTTACAACTAGATCCGTATATTTTAACAACATTCGTAAAAAAAAAATTAAACTGCGCGCCCGAGGGGTAGTTTTTTACACCCAAAGTTTGGTGTTTTTATTATTTTTTTGTTTTTTTTTTTTACAAACTTTGGGTGTAAAAAACTACCCAATCGGGCGCGCCATTTGAATTTTTTTTTTTACGAATGTTGTTAAAATATACGGATCTAGTTGTAAAAAAAATCGTGGTCAACGCCCCTCCGTGGCACTTGGTTCTCGCGGTTCTCATAACTCGTGGTGGTTCTCATTCTAGCGGCTCCCTATATATATATATATAATCAATTATACTACAACAATCGTAATAACAATAAACCTATTGTAGCAAAATGATTTATTTTAAATTGTTAAACGGACCGTAAGGCTATTTTAGCTTATTTTTTAATTGGATTTATAAGATTAACGTTTTATATTGAGTTTAGTTGGGTAACAGGGTTAAACGAAAAATGAGTTTAATTGTTGAGTTAATTGCCATTTTAGTCCCTGTGGTTTGGGTCATTTTGCCAGTTTAGTCCAAAGGTTTCATTTTTAACATCTGGATCCAAAAAGGTTTCATCGTTGCCATTTTGGTCCAACTGACTTAACTCCATCCATATCTGTTAAGTCTGCCAAGGGCATTTTTGTCATTTCATTTTTCTTTTTATTAACCCTTTTTTCTTTATTGCTTTTTCTTTTAAATGAAATGACAAAAATGCCCTTGGCAGAATTAACAGATATGGATGGAGTTAAGTCAGTTGGGCCAAAATGGCAACGATCAAACATTTTTGGATCCAGATGTTAAAAATGAAACCTTTGGACTAAACTGGCAAAATGGCCTAAACCACAGGGACTAAAATGGCAATTAACTCTTAATTGTTTAAATGTGCCTATACTGAGTAGGATTGTTAATGATTTAAAAAAAAACATATTAGGTTTTAAATTTAACAATAGGTTTTTGTTTAGAAAAAAACTATATATAAAGCATATTAAAAAATAAATAATTTTCGGCTTCCAAAAAAGTCGGCCGTGGACGGTCGCCCACCCTGCTCTTGGCCTGGGCCGGTGTTGTTTTAAACGGATGGTTCTTTAGCTAAACCACCACTTGATTCAATTTGAAACATTTTAACCTAACCATCTGAAAAATTCATAAATCTCAAAAGAAAATGATAATTTAGGTTAACATTTTAACTTAACCATCTGAAAAATTCAAAAATCTCAAAAGAAAATGATAATTTAGGTTTAAATGATTGGGTGGAGATACAATAGGAAGTTAATTTGGCTAGGAAGGCTAGGAAAAGTGATCTTGACCATCCATTTAGTTAATCAAGGGCTAAGATTAAATCAGGGAAATTGAAAAGAAGAAAAGAGGCGCGTGAGTTTGTTTAGGGGCATTCTAGTCAATCCAAGCCAATAGTTTATCTCTCCTCCAATTTCCCCCCATTTTTTAAACGTTAATAACTCTTTCATACGACATTATTTTTTTATAAAAATTGCACAAAAAAAACGAGCGTTTTTTATCTTTAAAACGAGTATACTATTGTATGTTTTAAAAAAAAATAAAACCCAGTTGCGTAAAACGCAATAGAAAAACCCCCAGTTACGTAAAACGCAATGAAAAAAAAACCTAAAAAATGACATTTTTCTAAAACGTAATGCACCAAAAACACAAATAAATGACTGATTTGTAAAACGCAATGGCCAGAAAACACAAAGAAATGTCTTATTTCTAAAACGCAATAGCCTAAAAACTCAAAAGAAAATGTACTTTATAAAACGCAATAGACTAAAAACCCATAAAAAAGTGTTTTACCTAAAACGCAATGCACAAAAAACACAAAGAAATGTCTTATTTGTAAAACGCAATGGCCAGAAAACACTTAAAAATTACTCATTCTAAAACGCAATGGACTGAAAACACCTAAAAATGTCTGCGAACTGTCTGTGACTGTGTTTTACCTAAAACGCAATGACTAAAAACACTTAAAAATGTGTTTTTTCTAAAACGCAATAGCTAGAAAACACATAAAACTCTCTTATTTTTAAAACGCAGCTCAACCCCAGCCAGGGGCTCTGCCCCTTGGACCCCGCCAGGGGCTGCCGCCCCTGGGACCCCGCTACCGGGGGCGCTGCCCCCGGACCCCCGCCAAGATCGTAAAACGCAATGACTAAATCAAAAACCCAGATTGTAAAAATGAAATTAAAGAATTTCTTACCTGGATCAAAGTGATTTCTTCAACAATTGACAAATTTTGAATGATTGAAACACTTATCAGCGCTCGAATCGAACGGAACGAGTGATTATCTTCAGAATCACCGGAAAAACGAGATTTTGTATGAAATTAAACTGGGTTTTCTTCAAAAAAAGCTGAAGAACACGTTGATCGGGTGTTTGAATCATTGATTGGTGATAAAAATCGCACTATAATGTAGTGATTATTGAGATAGAAAGTGAAGAAATGGTTGAAGATGGTGGGTTTTGAAAATGGTGGGTTTTGAAGTTACTGGGTGTTGAAAAGAAAGAAGAAAGGGTTGGATTGACTAAAATACCCTTTTTCTTTATTTTAAATGTTGCCACATGTCATTCTCTTATTGCTTCCTATCCTTCCTAGCGAAATTAATCTTCCTATTTGATGTTTTCCCTTAAATGATTTTAATCTTTTATCATTTTAAGAAAAACAATAGACACCTAAGTTTTAACCGTTATTGGCAAAAAAATTGATACGCCCAACTGTCAACATACCCTGATCTATGTATGGTCCGACCCTACATATTAAATAAATATTAGTTAAAGTTTTTTTTAATACAATTACACTTAACACATTAATTAACTAAAGAAATAGTTATTAGTCGTTTATAGAACATTTATAAATATTAATTATTTAACTTTAAAGGCTAAATTAAATAATAAATACCAACAATGCTATGATTCACCATATATTGGCATTGAAATGTTTACTGTATGTGTTACATATTTTAGTGTAATCAGGGATTGACTTGGTGATCAAAGCGAATAATAATACACATCAAGCAAGTTAGGAGGTGCGTGAGTGCACGCTTGTTTGAGTTATTATAATTCGAAGTGTACGGGCGGAGCCCGTACTCTACGGGGGTTCCAAGGGGGCTGCGCCCCTGCAAGCAGGGTCCAAGGGGCGGCAGCACCTGGCGGGGTCCAAGGGGCAGAGCCCCTGGCTAGGGTCGAGGAATTTCACTCATTTTCGAAATGACAAAAAAATTGGCGTTTTTTTTGGCAATTTTGTCTGAAAATTGAGTTAACTGCCACTAGGCAGTTACAACCCCAAAAAATCCCAATTTCGTAGACAGTTTTTCCTTGGTCACAATTCTGGTTCAGATAATTCGCACAAACAACATACACTGGTTCAATTTCTCGAAATCAGAGTTGTATCCGATTGAATTATTCAGGTGAACCACCGAAATAATTCGATCCGAGAGTGATTACACGCCTCTCTGATCATCCGGCAAACTGAAATTCCCCAACAGTCTGGCAATCAAATTAATCATATTAATGATTAAGAAAACAGCTACATAATTAATAACGACCTATTATACATATTAATACAAACTGTTAATGAACAGTATATCTAAATTTTAATACTTTGTTTCATTTAATTATATTTATTATAGATAATTATATATTATATTATATTTTGATTTATATTGAAAATAAATAGTAATTTATTTTTATTAACGTAAACTATACGTGTGCCGATAAAAATATTAAAAACATGTATTTTTGTATTTGACTATTGATACATGACTAACGAACCGATTTTAGTCGAACAACCTTCGTACCAACATCGGTAGTATCGGAACCGGTATTCTTTTTATGGTTTTTGATTGAAATTAATATATATCCTTTTGTGCATATCGCAACTTTATTTTTTTAGTTTTCTCCTTCAGCTACTAATGAACAGTATATCTAAATTTTAATACTTTGTTTCATTTAATTATATTTATTATAGATAATTATATATTATATTATATTTTGATTTATATTGAAAATAAATAGTAATTTATTTTTATTAACGTAAACTATACGTGTGCCGATAAAAATATTAAAAACATGTATTTTTGTATTTGACTATTGATACATGACTAACGAACCGATTTTAGTCGAACAACCTTCGTACCAACATCGGTAGTATCGGAACCGGTATTCTTTTTATGGTTTTTGATTGAAATTAATATATATCCTTTTGTGCATATCGCAACTTTATTTTTTTAGTTTTCTCCTTCAGCTGCTAGCTACTATAGGGATTGCCGGTACCGAAATGAACCGAACCCCTACCAACTGATTATATATATATATATATATATATAGAAAGTTATCATGAACAGTGATATAGGGTTTTTAGGTAGTTATTTATTTTTTATTCTAAATTTGAGGATATATATATATATATTATTTTTTATATTTTTAGTAATCCCTTTTAATGAAATTTTATTCATTATTTAATTTGACTGTTTTAAATAAGTTGTGTTTCTTAACTTATTTTAAAAATCTAACCCCGCGACTATGATTATTTGATATATAGTTATTAAGTATTTTTTTATTCTAACTTTTAGACATATCTTTTTATAACATTTAAGATACGATATTTTATAAATTAATGTCGTTTACCTTCTTTCGTTATTATAATAATATAGTATAATGCTTTATAATTCTATGAATATACCATTGCAAAATGCTTATTTTATCTGTGTTTTGATAAAAGCTTTGTTCAAAATTGATCGAGTCAATTATAATTGATTCTTTTTGTTTATCACCGTGACAAACCGAATCGAAACCTTTTATATCATAAGCTATAACGAGTGTCGATGACGAACAAAACTGATACCGTCCGAACAACATTAGTACCACATCAATTTTGAATGAACATCAGTACCGATAATTATACTTTTGAAACCTTTATCGATATTTATTTTTATATTTTTGATCGATATAAATCATGTGTCTATATGTTTTTGGGCATATCATGACTTTATTGTTTGGGATTTATCTTTCGGTCGCTATACAAAGTGTTTGTTATGCTACCGGTACTTTATTGAACCGAACCGCTACCAACCAACTTCCCGCCGCAACGCGCGGGGGAAGTTCACTAGTTTATAATAAGGTGACAAAGAAGCTAATTTTAAGAAAAACAATAAATAATATTGTTTTTGCTTGTGGGTGATCTATGCATAGCATAAGTCAAACTTTTTTTTAATGCTCGTTAAGATTTAACAAACTCAATTTATATGATTTTAATTATTACATACATTAATCTATTTTTTAAATATCATATATTTTTCTAAAAATGCGTTAATATTCAGTTATTTTCATTACATATTTTTTTCTTCAATAAACTTTAATTTTGTAATAAATCATATTTTTACAGGATAAATCAAATTTTATATATAATTTATTTGATTACAAATACATTTATTTATTTATTTATTTTTCTATTTGATATTAGTTTTAATAACTTGTTTGGATTTTTTTATATAATGCTATTTTAACGAGCTTGATTTTTGTTTAAATAATGCGTTAGTATATGTGTTTGTATATATTAAGACTAGGTTAAAACCCCGTGTATTACACGGGTTACATAAATATAATTTTATATAATAAATAATAAAAAGATATATTTAAAAAAAACTCGTATATTGCAAGTGTTGAATAAAATATATTGTCATATGTTAATACAAACACTCATCAAGATTTAATTTTTAATAATGAACATTGTTGTACTATTTACTTATATTATAAAATTTTACTTTGTTTTTTTTTATTTTACATAAATGTAATTTTATATAATAAATAATAAAAAAGATATATCGTTAAATAAAACTCATATATTGCACATGTTTAATAAAATATAATGTTATATGTTAACACATACAATCGTCAAGATTTATCTTTTAAAAATGAACTTTAATGTACTATTTACTTGTTATAACACCTTACTTTGTTAAATATGTGTTCTTAACTAATTTTTTGTTAAAAATTATTATTATTATTATTTAATATAATCATAATAAAAATATTCGTTTATATTCTTATCTATTTTTTTGTTTAAAATTATTATTATTATTATTATTCTTATTATTATTTAATATGACCATAATAAAACAAATGTTTATCCTTATCTAAATATTTATTCTTATCTAATAATTTTGTTTACCACCCGCCGCAATGCGGCGGAGGATTCAATAGTTATATATCATGTTAGATGAAAGGAAAATGTTTCTCACATGACCACGGGCCTGTGTGTAAAACCGAGAAAAAAAATAACTAAGTCGATCCTCTGACTCGCACATTGCGACAGACCTATAAAACGGGGAAAAATAAACGCGCTGCGACGGACATGTCAAACAGGAAAAAAATAGATGAAAAATGTTGAATCCCACACGCACGTTGCGGCGTGTTAAGTCGGAAATTTAGAACGACACGTTAAACGGAGAACTTATGAAAGATGAAAAGTATATAAGAGACTAAAGTTGAAAGTAAAAAAAAATGTTGAGATTAAATTGTAAAAGATGAAAAGCTTTGGATTGAAAGTAAAAAAAAAAAATTAAAGGGCTTAAATTGCAAAAGATGAAAACTTTTGAATTAGAAGTGAAAAATCAAATTAATCAAAGGGGGTAAAATACCAAAGATCGAAACTTTAGACTTAAATTGCCAAAGATTGAAACTTTAGAGTTAAAAAAGAAATCAATTAAACAAAATAGATAAATAGATTTAGTTAAATTGATGTTTAATATTATTATCTAATTATCTAATACTAATAAAATGGTCTACTTAATGCCACATGACATTCTCATACTAATCAAAGAGTTTACATGCCACATGACATTATTCTATCCTTCAATTCACTAATATTATTATTATTATTAATATTAATTAATTAATACAAAACAATGAAAAATTTCTTAACAACTTAATACTAATAAATGTTTTTATTGTCTACTTAAATATTGAACATTTACTTTTGAATTATCTAAAATATATAATTAGTTATTAGTAACAATTCTACTTATAATAAACAATTTCAAATAATGTTAATGTGACAACACATTCTTATTCTTTAAAAGGATTTTTTTTACTATATGCTTAAAACATCTATTAAATAAATTATCGTACTCTACGGGGGTTCCAAGGGGGCTGCGCCCCTGGAAGCAGGGTCCAAGGGGCGGCAGCACCTGGCGGGGTCCAAGGGGCAGAGCCCCTGGCTAGGGTCGAGGAATTTCACTCATTTTCGAAATGAAAAAAAAATTGGCGTTTTTTTTGGAAATTTTGTCTGAAAATTGAGTTAACTGCCACTAGGCAGTTACAACCCCAAAAAATCCCAATTTCGTAGACAGTTTTTCCTTGGTCACAATTCTGGTTCAGATAATTCGCACAAACAACATACACTGGTTCAATTTCTCGAAATCAGAATTGTATCCGATTGAATTATTCAGGTGAATCACCGAAATAATTCGATCCGAGAGTGACTACACGCCTCTCTGATCATCCGGCAAACTGAAATTCCCCAACAGTCTGGCAATCAAATTAATCATATTAATGATTAAGAAAACAACTACATAATTAATAACGACCTATTTATAATAAGGTGACAAAGAAGCTAATTTTAAGAAAAACAATAAATAATATTGTTTTTGCTTGTGGGTGATCTATGCATAGCATAAGTCAAACTTTTTTTTAATGCTCGTTAAGATTTAACAAACTCAATTTATATGATATTTAATTATTACATACATTAATCTATTTTTTAAATATCATATATTTTTCTAAAAATGCGTTAATATTCAGTTATTTTCATTATATATTTTTTCTTCAATAAACTTTAATTTTGTAATAAATCATATTTTTACAGGATAAATCAAATTTTATATATAATTTATTTGATTACAAATACATTTATTTATTTATTTTTCTATTTGATATTAGTTTTAATAACTTGTTTGGATTTTTTTATATAATGCTATTTTAACGAGCTTGATTTTTGTTTAAATAATGCGTTAGTATATGTGTTTGTATATATTAAGAGTAGGTTAAAACCCCGTGTATTACACGGGTTACATAAATATAATTTTATATAATAAATAATAAAAAGATATATTTTAAAAAAACTCGTATATTGCAAGTGTTGAATAAAATATATTGTCATATGTTAATACAAACACTCATCAAGATTTAATTTTTAATAATGAACATTGTTGTAGTATTTACTTATATTATAAAATTTTACTTTGTTTTTTTTATTTTACATAAATGTAATTTTATATAATAAATAATAAAAAAGATATATCGTTAAATAAAACTCATATATTGCACATGTTTAATCAAATATAATGTTATATGTTAACACATACAATCGTCAAGATTTATCTTTTAAAAATGAACTTTAATGTACTATTTACTTGTTATAACACCTTACTTTGTTAAATATGTGTTCTTAACTAATTTTTTGTTAAAAATTATTATTATTATTATTATTATTATTATTATTATTTAATATAATCATAATAAAAATATTCGTTTATATTCTTATCTATTTTTTTTTGTTTAAAATTATTATTATTATTATTATTCTTATTATTATTATTTAATATGACCATAATAAAACAAATGTTTATCCTTATCTAAATATTTATTCTTATCTAATAATTTTGTTTAAAATTATTATTATTATTATTATTATCAATGCGGCTGGGGATTCAATAGTTATATATCATGTTAGATGAAAGACAAATGTTTCTCACGTGACCACGAGTCTGTGTGTAAAACCGAGAAAAAAATAACTAAGTTGATCTCTAACTCGCACGTTGGGATAGACCTATCAAACGGGGGAAAATAGACGCGTTGCGACAGACATGTCAAACATGATGAAAAGTATATAAGAGACTAAAGTTGAAAGTAAAAAAAAATGTTGAGATTAAATTGAAAAGATGAACAACTTTGGATTGAAAGTAAAAAAAATTAATGCTGTTAAAGTGCAAGATGAAAACTTTTGAATTAGAAGTGAAAAATCAAATTAATCAAAGGGGTTAAAATACCAAAGATCGAAACTTTAGAATTAAATTGTCAAAGATTGAAATTTTAGAGTTAAAAAAGAATTCAATTAAACAAAAGAGATAAATAGATTTAGTTAAATTGATGTTTAATATTATTATTATTTAATAAAAGAGATAAATAAAAAAATAAGGGTGAGAAATTACCAGAGAATGACACGTGTCCAAAAAGGATTTTTGTTTATTAGTATAGAAAGATTTATACATAATTAACCTTTTCTAAATTAACAATTCTTGTTGTTATTATAATAGAAAAAAACATAACATAAAGTTTATAACTTTTGATGAAGAATAAGGCCACTCGGGGCGGTAGCGTGATGAACGAGTATCACGCGTTGAAGTGCCACGGAACACCGCCGCCGGTTAATCTATCACGCGTTATATATTGAACGCGTTATGTGTATAACGCGTGAAACTTGGACCCATTTGTTCTGCATTGTTCTGCAAATTCTTTGCATGTTTGACAATAAGGGGAGGGGACCTTGGATCCATTGACACCTGTACCTTGCATAGTAAAAAACAGAAATAAATGTATTAATTAATTGAAGTTGGCTTTTTTATCACTAGTGATACCACCCCGCCTACATTTCTATCACTATCATTAGAATATTGGGTGCTGACATGACATGATTTGATTGGGTGCTCCCATCACTAGAACCCATCACTAGTGAACCACCCCTCCTCCCCTAATAACATCATAAGATATATTATTAAGTCAATATATAATTATTTGGAAAAGATATATCAGAAAAATAAATTATGAAACTTAATGAAAATTATTTACATTTTTAATTTAGTATCTCGGCAACCTACAAATGATAATTATGAAACATTAGTTTGCGCCCGTTTTGTCAAAATATATGAAAATATAGGATAAGTTTATTGCACAAATAGGTATTAACATGCTAAATTAATGTGGGAAGCAATTAAAGTTTTTGTATTTTCATTTTTTTTTTAATTTCTCATTTAGTCAAACATTTATTCTTGTCCTTAAATATAAAAAAAAGAAAAACTATTTTATTATTAGTAATAGTCTATATAATTACTCTATTAAAGTTACTGTACCATTTATTTATTTTTTCAACTAAAAATCATGCTTAAATAGATGAAAACAAAAAATAAAAAAGTCATCACTACTCACATTTAACATGTTAAGACCTATTTGTATTTTATCATCACAGTGAATGTAGTAATTTTATTTTTAATTATAATTGTAATTGCATCATTTTATAAAATTATTGTATGAAATGATAAACCTTGTAATTATACAATTTTATGAACTTGATGTAAAACATATAGTCTAATTCTTAACTTCTTATTATTATACACTCGGTTTTTGTTGATAAGGTATGTTTTTTCTCAATGTTTTTTTATTGCGAAAAACATTATTAGTTTTTTTCAATTAATATTTTAACATTGTTTGTGTATTACATGTAAATATACGAATGGTGTATTATCAAAGTCTGATATTTAAAGATTTTGCTGATGAAAATAGGTGATTTTTTAATCCAGCATTGTGTTTAGGCCCATTGGTGATGTTTGAGAGATAACGGAGGTAAAGATTTTTTTTTTTTTTTTTTTTTTTTTTTTTTTTTTTTTGTATCTACTAAGTTATATGTTGATTAAATAATAAATTATATATGATGAATGAATTACAACCATAAAATGTGATAATAATGGGTTTCGTGAAGTACATTTTTAAGGACTTTGCAAAACTCTGATGGACACTTAGTTTATGAGTGCACTAATTTCTATTGTCATGAAAGTGTCGTAAAACCAATTGCAAGGTATTTCCATGATTTTTTACTATACACCTATTTTTTTACCACCGATTTCATTAGTACCATTAACATATCATATTATATTCAATTAATATAAGTTGAAAACAGCTAGATATGAGATTTATGAAATTAAGAAAATAACTGATAATAATCAGTTATTTTATCAGTTATTTTGGACCTGATTAAAATAATAAATAATCGCCAGGTTTATATTTCATAAAGGAGAAAATTGCCATTTTAGTCCCTGAGTTTTGTCCAAATTTGCCACTTTAGTCCAAATATTTTTTTTTTTGCATCTGGGTCCCTGACTTTTACATTTTGTTGCCATTTTGATCACATACACTAACTCCATCCAAAAACTCCATCTTTAACCAGGGGTATTTTGGGGATTTTCATTTTAAATGTTTTCAATTGCCATTTTGATCAAATTCCAAAAAATCAAAAAAAATTCAAAAAATCAAAAAAATTTCAAAAAATTCTAAAAAATAATAAAAATTCAAAAAAAATCATAAAAATTCTAAAAAATCCAAAAAATCCGTTTCGGCGCGAACCGTTTCGAACCCGAACTGTTTCGAGCTGAACCGTTTCGACGCGAACCGTTTCGACCCGTACCGTTTCGACCCGAACCGTTTCGACCCGTACCGTTTCAAGCCGAACCGTTTCGACCCGTACCATTTCGAACCGAACCATGCCGTATCGAACCGAACCGTTTCGAGCTGAACCGTTTCGAACCGAACCGTTTCGACGCGAACCGTTTCGACGCGAACCGTTTCGACCCGAACCGTTTCGAGCTGAACCGTTTCGACGCGAACCGTTTCGACCCGTACCGTTTCGAACCGAACCGTTTCGAGCTGAACCGTTTCGAATCGAACCGTTTCGAGCTGAACCGTTTCGACGCGAACCGTTTCGAACCGTACCGTTTCTACCCGAACCGTTTCGAGCTGAACCGTTTCAACGGTACGGTTCGATACGGTACGGGTTCGAAAGGTTCGCGTCGAAACGGTTCGGTTCGATACGGTACGGGTAAAAACGCTTCGCGTCAAAACGGTACGGTTCGATACGGTACATGTTCGAAACGGTTCGCGTCGAAACGGTTCGATTCGATACGGTACGGGTCGAAACGGTTCGGTTCGAAACGGTACGGGTCGAAACGGTTCGTGCCGAAACATTTAATGAATTTTGGATTTTTTAGAATTTTTTTGATTTTTTAGAATTTTTATGATTTTTTTGAATTTTTTTGATTTTTTGGAATTTTTTTGAAGTTTTGGAATTGGATCAAAATGGCAACTGAAAACATTTTTTAAGGAAATCCTCAAAATACCCCCTGTTACAAACTGAGTTTTTGGATGGAGTTAGACAAAATGATCAAAATGGCAACAAAATGTAAAAGTCAGGGACCCAGATGCAAAAAAAAAAACTATTTGGACTAAAGTGGCAAATTTAGACAAAACTCAGGGACTAAAATGGCAATTTACTCTTCATAAAGTAATCTGATTTTACTAATATTAAATTCGTTATGACATTGTAATAATAATTATATATATTTTTTTAAAATATATCTGAAGAGACGAATGTTGCTACACAGTCCTATGTGAAAGGTTTGAATTTTAATACCATTAGTGAAGAAGACACTTCGATTATGTTATAAGAAAAAAAAATCTAAGCATAAACTCGATGATCTTTACACCTTCAATAGATTTTCAACTATGTTTGAAGGAAGAAATGAAAATTTGTTGAACATTGTTAAGGAGTTTACTACTAAGGGTATAAGCGTATATAAGGAGTGGTTAAACACTTTTAATAGGTAAACTTTCAAATCGACCAATCAAACAGTGTTACGTCAGTTTACCTATTTTGTTTATCTATTCCTCAAAAACGTTGGCGGTGGTTAAACACTTTGGATTATGTAAACTATTATTTAAAAAAAAAACCATAACACAGTATACTATCCAATCATCGCTCCCCAACAGTCAACTCATCATCTTCATCGATCGGTATAACTTCACCGATGATCAAACCAAACCGAGCAGTAAAAGGGGTTGGCGACGGTGTTACCGCTCGGTACAGGAGTTTACCGCCCACTCCGTATAGCCTAAGTAGCTCAAACTTGACATTTCTAAGACAAATATGAAATAATGGATTTCTTTTTCATTGTCTTAATTTTAGGATTTTCATTGTTTGTTCCGATCTATTATTTTTACTTGGTGAGATTATGTCTTTTGGGTTACTTGGATTTGTTGACCTATTCTTTTATTTATTTTTTAAGCTTGATGTTCGAGTTATTTTATTATAACAAAATATACTCACCTATTTTGTTTTTTTTTTTCAATTTTTTTAGGACTAGAGGTTTCAAAAAAAAAAAAAAAAAGAGAGAGAGAGAATAACGCAACTGCATAATATCACCGTCATCTATATTTAGTATCACCGTCATCTATATTTAATTTCTGACTATTAAAAAATGATAAATATGATATGTATTTAATTTAATAAATAATTCATTACTTCAATGTGTATTTAAATATTATGTTTTTTTATATTAAAATTATTTTAAGGCAAATATGTGTAACACACAGTTTTTTTTTAACCCAATTACGTGTAATATGCGAATTTCTAACCTAGTAAAACGATATGATCATACGATAGAGAAGGAACTAGATATGTTGTTAGGTTCTTGTTGCATACTTAATTTCAATTTAAGGTAATCGTATTTCTCATTTCTCCATTTACAGACAGACGATAGAATGCGCGTAGCGGTCTACACATGCGCTCCGCAACAAGAGGTGAATTAATTTTTAACGAAATTTAGAGCAAGTCGTAAATACAGAAGTAAATATAACGTTAATAAAAAAGAAACCTACAACTAAAAAAAAACAGACAAAAATCCGCAAAATTGTCTTTGCTTTAAAAAGTTAATAACTAGGGGTGCAAACGAGCCGAACCGAGCCCGAGCTCGACCAGGCTCGAGCTCGTTTAACATATGAAAGCTCGAGCTCGGCTCGATTCGAGCTTTATTTTTAAAGCTCGAGCTCGGCTCGAAGGTAATTTTTCAAGCTCGAGCTCGGCTCGGGCTCGACTCGTTTAGTATTTATTAATTAATTTATATTAATTATAATTATTATTATACATATAATTAAGTTATTTTTTTATATTTATATAAATGATAATTATTATTATATAAATATATGTTTAATATATAAATAAAAAATATATAAACAGAAAGCTTGTTTAGGCTCGCGAGCCGACTCGAGCTTGATAAGCGAAGCTCGGGCTCGTTTTCTAAACGAGCTTGTTTTTTAGGCTCGGGCTTGAGCTCGTCCTCGTTTAAGCCCGACTCATTCGAGCTTTTTTTCGAGCCTAGCTCGAGTAGGTCGGCTCGTTTGCACCCCTATTAATAACAATACTTAAGCAACTTATGGAAAATAAAATTTTAAAAATCAAGATTGTGATATTACTATATATTATTACTATATATCAATAAACAAATTGAAATGAATAGTGATTTTAATATTATAATAATATATATTTTTTAATATTTTTATTATTTTAATATTATAATAATAATTATTTTCTTTACTTTTTAACTTTAATATTTTTTTTAATATCAGGAGTTGGTATAAGCTTCTATATATTAAACTTACAATCCAATGAATAGTAAGATCATCCTATATATTAAAAAAATGAATAGTAACATTATCAAGGGATGTGCAAATGGTATCGGGTACTAGTACCGGTATCAAATTTATCAAACCGGGTGTATTTTCGGTACCGGTTTGGTATCGGTTTTTACCCTGAAATACCGGTGTCGTACCAGTACCGACCGGTACCGAACCATAGTGTACCAAGTATATTCGGTATCGGTACCCACTTTTGGGGATTTCGGTAACGTTATTTTCGGTACCTGTTGGTACCGAGTTCATCAAATCCTGTAGCAACGTAGCAATGCAAGTAATTGCACTATTTACTTATTGTATTTCGTTTGAATGAGGTTTTAATACACAACAACTTATTTTGCTTTCGTTTTTTTCTTTTTCTGTAATGAATGAATTGTAGCATGTAAAATTAACTTGAATATTTAGATTATTGATAAGCAAATCTTATCAAATCCTGTAATCAAACCGGTATCGTATCGGTACCAAATTTACTATACCAAATCATTTTCGGTACTAATTTGGTACCCACCTGTTAGCGTTTTCAGAATCGTTACTTTCGGTTCGACAACGGTCTAGCACCATCTTGTATTTATTGATTTTTACTTTCAAATACCATACCGCATTGTACCGAACATTTTCAGTGGCGGTACCTAATTTCGATGACGCGTGGGTCCTATTATTATATATTAGGTTATTTAAAATCGTTGTTTAGGACGGAATGATTATCCTTACCACGTCATTTTTATTTATGTTTTGATATTCGGTATCTGCTTGCCGTTGCTGACACGCGTTTTGCAGACATTAGGTCCCCGCCGTAACGCACGGGCGAAAAATCAACTAGTTTAAAGAAAATTATGTGGGAAATAAAAATGAAAACAAACCATAAGGGTTAAACAAGTAGGCAAAAGATCAAATACAAATAATCTTAACATACTAAACATACAAATTGAAGGAAAACTCAAAAAGACAAGGTGACATTTTTGTAATTACCACCAACTATCAAAGTTACTATACAAATGTGAACTCAACCAAAAATACCTAAAAAACACAATTTTTTTTTAACATTTTTTATAAAAAAATCGCTACATTTTGTTAGATTTTTTTTTTTGCTGCTACTAAAAGTAGCGATTTTTTAATAAAAAATGTTAAAAAAATAAAATAATTTGTGTGTTTTTTTTTTTTATTTTTTTAAGGTTTTTTGGGGGTTTAGTTTTTAGCATTTTAGCTTGGGTGGGGGGAGGGGGGGGGGGGGGGTGTTAGGTTTTTGGGGGGTGGGGGGTGTTAGGTTTTTTAAGTATATTTGTAGAGTAACTTTGATAGTTATTGATAATTACAAAAATGCCACCTTGTCTTTTTGAGTTTTCTTTCAATTTGTATGTTAAGATTATTTGCATAAAAACTTTCCCCTAAACAAGTATACCTGTTATATTATAAGGGGTGAACAAGGAAAAAAAATTAAGATGCACCACATACGGGTTTTTAACCTTGAATCTATGGGTTAAAAGCCAGTATTACCCACTCCATCACTTTGATCATTTGACTTGATATCCAATAAAATTACCTCTATAACATTTATGAAGTTTGGGTCTAATCAATTTACGATTTTTTCTCCGCTTTAAAACTACGATTTTGCCATCAGTTTAAAATTATGTTTTTATCTCCAGTTCAAAATAAAATTATTTTTTTGCCCCCAGTTAAAAATTACAATTTTGTCCTCAGTTCAAAATTACGATTTTGCCTCGTTTAAATTTACAATTTCGCCATTAGTTTTGTTCCTCCCAGCTAAGTTACGATTTTACCCTCAATTTAAATTTATATTTTTGTCATCGTTTTTATTTGCTTTCCCAGTAAAATTACGATTTTGCCCCCAATGTATAACTAAAGACACAAGATAGGGGAATAGTGTCAGGAAGCTGGCTGGCACTCCCCCATTGGCCCAAACAATTTACAATTTTATCCCCGCTTAAAAATTACGATTTTGACATCATTTCAAAATTACGTTTTTAACCTCAGTTCAAAATAAAATTATGCTTTTACTCCCATCTAAAAATTATCATTTTGCCCTCGGTTCAAAATTACGATTTTGACCTGTTTAAATTTACAGTTTTGCCATTAGTTCAAAATTAGAATCCGTATTTATAGGTTGTTAGGGTTTAGTGAAGCCGCATGTTATAGGCTGTCAGGGTGTGTGAAGCTGCATGTTATATTTTCACAGCGTACGCATCGTACTTTAAGGCCAATTGTACAATAACCAGCCTCTCTATATATAGATATAATATTTTTTTGTAAATCTAAAACTCGAATTCAATAAATTCTTAACATAGTAAAGTAATACGATTAAAAAAACTTATTAGAAAACATTATCAGAAAGAAATAAATAGATTTTAGACTAAAAATAAACAACGTTTTAACCAAAACTCGTTATTAAAATAATTTTAAATTCTGAAACAAATTTTATAATCAATGCTAGGTTGCTCTGTGTAGTTATGACTTGTCTAGACATGACACTCCATACTTTATCATGAAAAGTAAAAACATAAATAGAAACTATAAATGATATTAATATGTCTTCTTTATAACAATGCTTCTGGTTCTTCTTCTCCCACTGCAAAACCATTCTTCTACCCATAAACATTGTCCGCCAGTGAGTTCTACCATTGTTTCTTTCTTCATCTGATTTAACACACGAACATCTAGGGACATCCCACTGTTTGCTTAGGGGTATCATACACAAAACATGAAACAAAGAAAAAAAAATGCACTTCGAAGACAAAGTTGAGGGGTTGCACGGGCAACCCCTGCCAGTGGCGGACTTAGAGTGTAAATAGGGGTAGCACGGCTACCCCTCAACCCCATCTCCGTAGTGTAAAAATACCACTTAACTCCATTTTCGTAGTGTAAAAATACCCTTCAGGCTTCAACTCCGTTTCTGTTATATAAATGATACCCCTGATCCTAAAAAAATTAGGATACCCCAAATTCTGTTTTAAATCAAACTACTCAAATCATAGCACGATGAACCTAATCTAACCATTCACAAAATTAATGCGATTAAGTCTCTGCCATACCAAATTGGCAAAGGGCTTTAGTTCACGATCACAATCCGAACATAAAGCATGCACGAGTTACCTTCTGGGTGCGCTGAATCGATGAGGAAGTAGGGATGGTCGGAGTTTCAAACCAACGAATTCCGGCGATGCATGGCGAGTTACAGAGTGAGTGATAGAGGGTGTTATGTTGCAAAAGGATTTCAGGGAGCGTTCCAAGCCGTTAATTTATACGAATCTCCACATCAAACAGTTACAAACGAGTTGGGTTAAAATTCCGGTTACAATCGATTTAAATTGGCAGCGTTGATTCGTTTAAACAAGGAATTAAAAGGGTTGCTATGATCGAAACTTATTTAATTGTAATGATTCCCATTTAAATTTTTAAATTCGGTCCAAAAGAAACCGTAACCAGGGCCACCGGAATTACCAGAAACATAATTTGAATATGGCATATATGGTCCTTGCTGTTAAGGACTTTTACAAAGTTACACGTGAGGGTTTTTAACATAAAAAAAGTTATCTGGGTTTAGCTGAAAGAACACCGCCCGTTAATGATTGCAAACATAAAAGACATACAGTGTAATTTTTAAAGTTAAAGGACAACGTCTGTCGAAACATTGAAACATAAAGGACGAAAAGTGCAATTTAGCCATATATATATATATAAGCACAATCAACACAAAAGAGTTATTTCCTATAAATGAATACGCCCATTTGGGGAATAAGATGCCCATAAGATGCAAGAATTTAGGGACATACATGCCTAGGTGATGCGAACATCTACGAGGTTTACTCACCCAATAATGGCATAGGCACCACACAGTAAGATGATCAACGTGAGAAACATGCCTAACGAATATGGTATGCTACACGAGGATGCTATGTCTTTAGTCTTTCCGGGAACACACCCATAGGAAGATTGTTTGCCACAAGAACATGCCAGGGGTGAGAGTAGCCTGTCTTGATGATACATTCTAGAGGCATAATAATATACCATGGTATGCATATTAGAAGCCGTGATGTCTTTCTTAGTAAGGCTTAACTGTAACCCTTTTTAAGAAAGTTTGGTCATGAATGGTTCGAGGTCTACAAGACACTTGACCAATTAACTAGAGCCATATGGAGATTATAAGCTACTTTATATAGTGTTTTAGACATATATCATGACAACTTTAGGAGGTTTTGCTTAGCATAAGGTGGGTGCTACTCTATAAGAGATATTACCTATCGAGTCTATTGTTTACAAAACCTATGTACACATCAACATATTTTGTAGGAATTTTATTTGTGTTTCAAAGACAGTCATACACGTATACGAATTAAGGGGTCGTTACATTGTTGTGAGGAAAAAAAAATATTGGGTAAGAGCGGTTTAAGTCTAGACTCATTGATGATTTGTGTGATTATTTGTACATATGTCTCACATACTTACGACAACTATTATACTCTAGATGTATACTTAAAATAAGAATAGATTTTGATAAAGATTGTTATTATAACTTGATTGTGTGCCTTGTATGCCAAACTTTCAAATATGTAAGAAAGAAAAGAATCATAATAAGAAATAAGATCAATTATGAATTAGAAAAAAAGAATCATAGAATGAAAAGATAAATAAAAGATTTCTACACTGACACGATATTATGGTCAATGTTCACGCAAGATAGTTTGATCAGGTAGCAAAAGTGGAATCACCAAACATAACTAAAGTGGAGTTACATATTACACATGCGCGCGCGCGCACACACACACACTAACAACCATGATTTCAAACGTGGAGTCACATACATGTAGCACATGCTCCATTGACATAAGTAGCGTTAACATAATAATGGAACGATTTGGTGTACCTTTATGTTGGTCGGTGTTATAGGTTTTTTCACAGACAGGTCTTCCATGCACCTTCACACTGATGGACTGACCGCTTTATAGTTTAAAGATAAGAATATTTTATGATTAAGACATTAGGATAAAGATAAAAAATTCAAACCACGTGACAGGAAAGGTTAAAACGCGTTTTGTAGAAAACATAGAGATAAACATAAATAAAGATGTATAAAGCATAAGTGCAACCACAAAGATGGCATAAGTGGAGTCACATTATACATTAAGTAATAACGTTGTGATGTTACAAATAATATGGCAATTAAACATGTGATAAGAGGTTTGATATGATAATGTGCTTTGCATGAACACGAGGTTCATATGTCACAACAAAGACATGGTAGTAATATGAATGTGATCCAAACATGATATAACCAAGATACGAATATAGATATAACATTGCATGATGATATCGACGAAGATATATCTTTGTTGTATTTACACACGATAAGATAAAGACAAATACAAGATTATTGGTGAGCAATTCATGTTTAGAAAGGAACGATCTGTACTTTTTTGGTTTTTTGATTATGATATACCTTTATGATTGCCCGACTTTAAAAGATAACACTTAGGGTTTATACTTATGTGTATATCACATATACTTCGACAAATATTAGATGAACAAGGGATGCGATCTAGGGTGGTTAATAAAAGAGAAAGCAGTGATCTAGATTACAACACGTATAGTTAATACCAGATAAAATCGCATAGTATTTATTATATAATTTACACGTATAGTTATTGTTGTTCTTTAACATTGATAAACCCTCTTTGCTAACAATCAACTATCACCAACGACTACGCTTCTTCGATTGTCACCCATTTCAAGCTATCTTCGACCACCACGTATACTTGTATATGCAAAAAAGTTCACACAAACACGTAACATCCACCCCTTCTCTCCCAATAAACTACCACCCTTTCTTTTCTATCAAACTCTAATATAATATATTTATACGATCACAAAATTAATAAAGATTCAAACCACATGAAAATGAAGATTAAGATGAGTTTTACATAATATGACGAGGTAAACACATGAATACAAATATGATAAAATACGATAATAATTGGTCAAGAGATGCTTAGTTATCTTTTAAGACAAGTCTAGCAAAACTATGGCCACCAAGGTGACATAACTTTAGTCAAATTGATCACGTGCTTTGCATGAACACGATGCACATACGCTTTTGATTAAGGTAACCCTTTATGCTCACTCGACTTTCAAAGCCAACACTTATGGGTTTCTACTTGCGAAGTGTATGTCACAAACACTTGGAGTAGATACAAGAAGCGAAAGGGCGTGAAATGAGGTAGCTAACAAAGAGGAAAAGTACTGCCAAGATTATAACACTTGGTTTATATTGCAATAACTTTTATTAGAGCCTATGATATAATTAGAGAGTATCACATAAATAATTATTTACACCTTTAGTTTTATATGATATTTCCACTAGTATATTGATATAAAAGAAAAATAACTTGAGTTTATATTTGTTAGAAAATGATATGGTTTTACATGTTGTGTCAACCTAATATGCAACTATATCAAAAGAATTGTGACATATCATACTAATCATTTATTATATTGTATTATATTATATTATATCATATTATTTTTATTATTGTTATTTTCACTATCATTATTCAACCATATCAGGCTATCACTCATCTGTCGTAACGACTCAGCATACACGCATTTTCCACCTCCTCTCTCTCTCAAAAAAAAAAAAAAAAAAAAAAATCTGCCACCATTAGGTATCAAATAAGGTTTACGACCATCGCTGGCGGACCATGTTAAACCCTAACCTGTAATTATAACAACACCCTAATTGAATGCCACTGATTTATGTTCCTTGTATTCACCGATCCTCGCTAAATACCTTCGTAATTTGGACAAATCATTCGTAAACATGCAACATCGACAACGTAAAACAGAAGAAAAAAACCGATATCTTACGACTTTCATGTCAACTTATACGTAAAATGGTATTAAAAAACACGTTTGTTTCACTAAATGATAAAACTAAAAATCCATTACATACAATGATAATTTTAATAGAATTTGTTACATCAACATAATTTTGTATAACACTAGCAAGATACCTTGATAAATTTATAACTTTATACTCTAACATCACATTTTCTTTAATTATTTTACTTTTAGTGTTCATTTACAACTGTTAACCAACACATTTTAAATTACATGATTATAAAATTTTAACTTCATTACCAGTTATAAATTAACAACATTTAATCTAATCTCATTCTCAATTTATCACTTTTCCACGTTTAATTACACCTCCAATATTAAATAAATTTTCTTTGATGCCCTAAATAAAAACCCTTGTTTATTTTAATCATTTGAAAAAATTAAAAAAACAAATCTTTGAATATAATTCCATTCCTAATTCGACACACACATTAAATCTAAAATACTGTCATAATGAAAATCGTCAAAGGTGAAATTTAATCAGTGTAGATTCATTGTATTCATCAATTTTTACTATCAATAATATTATATTTAATATTAAGATATTAATGTATTAACATATAATACCATAACATGTAATATGTAATACGTAAAAACGTTATCTCATATGACATATATCTTGAAATTTTAACGTTATGGGATGAATCTGGCTTGTATTTTTTGAAATCTACACCAACGGGTATAATTATTTTTTTGTATAAATTCACTTGAGTTGGTTGCGAAACTCACACAAAACTCACAAGTTGACAATTCAATTGAGTTGGTTGCAAAACTCTCACAAAACTCACAAATTGAGAATGTCTGGAAACAATGCTCAGTGTAAGTCCGCAGCCTCCGGCAGTTTACCAGACAGCTTTCCGGACGGTCTCCGGGTGCTTGTTGTAGACGATGATCAAACTTGTCTCATGATCTTAGAGAAGATGCTGAAAAAATGCAACTATGAAGGTACATAGAATCACAAATTATTACATCCACATTTCTCATTAGATTTAAAAAAAAAAAAAACAATTTTCTGTTAGGGTTTGTTGTGAAATTTTAATAATTTAACGGAACAATTTGACATTTAATTCTGGTTTTTTTTGATGAAATTTATGTTTGATTTATTTTACTATATTTATAGATTGAAACAAGTGTTTATTCATTTGCAGCAATTATGTGCAATAAAGCGGAGACTGCTTTATCATTGCTTAGGGAAAAAGACAATGTGTGTGATATAGTTTTGAGTGATGTCTATATGCCGGATATGGATGGATTTAAACTCCTTGAACACATCGGGCTTGAAATGGATCTTCCGGTCATCAGTAAGTAAACAAATTTGTTAGGATTACATTGTGTTTCTCGCGTTTTTGTGATGATTTATGAGCTTAAGTTTATGTTATCATGTTTGAATATTGGTCGAATTTGCATGAGTCAACCACTATTCATTTAATATTTTTTTGTGTTAATGACACTTTTAAGACTTTTATGGTTTAAGGTTTTAATATGGTTAATTTTATAGTGATGTCAGCCGATTACAACAAACATGTAATGATGAAGGGTGTAAATCATGGTGCATGTGATTATATACTCAAACCCATTAGTATGGAGGCGTTGCGCGGTATATGGCAACACGTTTACCGAAGGAAACGAAAGCAGACAGCTTTTGAGCCGTTAACAAGTGCTGATGATGTTGACCAACGTCAGAAAGTTCCAGAAGATGTTGCCAATTCGTCTCCTGGAAACGAAGGGCATAACTCGAAAAATGCAAAGAGAAAAGAATACGAGGATGGGTCTGAGGAACGAGAGGAGACTTCTTCTTCGAAGAAGGCTCGTTTCGTTTGGTCTATTGAGCTTCATCAAAAGTTTTTAGCAGCTGTTAATAAGCTCGGGCTTGACAGTAAGGCATTTTCTACCATTGTTTTTGTTAAATATTATTACTTTGATATAAAAACTCTAAACCCTGAACTCTAACTACAGAAACTGTCCCAAAAAAAGTCTTGGAGCTGATGGACGTTCCAGGCATAACCCGAGAAAACATCGCGAGCCATCTTCAGGCAAGCTAACACCCATCATAACCCTTTCAAATTTTACATCATTATTTATAATTTCAAGTTTACATATGTTCTTTAGAAATTTGTTTACAAATGTAAATACTTGGTGCAGAAATACCGTCTTTATCTCAAACGCCTTAATGAGTCGAAAGACTCGAGCACAACCGATACCTCATTTATTGAGACCATCAATCGAGGCCATGACCTTCTGGCGTTGGCGGGTAGGGGTCCGCACTCTGGTCATTACCTCACGCCACTTCAAACTTCGGTTCTTGATCGTTTAAACAACTCAAGATCCTCGATTCCTATGCCGCTCGTTGATCAAAGAAACACATTTATCTTTGAGAATCCAAGATTTTATGGCAATGCAACAAATATGGAACCAAAGCAGTTCATGGGCTTGAATCAATCCAACCAATATGCATTCAATGGTGTTAACAGTCAACTATTGGGGCCAATGGCTGGTCAAGGCCAGGGTCCAAGTACAAGTCAACCTATTTTTCCTAATGGAACGTTGACACAAGGCGTTGGATCAAGCATATCAGGAGGTGGGATTGTTCCAGGTTACAACTTTTTCCAAGATGCAAACCAGATCAGACCCGAAACAGGCTCGGCAAACATGACCTTCAGCGATTGGTTGGCTCATTCTTCTAGCCAGAACACGCGGTTCCCCGCACCTTTTGCAATCGATAACGAAAGTGTGACCCATCATAACGGCACTGGGGAAAACCAAGAGGACATCCTTAGTGCACTTCTTGATCAGGTACATATAAATGTTCTTTAGCATTAATTAAATTTAATGTGCAATATTCTATGTAAGGTGACTTAACCCGATCGTATATTTCTGTTATGCAGTCGCAAGGAGGCGTTGGACAACCAGAAGATGATCTTGTGTTTGGCGGGCCGTATGCTTTTGATGATCTTCCCGGAGCACCTTAGCCTTTTTACAAGTTCTTTATAAGCTAGTAATATGTAGTAGTGTTTAATGTTGTTTGTTTGGCAGAGAGCACTGTGTGCATAGGCATATGCACATGAATTTTTGAATGTTTTTATTGGTAAAAACATCCAAAAATTCAAATTTTGTTAAGTGTAGATCTGTTGTTTTTTTTTCTAATGTTGGTTGTATGCGTATGGATTTGTTTTGAACGTTGAGGTTTTCTGTTTGTTATAACTATTTGTGAGTTGTTTGAGAAATTCTTAGTTAACGTGTTATTTTTTCTAAAATAAATATTGCATGATACATTTTACATAAGCTTACAATGTTTTAGCACAACCAGCTGTTAATTAACGTGTTCCTTTCAAAAAAAAATAGTTGAATTATTAAACTTAAGAAACGCTCATATAAACTTATAATGATTTAGCACAATCGAATATTCATTACTAATGCGTTTCTATTCACAAATAGTTAAGCTATTTAATTCTTGAATACCTTTATATAAACTTACATTATTTTATTACAAATGATACTTAACTAATTAATGTGTTTCTTATATCTAATTAATGTGTTTCTTACACTATTTTATAATGTATTATCACGTTCGGTTCCTAATAAATGTGTTTCTAAGCACAGATAGTGAACTATGTAATTTCATAGGAGACATTTTATACAAACTTACAATACATTAGCACAACTAATTCTTAATTAATCTGTTTCTTTAACTAATAGATGAACTATTTAATCTTAAGAAATGTTTTTGGCATATTAATTTACTATCTATGAAGATTTGTTCTTCGAACGTTTTTAGAGGAAGATGCAACGTTTTAGCACATCCGATATTTAATTAATGTGTTCCTATTCACAAGCAGTTGAATTGTTTATCTTAGATGTTTTATAGAAACTCCCATTGTTTTTTTTTTCTTGAACTGTTTAAATTACACAAATCCGTCTTCGACGGAGCTCAAACCCTTAATCTCAAAGGAAACAACACTACATTAACACCTCTAACACCAATGGCTTTGCCAATTAGACTTAATCCTCACCTGAAGAAAAAAAACCCTCCCATTGTTTTAGTAGAACTTATCCTTAACTAATATGTTCCTTTTAACAAAAAGTGGAACTATCTAATCTTAAATAACCGTTTTAATATAAACTTAATATATCTTTTAGCACACTTGGTTATTAAATATTAACTAGCAACTAGATCAGAGAACACTGCGGCGCGGATACATTGCAAATATTGAATGAATTAGTCCAAACGTTATATGATGCGTTAATGATATAAAAATTCTAAGTTGAGGAGGTGTAAAAATAAAGTAAAAAGGCTCTTTACATACACATCAATAATAAACCAGATCTAAATACGCATATACATCACATCAATGGTAGAATGGCTCTTTACATTACTCTATATCTATTAATTGATAAAAGTTGATGCAATAGTACACTTTAAAAGTTTTTGTTTTAACCACTAATTGGCTTTTACTTTCTTATTTTGACCACTACATGTGGCTTATTCATTTTTACAGTTTTTTTTCAATCTAAAATACGTGTTGATATTTTTTGTGCATATCAAGACTTTATTTATTGGGTTTTATCTTTCAATTGTTATAGCAAGTGTCGGTACTGCTATGAACCAATACTGATGGAGTACCTGCGGTGTAGCGTGGACGAAACCCGCTAGTTAACATTAAACCATCAACAATATCCAAAAACCGATAAAATATCCAAAATCAACAATTATCATCATGCAAAACATAGGTAGTAATGAAAATCTAGCAAATAATCATGTTCGGTAGCAAATAACAAGTCTCATAATCCATAAACATGATGTCTAGATATCTAAGAAGTTCACAAAAAATAAACCGAATAAGCGCAACCGACTTCTCCATTCCAAAATCGTCTAGAGTTCTCAGTTTTTATGGATGGAAGTAAGTTCTCTCGAAGAGATTGGCTAAGAGTGTTTTAAATATTCGACTTAGGATTTTTCCATATTTAAGAGGTCTTCGCGCGTCACGAAGGCCTAATTGGCCTTCTTCGCGTGGTGCGAGAAACAAAATAATCGGGCCTTCATTTTTTCTGGGCCGAGCTCTTGGTGCATCATCAAGAGCCTTCTTCTAATCTTCACGTGGCGCGAAGACAACATTTTTCTAAATTTTCATTTACTTTTCCATTCCTTTTCCCGCGTGTGTGTTTCTTCCATGATTTACCCTCGATTTCCGCTCCTTCTACACACGGGCACTTGTAAAAACATAAATAAATAAATAAATAAATACAAGCTAAAAACTAATAAAACTACTAGCTAAATGAATAAAAACATACTAAAACCATAAGGGAAAACATATGTAAATTACAAAACTATAGGCTAAAAATGAAATTTTTGAAAGTTAGGGGGTGGTAGTGAAAAATGCACCGACACTTTCCTATAAGATATATATAATGTGTTTCTATTCACGGATGGTTCAACTATTTTGTCTTAGGAGACATTTTATATAAACTTTCAATATTGTAGCACAACCAGCTGTAAATTATTTTGTTCGGTTTCTCAAATCGTTGAAATATATATTCATATGTAATGTTTGATATGATCTTACAATGTTTTAACACACTAGATTGTTAGTTAATGTGTTTCTATTTACAAATAGCTTAACTACTTGGACATTTTATATAAAGTTATAATGTTTTTGCTTAACTATTCTTAATTAAATTTGTTTCTTTTAACCGGTAGTTATGTTTTAGACGGTCCTTTAATAATGAATGAGATTGTCGAGTGGTATAAAAAGGAAGAAAAAGAAACTCATGATTTTCAAAATTGATTTTGAAAATATTTACGATACGTTATCTTGGAAATATTTGTTTTAGATTATGAAGTTTGGGGGATTTGAAAAAAAAAGTGGATTTCCTAGATACATGAGTGTCCGAGTTCATCCGGAATGTCTATGTATGCTCTAGTTAATGGTAGTCCAATATTAGAATTTGATATGCAAATGGGAATCCGACAAGCAGATCCTTTATCTCCTTTCCTTTTCATTATAGTTATGGAAGGTCTTCATGTTGCTTTGGAAGATTCTATATTGGCGGGTGTTTTCAAGAGGGGTCAAATTCATAATGGTGGAGAATCTCTTTCTCACTTGTTTTATGCAGACGATGCTATGTGTTACGGTGAATGTCGGTATCCAATATCAGCAATATTGTAAGAATCCTTAATTGTTTCTATTGTGTTTTGGGTCTAAAATTAATCCCACAAATTCAAATTTATATGGGTTGGTGTGTAGTATGAGGAAGTCTGTTAGTTGGCTTAGATTACGGGTTGCCTTATGAGTAAATTACCTTTTTATATTAGGGTTTATTTGTTGGCTCTAAGATGAAACATGTTGGAGAGTAACAACGTCTTATTGAAATATTTAAAAACAGATTTCGTCATTGTTGATGGCTCTTTCATCTATTGGTGCTCGTTCGTTATTATCTTCTTCTGTTCTTGGAAAAAAATAGATGTCGGTTTTTTTTGGGTTTTAATGGAGATGGAAGAAAAACTCATTGGGTTTCTTGGAATTGTATTATGTCAGCTAAAAGGAAAGGTGGTCTTATCATAGGTTCTTCAGAGGCTTTCAATAAAGTTTTGCTTCAAAAATGGAGGTGGAGGATTGTTTCAAAGGGCATTAGCTTATGGACTCGAGTTATAGCTTGGATACATGGTCAGCCTTCTTCTCCAAATCATCTTAATCCGAGAGGTACATGAACTTCGGTTTGGTCTAACATATGTAATTCCTTTGTTAAGTTAGACGAAATGGGTATTATTCTTTTATTGGCGTTAAAAAGGTTAGCGTTAGAGATACCGAAGTTTGAAATGAATGCTGGATTGAAGACACTTTATTGAAATATAGGTTCCATTGCCTTTATGCTTTGGAAACTTACAAGGATTGGATGGTTGATCAACGTATTGGCGGGATGAATTGGAGTTGGCGTCGTTCAATCAGAGGTGGAGCTAAAAAGGTTTAGTCTGAATATCTTGTGTCTATTATTTATGATATTCCTCGGTCTTATGGCAGTGATAAGAGTATTTGGTTTGTGGGGAGACGAAATATATTACAATTAAAGGGGTTCGATATTTATTTGACCATTATTTATTTCCAACGGTTTCTTCTTTTCAGTTTTTATGGTTGGAAGTAAGTTCTCTCGAAGAGACTGGCTAAAAGTGTTTTAAATATTCGACTTATGATTTTTTTCCAGATTTAAGAGGTCTTTGTGCGTCACGAAATTCTAACTAGCCTTCTTCGCATGGCGCGAGATACAAAATAATCGGGCCTCCATTTTTTCTGGGCCGGGCTCTTGGCGCGTCATCGAGAGCCTTTTTCTAATCGTCACCTGGTGATAAGACAACATTTTCGAATTTTTCACTTTCTTTTCCGTTCCTTTTCCCGCGTGTGTGTTTCTTCCACGATTTAGCCTCGATTTCCACTCCTTCTACGCACGGGCACTAGTGAAAACATAAATAAATAAATACAAGCTAAAAACTAATAAAATTACTAGCTAAATGAATAATAACATACAAAACCGTAAGGGAAAATATATGTGTTTTGCAATACATCAGGGGTAAAAAAAGAAAAGTCAAGGGGCCAAAAACGTAAATTACAAAACTATATGCTAAAAATGAAAATTTTCAAAGTTAGAGGATGGTGGAGAAAAATGCACCGACACTTCCCTATATGATATATATAACGTGTTTCTATTCACGGATGGTTCAACTATTTAGTCTTAGGAGACGTTTTATATAAACTTTCAATATTGTAGCGCAACCAGCAATTAATTGTTATGTTCCTTTCATCAAATCGATGAAATATATATTCATATGTAACGTTTGATATGAACTTAAAATGTTTTCACACACTAGATTCCTAGTTAATGTATTTTTATTTACAAATAGCTTAACTCTTGGACATCTTATATAAAGTTACAACATTTTTGCTTGACTATTCTTAATTAAATTTGTTTCTTTTAACATGTAGTTAAGTTTTACACCGTCCTTTAATAATGAATGAGATTGTCGAGTGGTATAAAGGAAGAAAAAGAAACTCATGATTTTCAAGATTGATTTTGAAAAGACTTATGATTCGTTGTCTTGGAAATATTAGTTTAAGATTATGGAGTTTGTGGGATTTGAAAAAATTGGATTTCCTGGATACATCAGTATCTAAGCTTTTCCAGAATGTCCGTTCTAGTTAATGGTAGTCCAATAATAGAATTCGATATGCAAATGGGAATCCGACAAGGTGATCATTTATCTCCTTTTCTTTTCATTCTAGATATGGAAGGTCTTCATGTTGCTTTGGAAGATTCTATAGTGGTGGGTGTTTTCAAGGTTGATCAAATTGGTAATGGTGGAGAATCTCTTACTCATGTGTTTTATGCGGACGATGTTATGTTTTTGGTGAATGTCGGTATCCAATATCAGCAATATTGTAAGAATCCTTAATTGTTTCTAGTGTGTTTCGGGTCTAAAAATTAATCACACAAAGTCGAATTTATATGGGGTTGGTGTAAAGTATAAGGAAGTCTATAAGTTGGCTTAGATTACGGGTTGCCTTATTGGTAAATTACCTTTTTTTTATATTAGGGTTTATTTGTTGGCTCTAAGATGAAAAATGTTGGAGAGTAACAAATTCTAATTGAAAATTTTAAAATGGATTTCGTCATGGTTGATGGGTCTTTTATCTATTGGTGCTCGTTCGTTATTATATTCTTCTGTTCATGGTGTGTTGGTACTTTATTATTTTATGTTATGTTGTTCCGAAGGGAGTTCTAAATAAGTTGGAAAAAATTAGATCTCGCCTTTTTTTCTGGATTTTAATGGAGATGAAAGAAAATCTCATTGGGTTTCTTGGAATTGTATTATGGTAGCTAAAATGAAAGGTGGTCTTGTGATAGGTTCTTTAGAGGCTTTAATAAAGCTTTGCTTCAAAAATGAAGGTGGAGGTTTGTTTCAGTGGGTAGTAGTTTATGGACTTGAGTTATAGCTTGGATACATGGTCAACCTTCTATCTCCAAATCATCTTAATGCGAGAGGTACATGAACTTCAGTTTGATCTAACATATGTAATTTTCTTGTTAAGTAAGATGAAACATGTATTATTCGTTTATTGGTGTTAAAAAGGCTGTGGGTAACAGTTGAGATACCAAAGTTTGGAGTGAATATTGGATTGAAGACACTTTACTGAAATATAGGTTTCATTGTCTTTATGCTTTGGAAACTTACAAGGATTGTAAGATTGATCAACGTTTTGGTGGGATGAACTGGAGTTTGCGTCGTTCTATCAAAGGTAAGGCTGTAGAGGTTCAGTCTGAATATCTTATGTCAATTTTATATGGGATTCCACGGTCTTATGGTAGTGACAAAGGATTTGGTTTTGTGGCGAGACGAAAGATATTACAATTAAATGGGTTTGATATTTAATTGACAGTTATTTATTTCAACGGGTCCTTCTATTCAGTATTTATAGTATTTATGGCTAGAAGTAAGTTCTCTCGAAGAGATTGGCTAAAAGTGTTTAAATATTCGACTTAGGATTTTTCCGTATTTAAGAGGTCTTCGCACGTCACGAATGCCTAACTAGCCTTCTTCGCATGGCGCGTGAAACAAAATAATCGGGCCTCCATTTTTTCTGGGTCGGGCTCTTGGCTCGTCATCAAAAGCCTTCTTCTAATCTTCACATGGCGCGAAGACAACATTTTTCTAATTTTTCGTTTTTTTTTCCATTCCTTTTCCCGCGTGTGTGTTTCTTCCACAATTTAGCCTAGATTTCCACTCATTCTACGCACGGGCACTTGTAAAAACATAAACATATAAATAAATAAATAAATACAAGCTAAAAGCTAATAAAACTACTAGCTAAATGTATAAAAACATACTAAAACCGTAAAGGAAAACAGATGTGTTTTGCAATACATCATGGGTGAAAAACGAAAAGTCTATGGGCCAAAAATGTAAATTACAATACTATAGGCTAAAAATGAAAAGTTTCAAATTTAGGGGGTGGTGGTGAAAAATGCATCGACGCTTACCTATAAGATATATATAATGGGTTTCTATTCACGGATGGTTCAACTTATTAGTCTTAGGAGACGTTTTATATAAACTTTCAATATTGTAGCACAACAAGCTATTAATTATTTTGTTTCTTTTATCAAGGCATTGAAATATATATTCATATGTAACGTTTGATATGAACTTACAATGTTTTAACACACTAGATTCTTAATTCATATGTTTCTATTTATAAATAGCTTAACTACTTGGACATCTTATATTACAAAGTTTTTGCTTAACTATTCTTAATTATATTTGTTTCTTTTAACAAGTAGTTAAGTTTTAGGCGGTCCTTTAATAATGAATGAGATTGTCGAGTGGTATAGAAGGAAGAAAAAGAAACTCATGATTTTCAAGATTGATTTTGAAAAGACTTAAGATTCGTTATCATGGAAATATTTGTTTAAGATGATGGAGTTTGTGGGATTTGAAAAAAGTGGATTTCTTGGATACATGAGTGTCTGAGTTCATTCAGAATGTCCGTTCAAGTTAATGGTAGTCCAATAATATAATTTGATATGCAGAGGGGACTCCGTCAAGGAGATCCTTTATCTCCTTTCTTTTTCATTCTAGCTATTGAAGGTCTTCATGTTGCTTTGGAAGATTATATAGAGACATGTGTTTTCAAGGTTAATCAAATTGGTAATGGTGGAGAATTTCTTTCTCACTTGTTTTATGCGGACGATTCTATGTGTTTTGGTGAATGTTGGTAACCAATATCAGCAGTATTGTAAGAATCCTCAGTTGTTTTTATTGTGTTACGGGTTTAATAATGAATCTCACATAGTTAAATATATGGGGTTGGTGTGCAGTATGAGGAAGTCTGTAAGTTGGCTTAGATTACGGGTTGCCTTCTTGCTAAATTACCTTTTTTTATATTAGGGTTTATTTTTTGGCTCTAAGATGAAACATGTTGGAGAGTATCAACTTCTTGTAGAAAAATTTAAAAAACGGATTTCGTCATGTTGGATGGGTCTTTTATCTATTGGTGCTTGTTCTTTATTATCTTATTCGGTTCTTGGGGCATTGGGAGTTTATTATTTTTTGTTGTATGTTGTTCCGAAGGGAGTTCTAAACAAGTTGGAAAAAATTAGATCTCGTTTTTTGCTGGGTTTTTTTATGCAGATGAAATAAAAACTCACTGGGTTTCATTGAATTGTATTATGGTAGCTAAATCAAAAACTCATTGGGTTTCTTGGAATTGTATTATGGCAGCTAAAATGAAAGGTTATCTTGTGATAGGTTCTTTTGAGGCTTTTAATAAAGCTCTACTTCAGAAATGGAGGTCGAGGTTTGTTTCAGAGGGTGGTAGTTTATGTTCTTGAGTTATAGCTTGGATACATCGTCAGCATTCTTCCCCAAATCATCTTAATCCGAGAGGTACATGAACTTCAGTTTGGTCTAACATATGTAATTTATTTGTTAAGTTAGATGAAACGTGTATTACGCCTTTATTGGCGTTAAAAAGGTTGTAGGTAACGGTTGAGATACCAAAGTTTGGTGTGAATATTGGATTGAAGACACTTTATTGAAATATAGGTTTCATTGTCTTTATGCTTTGGAAACTTACAAGGATTGTACGATTGATCAACGTATTGGCGGGATGAACTGGAGTTGGCGTCGTTCTATCAGGTGAGGCTCAAGATGTTTAGTCTCAATATCATATGTCTATTATTTATGGGATTCCTCGGTCTTATGGTAGTGATAAGTGGATTTGGTTTATGGGCCTTCATTTTTTCTGGGCCGGGCGCTTGGCGCGTCATCAAGAGCCTTCTTCCAATCTTCACGTGGCGCGAAGACAACACTTTTCTAATTTTTCATTTTCTTTTCCATTCCTTTTCCCGCGCGTGTGTTTCTTCCACGATTTAGCCTCTATTTCTTCTCCTTCTACGCACAGGAACTTGTAAAAACATAAATAAATACAAGCTAAAAACTAATAAAAATACTAGCTAAATGATAAAAACATACTAAAACTGTAAGGGAAAACAGATGTTTTTTGCAATACATCAGGAGGTAAAAAAAGAAAAGTCTATGGGCCAAAAACGTAAATTACAAAACTATAAGCTAATAATAAATAAAATTCAAAGTTAGTGGGTGGTGGTGACAAATGCACCGACGCTTCCCTATCATATATATATAATGTGATTCTATTTACGAATGGTTCAACTATCTACTCTTAGGAGACGTTTTATATAAAATTTTAATATTGTAGCACAAGCAGGTGTTAATTATTTTGTTTATTTCATCAAATCGTTGAAATATATATTCATACGTAATGTTTGATATGAACTTACAATGTTTTCACACACTAGATTCTTAGTTAATGTGTTTGTATTTATAAATAGTTTAACTACTTGGATACCTTATATAAAGTTACAATGTTTTTGCTTAAATATTCTTAATTAAATTTGTTTCTTTTAACAAGTAGTTAAGTTTTAGACGGTCCTTTAATAATGAATGAGATTATCGAGTGTTATAAAAAAGAAGAAAAACAAACTCATGATTTTTAAGATTGATTATGAAAGACTTATGATTCGTTATTTTGGAAATATTTGTTTAAGATTACGAAGTTTGTGGGATTTGGAAAAAGTGGATTTCCTGGATACATAAGTGTCTGAGCTTATCCAAGACGTCTGTTCTAGTTAATTGTAATCCAATAATAGAACTTGATATGCAAAATGGAATCCAACAAGGAGATCCTTTATCTCCTTTCCTTTTCATTTTAGCTATAGAAGGTCTTCATGTTGCTTTGGAATATTCGATTGAGGTGGGTGTTTTCAAGGGTGCTCATATTGGTAATGATAGAAAAATCTCTTTCTCATGTGTTTTATGCGGACGATGCTATGTGTTTCGGTGAATGTCGGTATCCTATATCAGCAATATTGTAAGAATCCTTAACTGTTTCTATTGTGTTTCGGGTCTAAAATTTAATCTCACAAAATCAAATTTATATGGGGTTGGTGTCCAATATGTGGAAGTCTATAAGTTGGCTTAGATATAGGGTTGCCTTCTTGTTAAATTACCTTTTTTATATTACGGTTTATTTGTTGGATCTAAGATGAAACATGTTGGAGAGTAACAACTTCTTATTGAAACAAAAAAAAAACGGATTTCGTCATTGTTGATGGGTCTTTTATCTATTGGCGCTCGTTCGTTGTTATCTTCTTCTGTTCTTGGTGTGTTGGGAGTTTATTATTTTTCGTTGTATGTTGACCCGAAAAGAGTTCTAAACAAGTTGGAAAAAATAGATCTCATTTTTTTCTGGGGTTTTAATGGAGATGGAAGAAAAACTCATTGGGTTTCTTGGAATTGTGTTATGGCACCTAAAAGGAAAGGTGGTCTTGTGATAGGTTCTTAAGAGGCTTTCAATTAAGCTTTGCTTCAAAAACGGAGGTGGAGGTTTGTTTCAGAGGGCATAGTTATATCTTGGATACATGGGTCAGTCTTCTTCTCCAAATCATCTTAATCCGAGAGGTACATGAACTTTGGTTTGGTCTAACATATGTAATTCCTTTGTTAAGTTAGACGAAACAGGTATTATTCCTTAATTGGCGTTAAAAAGGTTGTAGGTAACGTTAGAGATACCGAAGTTTGAAGTGAATGTTGGATTGAAGACACTTTATTGAAATATAGGTTCCATTGTCTTTATGCTTTGGAAACTCACAAGGATTTTACGGTTGATCAACATATTGGCGGGATGAACTGGAGTTAGCATCGTTCGATCAGAGGTGGAATATTGGTTCAGAATATCTTATGTCTATTATTTATGGGATTCCTTGGTCTTTTTGTAGCGATAATTGGATTTTGTTTTGTGGAGAGACGAAAGATATTACAATTAATGGGGTTTGATATTTAACTGACCATTATTTATTTCATACGGGTCCTATTTCGTATTATTGTCTTCCGAGGAAGTATAATATTTGGGCATGGAGGGTACCAAAAAATAAGCTTCCTACAAGAGATAATTTGAAAGATAAAGGTTTTGACATTCTTTCATTGTTGTAATATTGAAAATGAATTAAACTCTCATCTGTTTGGTGGATGTTTGGCGGCTAGTCATATTTGGGGACCGAGTTGGGGTTTGGCTAGGTATGCCCCTTCCGGTTGATGCGTTTTGGTTTCATTGATGGAATGGCTCGAAGGTTTTAGAGTGCATGATCAAAAGAAACTTGTTATTAGGTCCGTTTTGTTCTTGGCGTGGTGGACCATATGGAGATTCAGAAAGGACATGATTTTTTTGAAGAATTGACCCCTCGAAAAGATTATCTTTGACGATATCATGCATTTCTCATTTTTATAGTATAGCATTCTTAATCATAAATGCAAAATTTCGTGGCCGAGTGGGTCATAAGCTCGTTTCAGTATATGTAATTATTTTCTTTGTCTAGCTTCTTGCTAGGACTTTTATTTTAATTATATCCGTCCGTAAAAAAAAAACCTTTTAAATGGACTGATAATGTTTTAGCACATTCAATATCTAATTCTAATAAATGATTCCAAATAGTGCCACATGACATCTTTTTCTTTAACTTCAAAATTTTATTTATATTTTTCAATATTCAATAATTAATACATGAATATTATTTATCATATCCTTAATAATAAATGATTCTAAGTCAAATCAATCCTCCTAATATTTAATATTATATTATATTATATATATATATATATATATATATATATAGGGAGAAGATCATGCGAGAACCACCTCTTATTGCAAGAACCGCGAGAACCAATGTGAACACAACCAAAAATACCTAAAAATAGCTAAAAATCACACAATTTTTTTTTAATATTTTTTTTATAAAAAAATCGCTACTTTTCGAAGCAAAAAAAAAAATTAAAATTTTTTTTTGGCTTCTAAAAGTAGCGATTTTAACATAAAAAATGATAAAAAAATTAGATTTTTTTTTATTTTTTTAGATTTTTTTAGGTTTTTTGGGTGTTTAGTTTTTAGCATTTTAGCTTAGGGGGGGGGGGGTTAGGTTTTTTTGGGGGGGGGGGGGGTTGGGGGGTTAGGGTTTTTTTGAGGTTTTAGTTTTTTATCATTTAGCTTGGGGGGGGGGGTTAGGTTTTGGGGGGGGGGGGTTAGGTTTTTGTAGGGTTTTTTAGCTATTTTAGGTTGTGTTCACATTGGTTCTCGCGGTTCTCACAATAAAGGTAGTTCTCGCATGAGCTCCTCCCTATATATATATAGGGCCGCTAGAATGAGAACCACCCCGAGTTATGAGAACCGCGAGAACCACACCATCCGGGGCGCCGTTGACCAAGATTTTTTTTTTTTACAACTAGATGTGTATATTATAAACACATTCGTAAAAAAAAAAATTCAAACGGCGCGGCCGAGGGGGTAGTTTTTTACACCACAAGCGGTCCCCTATATATATATATATATATATATATATATATATATAGTGTGTGAGGTTCATTGGGGAACACTAAAAAAGTGGGGAACAGTGGGGAACCGACTCAAACGAACTCCGATTGGACTCATTCCAGCGACGTTGGAACCGTCTCGTCGAACCCTAACTAGGATCTCTTAACCCTAAATATATTAGGGGTTTGGCTTTTAGGGTTTAGCTTTAGGGTTTAGCCTTAGGGTTTAGCTTTAGGGTTTAGCTTTAGGGTTTAGAGTTTAGCTTTAGGGTTTTGCTATATGGTTTAGCTTTAGGTTTAGCCTTTAGGGTTTAGCTTTTAGGGTTTATAGTTTAGATTTTAGGGTTAGCTTAGGTTTTAGCCTTATTTTTTAGCTTTAGGGTTTAGAGTTTAGGAGTTAGGATTTAGGGTTTAGGGTTAAGAGATCTTAGTTAGGGTTCGACGAGCCGGTTCCAACGCCGCTGGAATGAGTCCAATCGGAGTTCGTTTGAGCCGGTTCCCCGCTGTTCCCCACTTTTTTAGTGTTCCCCAATGAACCTTCCCATATATATATATATATATATATATATATATATATATATATATATATATATATATATATATATAGGGAGCCGCTAGAATGAGAACCACCACGAGTTATGAGAACCGCGAGAACCACGTGCCACGGAGGGGCGTTGACCACGATTTTTTTTTTACAACTAGATCCGTATATTTTAACAACATTCGTAAAAAAAAATTTCAAACGGCGCGCCCGAGGGGGTAGTTTTTTACACCCAAAGTTTGTAAAAAAATAATAAAAACACCAAACTTTGGGTGTAAAAAACTACCCCCTCGGGCGCGCCGTTTGAAATTTTTTTTTACGAATGTTGTTAAAATATACGGATCTAGTTGTAAAAAAAATCGTGGTCAACGCCCCTCCGTGGCACGTGGTTCTCGCGGTTCTCATAACTCGTGGTGGTTCTCATTCTAGCGGCTCCCTATATATATATATCTTCTTCTAATTTTAATATCTAACTATTATAATAATATTGTATTATTTAATATATTATAATTAATGTAATAAATATAAATGTACACGTACAATAGGAGCATCCAATGTTTCTCATATACCTTTTAATTACATAATATTTATATTTATTTATATAACTTATATATTATAATACAATATAAACTTGTTTAAACTTGAAAACCTTTGAAATAGCATTAAAAAATATTAAAATCACCATAGTAACAAATAAATAAAATAAATCATATAATAGCACAAAATGTGATAAGAATTGTGAGGGATCAAAAAAATTAATTGTGTATTCAAGGAGGGGCAAAGTGCAAAGTGCAAAGTGCAAAGTGGCTAGTGGGCACATGTTAGTATAAATAGGAAGGGAATAATCATGTAGTCGGTTATGTAATTTGTTTGTATTGAGTGGCTCTTGCATTTGCAATGAGAGAGGGAGTATCCCTGGGATTGTTAGAGGTCATTTTCATTACCGTTCTGTAATTCCTTTTTATCATTTAATCAACTTTCCCTTCCTTTACATCATAGTTCTTACACAAATTTCATATTTCATTCATTTCATACACAATTTATCTTTACATTTATCATACTCTGTTCTATGTTGCTTCAATCCCTATCATTGGTCCGACACTGCCCTGACCTGCCGTTTGTGCTTTCGATTTCTGCCCTTATGGAAACCCGTACAAATTCTCGATTAGATGCACACGACGCTCAGATTAAGCAATTACAGTCTGATTTTGCTGAGTTTCGTATTTCTCTGCAATCAGTGGAGAAATCGTTTGAGGTAGAAAAAGGGGAATCTGGGGAATTCCGGAAAGTGGTATTGGCTTGGATGGCGAAGCAGGATAAGAGACTGGCTGACGACTCGCTGGATTCTGGTAAGTCGGATCTGGGTTTTGAGTAATTCGACCAGATCTCGTCCCGGACCGTCGATGCACACAGATCATTCTCTCACCCTGCCATGGGCGGTTAAGAAGGTAAAGCTCCTTGAGTTTTCTGGGTTTGATCCACAGGGGTGGATTCAAAAAGCAAATTTATACTTTGATTTAAATCACACTGTGGATGATGATCGTTTACAATTAGCTCGTTTGAGTATGATTGGGGTAGCCCAACACTGGTTCACGATAATCACACAAGTCCATCCTACTATTTCATGGTCTGATTTCCAATTAGAGCTTCTCCAACGTTTTAGTGGTTTGGAAATTCATAATCCATATGAGCAATTAGCCACAATTAAACATGTTGACTCCGTTCTTGATTATATAGATGATTTTAAGTACCTCCTTTCTCTGGTTCCTCGTTTTCCCGAATCACAGTCGATTGGATATTTTGTGGCGGGTCTGAAAGATGATGTCAAAAAATGGGTACGTCTTCATCGTCCTCAAACTCGTTTAGATGCTATGTACTTGGCGAAATATGTGGAGTTGATGTTGCGTCCAGCTTCAGATCATGATGCGTTGGGCCGCTTCCGTTACCTTAACCCTAATGGGCCCCGTTCGTTTGGGCCTCGAGATGGGTCTTCTTTGTTGGGCCGCTCTGAGTCTAAGGCCGTCTCTCACTCCAGACCATTTGACAAGCCTGCTTTCCCAAAATCTGACTCTACACGGTCAGTCGTAAACCCTAGATCCTCTTTTCCTGCTAGTGACTTGGGGCAGCTCTCACCTCGTGATAGGGGTGTTCGTTCTCTTTCTCGCACCGAGTATGAAGATCGGCGTAAGAAAGGGCTTTGTTTTCGTTGTGGTCAACAATATGGGCCTACTCACAAGTGCCCTGAAGGTTAGTTAAGGGTATTGTTATTGGGTGAGGATGATTTCCCTAGTGGGGACCAGTGTGTTTTGCAAACGGATCAGTTGGCAACACAGGACATTGAATCCAATTGTTCATTAGGGACCTGTAATGCATTGGAATTTACGGGTACTTTGGCTGCTCAAGAGTCATCTTCTACTATGAAATTCGAGGGTCTTTTGCTGGGTTTCACAACCTCTATGCTAGTCGACAGTGGGGCTTCTCACAGCTTCATCTCTCGTCTCTTATTTACCGCGTTGGGTTTGTCTTCCTCTATGTTCAGAGGCATTAAAATTAAACTGGGTGATGGACACTTTGTTTACGTGTCTGAACGGTGTGTAGCTCTTCCTGTTACCATTGGCCCTTGTTCTTTTACTGTGGATGCATTAATGTTTGACACGGGTTCCCTGGATTTTATATTGGGATTGGATTGGTTGAAATCCTTGGGAGAGGTTACCCATGATTGAGAACACTCGTGGATGCGTTTCCAATATCCCGGGAAGTCGGTACAATTACAAGGCCTTCACACAGGTCACTCTTCCTTATCGGCTCTGCACTCGTGGTTGTCTATGGAAGGACTGATGGATTTTGTCCCCTCTAATGTTTCTGCTCCTGTGTTCTCTTTTTTGACCGACTCTCAACAATCAGTATTATCTTCTCTCCTACAAAATTTTGAGGCGATTTTTCAACCTCCCTCATCTCTGCCTCCGGTTCGTTCTCATGACCACCACATTCAATTATCTTCTACCGATCCCATTTGTGTAAGACATACCGTTATCCTCATGTTCAAAAGTCGGAGATTGAACGGCAGGTTCGTGAATTACTTCAGATGGATGTGATTAGGCCTAGCACAAGTGCGTTTTCGAGTCCAGTCATTTTGGTTCGTAAGAAGGACAATTCGTGGTGTATGTGTGTTGATTACCGTGCTTTAAACAACGCCACGATCCCCAATAAGTACCCCATTCCGGTCGTTGATGAATTACACGGTTCCAACTTCTTCTCTAAATTAGACCTCAAATCTGGTTACAATCAAATTCGGATGCATCCGGATAGCATTGACAAGACAACTTTTCGTACTCATGATGGACATTACGAGTACTTAGTCATGCCCTTCGGCCTCAATAATGCACCGGCAACCTTCCAATCGGTGATGAATGACATTATTTGGCCCTTTCTCCGACATAAAGTGGTCATTTTTTTCGATGACATCCTTGTTCACAGCCCCACTTGGGATGCTCATATTGCTGATTTAACCGAGGTATTTCAAATTTTATTACTCCGTAATTTTAAAGCTAATCCCGAAAAATGCAGCTTCGGTCAACTGTCTATCGACTACTTGGGTCATGTCATTACTGGTCAAGGGGTATCAATGGATCCCTCGAAAGTGGCTGCTGTGGTGAATTGGCTGATTCCTACTACCTTGAAGGCTCTTCGGGGTTTTTTGGGATTGACGGGTTATTACCGGAAGTTTGTTAAAAATTATGGTAGTATTGCTCGGCCTTTGACTGATCTCGCTAAGAAAGATGCGTTTCTTTGGACTCCGGTGGCCCAAACTGCTTTTGAACAATTGAAACATGCTTTAGTTTCTACACCGGTGCTCGCTTTGCCAGATTTTTCTATTCCCTTTTTGGTTGAATGTGATGCATCGGGATGCGGGATTGGGGTGGTTTTGATGCAACATAAAAAGCCCGTTGCTTACTTTAGTAAAGCTTTAAGCGATCGAAATGTATCAAAGTCCGTATATGAACGGGAATTGATGGCATTAGTCTTGGCAGTGCAACATTGGCGTCCCTATTTGTTAGGTTCTAAATTTACCGTGTGCACAGATCAAAAGAGTCTAAAATTCTTATTGCAGCAGCGTGTTTCTTCGTACGATCAGCAAAATTGGGTCGTTAAACTTTTGGGGTATGACTTTGATATTCAATACAAGCCGGGAAGGGAGAATCGTGCCGCTAATGCTTTGTCCCGTCGTGCAGATTCCAGGTTATTATTCCAAGCTGTTTCTACCCCTATCTGGCTGCAAGGGGTCCTGCTTATTGAAGAGGCTCAAGCTGACAAGGAAATTCAAACTTTAGTCGCTAATTATTTGGCCACCCCAGAAAAATACCCCGGATATTCTATCAAGAATAATGTTTTGTTTTACCAAAATCGTGTGGTTATTTCTCGACACTCAAAATATATTCCCGCTCTTCTTCACGAGTTTCATGTCACCGCTACAGGCGGTCACTCGGGGTTTTATCAAACATATCGTAGGTTGGCGGCTAATGTGTATTGGGTTGGTATGACTTCTACTATTAAAAAGTTTATCCGGGAGTGTGACATTTTCCAACGATGTAAGACTAGCCATTCCCGAGTCTGTCTAGGAAGATCTGTCTATGGACTTTATTGTGGGGTTACCACCGTCTAAGGGATTCACCGTGGTTCTTGTGGTGGTGGACAGATTATCTAAGTATGCTCACTTCATTCTTTTGAAACATCCTTATACCACCAAGTCCGTGGCTGAGGTATTCATAAGGGAGGTCATTCGTCATCATGGTATCCCAAAGTCCATTGTTAGTGATCGGGATCTGACGGGTGGTCCGTTGGACAACCCTTAATCATGTTAAAAGACGAAATAATCCTTCACTTAATCGTGTAATTATCTTGAATTAGATAACTACTGTTGCCTATGTTTCAGGTGCAGTTCGGGAGCTAAAAGATGGAATAAACGCAGCTTTGGAGAGTATTGGAGTGGAACGGGTCGTGTGCGGAACAAAAGATGAAACAAAGAAGAAATTTCAAGTCACCACCGTAAATTACGGTCTCACCGTAATTTACGGTGGACCTGATGATGACCTAGAGCTCTACCGTAAATCAGTTACTTTGCACCGTAAACGAATTAAGTCCACCGTAAATTACGGTGGAGCCGTAATTTACGGTGGCGGCTGCGATCCAAAGTGTAACTGCCTCATTTAAGCAGTTTTATGATGTCTTTTCAACTATTCTCATCATTGTCGGTTTTGGAAGGGTGGAGGGGCAATTTTTGGCTCTTATCTTGTGTTCTTGAGTGGTCAAAACATGAATACTTTGTTTTTTATTCCAATAAACAAAGGTTTGATTGTGATGATGATTCACCACACTATGAGCGGCTAGGTTTGCTTGGTGATCATCCCGAATGTAAGGTTTACTTGTGACAATTATGTTTTGTTCTTGAATTTCTGGAATATTAAACTGTGCATGTGTTGTTAGTTTATTATGGTGCTTGATTGGGTGTTTGTAAATTGTTGATGTATGTTTGATCATAGTTCTAAACCATACGTTCTTGGTGCCGTTGGCAATCGAGATATCATAGGAGGGATTAGGGTTGGATATATGTTAATTGGTCATCGGGTAACAACCTCGCGTTCTAGGAATCCGAGTACTTAGTTCCCTTTCATCACAAATAATTGATCTTGCATGAGCTATGTCTATGTAGTTCTTTCCAGTTGAACATAAACCTTGATTGTCACTTAAAACCTGAAACTCGGGATGATTACTACCTTCTTATCCTGTTACAAAACTTACTTTTGATTTGTATTCTAATTTAGTAACTCTAGATAATTAAAACCATTCAACCCAACATTGAAATTTTCTTTTCTTGCAATTAGTTTAATTTTAGGTAACTTAGATAAATCTTCAAATAACACACATTCCACAAACTCCCTGTGTTCGATACCCACTTACCGCTATCTATATAGTTGTTATTGGGATTAAATTTGCGTGACCACGACATTCACGTCAGGATCCATTGTTTCTAAGTAAATTCTGGCAAGAAATATTTCCTTCGATGGGTACAAAATTGCACATCAGTTCAGCCTATCACCCGGAGTCCGATGGCCAAACTGAAGTTATTAACCGTGGCTTGGAATCTTATTTGCGTTGTTTCGCAGTGGATCAGCCAAAAACGTGGTCTATTTGGCTCCCTTGGGCCGAATTCTGGTACAACTCGACTTTTCATGCATCCACGGGAGTGACTCCTTTTGAAACGGTGTACGGGAGATGACCCCCTTAGGTGTTCCAATTTGTTCCGGGAGAGATTCGGGTCGAATCCGTGGCTAAAGAACTCCAAGACCGTGATGAGGCCTTGAAATAACTCAAAATGCACTTATCTAATGCTCAAGGGGCAATGAAATTTCAAGCGGATTAGAAGCGTCGGGATGTGCAATTTTCGGTAGGGGAGTGGGTGTATGTTAAGCTTAAACCGTACCGTCAACTGTCTGTTGCTAGTAGGATTCATCAAAAGTTAGCAGCCAAGTTCTTTGGTCCGTTTCAAATTCTGGAAAAGGTGGGGGCTGTGGCCTATAAATTACTTTTACCGGCAACTTCGAAGATTCATCCGGTTTTCCATGTCTCTCTTTTAAAGAAAGCGGTTTCGAGGCCTAGTGAGACGATTCTACCTCCTGAGTTAGTTATGGCTGCTGCTCCTCACTTAGTCCCTCAATCTGTGTTGGCTACTCATATTATCCGGGATGGTTCAGATTCAACAGAACAGTTGTTGGTACATTGGCAGGGTCAAACAGTGGATGATTCCACTTGGGAAGATGCAGATTGGCTGAAGATGCAGTTTCCTGATTTTAGTATTGGGGACAAGACTGTTCTTGAATGGGAGGGCAATGATAAGAATTGTGAGGGATCAAAAAAATTAATTGTGTATTCAAGGAGGTGCAAAGTGGCTAGTGGGCACATGTTAGTATAAATAGGAAGGGAATAATCATGTAGTCGGTTATGTAATTTGTTAGTATTGAGTGGCTCTTGCATTATGCAATGAGAGAGGGAGTATCCCTGTGATTGTTAGAGGTCATTTTCATTACCGTTCTGTAATTCCTTTTTATCATTCAATCAACTTTTCCTTCCTTTACTGTCACAACCCCCGATCCCTAATTCCTGGGGACGGGCGGCCGTGAGCCAGTTTTGGTGGTATCGGTGTTTATTAATTTGGCAACGGAAAAATTTCATCAGGACCGTAGTTAGGAAATATTTTATCAGAGTAAACCACCATATTTTATTAATACAAATGCATGGGGAAAACTCAAGTTTCTTATTACAAACTGTTTATAGAGATAAACTTTATTTTATTTGAAATAAAACATCTTCTTTATTTAGGTAACCTTTATAACCACTTTTCTAAGCCTTCAGTGCTCTCCACCTGGCTTTTATGTGCTTCATACTAAGTTACCTGAAACACGTGTTTAAAACATTTTATTAGCAAGAAATACTGGTGAGTGAATCCCAGTTTAATCAAGAAACATTTATTCAATTTAAACAGTATTAAGAGCGATCACATTGTTTATTTCTACACAATTACTCCTTTTAGTACTGTCAACCCTGACTTGTGGGTCATATTACACATTGGCTAACTCATTGTCCAATTGTAATGTATTGTCATCCCGACTTACTACGCACAGTGTAGTAAATTTTGTATACAAAACCCCAACATACCGGCAGTAATTGAAGAACTACAAAGACTCAATCACCGCTTAATCACATTGTAAAGCATTTAAGGTTTTGTAAAATATTACAAAAAGGTTAACAAAAATTGGATAAACTCACAAAAAGGTTTACACAAAAAGAAGGTTTACTCACATTGCTATTTTAGGTATGTCCTTTGTGGCTTCCTGGTTATAATCTAGTTAAATAAACAATGCACACGTTTTAGTATAATAACCCATTTTAACATTAGCAATACCCTTCCAGAGACGGCATTCCAACGACTACGTCGGGCAGAACCACGACAGTCGTTATGGAACCCTAGATCAATCGGGCAGCGTATCTAATACGTATCTAGGGCTATGATACTTACAACGAGGCAGAGCTTTGCGAATTAGGGGGTATAATGCCCGAAAAGCACTTTAACTATGTGAAAATTCGAGAAAGGAAAGAATTATGAACGATTTGAATGAACAGCCGAAGCTTGCTATTTATAGGACTGAAATTGGGTTTCGTCGCGCCCCGCGTAACATTTCTCCAGGGCTTACGCGGCCCGCGAGGACTCCTAGGGCGGCATAAGGTTGGTGAGTCATCGACACGTGGCGGCTTGTGGTTTCACCTGATCTCTTAGCTGTCGCGGCCCGCATAGAAGTCGAGTAAGGTCTTCGCGGCCCGCGAGCGGTTGGTAAAACTTATTTTATTTGTTATTTAATGAAATGAAGGTTATTCGGGGCCGGTTTTCGTATACAGGGTATATTTAAAAACATATAGGGGTATCTTAAATATATTAGGGGTGTCAGAAATATTTTGGAGAGTTGATATATATCTTGGTACAACTCCTGGATTATTTAATAAAATATATAGTGCACTCATATTAAGTATAGTAACCCAATTCCACTTTATTCCTACATCACGAGACAGAACCCCAACGAATTTAGGTAGAGCCTTGACATACGTTACAGGGACCTAAGTCAATCGAACAGGATATCAGTGATCAGGGGCTACAATACTTAAAATAGGACATGGCTTTATTATTACTATGGGGTGTAATACTAAGAACAAATATATTATATATATGTTGAGATCGAGTGGGATGAAAATACAGGAATGGGCAAATGTATAGAATGCCTACCATTCTATTTATAGTTGTTATGATAGCTTTGGCTTCACGCAAAATTTGTTGATCTGTTGCCTTCAACTGCCACGCATCCACTTATTTGAATTCCTAAATTTTTTTACTTTGTCCACGTGTACTTTCATGTAGGCATGCATTCTAATATGTTAGATTTTGATTGTTTTATTATTATTATTATTATTATTATTAAATTTCTTTTACATGCACTTGACGTGCATTGTATATTTACTTTCAAACTTTTTTGATTTTTATTATTAACTATTTCATTGATTACATATGATAATTAATTCAGCTGCTTTACTTATTTGGCGCGTATAATGTCCAAAATATGACGTTTTACAAAACAGTGAATACGTTATTAGAACAAAATATCTATATCTATATTTTGAGCCAAGTTTCATTGAAAACAAAGTAGTTTCAAATGTATTTTTATAATTTAATTATTAAATGGTTCCTACACTTGCCCAAAATACCTCATATTTCCATTGGTCAATTTACCAATGATGTATTCTTTTAATAATATAAGTTTTTATATATTTTATTATAAAATAAAATTTTGGGAATGTTACATTTACATCATAGTTCTTACACAAATTCCATATTTCATTCATTTCATACACAATTTATCTTTACATTTATCATACTCTGTTCTCTGTTGCTTCAATCCCTATCAAAATGATAACGATTTGCTACTAGAAATACAATATTTGGTCGATGATGGACATAAGTTCCACTGTACTTAACCAAAAAATATTATTTATTATAACTTAATTCAAATTCTTATATAAATGGTTGATACCTTAGTCATTAACCCATTATTCTAATTCAAATCACACATATTTTTCAGAATTCAACGAGTATAATACACAGGCTATTATGATATCTCAGTGTTGCTAATTAACATAGACCAGTTTTTATGATAACTTCAAGTTAGTTATGTGAACTATCACATGGTTACAATAATATGCTAATATGTCAGTTATATGAAGTTTTTTTTTTTTACAAACTATATGATTATATCGTTTTTATTATACAAAACCGTGTAATACAAAGGGTCTATAATCTACTTTAATTATACAACAAACATGAATTAATATTTATTTTAGAATTAACTAAATGTAAGAAATAAACAAACAACCAATATTATTTGTTAAAAAACTAGAATTTTAACCCGTCGCGTGTTGCGGCGGCGTCAAAATTTAAAGTAACTTGAATTTGTACTGTCAGATATCTGACCTAACTCGTTTCCGAACAAAACTTATGTCAAAACGTATACCAACTAAAACCATACATAAAATAAGCACGAAGACGTCTTATATTTGATCTGACTCGTTGCCGAGAAAAATTTACGTCAAAACGTAAACCAACTTAAATCTATACCGAAATGTATTATATTTGACCTGGCTCGTTTTAGAAAAAAATTGATGACAAAATGTAGATCATTTATGTCAAAATGTACTGACACGACTAAAAACACATGATTAAAATCTAGTGGAAAAGGTAATTTTGTCCATGATTAAAACACATACCTAGAAACATGCAAGTCACATGCTATACCATAAAATCAAACGTCTTTGTATCTTCAATATGACCATCCATTGAATAATTAAGGGCTTTGATTAAATGAGTTGAATTGAAAAAAAGATGGAGGCGCGTGAGATTGTTTAAGGGTGTTCTAGTTATCCAAGGCAATAGTTTCTCTCTCCTCCAATTCCCCTCATATTTATAACGCTAATAACTCTTTCATACGACATTCTTTTTTTTTTTTATAAAAATTGCACTATAAACATGAACATTTTTTATCTTTAAAACAAGTATACTATTGCTATACTTTTGATTTTTTTTTCAAAAACCCAGATACATGAAACGTAATGGACAAAAGCACAAAAATGTGTTTTTATCTAAAACGCAATGGACTAAAAACACAAAAATGTGTATTTTTTTTCTAAAACGTAATGGACTAAAGACACAAAAATGTTTTCTTTTCTAAAATACAATAGACTAAAAACACAAAGATGTGTTTATTTCTAAAGCACAATGGACTAAAAACAAAAAAAAAAGTTTTTTTTTTTTCTAAAACGCAATGACTAAAAACACATAAAAATGTGTTTTTTCATTGTGTTATAAAACGTAATAGATTAAAACACAATGAATTATTATGTGTTATAAAACAAAATAAAAAACGCGATAAACTAAACACAATCTGTACATTTGTTATATAACGCAATTCTCTAAACTAACCTAAAAGACATGATCACACAAAAACAATCCATGAAAAATACACACAAATGAAACTAAAACATCTTTTGAAACAAAAGATACCTTCTTAAAGTTGCTTTACAATACCGGATGATGCAAGCTTTATATTGTTTTTTAATATTTAAATCTTAACTTATATTATAATAATAACAAACCCAATATCCCTGTGCATTGCATTTCCAACATAAATCACCAAAAATTATTTCAGAACTTAGAAAGTTATTTGCATTGATTATTGTAAAACACAATGTTTTCTTCCATTCTTGTAAAACACAATACAATAATTTGTTCAATCAAACATAAACATAGGTGTTATTCATATAATCATCAAGACACGTTTAAATCATTAAAAACTGACTTATGTTGTGTAAATTAGATATTCGAGACCCAATCAATCAACTATTGTCTCATACTATGTTTATAAATCATGTTAGAAACTAAAATTTATACAAATAACAAAAAAAAATTATAAATGGGCCAATTTTTAACTTTCCATATTTCTTTCACCACATTTAGTTAATTCTAAAATAAATATTTCTTACATACTAAAATTTATACAAATAACAAAAAAAAATGCATAATACAAACAAGCCCATGACATTAGGCCAAAAAATAAAAAAAAATATAAATGGGCCAATTTTCAACTTTCCATATTTCTTTCACCACCTTAAACCCTAATCTCTCACCTATAAATACCACACCCGTTCCAACACTTTTCTTTGCAATTTCTCAAAGAATTCTTCCTTACTTTTGAAAGTGAGTTCCATCTCCTTTCACTTTCTTATCTTCTTCTTGTTTTTCTTTGTGTTTTCATACTTCCCCATATTGGAGAAATCCTTATGGAATGTCGCCAAATGTTTACCATGGTAAACAAAGATGGTGCATCACCAAAATAAGGACCAATCTTGGGTTTTATTTTATAAACTTCAACCTTTCATTATTGTATGTCATTTATATTTTATACATAACCAACCAAGATCATCACCTAAGTTGATGATTCTTGGTGTAACAAATGGGTACAATGGATGACATTTATCCTACCTCTATAACATGGTCATTGCATTACTAACTCATTGCTAATTACTATTATTATTCATGCCTAACCTAGATAATATTATTAGCTAACATATTATTACCATGTCTAACATTACTAACCCATACTAACTCTTTAATCATGCTACTAACAATTACTAACCCATACTAACTCTTTAATCATGCTACTAACTCTTCTAATCATACTACTTATGTTTTTAATTTTGTCATTTACTTATTTAGTTTTACAATTACATCATTGTTACCAATTCATTAATTATTAGTACATACTAAAAATATATAAAACTACTAATTCTTTTAGTTTTGTCATTTACTAATTTAGTCTTACAATTAGATAAATATTACCAATTCATTAATTATAATTACATACTAAAAATAAATAAAAGTACTAACTCCTTTAATTTTTGTTATTTACTTATTTAGTTTTGCAATTTAATTATCATTGTCAATCCATTATTTATTATTATGTACTAAAGATATATAATATTAAACCTAGCCATGACACCAACCATTTTATGGTGGAAAGTTGTGTGCAAAGGTAAATATTTATCTTAGAGTAAATTATTCACACTTGGACTTCTAGTGGGTGAAATAGTACCCTCAAAATACACATAAATTAATAGTGTCCAAAGTGAGTGTTTAGTCAAAATAATATTTTTATGTATTTTCATATATTATTATTCTTATTTACTTCTTATTCAAATCTCATAAATTAATATTTTGAAATAGTACCCACAAAATACACATAAATTAATAGTGTCCAAAGTGAGTGTTTAGTCAAAATAATATTTTTATGTATTTTCATATATTATAATTATTATTATTATTATTATTTACATCTTATTCAAATCTCATTTACATTCCAACTTCTAAATCCTTGTACTTACACACCTTGTTCATCCTTGGTAGGATAATTTGGTGCTTCAACCTCTCAAGACGATCATCTCACGTTTGTGGAAACCACTTGCAAATAGTAAGTATACTCGATCCATTTTTCATTTTTTAACGCTTTGGGTGCAACATGTACATATATACAAAAACACACAGTCACAATTAAACATGTTTATCAATCACACTCTATCTACCATTAAACTCGAAACTTATTATACTTGTTAAACTCATATGCTATGTTTACATTGTGTCTATATGCTCATTAACTTTGCAAGCCTACCTTAACAATTATAGCGCTATAGGATTAACGCCCCGCTAGTGGTGCACAAATCAGGTTTTCTGAATACCCGGTTTCGGGTATGGAATCGGGTTCAGGTACGATCGGGTTCTACAAAATCGGGTATTGACAATACCCGGGTTGGGTCCGGGTCCAAGTTTTATATAAAAAATGTATACCCTATATACCCGGGTTCGGGTAGGGTTCGGGTCGGGTTTTCTAATACCCGGGTACTATAATACCCTATTTTCGGGTTCGGGTAGGGTCGGGTATGGATCGGGTTTGGTTCGGGTATGCCTCGGGTATTCATTTCTTTTGGATAAATCATAGAAATATAAAATGCAAAACCTTTTTATTTCATAAAACATAGAAATACATGATACCTAAATAATCATTGTACCGGATCGAATAAGATGATGAACATAGATAGCTTCGAATAACTTTATCGTCTTCGTTTATTGTTCGTCATCAAAGACCCCTTTTATAGGGTATAGCTTCGAATAATACACTTTCTAACGGCTATATAGTCGTTACCAAGGTACAAAACTCGAAAAGCACAAAAAAAACGAAAAAACCTGAACAGGGTATTGGGAAACCCGGACCGGGTATTGAAAAAACCCGGTTCCGGGTTCGGGTTGAAACCGGGTACTCGTAAAACCCGGGTTGAAAACGGGTATAAAAAACCCGGTTCCGGGTTCGGGTTTTATAACAGAAATGCATACCCAACCTCTACCCTATGGGTAGGGTCGGGTTCGGGTATAAAAAACCCGGGTTTTATAATACCAGGTTCCGGGTTTTATTTTCGGGTCCGGGTCCGGGTTCGAGTTTTTTGTGCACCACTACGCCCCGCCCGTATACTTGTGGTATGGTTAAGTAAAACACATTACACCCTTTTTATTCCGGCGATGCTGGGTAAACATGATTGCGTTAAACTTTGGTTTGACATACAGCTTACACCCGTACAGCATGTTAGTAACTTGTATACATTTGTCATGTTGGATATGAGTACACTTAAAACATTTTTCATATTATGCTATGTATTCAAACTTGTATACTCGCCAACATATTTGTTGATCTTTATTTTAATACATGTTGCAGGTTGATAGTTGATGATCGAAGGAACAAGTTTAGTGTGGACTTAGATACATGCTTAAACAAATAAACTATATTTTGATTCATGTTTTCGTTGCTACAATTTTGATGTATTTGTTTTGATTGAACAATGTATGAAATTTAGCATTTATGAAATTTTGATTAATTATATGGTCACGATTAGTGTTATGATGCAATGAACAATCGTGTGATTGTCTCACTCTGATGTTTCCGCCATCGGTTGGGGTGTGACATTCTTGCTACAGGAGCATATGTAACGTAGTAGTTTATTCCTTCTTTCTATCAAAAGCCTTGGATAACCAATCGGGCTTTAAACTTATCAGTTGAACCATCTACTTTCATCTTCTTCCTGAAGATCCATTTACAACCAAGTGGTTTGCACCCAGGGGCTAGATCAGACAATTTCCAAGTGTTATTCTGCATAATAGAGTCCATTTCATCATTTATAGCTTCTTTCCAGAATGCTACATCCGAGATGCCATGGCTTTACTATAGGTTCTAGGATCTTCCTCAATATTAAAACAATACTGATATTGAGTTTGAATTTCATCTCTAGATCCTTCAACCAAATATAGTTGAAAATCATCACCAAATTGTTTAACTTTTCTTGCTCTAGCACTCCTCCTAGGTTTCGGAGGAGTATCAATCACTTAATCAGCCATTTGAGAGTTACTAGAGCTTGAGACCTAGGTATTGACCTTATCATAATATGCAGTTCTTGCGTCAGTTACCTTTTGCACAGACACGTAGTCATTTGGTTCTATAACATAGAACCTGTGAGCAAATGAATGCTCAGCATACCCAATGAAAATTTAGTCTATACCTTTTTCTCATATGTTCCTTATCTTAGGATCAGTGAGCCTTACCATAACTCTACAACCACAAACTCTCAGTTTATGTAGCTTAGGTGGTTTTTTATACCAAAGCTCAAAAGGGGTGGTCTTGTTCCTTTTATATGGAACCCTATTTTGCAAATAACATGCTGTCAACATAGCCTCACCCCAAAATTCTTCACTTAGGCCTGAATAAGACAACATGGTATTAACCATTTCCTTTAGAGTCAGTCCTATTCTTCCTTTCCGCCACACCATTTTGTTCTGGTGTGTAAGGAGCTGTGGTATGGTATATTATTCCAGTTGATTGGAAGTACACTGGATCAAAATACTCACCACCTATGTCCGTATGTAGAGTTTTGATCAACCCACTCTGATGAAGCTCTACTTCTTGTTTATAGATTTTAAACTTTTCAATAGCTTCATAGATCGCTATGTATCAAATCAACATTTTACTTTCCCTATGAACATGTCACATAAAAGGCTTTTTAGTTATCTTATTTACCTTGCAAATATGGCATTTATCATTGTTTATGTTAATAGCAGGAATTAAGCTCATTTTAGACATTTCTTTAATTCTTTTATAATGTACATGTCCTAGTCTAGCATGCCATAATTCCGAATCAGTTAAGTTGTTACTATTACTAGTTGAAGCTATGCAATTAACAATACTAGTTGAAGCAACACAAACAGGTTCATTCATAAAAGAAACATCAACATTCAACATAAACATGTCATTACAAAGATAACCAAAACCTACAAAAGTACCATGTCTTGACAAGATATACTTGTCACTTTCCAACAGTTGTTTGTAATCACAATTATTCAACACAACGCTACTTAACAGATTCTTTCGAATTCTAGGCGCATACAAAACATTGTTCAAAAGTAAAGATTTTCCAAAAGTAAAAACAAGCTGCATGGTTCCTATTCCTTTGATTGTTTCAATTGCAACATTCCCCATCTTGATGATAGATCCGTCTTCAATTGGTTGAAAGTCTTTAAACCAACGAAGTTCCTTGCATACATGGCTTGTTGCACCCAATCAACCCACCAAGCAATATCACCATCTTGCACGAAATTAGTGATACATAATTATGAAATGAATTATTAATTTGTACTAAATTCTGACCCTGCTTGCCCGGGTCCTTGGACCCGCTAGAACCAGCCTCATTCTTGTTCTTTGAACCAAACTTGTTGTTCTTCATCAATTTACAGTCTCTCTTAAAGTGACCAACCTTACCACACTTCCAGAAAGGGTAATTCGGCTTCTTGTTTGGACCTAAATTGATGTTCCCTTGAAACTTTTGTTTCCCTCTGAACTTACTGTTTCATTTGGATGATTCACCCGTCTCAACCATATTCATAGAAGACGTTCCAGCCTGTTTCTTTTCATCATTGGCCAACATTTTTTTCTTGTGCTCTCAAGCCTTCTTCAATTCTGAAGTGGCTTCCAGGTTCAACCAAACTTAACCCTGCTTTCTGATGTTTCAGATTATGTTTAAAATCTTTCCAGGAAGGAGGTAACTTGTCAATGATGCTTGAAACCGAGATGGATTCTTCCATCTTCATGTCATGTTGGGCATACTGCCCCAGGATTCGCAATGGTTCATTATATTTCCATGACAAGCCTAAAATCAACCATTTTGTAATTATTGAAATTACTAACAAGAAACTTCTTACTAGAAGAATCTTCTGCCATGTATTTGGCTTCCAAAGTGTCCCACAGTAACTTTGCAGTTTCTAAGTTTTGATAAACACCAAACAGGGGATCAAACATACCATTTAGGATGTGGCCAAGACAGATGTAATTGTCGTTTTGCCACTTTGACCGCTTCCTGATTTGTTCCAGATCGCCATCCTCCAGTATCTCCGGGATTGGAGTAGTCAACATGTGCACCACTTTCAGTGTTGTTAGAAGAAAGTGCATCTTTTTCTGCCATCGACGGAAATTTCGTCATTCGAACTTCTCCAGTTTGTCAAACTTGCTTGTCATATCGGTCCGCTCGCTATCTTCATATAAAATAATTTGATCTTTGTTGGGGAATTTTGAATACCCAGAGAGGCGTGTAGTCACTCTCAGATCAAATTATTTCGGTGGTTTTCCCGAATAATTCAATCGGATACAACTCTGATTCGAGAAATTGAACAAACAGTATGTGTGTTATTGAATTCGTGAATGAACTACAAGGAAAAGCTATTTGAGAATTTTAGGGTTAGGGATAAATAAGTGCCATAGGCAGTTATCCTTTTATTTTTAAAAAAATGCCTCCAAAATGCCTTTTTTTATTTCTAAAATTAAAACCTAAATTCAGTAAATTTTTTATTTCTAAGTCATATTTTTATAAAGACATTTTATTTTCTAGCTTGACCCCAGCTAGGGGATGCTGCCCCTTAGACCCTGCTCCTAGGGGCATTGCCCCCTTGAAACCCCCATTCAGAACTGCGCCCGAACACTCGGAATTATAACCACTCAAATAAGTGTGCACTCCCGCACCTCCTAACTTGTTCGATGTATGTTATAATTCCCTTTTGTCACCAAATTAATCCCGATTACATTAAAATATCTAACATCAGATGCCCAAGATAACGTACTGCCGCAACACATGGGCAAATAACCTAGTTTATATTATTATTATGTGATCATGATGATAGCAAAATGTCTATTTAGAAAGGAAATTTGTTGGAAATAGTGGACCTAATCCTAGGGTATTATGAGGAACTTTGTCAATTGCTCAAAGGATATGTGTATTTCCAAGTATTTAAAAAGATATTTTTAATTGTTTTGAGAAATAAGCTCTAAATTACATTTTTAAAGAAAATGGTGGCAATGTGGCTATATTATTAGTTGCCGAGTCCAGCGATGTCTCATAATAGGAAAAAAAAAATTGCAATTTTTAGGAATATGTTGATACACATGGGCTTGTTAAGAAGAGGTTTGTTAATAGGAAAAAAATTTGCAATTTTTAGGAATATGTTGATACACATGGGCTTGTTAAGAAGAGATTTGTTAATAGAAAAAAAAAATGCAATTTTTAGGAATATGTTGATACACATGGGCTTGTTAAGGAGAGATTTGTTGATCTTGTTCATGTGATGGAGAAAAAATCTTTAGCCCATCACTGACAATTTACTTGTTAAATATTGTTATGCTTAAAAAGGCTCTAGACTATGATTTATAATAGAGTAAAGAATATTTGTGGTGAGTTGTAAGGTTAAAAACATAGATCTTATAAGAAAAATACGTGACATATTATGTACATTTTTTGTTTATAAACTTCAGTTAGTGATTGTGACGGCTATAAGAAAACATTTAGCTTGTTTAATGATTTAAACATTTTGATGAATTTGGTTTGCTTTTCCTTGTATAAGAACATATTCTCTTTGAAGAAAACAAGAAAGAGGGCGGTAAACTTAAAACATGAGGTAGGTTAAACTAAGAACTTTCTTGTATGCGAACTAGACATACAAGATGGAATTCTCATTACAGAACACAAATATGTTTGGTTGATATGATTCCATCCATCGTTGGAGGGCTTATACATGTAATTTAAGGCACACTTTATTCGAAGGCACACCCGGTTAGCCAATGACTAACCAGGAACTAAAACAAAACGATTTTATGCAAGGATTTTTAATTCACTCAGTCCAACCAACAGATAATTTAACATTACGACTAGAACACCATAAATACGAGAAAACCATAATGAAATTGAATAAGTTCTCTTTATCTTTTTCCGGATGCCAAAAACTTATCCATTCCGAAACCTCCAGATACTCCGCCAAGCTACAAAAATAATCGCCTCAATAACCACTCTTCCCCTTGATAAAGTTTAGCAAATTTAACCACAAAACAATTGAATTAGGGGACTTGATACCCGGAAGCGAAATATCCAACCATCTACCCTTACAACTCCAAATTTCATTATTAGCAATATAACATTCACCAAAAAAAATGATCCAAACATTCAAACCGTACCATAACAAACATTCATTATTAGACTAATTTGATTTTGTGATTTATTTGCATTTGCTGTTACACAATCTAGGGCTAACGAATATGTTATCATGAAAATCTTTCGTTTCCTTTAGTTTTATCCATGGTTGTAAAACAAGGTTTTCAAGGCCAAGTATTTCCCTAGTAGTCGCTACAAGGTAGGCTGCCGAGTCGACTTTCTTCGACTCCGCCTAATTACTCGGAGTCGGTCAAATGCGGTCAACCTCGGCCAGAATTGGATATATTAGGTCAACTCGGGCCTAGTTTGACTTAAATAATAATAAAACATAATTTCTATACCTATCATATTAAATAATGAATATCATTTTCACGTATTTTGTTATAAATATTAGTAAACTTATGCTATTTGACATATATTTAATCTCCCAAAAATTATTTCTTTACAATTTAACATGTCCGAGTACTCCCCGAGTACTCTCCGCCTAGACCGACTACTCTCAACTCCCCGGTCGACCGACTAGGGAGCGCCTAGCGACTTTTGCAACCATGGCTTTATCTATTATTGAAGCTAGCATTACCTTTGCTCGTTACAACTGCAAGGTTAAGAGCTGTTTTCGGCAATGACATTTCTAAATTCAAATTGATGCAATCGAATCGGTGAAGATTTTTAATTGCCTGTGTAGCTTGTATCGTAAAAAAAAGCAGTAGAAAATGTTACGAATGAAATTGTAATTTCCCGTTCCCATGTTATCATTATAACTTTATTATGATTTTACTTACTAAGGGAAAATATAGGAAAAGTAGTAATGTATGTTTTTTTTATTATATATAGTGAAGTTTATTGTTAACAATTTTAACAAAGTTTATTTTTTTTCCCAATGTGTTTTCCATGTAAGAAAAATCATTATCCAACAGTGTGTATATCGTCTAATAGCTAGGATTCTTGTTGTATATGTGTTGTATTTATAGTAATTTTCAACTCATATTTGTTAAATTCACACAGCGTTTTTTCTTCTCTTTTTTCTACGTTATGTCAACTTATTTATAGAAAAATAAAAGTTCCAAATAAATTTTGTTGATAATTATTAAATAGAAAAAAGGTAAGTTATTCACTTTTGTTACTAGAAGGCTTATTTGGGTTGCACCCACCTTTGAATGTCTACATACAACAAAACATCAAATGATATATATTCACCAAAAGCGGTATACTTTTTTCTTTGATTGAGATTGATGCAAAGAAACAATTATTTGATTACCTTTTTTAAAGATATTTTGGAAGTTAAATAAAATAAATTTGTAATCGTTAATTTGGTTATGTGATATATAATGAAAAGTAGTTATTAATCTATATTATCTGTGATAAGAGAAGATTGGCTGATGTAAATCTGCCTATGTGTCAACTCCTAAGATATGTCATGTAGGATATGGTAATGTCATAAATCTCATTTATTAAAAGACTTTAATTTGTTAAAAGACTTTAAAATTCAAATATGGCCCACATTCACTTTTTTCAAACCACTGCCATCAAACCACTGTCCTTCCAATATGATATAAATTCAAACCCTGCATCAAACTACTGCCCATTCAAAACCCTGCATCAAACTACTGTCCACTCAAAATTTTGGCTCCAGTTTCAAAATTTAAACATGGCTCCAGATTCAAAATTTAAACAACCACGTATAATAAGCCCAGCTCTCTTTCTAAAACTCATTTTCAAATCCAGAACTCTCAAATCTCTCCCTCTCTCTCCGCCGCTAACGTCCGATCCAAAATTGAAGACGCCGCTAACGTCCGATCAATTAGCGTGATGATTTGCAGTTGTTTTCGAACAAATTCTAGCGGATCTTGTAAGTTTTTGGCGATTAGGCAATTATTGTTTCATGTATATTTTGTATTAATATTCGATCCTTTTGATTAATGCTTTTAACTCATCTGTAAATGTTTGAATTTGTTTTAGGGTTTTTTGTCTGAGTTAAATGTTTGAATTTGTTCGATCCTTTTGAATTTAGGTGATTTTTTTTTTCCGATTACATGATGTTATTAGGGTTTTCCGATTACATGATGGATTTTTTGTCCTCCGATTTATTTTATGTACAGAGCATGTGTTAATGATGCTTTTTTCTCAATTGCAGATAGGATATTGAGTAAAATGAGTCAAGGCTTTTAGAGTCGGTTACACCTTCTGTTCCTTCTCAGTATAAGGTTTATTGTTGTTTTTGTTAATTATGTTTTGTTTAGATTTATATGTTTGTGATTTGATAGTTGTTTCATTGAGTATTAGTGAGTCAACTTACCAGTTTGCTGATTAGATATTATCGATTGTAGTTTGCTTCATGTATGGTTTACTGCTTGGTATTAGTGAGTCAATCCATTCTCTCTAATCCCCAAAATCATCACCAATTTCTCTCTCTCAAATATCTGGCACAATAAAAAGTTGAAGACTGGTGTTAGTTTATTGAAATTGAAGAATTCTCCGATATAAAGATTTGCAATTGATTCCTTACTGAAATTGGTGAACCTTGAATCGATCATTCATTCGCGATGCCTATGTCACCTCTTCCTTGACAAGTGAACCCTAAATTGATCAACCAAAGCCTCTCATCCAGGTAAAGCTCCGACACTGAATCTCTCTCTTTTTGTAATATATGTCAATTCTTGAATCGTTTGATGTAATTGTTGGGATGAATCTCTCATAGACGTTTCATTGCGTGTCAGATATTGGGATTATCGAATGTCAATGAGGAAGTCTACGGGGCTCTTGATTCTTTCATTGCATAGGATTTGGATTTTTCTTAAATCACTGTGAAAAAGGTTTTGAAACTTGAAAGCACTTGAACATGAGAAAAAGTGGAAAGAATAATTCAGGTAAAAAGTTGAAACTGGTGTTAGTTTATTGAAATTGAAGAATTCTCCGAAGAAGTTCTTAGATAGTATTCTGGATAAACCGGTATGGTTTGTTATTTTGTTTGATCGTACACTCAATTTTCAAAAGTTAAGCTGTTGTTGTTTCTTGAAGTGGAAATTGTGAGGATTTAGTGGTGATTTTGGTGGATTTGAACAGATTTTGTGCAGAAATAAGTGAGATTCTGACTGGTGGATACTGATTTTGGGAAAAAGTAATCAAATGGTGTGAAAGTATCGGTTAGAAGGAATAAGAAAGACCTGTGATTCAGCTTCCAAAGGTTCCAAAGGTGCGTATTATTGTGTTTTGAGTTTTGGTTTGTTATTTTGTTTGATCGTACACTCAATTTTCAAAAGTTAAAATGTTGTTGTTTTGAGTTTTTGTATGGATTTCTCGAAGGTCGGTGAGAAGCTTCTCAGTTCAGTCCGTTCTGGTAGATCTCTTGGATTTTTTTCTTCTAATTCCGATCGTCCTGAGGTAACATAATCATATTGTAATCATATGTTAATTGATTTTGTTTTACTGTAATTAGCTCAGTGTAATAGATCTTGATGATTATAAATTTATTAAGAAGAATGTATAGCTCGATCGTGTTATAATTCGTTAACATCACAGGAAAAAAAATCAAAAGCAATGGCGAATTTCACCGTCAATCGCGTCGAAACATCGCCAACTGAGGTACTCAGGTCTTAAAATCATCTTTTTGTTCCGATTTTGGTCAAACATAAAGGTCAACAGGATTGAAAAGCTTTCTGTGTTTGATGTAGCAATGATGATTCTCAAACTGAGGTACTCAGGTCTTAAAATCGCCTTCAAAATGATGATTCTCAAAGTAGCAAGAGTCGTTTGCGAATTCCTATGATAGGGCGGATACAACTGGTAAATGAGATGCCTTTTTGTTATTTATATGTGACTTACCTTTAACTTATCATAATTTAAAGCTGGGTTCGGAATTTGGGACAAATCGAAAGAATGCATCCTTAAGTGAGTTAGAGGTTTACTTTGTAACGCTTTTAACAATCATAAATAGTTATTTATTACATATATAGATCCAGATAGTATTCTCTCATTTCTCATCTGACTGTTCTCATTTTCTCTCATTGCTTATTGCTTATGTAGGTATATTTGAAAATCCCAGACGGTGAAGAAGTAGCAGAGGCACTGCACTTGAAGGTAAGGGAGAACACTTGAATAAATTTTTTTCCTAGTCTTTTATTTAAGTTTTAAATTTTTAAAATGCACCCAGATATATAATATCATGTGCGTTTATCTCTACAGGGGATTCCTTATGTGATATTTTGGAAGAACTCATTTTCATGTTATGCAGCCTGCCATTTTCGACATGCACTATTTTCTGTGGTACAAAGGTAATTATGAATTTAATGTTAAGGTTAATGCCATAAAAATCTACATACTTTCTCACTTGCATTAAAATAATCCTTCAACGAAAGTCTAACATGTTAAGGTTATACAAAACTGTGAGAGAAAATGGTAAATGCGGTTTACTTGTAATGTCCGTGCTTAAATATTATATCTATTGTTCTGCAGTTCTTCTAGCCATACATGGGATGCTTTCCAGCTGGCATGTTGTTTTTTCTAAAAACAGATAACCGCTTTTTGAGTTTTTGTATGAAAAAAAGTGCTTAAGCTTATCTTTATTTTAGAGTGGCTATTTTTATAACACTGTTTGATATTGTGTATTTCTGTTGGATTATTCTAGGTGGATTCAAAATCACACGCTTACACGTGAAGTGATATGAACTATTTTTTAGTAAGCTGAGTATCTGTTTATCTATGTTCAGGATGCGTCTCTATTGGAACCATTGGAAGATGGACTGAATGCTCTTTTGAGTATTGAAGTAAGTAGTTGTATACTATATTTTTCACACAGATATACATTAATAAGTACATGAAACGGAAAGAGGTTTGTGTGTTTACTCTGTGTTTACTCTGTTTCGTCATCGATGCAGCCCCGAAACGGACCCAGTTCAACTCTTGAATCACACAGGTATGCCACTTGCTGATCACCACTTTACAAGCCATCAATTGCAGCCTTTCGGACCATCAGTTGCTATCACAGCTACCTTTCTTAACCTTTTCGTTTTTACTTGATATTCATTCTCATCGTGACTCCATATTTCAATTCAATATTGAAATTGAATTTTAAAATTCAAGACTTATCCACTGACCCATTAAGGAACTGGACCACTTTTTTAAATCATGAGTAAAAAAGAACCACTTTTTATTGGATGGATTTTGTTTTTCGAGTAAAAAAATTTATTGATTGTAAACTGTGGTTTGAAACCACTGTTCGGCTAAAAGAGTGTTTTGTGGAGAAAACAATTGTTGGAATCATTGTTGTGGTCACAGTTTTAACCCAATAAAATAATACCCAACAGTGGTTTCAACCACTGTTTTCTCCAGTGCATCTGTAATGGGCAGTCTTTGTAATGCAAAGTATTTTACATATGAAGTTTTTGAGGAGGCTTTAACGCTGGCGATTAACATCGTTCTGGCTTATATATTAATAATATTAAAAAAGAGGTGACTTATTTGCAGCTATGCGAAGAACGGGATGTACGGAAGGAAATTGATTATGAGAAATTATCTCTTGGTGCTTCTCTTCGTGACGTTGAAAGGGAATAGCAAAATTTTGTCTGAAGAACTTGCCACATGTAAGTCTGAACTCGACAGAGTTACAAGTGAAATGGAGAAGCTTCAGATTGAACTTAAGAGGTCTAAGGATTTCAGATGTATAGTAGTTAAGATTCGTTTTTTGTAGATACTGTTAATGCTTTTCTTATTTTGAATGGAGGAGTATAGTATTGTTGCCTTTGTGTTCAGATCTGAGATATTGTGGATTTGTGGGTATTTCTTTTTTTTATGATACTTGCATATGTTATTGCTCAATTTGATATTTATGAAAGTAGAAGATTAAGTAAGAAAACTGGCAATGGTGCATCTTTTTATTGCAACAAATTTGGAACTTTTATGATAAAGCAATTGAAGCATTAATCTTGATTTTCAAAGTCCTTTGATTATAGGGTATAAGGGCACTTTCAAAGTCTTTTTATTGCAACAAATTGGAAATTTTATTTTATTTTATTTTCCTAAATTTTCACGCTGTATCGATTTAGAGGTACAGCCATCGGGTTTCAGATGAGGTAACTCAAAACCTAGGTATTAGTCATGTTTTAATTTCGGTGAACTCGCTGCAGAATAGATATCAACTGAAGAGTCAATAAACTGTATGGATGGTGGCTGAAGCACTTGAGGTAAAGCAATTCATCTTTCACATCACTCTCTGCATAATTAATATCAACTAAAGAGTCAGTAAACTTTATGGTTATTTGTTTTATTGAGATACAAGTAACATTGTAATTTTTTTATCAGTAATATAGTTTCTTTAACCATATATATATTACATTTAACTATTTATAAGTTAGTAAAAATGAAAAGAGAAGTGATGATGCGTCCACTGGAGTTAATTGTGACCCGTACATAGATATCACATGTGTAAACTTGAAACCATTTTAGGGGTGTTCGACTGGTGGTGAATGAGGAGCTGGTCTAATCAGGATCCTATCATGAACTCGCTTCTTGAAAACATGTTATAGATCTTAGGTACTATGTAGTTAATATCGGTGAACTCGCTGCAGACTAGATATCAACTGAAGAGTCAATAAACTGTATGGATGTTAACTGTCACTTATTTAAGTTAGTCAAAATGAAAAGGGAAGTTAGTCAAAATGATGCGTCCACTATGCAGCAACCTCTGTTGAAACCTCTGTTTTTAAACCACTGTTTTTAAAACCTCTGTTTTCAAACCACTGTTTTTAAAACCTCTACTTGGCTAAAAATCCTTCAACTGCTGAAAGGTATCCTCTGTTCTCATAACCTCTGTTTATCCTAACCACTGTTGTCTAACAACAGTGGTTAGGATAAACAGAGGTTATGAGAACAGAGAATACCTTTCAGCATACAACAGTGGTTAGGATAAGCGGAGGTTATGAGAACAGAGGATACCTTTCAGTAGTGGATGGATTTTTAGCCAAACAGAGGTTTTAAAAACAGTGGTTTAAGAACAGAGGTTTCAACCGAGGTTGCTGCTAACTGAATTATAATCGTATTGTTTCAAGATAAGCGTTAGTCGAGTGTTTACTTTATAGAAAATCATCAAGTTTTAAGTTTCAGATGGTCTAAGATTAGGATAGAATAGGAATTGGACAGTAAAATTGAAACTTATGATATCAAATGATCATTTACTTTGTTGTTGCATATTTGGTTATTCTAATTTGGATGGATGTCAACCTTTTCTTTTCCAGAATCATGTAGATTTTGCACAGGAAGTGGTAATGTAACAATTGAGCTTGGAGGCGGAGAAAGAAGTTTCTAGATGCATAAATTGTGATGGTGTTGTTGCTTTGACTTGCACTACATGTCAAGGCAGTGGTATCCAACCTCGGTACCTTGACCGCAGATACGACTCACCCAAAATTTTTTACTTCTTAATGGTGCAGATAAACATTTACTATTCAGAAGAAAAAAAGGATAGTATAAATATAAGCCATTCAAGTATTATTCAAGAAATAAGATTACTTTCGAGGCCAGCCAAGCATCTGGTTTCATTTATGCTCGCCCAATAAGAAAAACAATTGGGCTATGCATGGTTTCTAAGAAACGACCCGTGTTTGAATACGGGTCTTACCGCATGTAAATTGATTTTAACCCATTCAACTTTTTTTACTCTCTGTCAATATGGGCTATGCATGGTTTCATGCATTATAGATACACTTTGGGCGACTTTTAACCTGTTCAACTTATTTCACCAATTAGAGATAAAAACATCATATAAATTGATTTGTTCAAACTAAATGGGTCAAAATAGCCACCTCAAAATGTGATGAAAATAAAACAAGGTATGTGCGTCATATCTTTCTATTTATACACTTGTGATTTAAGTAAATAAAATAGGCAAAATTAAACATCTTTTATTTAGCTGTTAAAATCCTAAGAATATTAATAGCTCTTGTGATTAATCCATGTCTCTTAATAATATCCGGTTTCAAAGAACTTTGATGCTTTGGTTGATTATTATATGAAATTTCTATTTATCCTCAAGGTATAATAATCCTACTGTTAGTAATTATGTCATAATCTCAATCTATTATAAGGTTCAGGTAGGATGTGGTAAAAAAAAGTAACTGAAATTTATTCCTTCCGGATACAATTATAAATACGGTACTATATCTATATCTATATAAGTTGAGTGTTGTAAAGGGATGCCCTTAGAACCAAAGAGGCCACATCAATATACAAAATGTCACTAAGCATTCAATTGTTGACGATAGTTTGCCAAAACCAGGCGGTTGTTGAAAGCTTAATTTCACTCACCATGGTGTTCATCACACACTAAACTTTAGTTAATGATAGGATCATGTTTTGTCAACCTTGAAACATAGAATCATGGATTGAATTGTGCATAAATATATTATAGATGAATTTTTATTTCATTGTTAAGTTATTATGTTTTCGCAATCCATTTAAGCTTTGAGTTGGAAGTCATTTGAATTTGTTTGCTAATCCGAAGTTTAAATACTGAATGTGGTTTTATTGTTAATTTACTTTATTATTGTTAAAATTGTTCATGATTATTGATTCATGTTGTGAATGTGCATAAGTATGATATGGGGTCTGATCTTTTAATTTGTTAATTGTGTTTGTTAACGAAATTGGTTATAAGTTGACTGTTGGGTCAAAAGTCAAAGACAAATTGTTTTTTGATTAAAATCAGGTGAGACTCATTCCTAATCTAATTATATTTGTTATGTATTCTTCTGGTGCACTACTGTAGAGAACCAAGGTAAGTTGGTTTTTTTTAATTTATTTTTCCTATTATTATTTACTTTTGACATGTTACATTAGGTAGTTGTTAACAAAGAGCAAGGGGGCGAGTCTGACCACTTTACGGTAGAGGTCAACGATGTTGATACAAGTACACCTAGCCCATAAGTCAAGACTTAGAAGGAATGTGAAAAAAGCCCAAGCGATTTAAGAAGTATATTTCATTCGTGTTTGTTAATGTGAATCAACAAGCTGTGTTGACATTTGTTAATTTTCATGTTATTTGTATTTCTTATGTGAATCAATAGTAACTTCATTTTACCATTTATTTATGTTTTCGTTTGCTTATATCCATAGCATGTGCTTTGTTTATATCAATAGTAAGTTGGTTGTTTTATTTACTTTATGAACCAGAGAGTTCCTTAATAATATCTTTCAGAGAATTTCTCATTGTTTTTCTTGGTTGTAAGCTGTCTGCTAATATCATTTTTGTTTATATGATTATTATATTATTAAAGTCATTTTTAAATTTTAGATGATACTATAATAAAGTAAATGATGTATTATAATCTATTTCGATGGTTGTTAAAGCTACCCGTGTGGTCACACGGGTCCTACAACTAGTATGTATTAGAGTAAACTGCGATTTTGGTCCCTGAGATTTGGGCAGTTTTGCCACTTTAGTTCAAATTTGAAACGTTTTGTACCTGGGTCCCTGTGGTTTCATTTTTGTTGCCATTTTTGTCCAAAAGCAAAGTCAGCTCAGATTTTTAAAAAAAAAAAAACCCTGGTTTTTGTCCTTTTCTGAAGGGACATTTTGGTCATTTTCAAAAAAAAAAAAAACCTTGTCTCTCTCTCTCTCTCTTCTCTCATCTCTATCTGCAGATCATCACCAAAAAATCCTTGTCTCTCTCTCTCTCTATCTGCAGATCATCACCAAAAAACCCCTCTCTCTCTCTTCTCTCTCTCTATCTACAGATCATCACCACTACCACCACCGCTTCTACAGAGCCACCATCATGAGCTCCACCACCGCCATCGCCACCTCATCTCCCTCTCTCCTTTCTGCCGCCAGAAGCACCACCGCCACCTCCTCCCCCTTTCTCCGCCAATAATTAGAAACCAGCACTCCTTACCCAAACCAATTCTATTTCTCCCTAAAACCTAACTTTGGGGCCCTAATTGCATACTTATCAAACTTGAGGGACTATTTGTGATAAAAAGCCAAACCTCCCCTAAAACTGACGTTTTGAATCTGCATTTTTGGCTCCAACCTCCACCCTAAAATATAAATTTTGAATCTTGTATTTATGGCTCCAACCTCCACCTCCATTCTCCACCAACGGGATTCTAAACCTCATTAAACACTCACCTAACCTCACTCAACTATAAAACCAAGCCTCCCAACACTCATTTTCATTTATCCAACTCATTTACACTCTCAAAACACTCTAATCTCAGCTGAAAATGTAAGTTTTGGACACATTATTCTAAGTGCTAAATGAGCACTTTTCTTCACCTGTCTTCCATCTTTTTCACTTGTTCTTCCTCTACAAAGTGTGGAACACCTCTAGAATTGTTCTCACAAGGTTTTCTATGGAAAACCAAGGTGAAACATGACTAAAATGAGGTCTAACTTTCTGTTTTGGAAGGAAAATTTATTAAACATATATGAACTTATATTTTCTTTATACATACCTATGTCCTTATGCCACTAATCAAGACTATGATTATGTGTGCTTAAAAACAAGGTTGTAACATACAAATCCAGAGGTTTTAAGCCTCAAAACTTTCTGTTTTAAAAGGGTTTTAACCCACAAGTGATGAACAAGTCTTGAACTTGAATATGTGTGATTATTTGGATAGCTTAGGCTATCCTACTTACAAATCCACACATCACTTGATGTTTTCTTCTTAGTTAATTAGTTGGTTTATTTCAATTCTTTAATGTATGTTCATAACCTTCCTTGTTGTCTTATGACAACTTGTGTATTGGTGACAACTAAAGAGGTTCCTAAATAGAAGATTTATCTTCCTACCTCATGCATGACTTGTATGAAACACAAAGAGGTTCCTAAATGGAAGATTTATCTTCCTACATAATGATTGACTTATATGACATTCTTGTAGATTGGAACCTATAAATATATACTATAAAGATATATAATACTTATAATAACCAAACTTTTGATGATAACCTAATGGTTATTTGTCAAAATAATAGGCTACACCACCTAAGAACATAATACTCGTCACGATTCTAATGGGTACTTTAACCCATGAAAACATTCAAACCTTATGGGTTTCATAGTGTCCATAATGAGTATTATGAGCTAGATGGTTATTTTCTCATATATTTATTTTCCATGTACTTTTAAATTCCGAATTTCGGCTTTAAACTTACCTTGAACTCCAATCTGTACACATTCAACCTCCTAAACTCATTCACTCGTCAACACTTGGAGAATCGGAAGAATTAGCAATTTTGTGAGTATACTTGAACCTCTTTTTATTTACCACCTTTTGGGGTGTAACATGTTTATCTATGAAACTTACACTTAAACTTTATTCGTAAACGCACAAACATTCCTTATACATGCTTGCATACTTGATTACTTGATACATAAAACTTAGGGTTATACGTTTTGTGTTAGACTTATCATTAACTTCGTACGAGCCTATCCTTGACATATATAACGCTATAGGATTAACGCACCACCTGTATTCTTGAGGTTATGTCATGAGCTTATTGCGTTTCATCATTGGGTTGATTAGTCGAACACATGTTGATTTTATTGTTTATCTTGTATCAATAGCTTGCCATTTGGAATTGTTTAAACTCATTTTCTTATGATACGTATGAAAACTTGTATACTCGCCTTTGCTTTTGCATTGAACGATATTTTTAAACATGTTACAGGTTGAGGATGACGATGCTTTGAAACTGAAGTAGTGATGATGCTTAGATACACATTTAGACGTCTTAGGTCTTAATATGTTGTACCAATTTCATACTTGTTTGTTGTAATGCTTTCTTGTATTGAACATGTTGTATTTCAAAGTTCCATGTATTGTAACACTTTGTTATGAATGAAATCAATTTATTTTGAAATCTATTGTCACAATTAGCGTTATGTGTGAGGAGCAATCTTTCTTCGTCCCACTCCGATGATTCCGCCATTGGTTTGGGTGTGACAACAAAGAAGACAGTCTAGAAACACCGCCACCACTATCGCCGACCACCACCTCCATAGTCCCTTCTTGACTCCCCATCCTCTTTCTCCCTTCTCCAACGCTACCCACAACTTTTCACCCCACCACCACCATCAATTCCTGCCGGCCAAACACCACAACATACAATCATTTCATCAAACACTTAATCTACATATTAGCAATAACAACACACCAAACATAATTGTCAACTTTGTGTATAAAATTAGGGCTAAAATAGGGCAAATCGGAACTGACAGATGGTGACACTTACGGAGGAGATAAAATCCACCACCTTCAGCTTAAACCATCACTGAGAGTTAGCTCGCCACCGTCTCCACCATTAACATCCACCACCGCCATCGTCTCCACCATTAAGATCCACCACCGCTATCGTCTCCGCCATCCACCGCCGTCAGAAAAACGTCAAGATCATCATCATCATCAACATCATATCATCATCGTCTATCTCTCTCTCACTAACTCCCTCTCTCCCTAACTCCCTTTCTCTCTCTTTCCGATTTGCTAAGTGTGAAGGTGGAGGTGAAGATCGGCAAGATTGGAGGCACCAGTGGTTGTGGTGGATGGTTGAAGATCGGTGAAGACTGAGGTGACAGTGGATGGTTGTGGTGGTGGTGGGAGGTGGGAGATGGTGGTGGTGGTAGATGAAGATTGAGATAATAATTATCTCTGTGTGGAAGAAGGTCAAAATAATAAAATCGATTCAGCAGGAGAAAGAAGAAAAGGAGGGTGGGGGTGGGTAGTTGGGCAGGCAAAATGACCAAAATGCCCCTTCAGAAAAGGACAAAAAACCAAGTTTTTTTTAATCGGAGCTGACTTTGCTTTTGGACCAAAATGGTAACAAAAATGAAACCACAGGGACCCAGATGCAAAAAGTTTCAAATTTGGACTAAAGTGGCAAAACTGCCCAAACCTCAGGGACTAAAATGGCAGTTTACTCTATGTATTATTTCGAACTAGGGGGAAGGGGTGCAACCAGATAACATAAGCAAAAACCCATGCTACATCACCTACCCGATTAACCCAGACGAAAATCACAGGTGCATGCCGATTCAAAACCCCAGCTTCATCACCTAAAACCAGCAAAAAGTAACTTAAAACCTACAAAAAAAAGTCATACCCAAAGAGACAACTCAGATCGTTAACCATCTCCTGTCTTCACATCCTGATTTCACTATCCAAGTTGCCGGCAACAGTATTCCAGATCAGGTAGTAGGTACCCAACATCGCTACCTAAGAACCCTCCAACCCCCTAAATTGTGTTTAGATAGTAACATTTTTCTAAACTCAAATAATACATATATATGTGTGTTTTGACGCCGTAATTTTTTTAAATGACAAGGTATCGCGTTGATTAAAAGTCGATACCTATCTTAAACTTCTTATTTATCTCACATTTTTAGAAAAAGAAAATTCTACATAGGTCCATTGTTGACACTTTAAAATTCCATTTACGAATTTACATTTCACCATCTAACCTTTTTACTTCTTCTTTTTTTCATTTATGAGTTCTATCTTATTGTTATGAATTAATTATGTGACTTTCCATTTGTGTTTATCATTATATTATGACTCTCTATGTACTTAACTCTCATCTCTTAACTCTCATCTCTTCATGTACTTAACTCTCATCTTGTAAGCCTATAAATAGAGGCATATGTGATCCATATTTTACATCAATAAGAAATCCATCTTCCATTCTCTCATTCTTCTCTATACATTGCTAGTAGGTCGTTGTTTCGCAACACATTATCAGCACGAAAATGCTAGGTCAAAGAGTCGAAAATTGTCGATAATCATTCGTATGTAAACTATTTGTTGATTTGGATTTGACATCCGTTGATGCGATTCATATGTGGATGTTTGGTGTGTTTGGCGGCTATTGAATGCCTTTTCTCGATCCCTTCTGGGAACTAAATGAGGTAGATCTTATCTCTATCTAGTAACCATCTAATTTCTATTTTTGTTTATATAATCTCTTTTCCATTAAAAAAAAATTGTTTCAATTGATATGAGGGTGTGGGGGGCGCCCTCGGTGACCCCATGCGGGGGGTTTGTTTGCCGTGCGGGAAGGGTGCCGCCATCCATGCGGGGACCCAAATCGGGGAGGGGGGAGGGGAGTATTCACCGCAATGAAGGAGAGAGGAGATGGTGGGCCACCCTCATTTTCAACAAATCAACATTTTTTCTTTTTTTTTGAATAAAAAAACAATTCCTCTAAGAGGGGAGTGTCGCCATCAAAACTGAATGGATGATAGACTGAAGTGACTGATTTGTAAAAATAAATAAAAATGATATAACTTCATTTAAAATCCAAAAAAAAAAAAAATGAATGGTAGCTTTTGTAGGGCATGTTTGTTATAACCGGTTGTGTAGACACCACAAAGTTAACTGTAGTGATGTAACGCTCACCCTATTAGGAAATAGTAAATAGACTTTCCATATGATCCATCAATAAATCGTATGAATTTTTTGTATTTAATAATTAATTATTTTGTTATTACCTTTTAAGTTTTGGTTCATTATCTCTTAAGTATTACATTTAATATATGTCATGAAACTTCATTCATAATTTGGCTAATAATAAACATAATTTTTATTATTGTTTATACGATCAATAACAGCATACGTTGCAATTTATAATTATTGAAAGTTCAACATCCTTGTAAATGTACAAATTTTTATTCTTATCTTGTCTTATACAAACTCTTTACACTATGTGTTAGATTTTTTTTCTATTATATTCAAAAGCATCGTGGCTCCATAATAGGCCATCATGGAGTTGTTATTTTGATATATGTTTTTTTTTAGTTTTGAGTAGATCCTGATGCATTTGTGTATTTCATTTTTTGGATGTTAAGTAATAGAAAAAATCTTGGATAAGTTGATTAAAATAACTAAAACCTTTTCATTGGGTTTCTGCTGAAAAACTTCGAACATTTTTCGTTTTAAAATAACTTATAATTTATGCATGGAAATTGAGATGAAAGATGCTTTGTATAATTTGGAAAACTTGAAAAGACAGAATATTATGTGCTATTATCTAAATCATAACTATTATAGAAAACATGCTTATATACAAGTAATAAATGAGCGTATGTTAAGTATGATCTAAAATAAATTCATGAAGATATTTGTTTATTTTTCAAGTTAGAGTGACACAACCACGTATATGGATATTTGTGATTGGTTATATCGCGATGAGTTACTACATAATATCCATATTTCATAAATAAATACATATTTCATAAAACTAATGAACGCATGTTATATCATAAGGTTGTGTCATAAGTCATTTTTTTATAGTGACATAATATAAAGTGATGCATTGTATAATCATCACCTTTACATATTACCATAAACCTTTTTAATAGTGTTCTTGATATATTTTAATATTCAATCATGACAGTAAGTCAAATTAATTATATGTATTTTATTATACTTGATAAGAAGGCATCTTATCAATTATATTATATAATATGAATTTATACAGTATATTTAATATGCTATCGCTTATGCAATATTGAATAGAGCAATTGCATTAAAATTGTGGTTTGTTATCATTTTTATGAAATCTTATGAGCATGCTTAATCACAAAGTGTGAGACTCCATAAAGTTTATTATAAATTTATGGAAGCTTGTAAGATTTTCGATCGACAAATTTTGTTGTCTCGGTCATATAACAACTTCTTGATTTACATCATCTAATGAGATATAAGAAGGTTGAATAAAACAATTTTCATTTGTCAAACCTCAAATGCGCTCTTGATATATAAGGTTTGAAATAGTCACCATGAAAGTTGTGTGACTCTATTCCATTCCTTGAAGTGAATGTGATGATATATTGATTAGTATAATGGTCGTGATTATGTACACAGTGAGGAAATTCGACCATGAAAGGTATAATCTATTCCTTGAATAGAATGTGATGATATAATAATTGGTGTAAAGTTCATGATGATGGTAATTGAGGAAATTTTTATGATGATCATGTGATAAGATCAACCATGTTAATAATGTGATGACTATACAATGATCGTTATAAAGGTCATAAGATATAAGATTGATAAATCTTATACGACTCAACTACTTCTCAATTGATGGTAAGCAAAGAGAACATTATTTACAAAGAAAAATCAATTAAATTCTTTTCATTTGTCACACTTGAGACATATGCTCCTAAAGTAGCAATATCATTATAAGAGTTATGAAAAAATGAAATGGTTTTATACTCATGTGACTGAGTAAATAATGAAAAGCTATGAAGCTTGTTTTGGTTCTACTCCATTCCCAAAAGTGAATGTGATTATATATTAATCATTGTAAATGTAATGATGGACCTAATTGAGACACTTGTAATAATGAGATTGACTATAAGAATTGTAATGATGGTCATTTTAATAATGAGATGGACCACCAAAAGTAGCAAACTAAGGAGTGATTGCATAACGTGATGGTTTTAACTTTGAAGTTATAATATATTCTCTCGTATCATACGTTTTGTATTACATACGAGCAAGTAATACACACACGATCATAAACTAATAGTTTATGGATCATAATTATTTAATTAGTTGGCATGACCGGTTAGACCACACCGAGTCAATGATGATGTGAAACATAATGAAGAACTAGAAGATTCTTCAAGATAATAATTAGCATTTAATGTTTGCTCTCAAGTGAAATTATATATTTGCAAAATAAACGAGGGTGTGTATACCTAAATATTATGGAAGCGATTAAAGGATATGCATATCCCAACAGGATACCATTTAGTTTTTTTTTTAAATCGATGCATCGTCTAAATGGTTATCAAATCCACAACCTGAAGCTTGTGTGATTATGGCTTAGCTAATCTGTTAGCAAGCAATTAATCCATATTGGTATATTTATTTGATAATAGTGAATTTGATTCCCAAGTTATTAACAATCATTGGAATAAGTGTTATTGTTGAGATGATCACTAAACGTCTACTATTGGTTACAAAGCCAATGATCATGAGAGGAGCAAAAGTTCATTTAGGTACATGTAATTTTATATATAGTACCATCAATTCACATCAAGCCAATAAGTTATAGTTCTCCCCATTCAATTGGTTTTTGGCCAGGAACCAAAGATGTCTCATCAAAGATTTTGGTTGTGTGACATATATTGAAACTCATCCACCACACCGCACAAAGATGGTGTAACGCCCCAAAAATCCAAATGTTATAGATTCGCAATATGTCCTTATGTGTTATATTATGAAATAAATAACTAGGCTATTTAACCTAGTTAAGAGCATGCTAAAAACTATTAAAAGAGGAAGGTAATGTCAGTTATGTTTTAAAGGCAAACCCGAGGGGCTAAAGTGGGAAAGATGAAAGTTAAGTTATTAAATAACTTATCACACACAAACACACACATACGTGTGTTCGAGAAGGAGCAGGAGGCTCCCATGGAGCCTCAAACCCTAACTTCATCCTTATGCTCAAATTGAAAGGCAAGATGAGGCTTAAAATCATAACCGAGCATGGATAACTGATCACCTTCACGAGAGGATCATAAGGTATGTCTTAAATCTAAGATTGGTGATCATGGGTGAAGTGGGTTATGTTCTAATCCGTGAGTTAATACGAAATTGATCATGTATAAGGGTTAGAATCATCGTATAGAACATGGGTTATGTATGGTTTGTGTTAATTTGATGATTAGAGACGAAACCCGTTAGTTAGGGTGAAGAAGATGATAACGAGAATCACCACCTATGTCCAAGTCTTGTTGAAAGATTGATGTATTATTGTGGGCGTGATGGATTCCTGTTAGTTAAATTGAAAGAAATGTGGTGATGATATGTTTGATGCTTATGTGTGAATGATATATGTTGATTAGGAGTAGGATTTGATGAGTTATGTATGAGTTTAGAAGATTTATGCATGAATTAGTTGTATGTTATGCTTAAAAGATGGTACACATATCAAGCGTATGATAAAATGTATATAGTGTCGTCCGTATAGTCGATTATGATGTTACGAGTATATGATGAAAGTCGATAGTTAAATATGGTTAATAGCTGACTTCTGAAAGTCAACTAAGTATAAGAAACATGATTTGACTCGTTGTCTTAAAGGAAGGATTATGGTAAGTCGTATGGTACATGTTATAGCAATCCGTGTTAAATGTAATGACATGATGAATTACATGAGTTTAAACGTATTTGGATATGAGTATGTGAGTTATGTTTGTTAGAAATGACTAACGAAAGTTAATTGTGAAATATGCGATTGACATGATTGTTAACATGTACAAATGAGTATGCTAATAAGAACGTGATTTCGATGAAATGAAAGTATAGGAATCACGACGAGACGGGCTCAAGCATGAGGTGTTAACGGGTCAAGAAAAGGCGAGGAATCGGATACGAGCACGGACGCATAAGGTAAGTGATTTCCGTAATCACTTCTTAGTTCTATTAAGTAATAAAGTGTTTTAATTAATTAAACATGATGTTTGAGGTCAAATATGTGTTGAAGTCTTTCGTCGTAAATGATGGGATTAAAGTTGACCAAAATGCCCTTGATGGGTATTTTGGGGCAAACGATCTTAAAAGTAGTTTAGAAACAAGTTATTCGATTAGTGTAATGTTTTGGACAAGTATGGAAGTGGGGAGTATGGTTTGGTTAGTCATAGACCAATTAATGCGCGAATACCCTTAACGGGTCAAAATAAGAATATATGAACGATAATGTGTTAAGAGTATGCAAGACATCCAAGAATTTAGTAATTTATGATAGACATCACTGATATTATTAGGTTTATAAGAGGTTATGGTAAAACAGACAAGTTATGTTGATGTATGCATGAACGGGTCGAAATTTGGTAAGAGGGTAATAAGCCGAAGAGTTAAAAGTCTGAAATTTTATTATGTCGGATGTTGGATTTTAATTCCATTAGATGGAGAATTAAATTACGGACGTATAGGAAAAAGAATCGGGTAAAACGGATCAAAAATGAGAGAGTTATGCTTGTTTCCGTGAAACCGGATCGTGCTGGGAATATGCAGCAACCAACTGCAACTGTTCTGTGAAAAAGGGGCCTAGGCGTCACGCGACGCCCCTAGGCGTCACGCGATGCCCTTAATTCCTGCAAAAAAAAAATTATGTTTGTTGTTGCTTGACCCATGTAACTTGTTTAAACGCGTTTTAAGCCACGTATGACTAATTTAACTTACGTTTTATGAGTATGTATGTTTATATGTATGTAGGCAGGTATGTATGAACCTATGTAAGTATGTGGATATGTATGTATGTATGTATATATATGTTTTTATGTATGTAAGTAGGTATGTATGAACGGATGCATGTATGTAGATCGGTATGTTAGTATGTAAGTATGTACGAGGGTAAATGCGTAGGTAGGTAAATAGGTATGTGGGTAGGCGTGTAAGCAAGTAAGGATGCACGTATCTAAGTATGTACGGCTGTATATTCGATGGTACGTATGGTATGAAGGTTTTCAATATGATTGAATACTGATGTTTCTAATGATGTACCTCGGGTATAAGATGTAATGCAGGTATGATGCTGAAGTCTCACCACGAATATTATGACTAGAAGGAAAGCTGGGATGAAAAGAGTTAACGGAATGGAAAGTACACGTGAATAAATCTTGAATGTTATAATGCGTACTAATGTTATTAATTTTATGTGGTGAGCGCAGGTAGTACAAGACATAGGGGATCATCGAGGAGCAGAGATCGAAGATCGAGTCACTAGACGGATTGTACGGAAGTAATTGAGTGTGTAATTTAATAAGTTTAAATTATGTCTTCGTAGGGTAAAAGAGTATGATAGATGTATTTATGTTAAAAGAACTATTTTAAATGAACTTTTAACTAAGGAAAAAAAATGTTTTTAACGAAAGAAATTTCTAGGTATGAATTTCCGTTGCGACTTTAGTCATTTATGAATTAGGGTGTAACAAGTTGGTATCAGAGCCCTGGTTTGAGAGAATCAAGTACGAGAAGGTAAGTACTTAAACTCAAACTTGTGTGCTCTTGAGATAAGAAACCCGTACAATCTAAGACTCGATCAAGATCCAAAGATAGAAGCTAATGTAAGTATGTACTTATGTATACGTATAAAGAAACTGACGGTTTTGTATGTGCAAGGTAAGCATAAGTGTTTCAAGAGGATGATCCGTGAATGCAGTTTAGGATGAATAACTAGAGCCGTCAAGAGGCAAATAGGCAAATGAGCCCCAGGTACGTAAATTTAATATGTGGGTGTAAGTAATGGTAAAACTCATTAAGGGAAGGAAAATTCTAAATGAAAGACAATGATTGTATAGTAATGAAGTACTAAAGTGATACACGCGCCGAAACCTAAGTCTACGGACATAAGGTGACAATTACATGAAGGCACGAAACTACTATGTGGATTGTGTACCTGGCCAGTACACGAGAAACGTATGACGTTCGTGAGATCATGATAATTGTTACAGGTATGTTCGGTAGAGTTGGGTAGCAGGCGGGCGTGTGGGTAAAATGGGAAGTAAGACTCTAAGAAAATTGAGAGTACTATGTAAGAATGAAAAACATGCCTGATAAGAATGAAGAATGTTGAATCCGTAATTAAGTACGGTTCAACAAGATATGAATAATATGTTTGAATCCGGGAGATGGATTCAGGGAATGAAAGGTATGAATGCAATGTTTGAATCTGTGAGACGGATTCAAGGATGAAAGGCATAAATGCAATGTTTGAATCCGTAAGACGGATTCAAGGATGAAAGGCATGGATGATATGTTTGAATCCGTAAGACGGATTCAAGGATGAAAGGCATGGATGATATGTTTGAATCCGTGAGACGGATTCAAGGATGAGAGGCATGGATCGTATGTTTGAATCCGCGAGAAGGATTCAAAACACAGAAGTAATGAAAGGCATGAATGTAATGTTTGTATCCGTAAGGCGGACTCAATGAATGAAAAAGCATGAATGATGCGTCTGAATCCGTGAGACGGATTTAAAAATATAAAAAGATGAAATTAATCCGCATAAGAAGGTGTCTACAGTTTGACCATGATTGAGTCGAACGGGTCATAGAAATAAGTATAAAGTAAAAGGTGATAGTATAATAGATGAAGTTTTGTATAAGTTACGTGTTAGATGTGTTAGTAATTGACTCTTAGAAGTCAGAATGATGAAGGGTTGTGACCCGGACAATAACTTGAGTATGGGCGGGAATGGTAAGCTTGGTAAGAAATATTGAAACGATGTAATAAGATCTTTGCAAGTGAGCATGAATGGAAGGAAGTACGAGCGTGTACTTCCGTTGGCGAAATGATTAATAGAATGAAAGGAGTGCATGTAAGAGTTAGAATGTGTAGTACGTTATAGTAGGTACGTAGGAAATTGTAGAAGAGTTATAGGTGGGTAATTCCCTAGTATAATGAATGTTTAAATGAAATATGTTAACCGCCAATTTTGTTAACGATAATGTTAGAATTATTGATGTGATGGAACCAATCGTATTGGTAAAAGAATGTGCACGAGCGGAAGCTCATTATACGAATGAATGAAACATGGTCTGTTACGGCTAGTACTCGAGGAGAAGATGTTCGATCTAGGTTACGGATCGTCGATTTGTGAAATGAAAAGAGGTTAGTAAGATGTTTAACTTATGTTGGATAGATATAAACTAGTATGACACACATGTATATATGTAAATTAAGTAAGGCATGAAGTGAAAGCAATAGTGATGTGACATGGACGAAATGATTTAAAGGTAACGTAAAGGTATGCTAGGTACAAGTAACTATAGAAAACGTAGAAGGATGTTCACGTTAGAGCTAAGTACGTAGGTGTGAATATGAAATGATAGTTTTGATGTGATAACAAAATAAGAGTTAAATAATATACAGTACATGTAGAGAATGTAATCTTACGAAATGAGACGAAGATATTGGATTCGTTATGAACGGATCATATGAAGGTGTGTGTGATTACAGGTCAAAGAAGTATGTATATTGGCCGGTTATTAACAAGTCAAGAATGAGAATGTTACGTGAAAGTAAAGTATGGAAGGCATGGACTTATTAGGAAGAAGTCATTTATAAGAATAAATTACGAATCGAGGATGGATAGTTACCTACTATGATAATGTACCAGTTAATGTTAAACATACATGTGTATGTGTAAATTATGAAATAAGATCGAATAGTGACGAAAATAACATGAATGGTTTCAAGTAGACCACAAATGTGCACAGGATATACGAGTAATAGAATGATGAATGAATCACTAGCTATGTAGTGCGTTAGAAATTAGCGCTATCATTGAAAGCGACACTAATAAGGACCCTGGGGACGGGTTCTTGAAGACAGAAGATTCTCATTAGGATGGGCTAGTGGTCGTGCGGATGGACTGAAAGAAAAGATAATGTGTGTTCGATGAAAGTGAGAAAGGTTTCGGGGACGAAACCTCATTTAAGGGTGGTAGACTTGTAACGCCCCAAAAATCCAAATGTTATATATTCGCAATATGTCCTTATGTGTTATATTATGGAATAAATAACTAGGCTATTTAACCTAGTTAAGAGCATGGTAAAAACTATTAAAAGAGGAAGGTAATGTCAGTTATGTTTTAAAGGCAAACCCGAGGGGCTAAAGTGGGAAAGATGAAAGTTAAGTTATTAAATAACTTATCACACACAAACACACACATACGTGTGTTCGAGAAGGAGCAGGAGGCTCCCATGGAGCCTCAAACCCTAACTTCATCCTTATGCTCAAATTGAAAGGCAAGATGAGGCTTAAAATCATAACCGAGCATGGATAACTGATCACCTTCACGAGAGGATCATAAGGTATGTCTTAAATCTAAGATTGGTGATCATGGGTGAAGTGGGTTATGTTCTAATCCGTGAGTTAATACGAAATTGATCATGTATAAGGGTTAGAATCATCGTATAGAACATGGGTTATGTATGGTTTGTGTTAATTTGATGATTAGAGACGAAACCCGTTAGTTAGGGTGAAGAAGATGATAACGAGAATCACCACCTATGTCCAAGTCTTGTTGAAAGATTGATGTATTATTGTGGGCGTGATGGATTCCTGTTAGTTAAATTGAAAGAAATGTGGTGATGATATGTTTGATGCTTATGTGTGAATGATATATGTTGATTAGGAGTAGGATTTGATGAGTTATGTATGAGTTTAGAAGATTTATGCATGAATTAGTTGTATGTTATGCTTAAAAGATGGTACACATATCAAGCGTATGATAAAATGTATATAGTGTCGTCCGTATAGTCGATTATGATGTTACGAGTATATGATGAAAGTCGATAGTTAAATATGGTTAATAGCTGACTTCTGAAAGTCAACTAAGTATAAGAAACATGATTTGACTCGTTATCTTAAAGGTAGGATTATGGGAAGTCGTATGGTACATTTTATAGCAATCCGTGTTAAATGTAATGACATGATGAATTACATGAGTTTAAACGTATTTGGATATGAGTATATGAGTTATGTTTGTTAGAAATGACTAACGAAAGTTAAGTGTGAAATATGTGATTGACATGATTGTTAACATGTACAAATGAGTATGCTAATAAGAACGTGATTTCGATGAAATGAAAGTATAGGAATCACGACGAGACGGGCTCAAGCATGAGGTGTTAACGGGTCAAGAAAAGGCGAGGAATCGAATACGAGCACGGACGCATAAGGTAAGTGATTTCCGTAATCACTTCTTAGTTCGATTAAGTAATAAAGTGTTTGAATTAATTAAACATGATGTTTGAGGTCAAATATGTGTTGAAGTCTTTCGTCGTAAATGATGGGATTAAAGTTGACCAAAATGCCCTTGATGGGTATTTTGGGGCAAACGATCTTAAAAGTAGTTTAGAAACAAGTTATTCGATTAGTGTAATGTTTTGTAAAAGTATGGAAGTGGGGAGTATGGTTTGGTTAGTCATAGACCAATTAATGCGCGAATACCCTTAACGGGTCAAAATAAGCATATGAACGATAATGTGTTAAGAGGATGCAAGACATCCAAGAATTTAGTAATTTATGATAGACGTCACTGATATTATTAGGTTTATAAGAGGTTATGGTAAAACAGACAAGTTATGTTGATGTATGCATGAACGGGTCGAAATTTGGTAAGAGGGTAATAAGCCGAAGAGTTAAAAGTCTGAAATTTTATTATGTCGGATGTTGGATTTTAATTCCATTAGATGGAGAATTAAATTACGGACGTATAGGAAAAAGAATCGGGTAAAACGGATCAAAAACGAGAGAGTTATGCTTGTTTCCGTGAAACCGGATCGTGCTGGGAATATGCAGCAACCAGCTGCAACTGTTCTGTGAAAAAGGGGCCTAGGCATCACGCGACGCCCCTAGACGTCACGCGACGCCCTTAATTCCTGCAAAAAAAATTATGTTTGTTGTTGCTTGACCCATGTAACTTGTTTAAACGCGTTTTAAGCCACGTATGACTAATTTAACTTACGTTTTATGAGTATGTATGTTTATATGTATGTAGGCAGGTATGTATGAACCTATGTAAGTATGGGGATATGTATGTATGTATGTATGTATGTATGTATGTATATATATGTTTTTATGTATGTAAGTAGGTATGTATGAACGGATGCATGTATGTATGTAGATCGGTATGTTAGTATGTAAGTATGTACGAGGGTAAATGCGTAGGTAGGTAAATAGGTATGTGGGTATGTATATATATGTTTTTATGTATGTAAGTATGTAGATCGGTATGTTAGTATGTAAGTATGCACGTATGTAAGTATGTACGGCTGTATATTCAAAGGTACGTATGGTATGCAGGTTTTCAATTTGATTGAATACTGATGTTTCTAATGATGTACCTCGGGTATAAGATGTAATGCAGGTATGATGCTGAAGTCTCACCACGGATATTATGACTAGAAGGAATGCTGGGATGAAAAGAGTTAACGGAATGGAAAGTACACGTGAATAAATCTTGTATGTTATAATGCGTACTAATGTTATTAATTTTATGTGGTGAGCGCAGGTAGTACAAGACATAGGGGATCATCGAGGAACAGAGATCGAAGATCGAGTCACTAGACGGATTGTACGGAAGTAATTGAGTGTGTAATTTAATAAGTTTAAATTATGTCTTCGTAGGGTAAAAGAGTATGATAGATGTATTTATGTTAAAAGAACTATTTTAAATGAACTTTTAACTAAGGAAAAAAAATGTTTTTAACGAAAGAAATTTCTAGGTATGAATTTCCGCTGCGACTTTAGTCATTTACAAATTAGGGTGTAACAGATGGGACTTCTAAAAAGTTTGAGAATATGTTGGGTATAAATAATTGTCTATTATTAAATACCTAAAGCCATTAGTGAGAAATTCGTTTATGGCTCATTGGTTTTCACTTTAGTGAATGAATGTTCCCAACATTAGGGGGATATAACAAGCAGTTAGAAAGTGAAAATTGGAATGAATTATCATGTCATCTTGATCCTCATACTATAAACGGTGAACCAGAAGTTCAAAGGATAATTCATTTACCAATATTAAAAAAACAAATTACCAGACAAGTTCACTGACCTAAATAGAGTGACTAAGTAAGTCACATAATCAATTGCTTATGCTCCAGTCATATTTGTATCCCAAGAGGAAAACCACATATTTTGTAATGAGTCTATTGCACGCCTAAAGCGTGGTAAACTAAGTGATTCCAAAAAATAAAATTCCTCGAAAATTGGAGCAAGTAATGAAGATGGTCAAGTCGAGGTTATAGTAAGAGGGTCTCCTAAAGAGACATTAGACATGATGGTTCAAGAAGAACCTCAGGTACCTGAAAATAAAGAGATCTTGATAAGTTGTGTCATGTCTAAGATATGTATAGAATCGAAATAAAAATCGACGCCGTTATACTTTTGTATATAATGTAGCGCTTAAAATGATTAAATGATAAGGATCAAAATTTAAGATCTGCCTATGAATGAATTGGCCAAAATGGAAAGACGCAAATAAGGCAAAGCTGAATTCTCTAATGACATGGAAAGTATATGGACCGACAGTACATACAACTGACGTTGTAAAATATGTTGGACATAAACGGGTCTTTTATGAGAATTATGTGAAAATCCAATTGAGTGATATAAGGAAAAATTGGTGGCACAATAATTTTCGCAAAGACCTATGATTGATTATCAGGAGACGTTTTCTCCAGTGGTGGATGTATTGACTTTCCAATATCTTATTAGTCTGGTAATATAGAGAGAGAATTGATACGCGTCTTATGAATGTTATGTATTACTTGATATTGAAAGTTTACATTAAAGTCCCGAAGGATTAAATTATGTAGGTCATATAAAGTAAGTTCTCGAGAACAATGTGATGATTATATACATATTCGGATTTTGAATAGGTTATGACTTTTTACATGTTGGATATAATTGAAACTCCTGATGAGTTTCTAAAAGTAATTGGGTGCTTCAAAGGTTAACTGAAACATCTTAACGATGTAATACTTGTGCACCAAGAAATGTACATAGAAACTTGTACCCAATAATTGTGATGTCTCAATAAATAGTGTACACGCATTGTACAATATGGATTTTGGATATAAAAGCAAGTGTTCATGACATTATTGCATATGATATAGATATCTATGTGTTAAATGGGCAAATTTATGTAGCAAAATTTTGAAAGAGTGAAGCACATGCATATTTTGATAAGATGGAAAGAATTCCCTAACGGATTGATAATGCTAGAAGCATTAATGATGTCAAAACCAAGAACGTATTATATGAAGTTGACAAAATACGTATGGACTAAATAGTCGAGACGAGTGTTGTACGACTCGAGTTATTCAGATAAAGAGGGATATAAGTTCGATTAAATTAACCATGTTCTATCAGCATTCTACTTTTAAAAGTTCACTATAATCGCAGTTTACAGTGATGATGCCTAGGCATCATCGAGAGAAATTGTCGAGCTTTTGAGCTTTTAGACGGAGAATTTTTTTAATGACCTTGGCACAGTCTAATTATTACTCAAACTGCAATTCGAGTATATATGTAATTATATTTTACTAATCCCTCAAGTACACCTAGAAGATGATGTTTGGATATTTTAGTATGGACATAGTTGAACCTTAAAGTATGTTAAAGGTTGTTAAGTCATTTGTTATAAGAAATGCCTATTATCATCTTCTACCAAAGTAGAGATTCTCATTCTAGAAGTACCATCGTTAAATGCATAAGTGCATTAATATGTTTTGCTAGCTATGTATGGTTATAATATCTTTCACTTGAGCTTATTGTCATAATATAACCTTTGTCAAGCGAAGAGACATTGGAATGAGTTCAAAGAAATATTTCAAGTATAAACGATATTTGATTATATTTTACTAACCCATCAAAACAAGTTTGGTTAGCCTTGTAGATGCAGGAATGTAACAAAACACAACATTGATCAACATAAAGGATTGCACATTAAGGGATCAAGCGACAAATCATTGGCTACAAAAGCTTTGTTCGACTTTCAAGGAAGATGGACACACGTCACTTAAAGGATATATGTTAAAATGAGGGGGAGACTTATTCAAGTTGCACTCTTTTTCCCTTTACTAAGTTTTGTCCTATTGAGTTTTCTTAGTAAGGTTTTTAATGAGGCAACATACATGATCCAAAAGTATCAGGGGGAGACAATACGTGCTGCACTCTTTTTCCCTTAGCTGAGGTTTTGTCCCACTGGGTTTTCCTAGCAAAGTTTTTAACAAGGCAGCATCACCAAGCGTATTAAAGAATGGCATATCATCATGTGGATAGTTTTGTCAAGTGGATAGTCAAGGGGGAGTGTTATGAATTAATTGTGTGACTATCCATTTGTGTTTATCATTATATTATGACTCTCCAGGTACTTATGTCACACCCCCAAAATCCACACGCGGAGTATCACCGCCTGGAGGCGTGACTGACCAGGATCAAGCCACCAATCATATTGAACATTGTAAGTAATAAATAAGGTTCAACCCATCAATACAAAAGGTGTTTAAATCAAAACATAGTTAAGTGTTTAGCGGAAGCATAAATGTGAAAACCCAACATAAGTATTAAGTTCGAAACGTTATAATGTTTTTAACATGGCACCCACTGTCCATGTCCCACAACGACTGCGTCTCCCTGTGCAAGCTCCATGAGTACCTATCGACCTGCAAGGCATGTAACAACGAGTCAACAACAAAGTTGAGCGAGTTCACAGTTGGTTGTTCAGTTATTGAGTTCATTTCAGAAATCATAAGTTCGTTTCATAACCATGTATTACCCAGTATCCTTAATTTCCCAAAACCTTTTCACGATATTTAGTGGGGGCTTCCCATGTTGTATGTTACTAGACTAGTCGTGTCCATAAGTGTCCTTCCCAATCCGAGGACAGTGTTAAGTATGAGTGTACGTAGGTTTTACGTACGTGCCCTTCCCAATCCGAGGACAGTAGTAAGTATGAGTGTACATAGGTTTTACGTACGTGCCCTTCTCAATCCGAGGACAGTAGCTAGTATGAGTGTACGTAGGTTTTACGTGCGTGCTCTTCTCAATCCGAGGACAGTAGCTAGTATGAGTGTACGTAGGTTTTACGTACGTGCCCTTCTCAATCCGAGGACAGTAGTAGGTATTCTAGTAGTGTTGATAATATAAATAGTTATTCAATTCCATTCCCAACCCACCGGGAATCCCATGCCTTAGGAGTATGAACTCACCTTGGTTTGCTCGGTATGCTAAACTATGTGCTCACAAGTAATCAATCAAGTCCTATAGTGTACACGTATACTCAATCAGTACATGTTTGTAAGGTTTCACATACACTTTATGTCACAAGGTGTGTTTGACAGTTAACATCATGTAACACATAAGCAGTTAATCGATTCATGCAATTCAAGTTCTACATTATAGGCTTCCTCAGTTTACTTTAACTTAATTATTCATTAACAGTCTTGGTACACTTAACTGTGTTAACAGCGTTAACTAGGATCATAGAACTAACATGCATAGTTGAGTTAACACACTTATCATAGTCAGTGTGTTATAACAGAATTAGATCAAAATTAACAGAGTTATCATACATAATGAGCTTAACATTCATAACATAGTTAACATACATAACATACTTGACATACTTAACACAGTTAATACTTAACAGGGTTAACTATCTAGCCGATTTAACATACGAGTTACAGAGTTACAGGTCATTAGACGAAAACACTTAGTGGGCGAAAACCCTTTTTGGCGAAATCATTTTGGACGAAAACCCTTTGGTTTTCATCGAATATAAGGTGTGACGAAAACACAAGTGTTTTCGTCTGAACCTTGTGTTTTCGTGGTCCTTGTGTTTTCGCTGGTTACTTCATCACCAACAACAGCAGTTACGCAAACACAGCAACCCTAATCTCATCTAACAGTTACGTTATCATAACATCAATTCCACCACACGGTCATCATTCAGTTATCATTCGACATCCGCAATCATCATACAATCATGAATAACATTCGACCATTATTCAGTATTAGCAAGTTGTTGTGATTATCAGGAACCCTAATCTGCTAACATTTAGACAACCAGTATCATCAATTTTTATTCACTAGTCCTGTTACAATACGTCGGCCTCATATTAACAACCGACCCTACATCCAGGTTAGTTAACGAATCAATCAAATAAGTCTAATAACATTACAAGATCCATGGACATGTATTTTCAAAGCACAGAACGTATTAATCAGATATATATATACATATGCAAGACATGTAATTATTTATCAAAAGTCATGCTCAAATAAACAACAGTAACTAACCGAAACAGAAAGAACGATTGATCACTAGAGGAAGCTTGGAGGAATCGCTAATGTCGTCACTCGGAGAAAGAGACTCTAGGGTTTTCTGATTAGAATTCTAACGTAAAAAGGTTAATATCTTGCTCGCTACTGGGCCGAAGCCCATTTCCGTTTTCGTTGGACACATGGTGACGAAAACACTATTGTTTCTAAATTCACCAACACATTACTAATAAAAAAACATTTTATTAATACATCAATATATCTAAGAAACACACTATTGCAAATAAGTGATAGGTTAAGTCGAGTAGAGACCTTGAGAAACTCGGGTTGCCACATTATCCCCAACTTGAAAGAAATTTCGTCCCGAAATTTAGCGTGCGGTTACTGAGGAAGCTAGTTGTGTTGTGGTGTTGTTTCCTGGTTTTTCTGGGGTGTCACAACTTAACTCCCATCTCTTCATGTACTTAACTCCCATCTTGTAAGCCTATAAATAGAGGCATATGTGATAAGAAATCCATCTTCCATTCTCTCATTCTTCTCTATACATTGTTAGTAGGTCGTTGTTTCACAACACTTATCATATTTATGTTTAATTCAATTACGTCGTTGCGTTATGTTTTATTTTTATTTATATTTTAGCGTAATCTAAAAAAAACTTAGTTGTATTCTACTATATATTACATTAAACACAGTATATATTTTTTATAACATAAACACGTAAAATGGTGTATGTAAACACAGTATATTATAACTTACAAAAGAATTATAAGTTAAATAAAACTAAACTAATTAATAAAATTGGTCTACTGACATTTGGATTTCCATGTTGTACAAGTAAAAACTGTTAGTGTGACAAGCCTAGGAAGTAAAAACAAATAAAGTTTGATTTTGAAACCGAAGTTCTCAAACTCTTAGTGTGACAAGCCTAGGAGGGAGAAATGTTTGATATCGTCCCACCATTTTCATACTTTTTCAATAGTTATTGTTATGGGTAATAAACTAATAATAAATATTTTGGGTGTAAACGAGCGAAGTTACTCGCGCGTTACTTAGATCGGCTAAAAAATTTTGAACAAGTCGAGCTCAATCTTAAAAATAAGCTAGTTTAGTAAATGAGCCTAAGCTTCATTTGTCGAACTCGAGCCGACTCACGACAAGCCTATTATTAAAATAATTTTTATTTAACATATTAAATATATGAGTAAATTACTTTTTGAGTCCCTGTGTTTTAGTGGTTTTAACCACTTGAGTACAAAATCAAAAAGTTTAACGCCCTGAGTCCCTAGCCATTTATTTTATAACGTTTTGAGTCCAAAAAATTGGACTCAAAAGGTTAAAATTTGAACTCAAAAGGACTCAAATGGTTAATGAAAATGCTTATAGGGACTCAGGTCGTTAAACTTTTTGTTTTTGGACTCAACTAGTTAAAACCACTAAAACACAGGGACTCAAAAAGTAATTTACCCAAATATATATTTAAATTATAATAAATATTATTTATAAAATTATGATAAAAACAAGTAAACAACTATATATAGCCCATAAAAATACAATTATAACTAGCTAGTATTTTGACCCGTTGCACGTTGTGGTGGTGTCGAAACTAAAAGTAACTAGAACTGATACCCTCAAATATATATTTACAATGTTTTTAGAAAATTGGGGGAGGGGGTGTAAGTGGCAATGTTAAAAGTTGAAGGGCTGAATGCACAAAAAGAAAAAAAAAAAAACTATATGTTGGATAGCATTGTTGTAAATTTAGCAAAGAAAACCAATAAAAAATAGATTCTGTCTTAGGTACTACAAAGACACCCTTTATTTGTTATATTAATAATATAAATTAAATTAAATTAATGAATAAATAATAAACGAGCCAACCTAAGGCTTTAGCAACATGGCTCGAGCTCTCATAAAAAAAATAAGCTCGTTCTCAGCTCGATTCTTTTACACCCCTAGCTATTAGTGTTATTTTACTAGGCATGTTTATTAGTTACACTTACATCTGGTCCATGTGTTTAATGTTTTTATAAACAGACCGGATAACAAACCCGTCATCTTTCAATCTTTCTGTTCCGCTAGTTAGATCATATGGACAGATTTAATAAAATAAAATAAAAAGTGTGTGGACATGCATAAACACTTTAAATTTTGACGTGAGTTTGCATGGTTTTAATAAAATAACTAGAGTGAAGTACAGTTTCTGTGGGGTTTATACTCAATCTCAGGTTCAGTACCCATTTGAAAAAATTCAACAGTCCAGTCCCTAATGTATTAAATTGCTCACAATCAAGACCTTGGACCAAACGACCGTTAGTTGACCGTCAAGTATTTTAATGACAAGGATGGCAAAAAGGTAATTTCGCAAAACTTAGAAACTTATTCTACCTTTTTAATCCTCAATCTTCATTCATAAGCCACAATCCACTCCTCCCCTTCCCCCAAACCCTCCGGCGACACTCCTGTGATCATCTCCAAAATGAGGCAATACGCTGTCATTTTTTCACATTGTACGTAGTCGGTACGAATTGTCTTAAATATTCATTTTTCAACTCTGTTTATGTTTGATTCCAGTCGTTCCTTGTATGAAACCTGAATTTTGGGTTGTTTATGTTTGATTCCAGTCATTCCTTGTATGAAACCTGAACTCTGTTTCCAACGTCGCCGGATAATGGTTCTGGCACCTCTGCTGTAAATATATTATGCATATAGAATATATTAACTGTAACTATTATGGATGATTTGGGTTGATCAAATTTTGGGTATGTAAGATTAGTTGATGATCATCTAACTAATAGCTTATGTTTAACAATTTTAAGGTTATTTTGGAAAACTGATCATTTTTTGGGTCTCTGAAGTTGATGATCAAGATTACCCTTTGTTTTGTTATGTAACTGTTATGATGCTAATTAAATTCTCTTTGATTTAATGGTGATATATAAGTCTTAATGATGCTTATTGAATTGTCTTTGATTTGAAGTTATTAACCGTGTATGGGATCTAACTACTTGACTGTGTTTAGGGTCAAATGACACTAAGAATAATTTAAGTTGATATGCTTAGGATCAAATGACATCAGGGGATGTTTGTTTGAGATGTATGTTTGATGTGCTTAGGATCAAATGACATCAGTTGAAGTTTGTTGCATATGTTTAATGTGCTTAGGATCAAATGATATCAGTTGAAGTTTACTGCATATGTATGTTTGATGTGCTTAGGATCAAATGACATGAGTGGAAGTTTGCTGCACATAAGCCTTTTGTTAGTTTATAGGATCATTTAAGTAGATGGTATTGTTTGTTTGTTGCACATAAGTCTTTGATTTGAAGTGTGTTTATGATCAATTGAGTGTGTTTAGGATCAAATGTAGCATTTGAACAAGGATTCTGCCACTTGAGTGTGTTAGGATCAGTTGTAGCATTTGAACATCTTGATCAGGGTACAATAGGATTTAGGCTAAAGTTCAATTGCATAATATTACTTAGTCATTAATAGAACATGGATGTTACAGACAGTTTGCTTTACACAATATGAATTAGACTAAAGTTCAAACATGTGTAATTTTGGTAGGCATTCTTTTACCTGTTTGACCAGAATAAATGGTCAAACATGTTTAATTGAAGGCAGTTCAACTTCTGAAAGTAAAAGTCACTTGAAGTTTTGAAGGTCAATCACCAATCTAATTCTAAAAGTCAAACCCATTTCAAGTTCTAAACCTTATTATTTGAACAAGGATCTTACACTTTGCTAGGCATTGCTTGACATGTTTGACCAGAATTACTGGTCAAAACCTGTGATAATGAAAGCAGTTCATGTTCTCCTACTAAAACTCAATTGCAATTGCAAAGTTCAATCCCAATTGAAGTTCTAACAGTCAATCCCAATTCAGGTTCTAAAAGTCAAATCCATTTAAAGTTCTAACGGTCAAACCCATTTAAAAGGAAGTTCAATTCTGTTTACAGGTCTTGATACGGATTGTTGTTGATGTTAACAACATGATATTGTTGAGTAATTAAGGACAATTGGTGGTTAGTTACTAGATTAGGAAAGAGTTTTAAATATGGAGGGAAAATATGAATTATACGTTCAGGGACTGAAATTGTAAGTAAACTTTGGGGGTATTTCCGTCTTTTCACTGAAACACAAACAGTCTGTTAGTGCCAGGGTCTTGATTGTGAGCAGTTGAATACGTCAGGTACTGGACTGTTGAATTTTTTTAAACGAGAACTGAACCTGATTTTGGGTGTATACCCCAGAGACTGAAACTGTACTTTACTCAAATAACTAAAATACGGAGTTTGGAAATATGATTTTGACGAAAAAACAAAATCACTCAAAAACCCATTTCACCGGTCCAACCGATAACCAACCAGTTCAAATGGAAACTAATCAACCTGGATTCCTGGTTATATCTAATCCAATCCGGTTATGAAAACAAGTGTTTTTTTTTTTTTTTCAAAGAAACTTAATTTTTACCACTTTACGAGACGTGCATGCCATGTGACTTGCTTTATGGCTTGAATAGTGGTGTTGGAGATGAGTCATCAGATGTGAACTCATTACTCAGTGTGTGAATACACATTTGACCAAAACAGCCTGGAAAGTTATCTTTTATTAATTTTGGATTTGGATTGTCGGTCATTATTATTGGCATCCTTTGAGTTTCCCTTTTCTCTTTTCTATCCTCCTTTTACGGCTACTTTCCTTCGGCAATTATTATTGGCATAAATCACCAACGTTGTAAAATTAGACCAATGGGTCACAAGTATACATGGTTACATTAAGTTACTCATTTATTGACAATGAGGTAGTGGTGAAGTGGTTGGGGAAAGGCTTGGTGTTCCTTGTGACCCATATTCGACTTCCACTCTTCCCATTATTTTCTACAACATCTAGGTGAAGGGCGAATACGGGTGACGTCGGTTCGTCTTGGATGAGAGGCGGAGTTTTACCGATCATTCCATTGTCGTGCCTTCGGGCGGGTGGAGGTCGGGTTTCCGCGCATCTGGGAGAGCCAAGGGGCTGGCGGCGGTCGAGTAGTCGATCTTAGCCATAGCGTCCGGTATCATGGTGGTTGACACGTTATTCCTTGCCATTAAAAAAAGTTACTCATTTATTATAAAAAGTCACAATGATGCTATACTTCACCACTTGTTTTAAACAATATAGTTAAGGGAATATGCCACAGAATAGTAATGAAGTTTTAGGAGTGTAAAATTTATTTTATCTTTTATGAAGAAGTGTAAAATTTATTTTATCTTTTACATTTTTTTATTTTGTTACTCTTGATATAAATTTTACGTTATCCTTGAGACTAAATGATTAGCTACTTAATTTTGGGCTTTTATTGAAAGCGAAACCAAAAATTTATGTTCAAAAGTCTGCTAATAAATGGTTAAAACCCAACTATAATTAAAACTCAATAGCTCATATAAACAAAAAAGCTCGCATGGTCTGTTAAAACCCACGTGACTTGGGTTAATAGGTTCTTTTAATAGCCTCTAAAATAAAGCTCATTTATTTATCGAGCTCGAGCCTGACATGTGAAGCTCGTCATCCCAAATCACACCATCGTGTTTTTATTTTTGTTTAGTTTACATTGTATGAAAACATGGTTAAAAAAATTGAACGGCTAAAAGGCCAAATTTATACATATAAATAGAAAGTGGACATGAATAGTATGGATAGTGCTTTGCTCAATTAAATTTAGTTTAAGTGATTTTATTTTTTTTAAATAATTGTTCATTTTTTTGTCTCCATGAATAGTTATTTTGATTTTTTAAACAATTGTTTCAATTTTTTAACAATATTTTATGTATCATATAATTTGATTATAGAGCTAAATGTCATTTTAGTCCCTATAGTTTAGGTCATTTTGCCAGTTTAGTTTAAAAATTTTATTTTTCGCATGTGGGTCCAAAAAGGTTTCACCGTTGCTATTTTAGTCAACTGGGTTAACTTCACCTATTTTTTTATTAATGAGAAGGGCAATTCGGTCATTTTATATGGACGAATTGCCCTTCTAGTTAACAGAATTACATATAAAATAACCGAATTGCCCTTCTCGTTAATAAAAACAATGGATTAAGTAAACCCAGTGAACTAAAATGGCAATAGTGAAACCTTTTTTTAACACACAGACGAAAAATAAAACTTTTGGACTAAACTGACAAATGACACAAACCACATGGACTAAAATGAAATTTAACTCTTAATTATATTTCCAATAACTTGTATCTATTAATAACCAAAGCCTACTTGTGGGCCTATCACCTGGGTTGTGGCACTTTCACCCTTTGATTTTGTTTTGAGTGGAAACCACATGTCAACATTGAGGGCTGTCCAAATCGCTCTCCATGGGTTGTTTGTCCACTCGCTCAAAAATGCTCGAAATATGCTATTTTTCTTGCTCGGTTCATTTTGCAAACGAGCCAAACACGAGCAAAGGTCCGCTCGACTCAATTAGGCTCGGATTAATTTTATTAATTAATTATATATATAATTATATATACACAAAAGAAAAGCCCCAGAAAATAATGATATTGATCCAATGCAAGAGAATGATGATATTAGCTAAAAAAATTCCTTCGAAAGTATGAAAGTACAGAAGATATTTTTTTGTTTCGTTTATCATGTTTTTATTTTTGTTTCGTTTATCATGTTTTTATTTTAGTTTCGTTTATATTGTATGAAATTATAATAAATTTTTTTTTTTTTGAATGTTACCATTAAAATTATTTTCTAGATCCAACACTAAGGGGGTGTTTGGGGTTGAGTTTTGAAGGAGATTTTTAGATTATTGAGTTTTGAAATCGTAAATAATCAGTTTTGAGTGTTTGGGTAAAAAATTGATTATTTGCGTTTAGAAAGTTACAAAACGCAGCCCCCCCCCCCCCCCCCCCCTACTGCAACAAAACGCAGTTTTCCAAAAATTGATTATTTGCGTTTAGAAAAGGATTTTCACTTGTTTATTTTTTTAAATATATATTTTCCAAACACTCAAATAGTTGATTATCTGATTATTGTGATATCAAGCAACATAATCAAATCCAAACACTATCTTTCATATCACGTTTTGTTACAGTTAATTATTTGATTCTGATTATTCAAAACGCATAATCTATTTTCAAAACTCACCCAAACACCCTCTAATTCTATTAACTTTTCAATGTTAATGAAAACCAATGGATAGCACTCACTGCAAGACATCATTTTACACATTACTAAACTTAATGTTAATGCTGAAGTAAGTATTATCTTTTGGTCGATTTAGATATATAGTAAATTGTTTATTCTAGTGATTTTCCGTTCTTATTATTCATTCTACCATCCAATCCATGATGGTTTCTCAATACTTCATGATTTTTTTTTTTTTTTTTTTGAAAGGCTACTTCATTCCACCACAGCCAGCAAGAAAACAACAGAGACAAAAAAACAACAGAAAACACATATCAATCAAAATTAAAGGATTTCCATATCTCTTCATCCAGGTTAAGTTTCAATACTTCATGATAACTCATGGTATGTGACTAAGATGCGACACCAAAATCTTTACTTTTTACGGTTTGTATAATGATATTTCGATTTATAGATGATTACATTTACCTTTAAATATTCTCATCTTTAAGCTCGCGAGTTTAGTATGGTTCACGGTGCAATCCACGATAAAATTTGTAACTTTTAACGACATTTCACAAAATTTCACTAAGATCAAGGATAAGATCTCCACTTTTTGGCTAACGTTTTAACTACTAACTTCCAAAGATATCATGTTAAAACTATCAACCAAAATAAAAACACTAAGATAGTCTCACCTTTTAAGTTCGGTTAGCTCGTGAGTTTAGAATGGTTCATGGTGCAATCTGCGATAATATTTGCAACCTTTAACGGCATACAGCAGGGAATAAAAGAAATCTGATGTTCAAAAAAAATCTTCATGGTATATAGCCAAGAAACAACATAAAAAAATTTGAACTTTTTTACAATTTGTATAATGATATTTCGCTTTATAGATTATTTGCATTATCTTCAAATACAACGACTACACAATAAAAACACTAAGATCTTCTCACCTTTAAGTTTGCAAGTTTAGAATGGTTCACGGTGCAATCCACGATAATTTTTTGCAACCTTTAACGTTACTTCACAAAATTTCACTAAGATCAAGCATAAGATCTCCACTTTTTGGCTAACGTTTCAACTACTAACTTCCTAAGATATCATGTACAAATTATAAACCAAAATAAAAAAACACTAAGATATTCTCACCTTTTAAGCCCGTGAGTTTACGATGGTTCACGGTGCAATCCACGATAATATTTGCAACCTTTAACTACATTTCACAAAATTTCACTAAGATCAAGCATAATATCTCCACTTTTTGGCTAACGTTTATATGTTCGGTTCTTCACATCTAAATATTGCTCGTCGTGTCTCGTGTGCACACATCTGATCATCTTACTATAAAAACCCTCGAAAACGCTCTGTAAACGAGAAACTGAACCCGCGTAACATTTATTTTAACAAAAAAAAAAATTAAAAATCAAGTCTTTATTACCTGTCGCGAGCCGCGACAGGCTTGCAGAGAGTTGGTCGCGGGAGCGACGGCCCCTTGACTTGCCGGACACCCATGTTGACACGTGTTGGACCTAAGGGTTAACTCGGCAACCCTAGTCGTAGCTAGGGTGCCCTCACGGGGCGCGAGAGAAACCCCTTGGGTGGGTCGCGGGGCGCGAGAGACCCCCTGAAATCGTATAAATAGGGCGAGCATGCAGCAATTCCATTTCGCTCACATATTTTCTTTCTCTCTCAAGTATAATCCGAAAATACTAGTCAAAATACCCCCTAATCACAAAGCTCTGCCCCGTTGTAAGTATTTTAACCCCTGATCACTAATTCGTTACCCTACCCGATTGATCTAGAACCCAGCAACGCATGTCAAGGCTCTGCCTGACTAAGTACGTTGGGGTTATGTCTCGTGTTGTATGGCCAAAGTGATTTGGGTTATTATACTAACTGTCACACCCCCAAAATACCCCATGCGGAGACCCCGCTTGGCGTGTGACGTACCAGGATCTAGCCACCAATCACATTGAACTATTTACAAGATATTATGATAAATTCCCATTTATTAGATTAAAACATTCTCAAACATAACTCAAAGATTAACGTGTTCAGCGGAAGCATAAAGTAAATCACTGTTTAAAGTTGCAAAACCAAATGTATGAAAATTGATAAGCTTGTCTCATGTTTCCAACATGCTCGACCCATGACTACTCCAGCAATCCCAGACAGCAAGTACCTGGTTCAATGAATCTAACGACATGCGAGCATGCAACAAGTGTATCAGCACAACGCTGGCGAGTTCACATGTTAGGATTGAACCCTACCAAAGGAACAGTTGATTAAAGCTAAAACCGGATCAGTGTAGTTGATCCAAAATAAGCAGATGTTATGTTTACATTCTCTCCCCTTGAAAGTGGTTTCAACATCTGATGACCTCCATCCACTGATCCTTTACAACAACTGCTGACTTACAACTGCTGATCAAGTCAAAGACTGATGAAGACTAAAGCCTTGTTGATCAATCTACTGCTATGGGTCAAGCACTGCTGAAGATATTAAGTACTGCTGGAGTCACAACAGTGGAAGGATAAAGCAGTAGTTTAGTCTTTCTTATGTAATGTATTGTAATCAGTAGTTAGCATAGCAGTGTTTGTATTAGATCAGTTGTTAGAGTTTGTTAGGAGGTTAGATCTCACTTTCATGGTGACGTCAGCAAAGATGCCACAGTGGTTTGTCCGTGCCTATCAATAGAACAGTACCCTGTACTGTTCTATTAGCTCTTCATCACTTTTCTTCCTGTACGAACAAATACTATGAGCTCAGGCTGAGGGGGAGTTTGTTACATGCATGCAAAATTGTAATCGGTGTTTGGAATAAATTTAAGCATTCGGTTCAATGTTCAATCATGTGTGTTAAAAGCATTTCACCTGTTTGATTGTGTGCAAAGTTTATTTCCATTTCAATTCCGCTGCATTACTTGTTCATTTTTCATCTTAAATCAAACACAAAACACAATCAATCTAAACTCAGATCCTAACAATTGGTATCAGAGCTAGGATAGTCAAATTTGATTTAACCATCATTTTGACATAAATAGTTCAGCTCACAATCGTTGATACTGATAGTTGTTCGTTTTGTTGTAAAACAGAGTAAGGTTTAATCACGATCAAAGTTGATTAATCAGTACCTGTAAGACAACCAGGATGACGCCACAATCACAAGATGAAATGAATAACATCGGCTCACTTTTCAAACCACCCATGCTGAAACGAAATGAATACAACATCTAGTAGAGAAGGATGGGTCACATCCTTGCTCAACAGAACACTGGATGTTGGAGATCAGTTGTTTTTGGGCCCCATGTTCCTATGGTGCCAAGTGCTGGGGATTCAAAGAAATTCGAACCTAAAAAACCTGAAAACTATACTGAAACTGATTTTCAAAAGTTCGAATTGGATGCCAAAGCATTTAGAATCATTGCATCTGCATTACCCAACGAAATCTATGCTGGGCTGTTACATTGTAACAGTGCCAAAGAGTTATGGAATGCACTTAAGGAACAATTCGGGGGAACGGAAGAAGTAATTGAAAATAATAGGGAAATTCTGAATCAGCAGTATGAAACCTTTTGTCACATCAAGGGTGAATCATTGACTCAACAATTTGAGCGATTCAGTTGTCTCATTAGTGAGCTAAGACTTGTTAAGGTTGTATTTCCTAATTCTACACAAAATAGCAGGTTTCTTAGATCACTACCTGAAAAATGGAATACAATTGCCTTTGTTACTAGAAACTCTGTTGAGTTCAAAGACCTGACACTGACCCAACTTCATGGTAGACTCCTGACATATGAAAGGGAGTTAAACTAGAAAAAAAGGTTGCAAGAGTCTGGCAAAGTTGCAGATGATTATTCATTTGGCAGCACAGCTCTTCTGGGTCAAGATGAGTCTGGCAGCAGTAAGGATTAGAGTTATGATCATTTTATTGACATAAATGCTGGGGGTAATTTCAACTCTGATCCTCACTCATCCAATTTTGCTTTCACAGCAAATGGAGAAAGCCAGATCTCTGATAATCTGTCTTTTGAACTCAATGATTTACAGCACTTTGATCCCACTGACTTAGAAGAAATGGACATTTTGCATCAACTGGCATTGCTTAGTGTAAGAACAAGCAAATTCTATAAAAGAACAGGGAGAAAATTCCCAGGGTTACATGGGAATTTAAAAGTGGGGTTGGATAAGTAAAAAATCAAGTGCTATAAGTGCAATAGGCTAGGTTATTTTTCTAGGGAATGCAAAAGTCAAACCACTGGTCCAATTATTACTCATCCCAACTCAAACCCTAGACCACAACATCAAAACACTGTGCAATATACCCAATATACCCCTGCAGCCCATGTTAACACTGCTCACTATGCTGCAACCCCTGTGCCTGTGCATTATGTTCAAACCACTATTCCACAAATTCAGTATGTTTAAGCCCCTGTCCCTCAGGCACAAGTGCAACATGTTGCACCTCAACAAGCTGCTCCAACAGTGGTTCAACCAGATCAGCAAAGCTTTTTCACCCAAGGCTTTGTTGACTGGAGCAGTATGCCTGATGAGCTTGGTGATGAAAATTTTGCACTCTATGCTTCTAATGATACTTTTAATGATGAATTTTGTCTGATGGCATTAGAGTCAATACCATAAGGGGTAGAAGCTGAAAGAGAACAGCAAAGTGCTGAAACAGTGGATGAAGTGGCTGAAGCAGTGGTTACTGCAGTTGCTGGTGAACTACTGCTGGGAGAAAATTCAGAAACCCTGATTGAACCACTATTTGACCCCTGGTCCAAATAAGACAAAGAAGAAAAGGAAGAAAAAAAGGAAGGTGAGAAAGAAGAGAGAGCTGATGAAGAAAGTGATCATCAATGTGATTGTGCCATGATGGCTGCTGCCAAGGTATCACCTCAGGTCCTTGAAAGTCAGTGTTCAGACAAATGCATTATTGCATTTGCCAACATTAAAGAGGTGAATGAAAACCTTAGGGATAAAGTTTTATTCGATGAAGTAAAATTTGAGAAGTCTTTAAAAGATCTTAAAAACAAGTTGGCTGAAAAGGATAAAGAAATCTGCAGTCTTAAAGAAGAGCAAAGCATAACCAAGAACCAACTCCAAACAATGGTAGAAAAATACCAAGTTTGTAAAAAGGAGTTGGAGTCCACCCAAATCACTTGTGAAAGATGGGTGGAATCTTGCAAAGGTTAGGAGGTCATGCTTGAAAAACAGCTTGAAAAACATGTAAAATTTGGTGTAGGTTTTAGAAAATATGATGAAATTGAAAACACTGCTGCAAAACAAGCTGGGTCAGTTGAAATAACACCAACAAACAAGAATGGCCAGGAAATCAAAATCACTGATAAAAATGACAACAAAATCACACTTGAAAGACCATTGGGCTCTCCAACCTATGAAGAGATTGAAGAGTATCAATTTAAACCCAGATGGTCTGATGAGTGTGACATTCTTGAAAATTTTAAACCAATGGACTTCACAACCACTGATGGTGTAAAAGCTCCAAAAGCAAAAGTCATTCCTCTCAAAGACATCCCAACAACAGTTAAAAACTCTGTTGCAAAGGAGTCTGAAAAGAGAAAGAAGAGAGAAAAGATCAAAAACCTGTTTTGTGATTTTTGTGAAAAGAAGAATCATCTAACAAAAGACTGTTTTCATCTAAAAGCATATGATCTAAACAAAACAAGTGAAATTGTTCCTGCTGAGAGCTACACCATCTGTGGTAAATCAAACCACAAAACTCAAGAATGTGTGTATCTCAAATCATTTGATGTGAAAAAGAATGAGTACACTGCAAAAACATCCTTGAGTTCATCAAATTCATCTGTCAAGTTCACCAAGAACCAACCACTATTTGTGCCAGTCCAAACAGCTGTTACAAAACAGCTGAACCAAACATCTGTCAAAAGAGATGTTCAGGTGACTGATGCACCCCCTGCCAATCAATACAGAAGAGGTAAGGGAAAACCACCATACCAAAGGATCCCACATGTTTATGAGGCTTACAAAAGGCCCTCTAAATCAAGAGTGAACAGACATCCTTTTGGTTATCAGCAGATCATTGGGCAAGACCCCCAACAGTGGTTAGAGAAAAACAGTCCCAAAACTGTCCAAACCCCTGACCTAACCACTGCCCATCCATCTGAACTTAACCTAGACACTGTTGAGACCCCATCCAAAGCCATATTGGCTTTGGAGACCCTAATGAACTAATTCTTTACTACATGTGCAAGGAGCTTCTGCATGCTTAGATAGTCTTTGGTATGTAGATAGTGGAGGCTCCGGGCACATGACAGGATGTAAAACCCTTCTCAAAGATTTCAAAACTCATGGAGGGGGTGATATATCCTTTAGAAATAATAGTAAGGGGAAGGTTCTGGGGTCTGGTACTGTTCAGTCTGGTAAAGTAAAGTTTGAAAATATCAATCTAATAGACAATATAAAATTCAACCTCTTAAGTGTCTCTCAAATGAGTGATAAGGGCTATGGCTCATTCTTTACAAAAGAGTGTTGTAGGATTGTTGGACCAGAAATGGTTGAAAAGATTGAAGCAATAATCAAAAATGGAAAAACCCAACTTGTTGCTCAAAGAAGTGGCAATGTTTATGTGGTGGATATGTCAAAAGAGAGCCCTAGGACTGATGCCTGTCTGTTCTCAGCTACATCAAACAAAGAGACAGAATTATGGCACAGGAGATTGGGGCACACAAATCTCAAGACAATCACTACTATTTCAAAACAGGGGTTAGTAAGAGGCCTTCCTCAAAAACTGTTCAGCTGTTCTGAGCATTGTGTTTCCTGCCTAAAAGGAAAACAACATAAAAGCTCATACAAATCAATCGAAGAGTCCAAAAAAACCAAGTGCTTGCAAATGCTTCACATGGATTTGTTTGGCCCAGTTAAGGTCACGAGTCTTAGGAAGAAAAGATATTGTTTGGTTATTGTTGATGACTTTTCTAGGTTTACATGGACTTACTTTTTACACTCAAAAGATGAGACTGCAGGCATTCTGCAAGACTTTGTGAAACAGGTTGAAAAGCAGTTTGAATTGCCAGTAAAAGTCTTCAGGAGTGATAATGACACAGAGTTCAGAAACAAGGAGTTAGATGATTTCTGTGTGACAAAAGGAATTGTGAGGCAGTATAGCATTCCAAGAACACCAGAACAAAATGGGGTTGTTGAAAGAAAGAACAGGACTTTGATTGAGGCTGCCAGAACCATGCTTGCATATTCAGGTTTGCCATTAACTTTTTGGGCAGAGGCAGTAAACACTGCTTGCTATGTCCAAAACAGAGTTTTAATCAACCCTAGGCATCAAAAGACTGCCTATGAACTGTTGTATAAAATAAAGCCATTAATTTCACATTTTAAAGTTTTTGGCTGCCCATGCTTCATTTTAAACTTAAAAGATTCTATCTCTAAGTTTGCAGCCAAAATTGATTGTGGTTATCATCTGGGATATTCAACCACTGCTAAGGCCTACAAAGTGTTTAACACAAGGACCAAAACAGTGGAAGAGACTTTGAATGTAAAGTTCAATGAAATCTCATCATTGAAAATCCCAACAAACCATGCAGAATTGTTTGATCTTGATAAGTTTACTTTTGAAAATACTGCTGTCAAGACTAACAATGCAGGTCCATCAGAGGATTCATCATCAGACTATGGGTATGAAGTCATCATTCCTCAACAAAAGTCTGCTTCAATGGTAAGAGTAGCAGATGTTCAAAACAGCTGTCAAAGCTCATCCACTGCTACCTCAACAGTTGTTGACCAATGTAGCCCATCCTCATCAACCACTGTTGAGAAAAGCCATCCAACAGTGGATAAAATTCAACAAGTTTTCACACCAGTTCCTCCTATTCCTCCACCTGCATTTGAAGCCACTGCTGGATCATCAAAGTCACCAGCAGTGGTTAGCTCAGATGATTCACATCTGCAGCCTTCACCAACAAATGCCATTGTTCCATACAAAAGAGATCTAATCTTCTTGAAGTCTCATCCACCTGACCAAATCATTGGCAACATCAGTGAAGGGGTGCTCACAAGAAGCCAATCCTAAAACATATGTCTTTTTGCTGGTTTTCTATCTCTCCATCAGCCAGTAAGTACCAAGAGGCACTGAAAGACAACAGCTGGGTAGAAGCCATGCAAGAGGAGCTCCAACAGTTCAAAAGACAACAAGTATGGGAACTTGTACCACTGCCAGAGGGTGTAAGTCCTATTGGCACAAAGTGGGTCTTTAAAAACAAAACTGATGAAAGGGGCATTGTTGTCAAGAATAAAGCCAGGCTTGTGGTTCAAGGGTTCAGACAGGAAGAGGGCATTGACTATGATGAAACATTTACCCCTGTAGCAAGACTTGAAGCTATCAGACTATTTCTGGCCTTTGCTGTCAACCACAACATCAAGGTGTATCAAATGGATATCAAATGTGCATTCCTCTATGGTAAGATTCAAGAAAAGGTTTATGTTTGTCAACCTCCAGGCTTTGAGGATCCATTTAATCCAAATAATGTCTACAAGCTAAATAAAGCTTTGTATGGCCTGAAACAAGCACCAAGAGCCTGGTATGAAACTCTTTCCACTTTCCAACTATCCATTGGATTCACAAGAGGTAAAATAGACAAAACACTGTTTTTAAAATGGAGAGGAAAGGATTTGATGATTGTCCAGATTTATGTGGATGACATCATTTTTGGAAGCACATGTAATAAAATGTGTGAAGAGTTTAGGCAACTCATGACAGCTGAGTTTGAAATGAGTGCAATGGGTGAACTCCAGTGCTTTCTTGGTCTCCAAGTTAGGCAACTGCAAAATGGCACTTTTATCCATCAAGGTAAATATGCCAAAGAACTTTTAAAGAAATTTGAGATGGATGATTGTAAACCATGCAGTACATCCATTGCAACCAATAAAATTGTCATGTCTAATGAAAAGGATGATTTGGTTGATCAAACTCTATATAGAAGCATGATTGGGTCTTTATTGTACCTAACTGCATCTAGACCAGACATCATGTTTGCAACATGTGTTTGTGCAAGATCCCAATCAGCCCCTAGAAAGTCAAATCTTATTGCTGTAAAAAGGATATTCAGATACCTCAAAGGTGCTCCCACACTTGGTATCTGGTATCAAGCTGATGGGAATATCAAGCTTTCAGGTTTCTCAGACAGTGACTTTGCTGGATGTGACAAGACAAGGAAGTCCACTTCAGGAGGGTGCCAATTCCTAGGCAGTTTCTTAGTGTCTTGGCATAGCAAAAAGCAAGCAGCTGTTTCCACATCCACTGCTGAGGCAGAGTATATAGCTGCTGCAAGATGTACAGCCCAACTGCTTTGGCTTCAAAATCAATTGCTGGATTTTGGTATCACTGCCCTAAAGACACCACTCATGTTGGACAGTCAGACAGGAGAAAATATCATCAAAAATCAGTCTCCCATTCAACCACCAAGCACATAGATATCAGACATCACTTTGTGAGGGATTGCTATGAAAAAGGTTTGATTTCTCTGCACCATGTACCAACTAAGGATCAGCTGGCAGATGTGCTAACCAAAGCATTAGACACATCCACCTTTGAAAGCTTGATCTCTAGGATTGGCATGCTAAACATGGAATAACAAGCAAAATCTTGTTTTTCTATGAATAAAAGCATTAAAATGTTTTCAGAAAATCAAAAATCCATCCTTAAAAATAGCAAAAAAATGAATCTTTCATTAAATCCTTAAAAGTCTGCCATAACCACTGTTTTGTTCAAACATCTGTTCCACTAAAAATTGTTCACTACTGAAAGTCATCCCATGTTCTCTCATTTTCTTGGTAATCACTGTTGTTCAAAGTCAGTGTTTTTAACCACTGATATGCTATCCACTGATAGTAAAAATCATCCACTGTTCTCATTGTTACCGTTACAACCACTGATATTGCTTCATCAGTGGTTTCATAAAAACAACTGTCCTCCATTATTCATCAGGGGTTTGGCACGTGGACAGTACATAGTGGTTAGATCTTTTGTAACCGCTGCCACGTCAGCATTCACTTTTTCCTCTATAAAACCCCTTCAAAAACCCCAAACAGGGTTTTACACTATCGAATTGAATTCTAAAAATTCCTTTCTCAAAGCAGTTTCCATCTTTTTCTCTCAAATCCATCTTCGTCTTCTTCATTTTACAAACCACTCATGTCTTCTTCTCTAAAATCACCATCTTCGTCTTCTCCACAAGACATTCAAATGGCCTCAAAACCCTTTGAAATTCCGTACAAAGCTCCTCACAACTATCTGGGTCTCCTCACAAAACCCGGTAACGTCGATATCTACGATTCCATTATTGATATCATGTCGTCTTCAAAGTACAAAACTTTGTTGATTGCCGATGCTCCGATCTTCCTGGCAACCCAGAGAAAATTTTGGAAGAATGTCACCCTTGAACTTCAAGGTAAAACAGCAATAGCCATCAATTCTTCAATAAAGGGTAAAGCAGTGAAAATCACCCCACAATCCATTTCAGAAGTCTTCGAACTCGATGATCAGCAAGGTAAAACTTCTTTTCCCAAAATCGAGTATAAAACTAATTTTCTTGAGAGGGGGTATGCAGATGAAATGAAAAAGGATACCTTACAAAAAGGTAGTTTTCCTCCTGCAACAAGATTCTTATTCCATACCCTCTTGATGTGTGTTTCAAATAAAACAACTGCTTTTAATGAAATACCATTAAAGATCCAATACCTGGGTTATGTTATTTTACAAAACGAAAATTTTAACTACTCCTAGGAGATCTTTAATGAGTTGGTTAAAAATGTTGATAAAAAACCATTCTTACTCTTTCCAAGATTTCTAAGTTTTTACTTTCAAAAGAAATTTGGAAAGGAGGATGCTCATGTGCTTCAACAAGGTGAATCTTTCAAATAAACAGCTTAACAGCTGAAACCTTTACAAGATTATCAACACCTTCCAAAACAAAAGCAGGGGTCCTTGAGCAGATTTTAGCAGCTACCACTGCTCCTCAGGTATCTGCTGCTGAGCCCACTACTCTAGGTGATCACAGCAGCACAACCACTGTTGTGAAACCCACACCTAAAACCACCAGAAAACCACGACAAAAGAAAACTCAAAAGCCCCCCAAACCGAAACCCAAATCAAAGGCAACTCTGGAAGATGAGATACCAGAGCAACTGCCAGTGACAGCACAAAAGTCACAAGAAACCACTGCTGCTACTTCCTCACAGCAGATGGTAGAAATATCTCAACCCATGCCTCAAACTCCTCCTGCTTCTTCTCAAAAAGATCAGGTTGTACACATAGGGACACCTAAATATGATGCTCTGGAATCACTCGAATCCATCATCCACAGCCCAATGCCCGGGGCAAATTCGCTTTCTACACCCAACCTCACCTCCACAATTCCCCCACAAACAAAATTACTGTTGGATGCTCTTGATTTGAACCAGACACAAACCAGTTCTTCTCAATCACCTGTTCATGAGAATATGCCTCAACAAGTGACTGGGTCTGATGTATCAATCATTGCTAACCCACCAACAAGACCTGAGGAGGTTACACCCTTTGAGTTACACGTATGTAACACCACGTAAAAACGTGTCCAATTATGTAAAGACACGTTTCCTAAACTCTAGTTATGTGAAAGATTGAGTTTGAAGGACTAAAATTGTCAAACAGTGAAACTATGAAACCACAGGGACTAAAAGTGTCAACATGCCAAACTTGTGCCTCTGAATGACCATATGTGATGAAAATATTCTTAAACGAGTGATTGATTGGATATAAGAAGCCGTTTGTGAAAATAATCGGAAGATTATAAAACAACGAGGGTTAAACGTGTCAACATGTTATTTCTGACCTCTGAGTGACCTTTTAATGAACCCGAGGCTTCGAAATATTCAAATATACTCTCAAGAGTAAGTGATATAAATTTCACGTGGTTTCGAGATCGTTAAGCATGTTTTCAAGACTTTGGGCTATAAGTGTCAACTTGACGAAACTTGCATTTATAGTGATAATTAACAAACCCGAGCCTAACGAAGTTTGTTTATACATCCTTGGGCCTCTACAAACCAACTACAAGGGCCTTACATGTTGAAAATGAGGTTATATGAGGTTATAAATGGCTAGGGACTAAAGCTGCCATTTTAGAAAATTGTTTTGGCTGGTTTTCAGATCTACGCGGGCCGCGTAAGATCCTTCTTGATCTTACGCGGGCCGCCTAAAAGTGCCCAGCGCAGAATTTGAAGGACAGGTGCAGGTTTGATCAGTTTAACCGACTTAAAATGTATCGAATCCATGGGCTCTCAAACGGTTTTATAAATCAGCTAGGATACCTGGGGAGATCCTAGGATGTTCCATAACAGCTGGAAGTGATCTATGATCTTGGAAATTTGTATATAAGTGGCACTAGTGTTGTGTTCTTGGCACTTCATTTGCAACAATCATCAAGAGGACTTGTCTCTGGAGCTTACAAGCATTGGGTGAAGATTTCCAAGTGTAGAAAAGTTAGCAAGGATCATTAGTAAGAGTTTAATTACCTGCTTAGTCGTTTTAATTAGCTTAATTATCGAAAAGTCAAACTTGTCGTAATTTAGCTTTGACTTTCGAATTAATCATAATTGGTCCAGCCACTGATCAAAACGAAAGTGGTTATGGAACCATATTAAGGTAGGTGACTAACCCTTAAAAGGGTACCTCCTAATTATTTCGTTTGACTAGTTAATTGTCGGGTCAAACTAGTTTGACAAAAAGTCAAACTGGACAGAAGGTTTAAAAATGAATAAAATTAATAAACCAAAGGTTCGAAATTATATTTTAACATTCTAATGACTTGGTAATTAATATTTGAACATGTTTTATCAGTCCTAACCCGACAATTATCAGTCTAAGGTCAAATTATAACCGAAAGTCACAAAAGCTTGACTTTTGCTTTGACTTTCAGTTCTAACCCGTTCAAGCTTAATTCTCCCATGTTTTAAGCTTCCATTAGGAGCACATTACTCAGTATTATAACCCCCTGGAGTTATAGTACATGGTTCTTGGTGGTTTGAATTATATGCTCTTGATTGTTAATATGCTTATAAATGCCATAAACGCCCTTTTGACACACAAATGAGATTTTTAGAAATGTGAGAAGACAAAACCCGTTGTTACTGATTTATAAACTTGTCCTAAATATTTGACATCAATTTGAGGTCTAGATTAGGAGTTTTGTTCAATAGCGTAATTAGAAAGCTTTTTTACTAATTAAATGGCGTAATTAGCATAAAGCCTATCTAAACCCAAATTTTGACACCAAACTTTTTACCCACTTATGTAATATAATATTTTGGGATTTTTGAAGATTTTTAATTATTTTTAAACTGATCATATCATAGGGTTCTAGCTTTAATTCGGTAATTGCCGGTTATACTCTTTTCTTGAATAAAATGAGTTTTACACCACATATTGATACCAAACTTTTTGCTACTGATTCTATATGATAAATAAATATTTTGAACTTTATAAACTGATCAAAAACTCAGATTTTCTTTTATGACCCGAAAATCGCTTAAAACCGACTTTTACGCGTTTTAAGCGCATAGTATGGATTAAACTATTTTTAACATCTAAGACTTGATACCTACTGATGTTTTTAATAAATTTCTATACTTTAACAGTAAACAAAAGTTTTAAACTCATATTTTCAAAAATTAACCTTTAAAGCTTATGTGAAATTACCAAAATGCCCTTTCGGTGCATAAATTGGTTATAAATGATAAATTTCACCTATAGGCAATACCCTACTGATTTAACTTATTAACTTAAATATTTTTACTGATTTCAAATAACCAAAACTTCAGTTTATTATAAAAAAAAATTTATAAGTATTAAAATTACCAAAATGCCCTTATGGGACTTAAATTGGTTTTAAATACTTTTTTGGGCATATATGTTAACATCTTACTGATGTATTAACATATTTTAGGCATATTAACAATTAAGACCTGTATATAATCCATTTGGTTACCCGTTACGCGTTTACGCGTTCGGATCGGTTTATGTGACTAGTTTACATATAATAGCCGAAACGGGGTTAACTTTATCATTAAATCTTCAATTTCCAGAATATGTTTAGTTTACCCATATTATACAAGTATCCAAGCTTGTCGGGTCTAAACCACATTCTATTCCGGTCTCCGCTTAATCTAGCGTTTAGAACCGTAAAGTTTCTTTCTAGCTAGCCGGTCTAAGTCCTTGAGTTAACTAAAGGCCCGTTAGCAACCTAATAGGTTATTAAACCTTCTAATACAGATTAGTAGCATCCAGTAGAAGGTACCATCAAAAAAGCTTTAGGATTATACTGCTGAGTTACCTTTCACACTAGCTTAGGTAAATACTTTTAACTTATTTTCCCTTATACGGGCTTGGGATATGGTATTATAATAATACCACTTGGTCGGGTATGAAATCATTTAATCGGATTTTTGATTAATAAATTTACATAACCCATTTTAATCTGTCTTGTTTGATAATATAAGCATTAGGGGTTAATACGACCGTGTCATGGATATCCTCGGCTCATTAAAGTTAAAAATGGCCACGACCTATGCACGGGGTGTAGGCAAACACCCGACATATGCAAATGCTAAAATATAAATAACCCACATGTTGGGGATAACTCCTTCGTGGGTTTTGTAAGTGGCGAGTCGTTTAATCACGACCGGCTTCCAAACCGGCCCCATATGTATGACAAACATGTAAATCTGTATACAAGATTATATTTAAATAATTGTCCCGAGTTATAAATGATTTGTGCCATGTGCATTAAAACCAATTTTATAAATACTTTTCAAAAGAGTCAGTTAATTGTATTTACCAGTGTAAACTGACATATTTTCTTAAAGGTTGATTTGACAGGTACCTCTCGTAATAGGCTGGAGCTATTAGGTGTCATAAGAGGATCTTGCAAATCCATAGATACCTGAAGTCTGTTATTTTGTTTCTTTGTATTTAATTATGATCCTCCTATGGATCTTATTACATTCCAGTCTATATATTCTTTCACTCGAACACTCAGACATTATGGTTTGTAATAGTTATTCACCAAGCCTTCCGCTGTGCTATTATATTGTGTGTATTGACTATGATGATATCAACTACGTCACGATACTCCCCGCCGGGCCCACCGGTAATATGTGGAAATATCGGGGTGTGACAACGTAACTCTTGGTGGTAGTTCAAGTGAAGCAGCCACTACAAGTGCTGAACCCACTGGTTTGCATTTGGACAGTGGTTTCATCAATCAGACTTCCTTGAAGGCAATTCCTTCTCTGGGAACATTTGTGTATCCGGTTTATACAGGTTCACTAAAAAGTGTTTCTCAATTTGATGGAAGAGGTCCCCAGTACCAAGACAAAGGGGCATTAGTGGATGATTTCTGGAATACACTTCCAGGGTCAACCACTGTTACAACCACTGCTAGTGGGAAATCAGATGATCCCATTAAGTTGGGTGATGGTTTAATGTACCAAGAATTAACGGCCAGAGTTAACAAACTGGATACTTCTGTTGCTGAAATTAAAGATATGACGCAACAGTTGTTGAAAGTTCAAAAGGTACCAACCATTGCTGTTCCAGCTCAAGCACCTGCACCACCACCTACACCTGCTGCAAATGAGCTCTGGAATTTATTTCAACCATTGCTTATCCATCAAAGGCAGTTAGCTGATGAGCAACATGAGATTCAGATTCAAAATATCAGAAATGCCATGGATGCAAGGTTTATGGATACTCAAGCAGACATTAAAGCTATCAAGGCTCACCTGTTGAAAACCACTGGCACTGCTCCTCCCTCTATTCTTCTGGTGGATGAATCACCACCAGCTGATGCCAAAAAGGGGGAGAAAATAAAGCAGTGGAAGAAAAAGGGTTATGATGATGGTCTCTACATTGCACCAGACAATTCTTGCATGCTTGCAGACATACCCTTGCCAGATGGTTCTAAGAAAATTGATGTCACCACTGATGCAATTGCTAAGGCAAAAGCTGATGTGAAAAAGGATAAGGAGGCTAAGGATAAACAAGATTTGCACAGGAAAAGAGAGCTTTTATGGAGCTGAATGAGCAGGGTACTTCTAAGCCTAAGGCTGATCAGGATAGTCCAAAAAATGAAAATCCTGAGCCCAAATAGAAGCAGCCCACTAGAAAAGTGAGGCAACCCAAACACACACCATCCAGACCCACAAAGCACACTCCCAAATCTTCCAAAAGCTCCAAAAATCCATCTCCCAAACCAGCAGTTGTTAAGACTCCTGCAGTATCAGCAACTGTTGATATTTCAGTGGTTTCAACAACTGCTAGCCAAACAACTGCCACCATTTCACCACACACCACTTCAACACACACCACAACCACTGCCTTACCACCACCACCAAAAATCACCTCACCACCAAAAACATCATCATCACCACCATCACCTCCTGCTAAAAAGCAGAAGACATCAGATGTTACAACATCTGTTGTAATGACAACAGTGGTTGAAACACCAGTTGTTTCAACAACTGTTAGTCAGCCACCTTCCACTACAATAACTGTAAGACCCTAAGTCGTATTTGACCAAAAGTCGCAGCGGAAATTCGTACTATAAAATTTCTTTCGTTATAAACCTTTTGACTTACTAGAAAATTCATTTTCGAAAAATAACTCTTTTACATAAGTTCATCAATCGGCTCATTTACTAAATAAAACATAACTTATGTTTACTATATTACATATACCAACGTTCCCGTACAATCTATCTTGTGACTCGGTTCTCGATCTCTATCCCCTGATGATTCTCCGTGACCCGATCAACCTGCACTCACCACATACATTCATAATGTTATCACACATTATAAACATAAATAAAATTTCTCCTTGTTGACTTTTCATTTCTTTATCTCTTTACATTCAAGCTTTCCGTCTGATTATACAATCCGTGGTGAGACTTCCTTATTGTACCTGCGTTACACTTCGTTCTCAAGGCACGCTATTATTATTGTCAATACTCAATTTCAATGATTACATGCGTGCATATTTTCATACATACTTATATATATGCAAACGTTCACACATAACTACTTACATACATACGTACCTACATATATACGTACGTGCCTAAATACGTGCATACCTACATACATACATACATACCTATTACATGCCTTCACACAAACCTACATACATACATACATTCGTACATACTCACTTGCGTACATATACATACTACCTACATACACACCTACATACATACATTCAAACATACATTCATATCTTCACGTATGCCTATATACGTGCATACGCTCATATATATATATATATATACCTACTTGCATACATCCAAACATACATTCATTCATACATACAACTTATATTCATACATACATACATACCTTCATACGTATCTACACTTCCTAAAACAAGGAATAAATTAGTCATTCCTAAAACAAGGAATAAATTTTCAAGATTTATGAGCCCGTGGCGTCGCGCGACGGCCCATAGCCTTCGCCGTCACGTCGCGCCACCACCCAATATGATCAGAATGTTCGCAGCTGTTGCTGCATATTCCCAGCATAACTCAGTTTTACGAAAACGAGCATAACTTTCTCGTTTTTGATCCGTTTTACCCGATTCTTTTTCCTACGCGACCGTAATTTAATTCTCCATCACATGGAGTGAAAATCCAATATTTGGACTACCGAAATTTATTACTTTTAAGCCTTCGGCTTATTACCCTTTTACCAAATTTTGACTCGTTCATGCATGTATCAACATAACTTGTTTGTTTGACCATAAATTCTTATGAACCTAATAATATCAATGACGTCTATCATAAAAGATTAAATTCTCAGATGCCTGGCATCCTCTTAACCCTTTTTCGCTCAAAAGCTTACTTTGACCCGTTAAAGGTATTTGCGCATTTTAAGGTCCTTGGCTTACGAAAATCATACTTCTCGCTTTCCTACTTTTCCAAAACATTCACTTAATCAAATAGCTTGTTTCTAATCAACTTTTAAGACCGTTTGCCCAATTTACCCATCAAGGGCGTTTTTGTCACTTTGTTCCATCCTTTACTACAAAGGACTTCCTTAAACATTTGACTAACCCCACGACTTAACTACAACTCTAATCGCACATACCTGGCTCGGATCGAAGCTATGACCCGTTTTAATACTTCATGCGCTAAATGGCTAAGTAATAGCAACATAATTCCTTTCGCTATTCATCCTGTGAATGCATAATACTTAACAAAACAATTCATTAGTCAATATCGCCAAATGGTAATGTCTTCACTATTTAACCCGTTAAGTCTTGATGTCCATTTTATTCTTATGGGATTTTCGTTATTCATTATCCCATCCTTGTACCTTATTCCTTCGTTATCTCATAATCAAAATTACCATAATATCCTTTTTACCCTTTTTGACCATCAAACTTAGTTTCTTAACATAATCATATGTTCCAACCCATACCAAAACATCATAATTCACATATTTAGTTACCATGTTCGTAATCTATACATTGAATAGATATTCTAGAAAAAGGGGTGTAAGCTTTACTTACCTAGCGTCCGAATATGCTTCCCGTGAGCATTAATCCCGTTTGACCCGCTCCTATCCCAAGCTTCCATGTCGCTTATCAAGCATCAACTATCATATATCATTCTCAAGATAGTTAGCTTATTCATCATTCATCACACAGATCTTATATTAAGTTTATCATTTGACCTTAAAACACGATAATCCATCATTTCTTATCCAATTTCTTTAAACATACTTACACATATATGATTTTCAAAATTATTAACATAAGCATATCATTACTTCCATCACATCATAAAAAACCCACTTCATAGCTACTTTGTTAATCACTTATAAGTGATCTAATCTTAAGTTCTTCATAATTTCATCATACTTTTGATGTGTGTACTACCTCCAAAGCATAGGGTACAACTAGTTCATGCATATCCTTCTAATCTTATTCATAATTCATCAAATTCCTCCTTCTAATCAACATGAATCATTCATGCATAAACATCAAACACACTAGTATCACATTTCTTTTAATTCCTCTAACAAGAATCCATCATACCAATCAAAATACATCAATATTAAGCAAGAATTGGACATGGGTGAAACGGGTTTCATCTCTAAACATCAAATTAGCCCAAACCGTACATACCCCATGTTCTATATGACAATTCTAACACATACTCATTCTCAATTTCATACAAATTCGCAACTTACATCATAACCCACTTCGTGAAAGATCACCAATCTAATCTTTAAGACATACCTTATGATCCCCATGAGAAGGTGATCGCTAATCCATGCTCGGTTATGAATTTAAGCTTCATCTTGCCTTTCGATTTGATGAAATGGATGGAAACTAGGGTTTTGAGCTCATGGAGCTCCTGATCGATTTCTAGAACACACGAATGTGTGTGTTTGTGTGTGTTAACTTTCATAAATAAAACCCATCTTTCCATCCTAACCTTTTGGTCCCTCAAGTTTCGTTTTGATTGCATACGGGACTAAAAACTCATCATCTTATTACTTATATACATAACACCACTAGGCTAATTTATTCCTAGTTATTTTGTTTATGGTTTCACTTTTACTACTAACGGTACTTCACCCATTCCTTTATCTTAACCGGGTTCTAAATTACCAAACCCGTTTTTGGGGTGTTACAATAACCACCACTCAAATCACCACCACTGAATCAATCAAAACACCACCAACCTCTCCTAAACTAAAAAGGAGAAGGGTACTTTTGAATGATAATGATTCTCCGCCAACACCACCAACTTCACAACCTTTGGCACTTGTTTCTTTTCCAAACCATGTCCCTCTTTCTTCAGCTCAAGTTCAGAGACCAATCATTGCCATTGCTCCTGCTGGTGTCCAATATCCTTTAGAGCTGATAGCAGTCAGAGAAGAGATAAAATCTTTCTACTTTGAAGATGACCCTGCTAAAAGGAGTTTATATCTGTTGAAGGATATCCTAGGCCTAACAATATTGAAGAATACTTGAAAGTTAAGGCTCAACAGGCAGAGGATATCTCTAAAAGAAACTCAAAAGAAAAATCTGACAAAGAAATTCAGAGGTATTATCAATTCCTGCTCACACAAGTCAGATCTTTGGAGCAGTTTGCAAAAAAGGTATGTCAGCAATTTTCAGAAAGAGTAGATGAATCCTTGAGAAAAGACTATCTTGATAACATCATGGCTTACAAGAAATACAAAGGAGAAAAACACATGTACAAAGAATGGACCATTCAAGAGCTTGAAAGTGAAGGAGCCAGGATTCAAGATATGATCAAAAACAATGTTAAACATACTCCTCCTGATTGGGCAAAATATAAGAAGAATGTACCTGATAAGGTGCTAAAGCTAAAAAGAATGAAAGAGGAACTCATTACTGCTGACTTTGGGTCTAGAAATCAAGTGATGAGGTGGAAAGAAGAAAAGGTGATTGATTCTTACAAAAGGCTGGAAGAACTAAGGAAGAAAAATCCTAAAATTCCACAAAAGCCTGTGTATCCTGAAGCAGAGGTTCCAGCTACACCTCAAAAGCAACAAGTCAAAAGATCTACTGCTCCACCTGCTGCTATCATTTACCAAAGAAAGAAGCAACAGCAGATGGATAAAGAAACAACAACAGATAAAGAAGCTGGGGATTATGTTGTTAAAGAAGGTCTTAAACGAATGATTGAAGAAAGACTTGAGTCTGCACAAGCTTCAAACACTGCTCAGTCAGTTATTACCATGCCACAATCTCCAAATTCCTCATCTAATAAAAATCTCCCAAGAAACCTAATGGACTCAAAAGTACTAAAGTGGAAAACTGATAAACAGACCCATGTACTGACTGTGATCAAGTCCAGTGGAGAAGTGAAAAAAATATCAAGGGAACAAGCACTAGGCCTAAGTGTTGAAGATCTGCAGGATCTCCTTGATCTTCCACTGTGTAGGGATGAAGATGACACAGATGCCCTAGACTTTGAGTTACAACTTAAAGGTCAGATAAGGGAACTGCTAATGAGGCAATAAAGTTACACAATAATGAAGGGTTTTGGCATCATCTGTTCCAGTGGGAGATTGTTGGGATTGAACCCTACCAGAGGAACAGTTGATTAAACGCAAAACCGGATCAGAGCAGTGGATCCAAAATAAGCAGATTTTATGTTTACATTCTCTCCTCTTGAAAGTGGTTTCAACATCTGATGACCTCCATCCACTGATCCTTTACAACAACTACTGACTTACAACTGCTGATCAAGTCAAAGACTGATGAAGACTAAAGCCCTGTTGATCAATCTACTACTATGGGTCAAGCACCGCTGAAGATATCAAGTACTGCTGGAGTCACAACAGTGGAAGGATAAAGCAGTAGTTTAGTCTTTCTTATGTAATGTATTGTAATCAGTAGTTAACATAGCAGTGTTTGTATTAGATCAGTTGTTAGAGTTTGTTAGGAGGTTAGATGTCACTTTCATGGTGACGTCAGCAAAGATGCCACAGTGGTTTGTCCGTGCCTATAAATAGAACAGTACCCTGTACTGTTCTATTAGCTCTTCATCACTTTTCTTCCTGTACGAACAAATACTGTGAGCTCAGGCTGAGGGGGAGTTTGTTACATGCATGCAAAATTGTAATCGGTGTTTGGAATAAATTTAAGCATTCGGTTCAATGTTCAATCATGTGTGTTAAAAGCATTTCTCCTGTTTGATTGTGTGCAAAGTCTATTTCCATTTCAATTCTGCTGCATTACTTGTTCATTTTTTTTTATCTTAAATCAAACATAAAACACAATCAATTCAAACTCAGATCCTAACATCACAGTTTTAACAAAATGTTTAGTTACCAAGTATTTAGCCCAGTTTATTAATAATGTTGATAATAACTCGATACCGTACAAGATGGCTTCAGTTTGTTTTGCCCGTCCCTAATGCCCCTATCAAAGCTCACCTTAGATTTGCTCGGTTTATTAGATTAATTTACTCAAACTTGATCAACCAAATCCTAACACGGTTATCAATAAAAATCAGTTTTGTATTCACATTGAACCATACACTTTGTCACATATTACGCAAACTATATCCATGAAAGTTTCACATCATTATGCATGTTATAACAGTTAGCCACATCAAGCATCATTCATGTTACAAGGTTTACCCACATAGCAGATAATTGTGTCACATACAAGGTTACTTCACAAATTCAGGTTTCAGTTAACATGCAACAGTACCAAACAATTATCATGGCGTGCACGGCCCACTCGAATCAAGGCCCACCACTGGTGTGCGATCCACCCCTAGGTGTGCGACCAAAGCAACCGTGTGCGACTGGCCTCTGTTGTGCGATTGAATTGGGCTGTGCGATTGCCATCTAGCTCATGGGCTAGTCTGCGGCCCAAATAGTTTGTTCAGTTCGTTTACTTATGCGATTGGATTCAGGTTTCATGGGCCGGTGTGCGATTCATCAAACTGTTCGGCCCATGTGTGTGTTAGCCCTAAGGACTTGTGCGACTAATCCAAAGGTGTGCGATCAGGAAAGTGTGCGATCCTTGTTCATTTGTGCGGTTCATGTGTGCGATTGACCAGGTCAATCCCCCCACCCTTGTTTCTCGTAACAAAACCTACATCAATCCCATAACAGTTACAAATCAAACAACTTCCCATACTATTTTCCAATTGCTATTATGAATATTTACTCATTCCATAATTATCATTAAACCCTAAATTCCTTACACAATTATCAAGGGTGTTCTGCATCAAAATCACGTTAAATTGACTAACACAAACATCACTACATCACGAAATTATCATGGGATCAAACCGCACAATTGTATTCATCATCAAATCGTATCAAGTGCAACCAACTCGCCTCCCATTCGGCCTAAACACCATTGTTTCATTTAACACTAATTATCATGAAATCCCTAGTTCTCTTGTATCATTCAAACAACGATACTGACTAGTGTCATACATGGCAATTATCAAACTCACATATAAACAACCCTAGTATGCTTTTAACCTAATTCACATACATGCTCAATTACCACAACAAGAAACTCAATTAAGAGAATGATAACTAAGCAAGAGATATGTGTTGCTAGATAGGAATGACAAGCTTCGATGAAGAGGAGGGCTTCGATTGTGAGTAGGCTGCCGTCGAGCATGCACAGGAGGAGAGGAGGGCTAGGGTTTGATATAATCTTTTTACGTTTGTAAATTATGATAACTAAAGAGGTTACACACAACTCATATGTGTGTATGCGCACAAGGTACGGATCGGGCCTAGCTTTGGGCTCGAGGAATGGGCCGAGGACAGTAAGCATAGGAGAAAGGGTAACTGTTGTGTAAGAGAACTGTATCAAAGGCAAGTGTTTCTCCCAACCTTTACCAAAATCGATCACACATGCTCGCAGGATGTCTTCAAGTGTCTGGATGGTGATAAGTAGTGCTCAAGTCAAGACGTGAGCCAAAAGATTTGGGCATCGCTTGCCACAAATCAGATACGAAGCACGGATCACGATCAGAGATGATAGAGGTTGGCACCCCGTGCCTAGAAACCACCTCTTTTAGATAAACATCAGCAAGTTGTGAGAACTTATTAGTTTCCTTGATCGCTAGGAAGTGCGCAGATTTCGTCAGACGGTCTACGATCACCCAGATGGTATCGTTCCTGTTTTGAGTTCTAGGCAAACTAGTGACAAAGTCCATGGCAATCTGCTCCTATTTCCACATGGGTATTTCTGGTTGTTGAAGCAAACCAGAGGGTTTTTTGTACTCTATCTTGACCTTTGCACAAGTCAAGCACTTGCTCACATACTTCGCTATGTGGGCTTTCATTTTCGGCCACCAGTACAAGACTTTTAGATCCTGATACATTTTATCAGAACCTGGATGAACAGAGTATCGAGACTTGTGTGCTTCGTCTATCACAAGCTCTCTAAGATTTCCGTACAAGGGGATCCATATCCGCTCCATGAAATATCGAATGTCATCAGATCTTTCAACAAGTTGTTTCTCCAAGCCCTGCATGGCTTCAGCTTTAAGGTTCTCGTCTTTCAATGCTTCAGTTTGGGCAGAACGAATCTGGTCAGGTATGTGACAACCGTCAATTTTCCATGTATCCGTACATTAATTAAACAAGTAATTTGTATCTTAATGACTGTGCTTGATTTTAATTAATGACGTGAATGATTTCTGATTATTGTCATATACATACAAGTGCATTACACGTTGCATGATTATTTCTCATTATTGCATGCAACACAATATGATTCAATTAGTGCACGAAACAAAGTTAGCACAGTTATCAGACAAACTAGAAGTACTGACAGGAGTTCAGTACTCAGACAGACATGATGTTAAGACACAGAAGGAGCGTGAAACCAAGAGTTGCACTAGTATAGTGTGTAGGAAAGTAAGGATCATAAAACTGCCTTCCTAGAGATAGTTTAAGTGCCGGAAAGTGCCTAAAACTCAAAAAAACTGTAGAATTCTGCATATTTCAGAAAAAATCAGCATTTTAGCAACACAATATAATGCAGAATTATGGTTTAATGGTCCAGAATACCTTCTTAAGTGTCGGGAATCAAAACTGTCATAAAAGGGAACATAAAGCACACTAAACTACGTAATTTAGCACCTTAACAAACCGGTAACCAACTGAACAACTAGACACTACCCGAAACACCAAATTTTCACTAGAAGCATTGTTTTAACATTTCCGAGCTAGTTATGGTCACTGAACATCATAATGCATCTTATAATCACTAAACACTTATAACACTAAATCTTACACTTAGAATTCAACTAACTTAACTAACTAAACATTTGAAATCCAGCCATATACCCCCCCCCCCAATCAACGGTTACAAGGTGGGCCACCCCCTTGATTTTCTTCATTAGTTTATTTGATATGCTAAACACTTTTGAGACACAAGAACCTCTAGGCAATGTTATGTTGGAGAAATTGTTTTTAAAAACCACAAGTTCCTCACATTAACACATTTCACAACATCAAACAAGCTCATCTTTCTCTCCTTCTTCCTTGCTCATGGCTGCCAACCACCACCCACATCCCCACCATTTTCACTTCAATCTTATACAATCCAAGGAGGTCCTAAGGTGCTAGGAGCTAAGTTAGGAAGCTTGGAGGCATTGAAGCTTGAAGGACCTTCACCATAAGCTTTTATCCACCTTCTTCATCATCTTCTTCATCTTTGATTCTTCCCTAGCCCTTGTGCTAGTAGTAAGCCTCTTATAACTTGATTTTACTTCTAATTTTAGTGGTTAAAAAAGTATGTAAGTTGTTAATCATAAGAATCATAAAGAAACAAGAAGATGATCCTTCACATAAAGCTTAATAACATAAGAATCTATGTTGATTTAGTGTATGTATGATACTTGATTGTTGATTTCTTGTGATTATGATGTTAATCATCATAAGAAGCTTGCTAGATTGTGATTAAACACATGATCTAGCAAGTGAGAGGATGAATCTTGTGAAAATCAAAATGATCATCCTTTATGTGGAACATGAACTTGAAAATGAAGTGGTTTTTGTGTATGATGATGATAGATACATGTTATAAGTCTTGTAAATGGATGATTACAAAAATAACTTTCTCAAGAAACCAAAGTGATTTACAAGATTTACATAATCATGATTTTTAAAGAAACTAATCATGTTTTAAGTGTTAAATCAAAGCTAGAAACATGTTGTTAACAAGAAGAATACAAGAAAAATCATTTTTAGAAAATTATCTTGTAGGTTGTAAAAGACTAAATTTTACAAGAATGAGATTTATAAACAAATAACCATATTTTTAGGGGTAACTAAACTTACTTAACAACATATTAAGTTACTACAAAATTTTACAAAATTTCAAGTTCATGATGTAGTGTAAATTGCATGATTTTGGCTCATGGTAAGTCTTGATTGAATTGTTGATGATTGATGATGATTTTAAAAGAAAATTATATGCTTTTAAAGCATAGAAACCTCCATTTTTAAGGGGAAACTATGGCAAAAATTTTGTAGAAATTAAACACTTAGAAAAATATTTTAAACAAGTGTTTACAAGTAAATTTTAATCATAGTTTTCATATAAAAATTTGCCATAATTTTTATTATAAAAAAATTATAAATATTGGAAGTTGATTTTTGATAAATAAAAGTGACTAAGTATATATTTAGGAAAAATTATATTTAGATGTCACAATTTGTGTGTTACTTGTATATTATGTGTATTAGTTATATTATTTTAGGAACTTAAAAATAATAAAACTCACCAAAATACCAAAATTGTAATATAAAATATTACCAAAATTCCAAGAAAACAAATATATAATTTATACCCGAATATTGGACAAACCGGACAAGGACTATGGATTACACACACACACACACACATATATATATATAGGACAAAGATCCGTTAGGAACCACACTTTATTGCGAAAACCAATGTGAACACAACAAAAAATTTCTAAAAATAGCTAAAAAACACACAATTTTTTTAATATTTTTTATAAAAAATCGCTACTTTTAGTAGCAAAAAATTAAAAAATTTTTTTTTTTGCTACTAGAAGTAGCGATTTTAACATAAAAAATATTAAAAAAAATTTTTGATTTTTTTTTTTATTTTTTTAGGTTTTTTTGGGGTTTAGTTTTTAGCATTTTAGCTTGGGGGGGGGGGGGGGTTAGGTTTTTGAGGTGTGGGGGAGGGGGAGGGGGGTTTAGGTTTTTTTTTTTTTTTAGGGGGGGGGGGGGGGTTAGGTTTTTTGGGGGGTTTTAGTTTTTAGCATTTAACTTGGAGGGGTTAGGTTTTTTTAGCTATTTTAGATTGTGTTCACATTGGTTCTCGCGGTTCTCGCAATAAAGGTGGTTCTCGCATGAACCTTACCATATATATATATATATATATATATATATATATAGGGGATGGTTCAAATGAAAACCACTTTTATTGTGAAAACTCGAAAACTAACTAAAAAAAGCATATAAACACACAATTTTTTTTTCAAATTTTTTATAAAAATCGCAGGTTTTTGTATATAAAAAACTTTTTTTCAAAAAAAAAAATAATTTTTTTTGTATTACACATGTGTAATACTACACATGTGTTTGTGTACTACACATGTATAGTATTACACATGTGCACTACAAAAAAAAGTTTTTTTTTTTTTTTGAAATTTTTTATATACTAAAAGTAGCGAAAATTACTATGCAAAAAAAAATTGTTATGTTTTTTTGGCTTTTTTAATTAGTTTTCGAGTTTTCACAATAACTAGTGGTTTTCATTTGAACCTTATATATATATATATATATATATATATAGAGAGAGAGAGAGAGAGAGAGAAAGTATAATGTACAAAAAGGCTTATCCTACATTATCGTACGCGACAAAGGATATAACATGCGTAATTACATTTTTGATCAATATAACGTGCGTTATTTTTGGTTCCATGCGTGATTTTCCCAAAAAAACTAACCCCCATGCGTGATTACATGTCCAAAGCGTGATTACATGTCCAAAGCGTGATTATTCCCCTGATCGGACAGTTGGAAGCGTAACGTACGTGAAGTATGATAAGCCCTTTTGTATGTTAACCTACCCCTATGTATATATATATATATATTCCGGAATTAGATTTATATATATTTTGACAAATGAGTTACACAGTATTTTGGAAACCAAAAGAACGGAAAGTATGGTTTTTACAAGTATTACAAGATATATCATATTTTATCAAGTAGAAAATATATTATTTTTTTTGTGGAGAAAAATATATATATTTTCTTGAACAATTAGAAGATATATTATTTTTGAAGACAATATATATTTTCTTAAAAAAATTAAGAATATATTATTTTGGGTGAAAATGGAGTTATAAATATTTACTAAGTTAATCTTGAAAATATATTATTTTTGAGGTTATATGAAAATATATTATTTTTGCCAAGCAAAGTTATAGTTATTTTTCTATAAAAATCTTTCTTAAAATACATATATTTTAAGAATACAAATAGGTAATTTTTAGTTGATTAAAAATAATATTCCGGAAAGTTTAATATAAAAATTATGTATAAAAATACTTAATGAATACAAGAAAATACGTATTCTCGTACGTACAAATACACACCGGAATACGCCACCAATACTTGGCAAAATACACAAGTACAAGTACACCCATACTTGGGAAATTACATATGTATAAATACATAAAATACCAAGTTAAAATATATTATTTTAACAAATATCCCAAATACCTGACAAATATAATGTAAGTTAATATATTATTATTTTTACCAATAATTATGTACTTTGGAATAATATAAAGTACAACAAAGACGTAACTCAAGGATTCCAAGTCTTAACAAAACAAGTCATAACACATAAGACTAAGAGTCGTTACACGACCTAGCCGTCTAATAAACCATAGCACGTGTGTAGGTAGTAGTCCGACCAAGAGAAAGGATATTTGAGTTTACACCGGACAGAAGAACGCAAAACTGTGAGTTCATGTCCCCCTTTTCTTTTAACTGTTTTCAGTTTTATAACTTCGGGGGTGAAATACATGTTACAAATATTTCAATGATTTCAAATGGTATGGTTAGCTAATGAATGAACTGTTAGATCATGTGAATGGGTAGGCGCACACTTAAGACCATTAATCCTCGTATAAGGACCGATGGACATGAGTGATAGATCTATTTGGGTGTTGCGAGCCCCACCCTGGACCAGAAGTGGCTGAAGGTGGTGACTATGTCTTCCAGTCGGAGGCCCAGTACAAAATCTGCTAGGTTTGAGCCTTCCTGCACCATTGCACACATATTAATGACCTTGCAAATCATTAATTGATCTATTCATAGAAGCTTTCATACCGGTTTACAAAGACATACTTACAAATGTTTACAAGGTTATTCGTGCACATACAAAACACATGAACTCGCTCAACTTTTGTTGATGTTTTCAAATTACATGTATATCAGGAAATTGATATGGATCTGGCGGGCGTTTAAAGTTTCCAAGATGTGTTTACAAGAAGTGATGTCATCCCGTTTTGGAGGGTTTGATTTGTGTATTTTATCCTTGATAAGATACATGAATCAAAGCCTTGTTTTATTTATGTCTTTTGTTAAAGTCCATCAGGGAACTTAAAACATTTAGTTGGTTTGTATGTTAAACTTGAAGTCTTTGGTTGGTACTAAACAACGTGGTTTGTATTATTTTGAAACATATTAAAGGATGAACATCATGGTTTTAATCATATAGTTGTTTGTTATAATTGAATGCAATGATATTAAGCAAGTCACACATCATACGCTTCCGCAAAAGTCAGGGTGTGACAGTTTGGTATCAGAGCTTCGATTGTAGTGAACTAGGATTCCTTCTTGAGTCTAGACTACAATCCTTAGGGCTCTCTCACGAAAACATTTTCACAAAATATTTTCATTGCATTTCCAAAATGCCAAGATCCATGGAACAAACATTTTACAAAGGAAAGACAAGAAACACGAGTAAGGACACTGATTAGTGGTTTAGTTTGCATGGGGTAGACTTGTTAAGTTAGAAAAGTCTCATGTAGGAATAACGTGAATACATGTTAAAGTGATACCTGTCTTTGTCCACATGCACTGATTGATAGTAGTTAACATATGTGCACATGCCATGATTATTATGTTACAGGTACCTATGCCATCGTCTGAGACTGGGTTGTCAGACGATCATGACCCTATGGCAGTGGTTCCGATGATGAGATCGCACCAGAGCCGGAGATCTTCACGTCAGATTCAGAGAGTGACCTGAAGATGTTGTCCGATAACGAGGACGATTTGTTCTTGGGGGATCACCCAGTAGATGATCAGGGTGATGGGGAGGTTGATGATGTTGTTGTGCTAGATGTACCCCCTCCTGCCATACCTGTTATTGAGATATCTTCAGACTCTAGCTTGCACTCAGTCGCAGACTCCTTTGAGTCTATGACTTCATCGGCCCTGCAGGCTGCAGGACTTCAAATTTACGCCACTGATCTAGATGATGACGATGCGATGTCTGTTGCACCGTCATCTCCTGTTTGAGTCCCTACAACCCCTCACATCCCAGAGCGTATTCCTGATCCAGACTCTGTTCCATTTGGTTTATCTGATATTGCACCACTCATACCTGAGCAAGTTACAGCACCACTTGAGCTTCCACCTGTTGACCCATTTATTCCACCGCCTCCTCATGTTGACGTTGTCCCCCTACCTCCTTTGGTGTCTGATGACCATCGTACTGATCTTCCTATTGTATTCCTACAGGAGATCCCCGCTCCCCTTCTGGGGTAGGGCACCTCGGGACAGCCCCCGAGTTTTGATCCGTTCGCTTCAGCAGACTTTCCTCCTATCCCTCACTTTACACCATCCGCACCAGCTTCACTAGATGAGCACTTCAGGTGGTTCCCGCCCTACTCGATGCCTATCTCTGACCCTTATCATCCCTCACATCACGTTGGCTACATTCGTGACGTGTTACTTTTGTCACTACAGTTACAGTTCGAGATTTTGAGTCGCAGAGTTCTCGAGCTGGAGTTCGATGAGGGTGCCAGACGGTCACCATTTCTGTTTTATCCTGCTTCTGTTCTCCACCCTTTTCATCAGCTCCTTTTGTACCTCCACCTGCTGCTCCCCCATCTATACCGGGTTTTGATGCACGCTTCCTCACTGTCGAGCAGCAGATTAGCTTTTTGATTCGCCGAGTTCATGAGCTCGGGGAGGAGCTCGCCCATGTTCGCAGTTTGCTCTTTTCCCTCCTCCTCCGCCATCAGTATTGTAGGCTTTTGGTTTTACGCAGGTACTCTACTTTTGGTGAGAACGCTACAATTGAGCCGAGATTACAAAGACATTGAAGACCACTTTTGATTATTACTTTTGTATATTGATAGACTTACCTGATAGGGGTAGTGTGACCCTATGTCTCTTTTGATATGATACAATTTGAAAACAATGTAACTTGTGGTTGGTTATTAATGAAAGCTCAATAGTCGTGTTCTCATTAAACACATTGTTGGTTTACATGTTCATGTTATTATTATGTTATTATGTGGTTGTTTGCTATGACGATTGCTTATGTTATATATATATATGTACATACGACTCCTAGACAATTATTTATTTATCTAACGAATAAGGCCTGACCTACCCGATCTTCTTATTAGAAGAACAATGCCGCCTCGAAGGAATACCGATACCAATAACCCACTGCCAAGGACTGAGGCAGAGTTCCAAGAACGCATATCAATAGCCATTGCTCAGCACGAGGCCCTCCGCTCCGAACAAAGCGGTGGTACCTTTGGGAATAACCCCCCAATCGGTAATGTTAAGTCACCTAAGACACATTACAACTCGTTTGGATATTTCCGATTGTGCTTTGCTAATGCGTACTGTGAGTGATGCTGCTTGTGTTACAGGCTGTACCTACAAACAATTCTTGGACTGCAAGCCCCTTAATTTCGATGGCACTGGGGGTGCTGTCGCTTTCGTACGCTGGGTGGAGAAAACTGACTCTGTATTGAGAATGAGCAAGTGTGCTCCAGAACAAAGGGTTACCTACATTTCTGGCTTGTTTCTAGACAAAGCGCTTTCTTGGTGGAACCTCCAAGTTCAGACACTGGGCGAGGCTGCTGCATACACATTAACATGGAATGAACTGAAGGAGTTAATGCGCAAAAAGTACTGCTCACAAGCGGAGATTCAGAAGTTGGAGACGGAATTCTGGAACTTGAAGATGGAGGGTTCGAAAGTAGCGGAGTATATTCAGCGATTCCATGACTTGTCAAGGGTTGTTCCTTATCTAGTGGAGCCAGAGTTTAAAAGGATTGAGCGTTTTATCTGGGGATTGGCACCTCAGATTCTGAGTATGGTGACAGCTTCCAAGCCTCCAACTATTGCTAAGGCTATTAATCTAAGTGTGGCGCTTACTTTGGAAGCAGTTCGGTTGGGAAAGTTTTCTATCTTTGAAACTAAAAAGAAGGAGACTCATGTGGAGTCATCAGGAGATAACAAAAGGAAGTTCATTAATTTCAAGAAGGGCACTCGATCAAACAACAACAACAATGCCTACAAGCGTAGGGATACCAACCAGCCAGCTGAGGCACGAGCTTTGCTGCAAACGCTGAACCCAAAGGAAAAGGATACATGGGTACCCTACCAAAGTGTGACGTCTGCCAATTTCATCATGTTGGTTGGTGCAGATATGGAAAATGTGATACTTGTGGGAAAATTGGGCATTCGAAGGAGACCTGTTGGGATGGAGTAGGGCGTGGGAATAGAGGACAAGGTGGTAATGGTAATGGTAATCGTGGTGGGTATGGAAACCAAAACGGTAACAGAAATGGAAACGGAAACCAAGCGGGTAATGGAAATCGCGGAGGAAACAACAACAACAACAATAACAACAACCAGGGTGGTAATGGAAATGGACGCGGCCAAGACTGTTTTGGCTGCGGTGACTTGGGGCACTTCAAGAAGGATTGCCCAAAGAACAATCAAGCTCGTGGAAGGGTGTTCACCATTGGCGCCAGGGAAGCACGCGAGGATCCAAATGTGGTTACTGGTACGTTCCCTCTTAATCAACGATATGCATCTGTGCTGTTTAATACTGGTGTCGATTTCAGCTTCATGTCCTTAGACTTTAAGAATATACTTGGTTTAGTTGCGAGTAAGCTAGACATTCCATATTCGATAGAACCGGCTAATGGAAAGTTAGTAGAGGCGAATGAGGTTATTAGAGGTTGTATTTTGGAGCTTGGAGAGCGCAAATTTCTATAGACCTTCTACCAGTCGATCTGGGAAGTGTTGATGTCGTAGTCAGGATGGATTGGTTGTCTAACAACCGTGCAGAGATAGTTTTCCATGAGAAGATCATTCACATTCTGATGGCGAATGAGGAGACGATTGTGATTCATGGAGAGAAGCATGATACACCCTTGCGGATCATCAATTGTATGAAAGCGCGGAAGTGTCTACGTAAAGGATGTGTTGCCTTCTTAGCTCATGTAGTGGATAAGGAAGTCGAAGAGCCGAAGCTTGAAGATATCCCAGTGGTAAGGGAATATCCTGAGGTCTTCCCCGAAGACTTGATAGGATTACCTCCTCAGAGACAAGTCAAATTCCACATTGACTTGGTTCCAGGCGTCGTGCCTGTAGCCAAGGCACCATATCGACTTGCGCCATCCGAGATGCAAGAGTTATCCACAGGAGTTATTGGATAAGGGATTCATAAGGCCGAGCTTCTTGCCTTGGGGAGCTCTGGTTTTGTTCGTTAAGAAGAAGGATGGTAGCTTTCGAATGTGTATCGACTACCGGGAGCTGAACAATTTAACTGTCAAGAATCGGTATCCATTACCGAGGATTGATGATTTATTCGACCAACTGCAAGGATCAAGCTATTACTCCAAGATTGACCTTCGATTGGGCTTTCATCCGTTGCGGATTCAAGAGGAGAGCATACCGAAAACCGTGTTCAGAACTCGTTATGGACACTATAAGTTCCTCGTGATGCCGTTCGGATTAACTAATGCACCAGCAGTGTTTATGGATTTGATGAATCGTGTATGCAAGCCATATCTCGATAAATTTGTGATTGTATTTATCGACGGTATTCTGATTTATTCGTGGGCAAAGGAAGAGTGCGAGCAACATCTCAGAGCCATTCTAGAACTACTAAAGAAGGAGAAGCGTTACACAAAGTTCTCAAAGTGCGAATTCTGGATTCGCGAGGTACAATTCCTTGGTCATGTGGTGAATGAGAATGGTATTCATGTGGATCCCACAAAGATTGAGGCGATAAATAACTGGGAAACTTCGGAAACACCGACTGAGATTCGACAGTTTTTGGGATTAGCGGGCTATTACCGCAGATTCATCGAGAATTTCTCCAAGATAGCTCAACCGCTAACTTCCCTTACTCAGAAGGACAAGAAGTATGACTGGGGAGACAAGCAAGAAGAAGCCTTTCAACTACTCAAGAAGGCATGGAAGACTTCGTGGTATATTGCGACGCCTCGCGTCAGGGATTGGGTTGCGTGCTAATGCAACGCCAAAATGTCATCTCTTATGCTTCACGCCAACTGAAAGTACATGAGAAGAATTATACCACTCACGATCTGGAGCTAGGTGCAGCGGTATTTGCTTTGAAGATTTGGCGACATTATCTGTATGGTACTCGATTTACTATCTTCACGGATCATAAGAGTCTGCAACACATATTTGATCAAAAAGAGCTTAGTATGCGACAGCGACGATGGGTTGAGTTGCTGAATGATTATGACTGCGAGATCAAGTATCATCCTGGAAAGGAAAATGTGGTAGTAGACGCCTTAAGTCAAAAGGAAAGGGTTAAGCCCATAAGGGTTCGAGCTTTAGAAATGACAATTCAGACGCATCTCACTTCACGCATACGTGACGCACAACAGGAAGCCCTTAAGAAGGAAAACCTTAAGGCTGAATATCTCCGTGGAATGGAGAAGAAGTTAGTGCTAAATGAGGAAGGAATCTTATACTTCATGGGACGCCTTTGGGTACCACTTTATGGTGGTATTCGAGAAGTTATTTTTGATGAGGCTCATAAGTCGCGGTACTCGATCCACCCAGGATCGGACAAGATGTACCAAGATCTAAAAGATTATTACTGGTGGCCAAAGCTCAAGAGCGACGTTGCTATTTAAGTTGGAAAATGCCTAACCTGTGATAAGGTGATGTGTGTAAAATGGAACATATAAATTACATCAAATAAGACATAAAACTAACACTTTTTTAGTACTAATGTTGGAAAAAGTGTGTTTTTGTCTTCCTTTTGAATTTACAGGATCAAATGAGCTTAAACGAACAAAAGGAACAAATATACAACCAAAACCAACATAATTACAAAGAAAAGGAAGAAACGTGGCATGCCCGACCCCTCGACAGCATCTCCCAAAGCAAAAAAAAAAACAAGAAGAAAACTGAGTATGGGGTTGTGCCCAGCTGAGCACGGGGCGTGCCCAGCTCAACACGGGGCATGCCCAGCGGACACGGGGGCGTGGCCAGATGTCTGTAGAAAAGAAAAAGCATAGAAGCTTCTATTTCCCGACATGGGGGCGTGCCCAGCTCAACACGGCCTTGGTCAATGCTAAGATTCGCATAATCCAAGCAAATCTTGATAGTACAGATACGCTTCTGCATACGGGGCCGTGCCCAGCGGACACGGGGGCATGTGGAGCTAATGCAGACAAATTGCAATTAATGAAGAAAGAGAAAGTGGATGGACACGGGGCCGTGCTCAATGGACACGGGGCCGTGTCCGGGCTTCTGTGCAGGCTATAAATAGAGGTGCTTAGTTCATTTCAAAGGCATCCCTTGGCAAACCACCTCTCTCCCACTTCACCCACACTCCACCACCATCACAACCCACATCCACCACCATCATCCATCATCCAACTTAGAGTGTGTGTAGTAGTCTCGGGATCCAAGATTGATAGTAAGAGTTCTTGACAATCAAAGGCCATGTTTGCCTAAGTCTCTTACATCACTTGGTGACGATAAGCATTTAGTGTAATACTTTTGTTTTTTAATCTTTTTGCACTTTTTATTTGGATTAATGACTTTAATAACTAGTTTCTTATGTTGAAGGTGAAACTTCCTTATCATTTGTCTGTGGTATCTTGGCGTTATTTTACTGTCTATATAAAATAAAAGATTAACACCATTCATATCTCTACGGTCTATATAGAGATATGTTGGCTACCTGGTCGGGGGTTAAGGGAATGGTTTGGTAAGGTTCTTGCCTTGTTCAGTGTATAGATCCTACAAGGACCTGGGTCAAGATTACTAGGACATCCTTCAATACCCACTGGTATTGGATGGCGGGGGTGCGAATGGCTTGGTCCCCTCATATGTAAACTACTATTAATACATTAACCCGACTACTTGGGATTGTATCTCTGCTGACTCAAACCATTTAGCCGAGGATTACGTCACCTTCAAAAGAGGGGCCTACCACATCACGCATTAATATCTTAATTAATTATCTTTCAATAATCCAACCCTTTAGGATTGTATCCTTGCTGACTCAAACTACTGGGTTCAGGGTAACATCACCTTCAAAAGAGGGGCCTACTACTATAACTAAGATAATCTCTTAAAAAGTGCAAAAGTGCGGAAATCATCAAAGGTTACACTAAAGGCGAGTCGGATCCAAGTGATTCATCTTGTCTATCTATTTTTTTTTATTTTTTTTTTCAGCATTTTTAGTTTTTATTTTCATGTTTAAAACTTTTTTCTAAACTTTTGATTTGATTAGACGTTGAGGATAAACCGGTACTAAAAGCTCTTGTGTCCTTGGACGACCTCGGTATCTTACCAACGCTATACTACGCTCACGATGGGTGCACTTACCCATATGTGTGTTTAGTGTTAGTAAAATATCGTGTTTTATAAATTTAAAACTTGACTAAAGTGTTAAAAAGGGCTTAAATTATACATAAAAACTTATAACACACCGCACACATCAAGTTTTTGGCACCACTGCCGGGGACACAAGAATTTTAAGAAAGCTTAAAATTGACGGCCTAATCAGTTTTTCAAAACCTTTTTAAATCGCGCGCACATTTTCTGCATTTAGTTAGTTTTTGCATTTACAGTAGACTGAACACGGGGCCGTGTTCACTGAACACGAGGCCGTGTTCACTGAACACGGGGCTGTGCTACATATTTTTTTCAAAACTCCCAGATACAGAGTCTGAACACGGGATCGTGCTCACTGAACACGCCCCCGTGCTGCACAAAACCAGTCGCTTTTATTAAAATATCCAGATACAAAACCTGACACGGGGCCGTGCTCACTGAACACAGGGCTGTGTCCAGCCTCTGTTTCCGTTTTTATTTTTGTTTTCTGGTCCCGAGACTTTGTTGTGGTCTGCTGAGTGATTCTTATGGATCAATACTTAGGAGATTACAACTACCACTATGAGGAGGATGATCATTGGGAAGAATATTGTACTATTTGTGGCAACCCTCATTCGGTTCAATATTATGACTTATTTCAACCATCCCCTTCATACAACCACTATGAGGAGCCCAGGTACGAGCCATCAACTTCATACACATCCTATGAAGAACCAAGGTATGAACCTTCTCCCTCATACTCATATTTTGTTGAACCAAGGTATGAGCCTTCATACTCATACTTTGAGGAACCAAGATATGAGCCTCCACCTTCATATGCTTACTATGAGAAACCATGGCATGAACAACACACCTCATATGAGTATTATGAAGAACCAAGTTACGACCCTTATCCATCATATACTTACAATGAGGAACAATGGTGTGAACCATCTACCTCATATGAGTATTATGAGGAAACAATGATCGAACTTCCGAATTCAAGCTTTGATGATAATAATTCAACGATAAGAGTTCTAAATATCATGTTGATTTAGACTTAATTGTGTAAACCATGTGATCGAAAATAGTTAACTTATGATAAGTTAAGCTCACTAATGAGGAAGTCGAATAGTAGTTTCGACATATAAAATAAGTAAGGTGGAATAGTCATGTTCGTTAATGACTAATCTAACCGCCTTGTAAATATTGACAATAGTTCGATGCTTAACGAGCTAGGTGGAGGCTTGGGAAAGAAGTGGTCAAACGAATCAAGTATGAGAAGAAAAGCATAATCGGAATTCAAGGTAAGTAAAAAGCTTACACTCTTTTTTTTAGACATGTATTTATTCATAGATCGTAAATATGATAAAATGCTACATCCGAAATATGTTTCCGACATGAAATAATACGGGACATATAAAATGATGAAAAACCTTGGTTAAAAAAAGGATCTAATGGTAAAATCCGAAATGGGTCGGATGGGCGAATTGGTAGTTAAAGCCATGTTTTGTTATGTATGTAAACGTTTGGTCATATGGGCCAAACGAGCCAAATGGTGATGAAAACACCATTTGGTAATATCGACTAACATTTGGTTGTCAAGTTATATGTTCTCAGGATTGAACAAAAAAATTGAATAATTGCGTTGCTTTGGATTAGCGGCTAATAAAAGCAAGGTATAAAAATGAAATGAGTCTATATGTCGACCGAGCCAGGTACGCATTATTATGTTGTAGTTAAAAGTGATATTTTGGTCAAATGATTGTGAGAGTCTTTCGCCGTAAAATAAGAGACTAGAATTGACCGAAAAGCCCTTAATGGGTAAAACGAGCAAACGACCCCTAGAGTCCGTTTAGAAACTTGCATTGTAATTATGTAACCCTTAGATACATGTAAGAGTTGTAGGCATAAACTTCGTAGTTCAAATGCCTAAAAATGGTCATTTGCGTAAAATGACTAGTTGAAGGGTAGAATTGAGGAAGCGGGGTTTGTTATGTTAAATCCACCACAAAATAGTTGTGGTGGATTATATATAGTTATTTAGACGTGGAAATATTGTAGTGTCAAAAAGAAAAGAGAAAGTTTTAGACTAAATTACTTAAATTCCCTAAACGGGTCAAAACAGTTTATGCACATAGCTTGCGTACTAGTCGCGCAAATTATAGCAATTACGAACCCGAGCTAAATATTTTGTGTTAAATACATTGGAACATGTATTTTGATTAGTTAGAAACAAGTTGGTGGTTTTAAATACAAATGGGTCAAAATGTTGATTTTGAATAATAAGCCGAATGCTTAGAAATTTGGAATTTTATTAGTTTGAATGCTGAATTTTAACTTCATGAAATGGAGAACTAAATTACGGTCGCGTAGGAAAAAGAATCAAGCGAATCGGATAAGTATAACAAAAGTTATGGCATTTTAAAGTTGAATTTTGATTAAACTTATAGCTGGGCAAATGCAGGTTTCAGCAACAAACCCGCTGGAAATTGGTTTCCCCAGCGCCACGCGACGGGTCACAATGTGTGGGCGCGACACACGACAGATGTCGCGCCACGCGACAAGTTTGTCAGAGTCTCTCGCGACACGCGAGAGACATAAAAGCTGGAAAAATTATTTTTAATTATCGTTTGACGCGTAGAACTTGTTTAAACTTATATTTAAGTTATCAAAACTAACTTTTATGTTGGTTTTGATCATAGGTGGATATCAAGAATACCCGGATGAAGATCAAGCGACGAAAAGGAACCGAACACGTGAAAAAGAAGCTTCCGCAAGTCGCGTCGTCGTTGCTTTTAAACGACGAATTCAATTACGCTATGTTGTAATAAACTGTAAATTGTAAAAGTTTTAATAAACCCGAATGTTGTAATATATATGTGCTCATAATCACATCTTTATTTTCGTAAATTATACGAAAACCATTAAATAATATTAAGGGTGTTACAAGTTAGTTATTAGAGCTCATGGTTAAAGAATAAAGTGTGTTCGGTTCGAGGCTTGATCGCAAATCCGGTAAGTACAAGTATGTTAACGGTCAAGTATGATTAAAGTGTTGTGAACAACACAGAGGGTTTTCGTGTAATACACGTTACTCCAACGAAAATGATTGGTATAGCTAACGAAATCACGTGCGTTGACACGTGCAGTAAAAAGCTTTGTATTACAATACGGGCATTTATTAATATCAAAATTACTAACTTTTGTAAATGTTTAGTTGAAGGATACTCGCACCTGAAGATGGCGAGAGTGTAACAAGTGACGGACATGACGGTGAAACGGTCCGAGGTATGACGAGAAGATCATACTCATCAAGGATCTAAATCGCGTAATGATCGCGAATAAGGATAATGGCATGGAAGGCCCGTTAGGGCAAGCATTATCAGGTACACCCTTTTAAATTTAATTGCACAAGTAGTAATATGCAACAAACACGTAAGGGATAACGGTTGCATATATCTGATAAAACCTGAATAGGATATCTATTCAGGATGATGTTTCTAAGAGAAGTTTAATAGAAACATGCGTTATTCACGATAATGAATATCAAAACTATAATAGGAATAGTTCATATGAAAACTTGGACGGGGGGTAATTATCCAAGTAGAAAACTCTCAATATAATGCTATTGAGAAAAGTAGCGATCACATTAACAAATGTGATTATATAATAGTTCGATAGAAAAGAAAAAAACATTTTATATGTTCAAATGTAAAACTAGTAAAACTAATGATTGTTGTTTTGCAATTAAATAAAGTTTTACTAAATGAAATCAGAGATATCAAAAAAATAGGGGCGTTACTTACATGGGGTGTGATGTGAAAACTACAAAAAGGTCATGTGTATCATGTATTGATCGCTTACTCTGGCCAAGTAAGTAGTGGCATATGATGCCATGAACTTCTTGTAGCGGACACATTTACGTCCGATGTAGTAAGGACGGGGTGAATTGGACTATCTTAAATGGTACCCAAATGAGTCAAACAAGTAAGATGTTTGATAGTAAATGTAAACGCAAGTCGGATGATAGGGAGCGTATTACGTTAGAATAACGAGCCCGAAAGAAGGGACAAAGATTAAAGTAAATGAAAATACAAACCAACTAATGTGGATGCTAAGGCCTAAGGGATAAAGTTTGAGTGTCATAAGTGATGAAATTCACACAGACAAGTCAAAGGGGTAGAATAAAAGAATAAAAGAATTGACTAAATAAAAGCAATGGAATTCTCTAAGACGATCAAATAAATTAAGATGATGTCTAAAACCATATAAGAATGGTTACTTGACGATGACTTTGGTAAAGATGCCCGATGGACGGGTAGGATTGTGGGTGAATGCGTAAACCGAGAGACGGGAACGCGAAAAAAGAAAGTCAAAAGACTCGGAATATGAGTCATGACTAAAAGATGGTGAGAATTTGCAAACAAAAATTTTGATAACTACGTTCAACTATTTTAGAGTGAACGGGTCGAATAGAGAACGAAGTTTGATGTTCATAAGTGATAAAACCTCACACGAATAAGTCAAACGAGACAAATAAAGTATAAGAAATTGGTAGTACAAATAGGCGCAAACTGAATAATAGAAGCGCGAAATATTAATGAACCTATGTGATGGGTCGTAAAGGAATGTAGATAGGAAAAACGCAAACTAGCGAAACAAGAATGTTAAAAACATTAAGATAAAAACCTGGGTGACGGGTTGTAAAGAAGTACAGGTAAGAACCGGATAATGGTAAGAGTAGGACAAACTGTGAGTAAAGTGACATAGAATTTAACCACGTTGTAAAGTGAGTTACGAGATATGAAATTAGAAACACGCAAAAGGCCGGGATGGCAATATGATATACCCAACTAACGGAGTATAAAATGATGGCGACAAATCAATCTAGTCGGTAAAAACCATTCGAAGTCAAAATAGTGTTACGACTTACGCAAGGCGCTTGTCAATATAAAATTAGCTAGAAGTAAAAATGCTGAATAATAAATACGACCGAGTAATCAGATGACAACTCGGTCAAATAAGTGACTAGAATAAGAAATACAAGCTGAAGGTAATGGCCTACGAGGCCTTACACGTGAAAGGCGCATATGCTTTAAAACTAAAAAAAAACATTACCATACTTTTTGGTAAGATTATTATATGCGAGTAATACTCAAGTGATCATCGAAAACTAAGGTTCAGATGATCTAAAGAAATAAAGTACGTGAGAAAGGTTTCGGGGACGAAACCTCTTTAAGGGGGGTAGACTTGTAACACCCCGAAAACGGGTTTGGTAATCAAACCCCGTTAACACTAAAAGACGGGTAAAGTACCGTTAGTGGTAAAGTAACCCGGTAAATATTAGGATTTAAATAAATAATCCTAATATTAATTAAAAAGCGGATAAGAACTTTCAAGAAATAAAATGGATAAAGGGGCCGAGTTGACGGAACTTAAAATAAACGGGTTAGAACTCCCGGGACTCACTAAGTTAACTAGGGGTAATTAACCTAGTTAATTATTAGTTTAAAAACAATAAGGAAGCATGGACTAGTAAGCCTTTTATAAACCATGGATGGAAACCCCTAAATTATAAATAAAACAAAAATTGAGGGGCCTAAGTTGTAAAGTTAGAAACTTGAATGATCAAAATCAAAATAACCCACACCAAACACACACTTAGGTGTGTCTGGTCGTACAGGAACACAGGGGCGACATCAGGCTCCCCACCAAACCCTAGTTCATGTTAATTTTCCCAAATTGAAGATCAAATTCAGTTCCAAATCAAAATCCGAGCACGAAATAGTGATCTCCACTGAAAAAGGAGTCATAAGGTATGTGAATTCTATGGGAAATCTCTAGTTGAATTTCTGAGTAAACTTAGAGAATTCAAAATTTATGGTTGCATGTTTGTTATATGGATGGAATAGGAACAATATAGTGTCTAGGAGTAAACCCTAGACAAGCATATGTTAAAATCATGTTTAATTCTAGTAAATTCTATGAACACCATTGAAAGTGATTAGTGGGTTTTTGTGGAACATGTTAAACACTAGGATTTTGATAGTTATTCTAGTGTAATTCGAGTTCTATGGAGTAAATTCAGATTTGTTGATGCTAAATTCATGTATGTGATGTTTTTAGGGTTTTGATTGCTAAAAAAATAGTGTTATGATGTCATGAACATGCTTTAATCGAAAGCTGAATTCAAACAGCTTCTGATCAGAATTTACAGCCGACTTGTATTAGCTGTAACGTGGACAAAACGTGACAAAAATTGAATGTTTTATGAATTTTTCGGTATCGAAGGTCAGGCTGCGTTTTCTGGCAGAATTTGCAGCCCATTACGAATGTCATAACTCAATTTAAGAATTGATTTATGATCTCAAATTTTTACTGTACTTAGCTTTAGGTAATTCCAAAAATATCCAATTGGAATTTCGTCAATCGGATAAACGAGGAATTTTAAATGAATTTTTTCGTAAGCTGCAGTCTGAAGTGACGAATCTGATTGCAGCTTAGTAAATGAATTTTTACGATTTTTGAATAAGAGTTAGATCTTGAAATTTTAACACAAGGCCTAACCCTCCGAGAGGTACGTCACATAAAAAAAATCATAATTTTTGAAGACTTGTAAACAGGTTAAACAGGTCACCAAAAATAGCCTATTTTCAGTGATATGAACATGCCTAAATGAAAGCTAAAATGTTGAAATTTCGAGTGAAACGCACATTTGAATGATATGGAAAATTATGCGAAATATGAAACGATAAGAGTTCTAAATATCATGTTGATTTAGACTTAATTGTGTAAACCATGTGATCGAAAATAGTTAACTTATGATAAGTTAAGCTAACTAATGAGGAAGTCGAATAGTAGTTTCGACATAGAAAATAAGTAAGGTGGAATAGTCGTGTTTGGTCATTTAGGCCAAACGAGCCAAATGGTGATGAAAACACCATTTGGAAATATCGACTAACATTTGGTTGTCAAGTTATATGTTCTCAGGATTGAACAAAAAAATTGAACAAAAAATAGTTGTGGCGGATTATATATAGTTATTTAGATGTGGAAATATTGTAGTGTCAAAAAGAAAAGAGCAAGTCTTAGACTAAATTGCTTAAATTCCCTAAACGGGTCAAAACAGTTTATGCACATAGCTTGCGTACTAGTCGCGCAAATTATAGCAATTACGAACCCGAGCTAAATATTTTGTGTTAAATACATTGGAACATGTATTTTGATTAGTTAGAAACAAGTTGGTGGTTTTAAATACAAACGGGTCAAAATGTTGATTTTGAATAATAAGCCGAATGCTTAGAAATTTGGAATTTTATTAGTTTGAATGCTGAATTTTAACTCCATGAAATGGAGAACTAAATTACGGTCGCGTAGGAAAAAGAATCACGCGAATCAGATAAGTAGAACAAAAGTTATGGCATTTTAAAGTTGAATTTTGATTAAACTTATAGCTAGGCAAATGCAGGTTTCAGCAACAAACCCGCTGGAAATTGGTTTCCCCCACGCCACGCGATGGGTCACAATGTGTGGGGCGCAACACGCGACAAACGTCGCACCACGCGACAAGTTTGTTAGAGTCTCTCGCGTCACGCGAGAGACATAAAATCTGGAAAAAATTATTTTTAATTATCGTTTGACGCGTAGAACTTGTTTAAACTTATATTTAAGTTATCAAAACTAACTTTTATGTTGGTTTTGATCATAGGTGGATATCAAGAATACCCAGATGAAGATCAAGCGACGAAAAGGAACCGAACATGTGAAAAAGAAGCTTCCGCAAGTCGCGTCGTCGTAGCTTTTAAACGACGAATTCAATTACGCTATGTTGTTCTAAACTGTAAATTGTAAAAGTTTTAATAAACCCCAATTTTGTAATATATATATGTGCTCATAATCACATGTTTATTTTCATAAATTATACGAAAACCATTAAATAATATTAAGGGTGTTACATATAATATGGTCTCTATTGATTATTCAACTATTACAGCACCACGAGACCAGTTGGACAGCATTTCCCCTCTGGGAACCAAAAGCTTGTCCAAATGGGAACCCCATGCCCCTATTTATAGACAACTCACACCATGTGTCATCCGATCGAATTGCCATCCGATCGGATTCCCGGACTGACATTGGCAATATCAAAACCTGTCAACTTTCTCTATTCTATACAATATTCAACACATGCTCTATCTAACTATTCGCATAGTGGCAGACGTACGAAATATGCACCAACAGATTCCCACTCGGATGTCACTGTCGAATCATCTTAAAAACTTTGAGAAACTTGAGCGGTGTTTGAATATTCTGTAATCTTCAACTTTTCTGCAACTTCAATCAAGTATCTTGAAATCTGACTATCCAAATTCCCCCTCGATTGATGATTCAGGTTTTCTTTAGTCAAAGTAAACCACAAATTCCCCCTGGAATGAATCTTCAGGTCTTTTGCACAATTTACGACTCTCCTCTATTTTGCTAAACTGCAACTTTCACGAACAATCACCAACTTGAAACTAGTCAATGCAGCATCCTCAGTTTCAACTTTAACCGCATCTGAGCTAAGTTTTTTTTATCACAAGTAAGCACCACGATCTCGCATTCCGCCTGCTCGATCTAAGAATGTACAAAAACTCAACCGGCAATTGATAGAAACTTCAAATACCCCACTGGTTAACTTCAAATCCGTGATTCCCCCTGAAGATCTGATATCCCGTTTACCGTGATCCACGTTAACGCACCATAAGAATGACAGATCCGTGTAAACGGTGTTCTCCACAACCAGCAAATCTTCATCGGAAAACAAATCATCTGGAAATGTAATCTGATCTCCGAAGCATTCGTCCATAATCAGATTCATCTCCTCAGATAATCTAGATCTCAGAAGCTATCATCCACGATCACTCTCTGATCTCTGATGCTTTCGTCCATGATCAGATATCAACACCTCGGATCATCTTGATCTCGGAAGCTTTCACCCATGATCAGATTCACATTCCCCCTGACAATCTGAAGTCGAAAACTACCTGAATACTGTTGCAGTGTCACGAATTTCAAAGATGCCGGAATTTCATCATACGACAGTGAAATTTTTATTCCCCCTCATTTTTGCAAATTCTGACGTCTCTATCACTGAATTCCCCCTCAAACTGAATTCAGTTTCTGATTCTCTTCTCCGAAAAACTTGACCAAACCAAAATATCACAATATTCGCCACAATTGCCAGTTTTTCGTCTTTGCGGATTTTACAATTTGGCCCATAAATAGTCAGATAACCTGAATGATAAACATTCTGCACCATTATCATGACTACCCCACTAATTTCCACAATCCGTGATCGCATCATCAAATCAGATCACTGAAGCCCCCGACGGTGTCCCCGAACAACCCAGCTTGGTCGTTAAAAACCCGAAAAAATTGACAATCACCAAATTTTTTCTGGAGACTCTCCTCGTCGTTGCGATCAAAAAATGCCTTTTTTAGGGCATTTGATCATCTGGTCGAATGTCAAGGTGTCGGATGGTCATCCGATCGGATTGTCATTCGATGGGCGACTTGTGCTTGTGGATCGGATGGTCATCCGATCGGATTGCCATCCGATCGGATTGTCATCCGATTGACAACAACTGATCTCTCAAACATCCCATAGTGACATGGATCAGATGGTCATCCGATTCGATTACCATCCGATTGAAAAGCAGTTATCCTCCAATTAGCCTTCAAGATAGTGATATGGATCGGATGGTCATCCGATCGGATTGCCATCCGATTGAAAACATATAAACCTTCAACAATCCTTCAATCAAAATGGTGACAAGTGTCGGATGGTCATCCGATCAGATTGCCATCCGATCAGATTGCCATCCGATCGGAAATGTTCTAACAACTCAAGAACACTCTGAATCTCGTTTTTTTATCTAGAATCTTTATTTGAGTGAATTTCATGATGAAACTTCACAGGATTGTGCGCAAATCAATTCCGAACAGAATGATGTCTTCAATTCCAAAATCCATCCGTGAATTGACCTTTATTTTGATGATTTTCTCTGTTTTAACGTCAAAACTCCCGTTTAACCCAAAATTGATGAGCTTTGGGTGATTAACCGACTGTTAGATCGATTAAATCGGTACCGTAGCTCTGATACCACTGCTGACTCCAGGATCCGGTGAGTTTGACGGAGCTTCGGTCCCGAAACGACGTGTTCGGTACGATTATTATGACTAAGAAAGGAGTAGAAGATAGATACGACACCGAGAAGTCACTTATAATCTGGTCTCTATTGATTATTCAACAATTACAGCACCACGAGACCAGTTGGACAGCATTTCCCCTCTGGGAACCAAAAGCTTGTCCAAATGGGAACCCCATGCCCCTCTTTATAGACAACTCACACCATGTGTCATCCGATCGGATTGCCATTGCCATCCGAACGGATTGCCATCCGATCAGACTGACATTGGCAATATCAAAACCTGTCCAACTTTCTCTATTCTATACAATATTCAACACACGCTCTATCTAACTATTCGCACAGTGGCAGACATACGAAATATGCACCAACAAGTACCCACTCATGCTAAGTTTTTAAAAGAGTTAAACACTAGCACTAAAATTGACAAAACGGTAAGCATTAAGTTAAAAAATGATCAAACTACGCTAATAAAAGAAGATCCATCTGAAATTAACATTACACCGATTCCATGTTTTTTTCAAAATTCCTTTATTAGTAATATTATAATTGATAAAGATCTTTGTGTTATTATAATGCCAAACTATATTTTTGAAAAACTAAGTATTGGTGATTTTTCTCCACTTCAAATACCCATTTTTCTTTCTAATCGGAAAATAATAAATCTATGGGAATAGTTGAAGAAGTGTTCGTCCGAACAAATCAAAACGGTGGTTCCAACCGACTTTGTTATCCTTGATGACGCTCCACTTCTGTTGGGACAACCTTTTGTGAAAACCCACAAAGCTTTGATAAATCGGAAGAAAAACAACCTACCCATTCAATTAGGGGCCTTCAAAAGATGTGTCGATCTTGAACAATCAATGAAATATCCAATTGACAATGACGACCCCGTAGTTGAAGATAAGCCAGAACCACCCGATAAGGTGGGTCTAGCCAAGGACCCTTATAAACGTGGCGCACCACGGAGGCATTCCGCAGAACTATCCTTAGTTTTAGATTAGTTTAACTTTTATGTTTTCTAGCTTAGTTTTAATTTTCAGAAATAAAGCACACTCTAAATGGTGCAGGTTACTAAGGGAAACTTAAACCTACACCCCATGCACAAAAACAGAGCCTCCCGACAATTTTTCTTCATTACAGCAAGTTCAGCACGGGGCCGTGCTCAACCCAACACGCCCCCGTGCCCGAGGTTCTGCAGAAAACGCCCAGTTCAGGTAACTGGACACGGGGCCGTGTTCACTGAACATGCCCCCATGCCCAGCCTTCTGTTTAAATTTGATACTGGCAGTCTGACCACGGGGCCGTGCTCAGCCCACCACACCCCGTGTTCAGCTACCCAGTAACAGAAAATCTTGTTTTTAACCCACTTTTACACATTTTAATCAACCGAAAAACTTATTTTGGGACACATTGAGGACAATGTGTAATTTAAGTGTGGGGGGATGCTAAAACCTTAAATTTTGCAAGTCCTAATAACAAGCCTTACACAAAACTCTATTGGAACCGCTAATCACCCCAAAAAATTTTCAAAATTTTTCATTTTTTTTTACTTGTCTTGGTTTAATTCGGAAAGAAAAGTTGTAAAAAGGTTATATTTTTACAAATTTACAACCGATAGCATCGTGATAAAAAGAACCAAATAAGAAGATTATGAAAAGGCATGACAAATCTAATTAAAATTTGATTATATATACTTGATCACATTATAAACCCATTCCCACAAAAAGTGAGTTTTGAGCCTTTATTGAGCATACAAATATACATCTTTAAACTAAATGCTCATTTTCCGTTTGTTGTGTGAATAGCCGCTTGGTTTCTTACGACTCTAGAACTTGCCATGACGATACATTCCCGGTCCTTACCAACTTAAACCCAAGTGAGTAAATGATGGAGGCATTAGGACTAACCCTTTTCTTTTCAACACCATTATTTTTCATTTTTTTATCACCTACCCAAAATCCCCCTAGTTAAGCCCTTTGAGCCTAAACCTTTTTGTTTCAAAACCCACAAAACAAACACCCTTTACCCACCAAAACCTTTTTCTTTTCAAACCCCTTTTGTTTTAGTAAAAAGCTCGGTTATCTTGTGCCAAAACAAAAAACAAAAAAAAAAAGAGAGAGAATTTTGCAATAACCAAACAAGTTCCTTAAAAATCTTGTTTGAATATGCTTAGTTTGAATAAATGTAAAAAAAAAAGGATTCACGACAACCGACGCTTTTTACGCTTTTAGCCCTTTTTACTAACCACTAACCCAAAACCACCTACCTTTAACCCAAGCCTAACCCTTCCCCAAGTCCTCTTGATATTTACAAAGGTTTATAGTTAAAAAGGAGGAGGATTGATTGCTTAGCAAGCATATGGTAGAAGTAAGTTCAATGTCGGTCTCGAGTGTTTCACAAAAATACATCTTCGGCCGAGTGTTGAGTGATCTCCCGTGAGGTATGTGAACTTGTATATAAATGGAATTTTAAAAAGGCATGTTATGCCCAAATAAGTAATTTCTCTTATGAAACGTTCTAAATAAATCATAACGAATAGGATTGTAAATAATATAAAAATAAAACCCAATAAATATCTTGGAATCCCGACACTCAAGACAAGCCCAAAACTTCACTTCTACCCATTCCATTTGGGTGTGTAAGCCACATAATAAAGAGTTTTGCTTGAGGACAAGCAAAGATTCAAGTGTGGGGGTATTTGATGTGTGTAAAATGCAACATATAAATTACATCAAATAAGGCATAAAACTAAACCTTTTTTAGTACTAATGTTGGAAAAAGTGTGTTTTTGTCTTCCTTTTGAATTTACAGGATCAAATGAGCTTAAACGAACAAAAGGAACAAATATACAGCCAAAACCAACATAAATACAAAGAAAAGGAAGAAACGTGGCATGCACGACCCCTCGACAGCATCTCCCAAAGCAAATCTTGATAGTACAGATACGCTTCTGCACACGGGGCCATGCCCAACGGACACAGGGGCGTGTGGAGCTAATGCAGAAAAATTGCAATTAATGAAGAAAGAGAAAGTGGATGGACACGGGGCCATGCTCAATGGACACGGGGTCATGTCCGGGCTTCTGTGCAGGCTATAAATAGAGGTGCTTGGTTCATTTCAAAGGCATCATTTGGCAAACCACCTCTCTCCCACTTCACCCACACTCCACCACCATCAAAACCCACATCCACCACCATCATCCATTATCCATCTTAGAGTGTGTGTAGTAGTCTCGGGATCCAAGATTGATAGTAAGAGTTCTTGACAATCAAAGGCCATGTTTGCCTAAGTCTCTTACATCACTTGGTGAAGACAAGCATTTAGTGTAATACTTTTGTTTTTTAATCTTTTCGCACTTTTTATTTGGTTTTGTATTAATGACTTTAATAACTAGTTTCTTATGTTGAAGGTGAAACTACCTTATCATTTGTCGTGGTGTCTTGGCGTTATTTTACTGTCTATAAAAAATAAAAGATTTACACCATTCATATCTCTACGGTCTATATAGAGATATGTTGGCTACCTGGTCGGGGGGTTTAGGGAATGGTTTGGTAAGGTTCTTGCCTTACTCAGTGTATAGATCCTGCAAGGACCTGAGTCAAGCTTACTAGGACCTCCTTCAATACCCACTGGTATTGGATGGCAGGGGTGCGAATGGCTTGACCCACACATAAGTAAACTACTATTAATACATTAACCCGGCTACTTGGGATTGTATCCCTGCTGACTCAAACCACTTAGCCGAGGGTAACCTCACCTTCAAAAGAGGGGCCTACCACATTACGCATTAATAACTTAATTAATTATCTTTCAATAATCCAACCGTTTAGGATTTTATCCTTGCTGACTCAAACTACTGGGTTGAGGGTAACGTCACCTTCGAAAGAGGGGCCTACTACTATAACTAAGATAATCTCTTAAAAAGTGCAAAAGTGCGGAAATCATCAAAGGTTACACTAAAGGCGAGTCGGATCCAAGTGATTCATCTTGTCTATCTGTTTTTATTTTATTTTTATTTTCAGCATTTTTAGTTTTTATTTTCATGTTGAAAACTTTTTCTAAACTTTTGATTTGATTAGACGTTGAGGATAAACCGGTACTAAAAGCTCTTGTGTCCTTGGATGACCTCGGTATCTTACCAACGCTATACTACGCTCACAATGGGTGCACTTGCCCATATGTCTGTTTAGTATTAGTAAAATATCGTATTTTATAAATTTAAAACTTGACTAAAGTGTTAAAAAGGGCTTAAAATATACATAAAAACTTATAACACACCGCACACATCATAAGGTTAAGGCCGAATATCAGAAACCTAAAGGTCTTTTGCAACAGCCTGAAATACCCATGTGGAAGTGGGAGCAAATTTTGATGGACTTCATAACAAATTACCCAGGTCTCCTAGAAGACATGATATGATATGGGTAATAGTGGACCGCTTGACAAAGTCTGCACAATTCCTACCGATTCGAGAAAAAGATAGCACTAGAAAGCTAGCTGAGCTTTACCTCAAGGAGATAGTAGCACGTCATGGAGTGCCTATCTCGATAATTTCAGACAGAGACAGACGGTTTGTATCAAGGATTTGGCAATCCTTTCAAGAGGCCTTTAGATATTAGTTGAATCTGAGTATGGCCTTTCTCCCGCAAACAGACGGTCAGAGTGAAAGAACTATTCAAACACTGGAAGACATGCTCCGCGCATGTGTGATGGATTTAGGTGGCAGTTGGGATACTCATCTACCTCTAGTTGAGTTTTCCTATAATAATAGCTACCATACGATCATTCAAGCCGCACCGTTCGAAGCTCTATATGGCCGTAAGTGCCGCTCACCATTGTGTTGGGCAGATGCTGGAGATAGACAGATGGTTGGTCCCGAATTGGTTCAAGAAACAACTGACAAGTTCATACAGATCCGAGAGCGCATCAAGGGGGCTCGTGATCGGCAAAAGAGCAACGCGGATCAAAGATGGAAACGTTTGGAATTCGAGGTATGAGACATGGTTTTGTTGAAAGTTTCACCTTGGAAAGGTGAAGCACGATTCGGTAAACCTGGCAAGTTAAATCCACGTTACATTGGACCATTCAAGATTTTGGAAAGGGTTGGTACCGTCGCATACAAGTTAGAATTACCAGAAGAACTGCACGGTGTACATGATACATTTCATGTGTCAAACCTGAAGAAAAGCCCAACCCAGGAAACAGTCATCATCCCTGCCGATGAGGTGCATACTGACGATAATCTCCAATTCACTGAGGAACCCGTTGAAGTTACGGACTGGAAAGTTAACAAGACTCGGAGAAGTCGTGTTAAGCTTGTCAAGGTTCGTTGGAATTCACGTCACGGCCCATAGTTTACTTGGGAGCGTGAAGATCGAATGAAATCGAAGTATCCACACTTGTTCCCAAACTCCCCTACGACTGATAACGAAGCTTAAATTTCGGGACGAAATTTTCTTAACGGGGGGAGAATGTGACAACCGTCAATTTTCCATGTATCCGTACATTAATTAAACAAGTAATTTGTATCTTAATGACTGTGCTTGATTTGACTTTAATGACGTGAATGATTTCTGATTATTGTCATATACATATAAGTGCATTACACGTTGCATGATTATTTCTAATTATTGCATGCAACACAATATGATTCAATTAGTGCACGAAACAAAGTTAGCACACAGTTATCAGACAAACTAGAAGTACTGACGAGAGTTCAGTACTCAGACAGACATGATGTTAAGACACAGAAGGACTTCGAAACCAAGAGTTGCACTAGTATAGTGTGTAGGAAAGTAAGGATCATAAAACTGTCTTCCTAGATATAGTTTAAGTGCCGGAAAGTGCCTAAAACTCACAAAAACTACAGAATTCTGCATATTTCAGCAAAAATCAGCATTTTAACAACACAATATAATGCAAAATTATGGTTTAATGGTGCAGAATACCTTCCTAAGTGTCGGGAATCAAAACTGTCATAAAAGGGAACATAAAGCACACTAAACTGCGTAATTTAGCACCTTAACGAACCGGTAACCAACCGAACAACCAGACACTACCCAAAACACTAAATTTTCACTAGAAGCATTGTTTTAACATTTTCGAGCTAGTTATGGTCACCGAACATCATAATGCATCTTATAATCACTAAACACTTATAACACTAAATCTTACACTTAGAATTCAACTAACTTAACTAACTAAACATTTGAAATCCAACCATATACCCCCCCCCCCTAATCGACGGTTACAAGGTGGGCCATCCCCCTTGATTTTCTTCATTAGTTTATTTGATATGCTAAACACTTTTGAGACACAAGAACCTCTAGGCAATGTTATGTTGGAGAAATTGTTTTTAAAAACCACAAGTTCCTCACATTAACACATTTCACAACATCACACAAAGTCATCTTTCTCTCCTTCTTCCTTGCTCACGGCCGCCAACCACCACCCACATCCCCACCATTTTCACTTCAATCTCATACAATCCAAGGAGGTCCTAAGGTGCTAGGAGCTAAGTTAGGAAGCTTGGAGGCATTGAAGCTTGAAGGACCTTCACCATAAGCTTTTATCCACCTTGTTCAACATCTTCTTCATCTTTGATTCTTCCCTAGCCCTTGTGCTAGTAGTAAGCCTCTTATAACTTGATTTTACTTCTAATTTTAGTGGTTAAAAGAGTATGTAAGTTGTTAATCATAAGAATCATAAAGAAACAAGAAGATGATCCTTCACATAAAGCTTAATAACATAAGAATCTATGTTGATTTAGTGTATGTATGATACTTGATCGTTGATTTCTTGTGATTATGATGTTAATCATCATAAGAAGCTTGCTAGATTGTGATTAAACACATGATCTAGCAAGTGAGAGGATGAATCTTGTGAAAATCAAAATGATCATCCTTTATGTAGAACATGAACTTGAAAATGAAGTGGTTCTTGTGTATGATGATGATAGATACATGTTATAAGTCTTGTAAATGGATGATTACAAAAATAATTTTCTCAAGAAACCAAAGTGATTTACAAGATTTACATAATCATGATTTTTAAAGAAACTAATCATATTTTAAGTGTTAAATCAAAGCTAGAAATATGTTGTTAACAAGAAGAATACAAGAAAAATCATTTTTAGAAAATCATCTTGTAAGTTGTAAAAGACTAAATTTTACAAGAATGCGATTTATAAACAAATAACCATATTTTTAGGGGTAACTAAACTTACTTAACAACATATTAAGTTACTACAGGGTTGAGATCCTGTACAAACAGTGTTAACTGTAAGAACCGTAAGAATAGATCTGAGCCATTGATAGTTTAAATTAAGGGTTGATATTGATTACAAATAAAACCCCTATAATTAATAAGTAATACTATCAAGTTAGGGTATTTTAGTAATTTATTCTTTTCCCATAAAATAATAATTCCACCAAGTTTTTTAAACTAAAATAACTTTTATATGTTTCATTAATTTTGGAAAAAAATTATACAATAAAATCAAGTATTTTTTTATCTTTAATATGAGTACCATATTGCTATACTTTTTTTATTTATAAAAATAACTTTTAAAAAAGTTACAAAAAAATGTTTTATAATTGTGCTTGTTACGTTGTTGGAATGTGCTAATATGAAAATGTATTGTGTTAATTTTAAATCTATACGTATGTTCTTATTTTATTATGTAATTCTTATGTATTGTTATTTATTTTCTTTTTGTGTTGTTATTGGGAGCCTATTTATAAATAAATTTGTTTTCTACCAGTTATGTAATAGTAGGTGTTATTTACAAAATTAAAACAAAAATATGAAATTGTGCTAGTATGTAACAGTATTTGTTGTTTATAAAATTAAAAAAATGAAATTGTGCTAATTATGTAATAATTATGAAATTGTGCTAGTATGTGTTTATAAAATTAAAAAAAATTGTGCTAGTATGTAACAGTATGTGTTGTTTATAAAATAAAATAAATGAAATTGTGCTAGTATAGAACAATATGTGTTGTTTATAAAATTTAAAAAAAATGAAATTGTGCTAGTTATGTAATAGTATCTGTTGTTATTTTTTCCTTTTATGTTGTTTTTTGGAGCATATTTAGAAATAAATTCGTTGGAATGTCGTATTTTTATTGTGCTAATGTTGTTTTGTTGGTGTTACCGTCGGATGCCCAGATGGTGGTGTTAAGAGAATGCTAATGTCGTTATTTGATTGTGCTAATGTCGTTTTTTTGATTGTGCTAATGTCGTTATTTGATTGTGCTAATGTCGTTTTTTGATTGTGCTAATGTCGTTGATAATGGAAGTTTCTTTTTTGATTAAAACGAGAATGTTGATAATGTGGATGGTCTTACGTTATGCTAATGTCATTTTTTGATTGTGCTAAGGTTGTTGATAATGGAAGTTCCTTTTTTATTGAAACGAGAGTGCTAATAATGGAAGTTTCTTTTTTGATTGTGCTAATGTCGTTTATGTGGGTGTGCTTATGTTTTTTGTATTGGTGGTTCTTGCATGTTGGTTTATTCTGAATATGTTACAAAAATTCAAACTTTGGTTTGAATTAATCTACATGGATTTAGGGATATTTTGATAATTAATTTTAATTAGTTTTAAATAAAGGGTCAAAATGTCTAAATTACCCCTAAACTAATTTTTAATTGAATAACACTTGTCATTTATGTATTGGTTCTTATGGTTCTTACAAGCATAAGAGTTTGTATTTGATCCCATGCCAGTTACTACAAACTTTTACAAAATTTAAAGTTCATGATGTAGTGTAAATTGCATGATTTTGGCTCATGGTAAGTCTTGATTGAATTGTTGATGATTGATGATGATTTTAAAAGAAAATGATATGCTTTTAAAGCATGGAAACCTCCATTTTTAAGGGAAAACTATGGCAAAATTTTTGTAGAAATTAAACACTTAGAAAAAATATTTTTAAACAAGTGTTTACAAGTAAATTTTAATCATGGTTTTCATATAAAATTTGCCATAATTTTTATTATAAAAATTACAAGTATTGGAAGTTGATTTTTGATAAATAAAAGTGACTATGTATATATTTAGGAAAATATATATTTAGATGTCACAATTTGTGTGTTACTTGTATATTATGTGTATTAGTTATATTATTTTAGGAACTTGAAAATAATAAAACTCAACAAAATACCAAAATTGTAATATAAAATATTACCAAAATTCCAAGAAATCAAATATATAATTTATACCCGAATATTGGACAAACCGGACAAGGACTATGGATTACACACACACATATATATATATATTCCGGAATTAGATTTATATATATTTTGACAAATGGGTTAAACGGTATTTTGGAAACCAAAAGAACGGAAAGTATGGTTTTTACAAGTATTACAAGATATATCATATTTTATCAAGTAGAAAATATATTATTTTTTAGTGGAGAAAAATATATATATTTTCTTGAACAATTACAAGAAATATTTTTTTTGAAGACAATATATATTTTCTTAAAAAAATTAAGAATATATTATTTTGGATGAAAATGGAATTATATATATTTTCTAAGTTAATCTTGAAAATATATTATTTTTGCCAAGCAAAGTTATAGTTATTTTTCTATAAAAATCTTTCTTAAAATACATATATTTTAAGAATACAAATAGGTGATTTTTAGTTGATTAAAAATAATATTCCTGAAAGTTTAATACAAAAATTAAGTATAAAAATACTTAATGAATACAAGAAAATACGTATTCTCGTACGTACAAATACACACCGGAATACGCCACCAATACTTGGCAAAATATACAAGTCTTAAAATACACAAGTACAAGTACACCCATACTTGGGAAATTACATATGTATAAATACATAAAATACCAAGTTAAAATATATTATTTTAACAAATATTCCAAATAACTGACAAATATAATTTAAGTTAAAATATTATTATTTTAACCAATAATTATATACTTTGGAATAATATAAAGTACATCAAAGACGTAACTCAAGGATACCAATTCTTAACAAAACAAGTCATAACACATAAGACTAAGAGTCGTTACACGACCTAGCCGTCCAATAAACCATAGCACGTGTGTAGGTAGTAGTGCGACCAGGAGAAAGGATCTTTGAGTTTACACCGGACAGAAGAACGCAAAACTGTGAGTTCATGTCTCCCTTTTCTTTTAACTGTTTTCAGTTTTATAACTTCGGGGTTGAAATACATGTTACAAATATTTCAATGATTTCAAATGGTATGGTTAGCTAAGGAATGAATTGTTAGATCATGTGAATGGGTAGGCGCACACTTAAGACCATTAACCCTCATATAAGGACCGAGGGACATGAGTGATAGATCTATTTGGGTGTTGCGATCCCTACCCCTGGGCCGGAAGTGGCCGAAGGTGGTGACTATGTCTTCCAGCCGGAGGCCCGGTACAAAATCTGCTAGGTTTGAGTCTCGCTGCACCATTGCACGTATATTAATGACCTTGCAAATCATTAATTGATCTGTTCATAGACGCTTTCATACCGGTTTACAAAGACATACTTACAAATTTTTACAAGGTTATTCGTGCACATACAAAACACATGAACTCGCTCAACTTTTGTTGATGTTTTCAACTTACATGTATTTCAGGAAATTGATATGGATCTGGCGGGCGTTTAAAGTTTCCAAGATGTGTTTACAAGAAGTGATGTCATCCCGTTTTGAAGGGTTTGATTTGTCTATTTTACCCTTGATAAGATACATGAATCAAAGCCTTGTTTTATTTATGTCTTTTGTTAAAGTCCATCATGGAACTTAAAACATTTGGTTGGTTTGTATGTTAAACTTAAAGTCTTTGGTTGGTACTAAACAACGTGGTTTGTATTATTTTGAAACATATTAATGGATGAACATCATGGTTTTAATCATATAGTTGTTTGTTATAATTGAATTCAATGATATTAAGCAAGTCACACATCATACGCTTTCGCAAAAGTCAGGGTGTGACAAGGTAGATTAGAGTGGATGGTGAGCTGCAAAGCTCGAACACGTTTAGGTTTCGTATCCTTATGGCTAAGGGCATCAGCTACAACGTTAGCTTTTCATGGATGATACTTGATTGCACAATCATAATCGTTTAAGAGTTCCACCCAGCGACGTTGTCACATGTTCAACCCTTTCTGATCGAAAATATGTTGAAGGTTCCTGTGATCGGTATAAATAGTGCATTTAGTACCGTACAAGTAATGCCTCCAAATTTTTAGTGCAAATACCACGGCTCCCAACTCTAAGTCGTGTAATTCTTTTCGTGAACCTTTAACTATCGAGAGGCGTAAGCTATCACTTTCTCGCGTTGCATCAACACGCAACCGAGACCCTGAATAGAGGCATCACAGTACACCACAAAATCTTCGGTACCCTCAGGTAGAGATAAAATCGATGCATTGCAAAGTTTTTGCTTTAGGAGCTGGAAGGCGTCTTCCGGTTTCGTTCCCCAGGAATACACGACACCTTTCTGTGTTAGAGCGGTGAGAGGTTGAGCGATCTTTGAAAAACCCTCAATGAATCTTCGATAGTATCCAGCGAGGCCAAGAAATTATCGCAACTGCGAAGGATTCTTTGGTGCTGCCCAATTCCTGATAGAGTCGATCTTAGTGGGATCCACATGTATTCCCAGCTCGTTGACTATGTGGCCAAGGAAGTGTACTTCTCGAATCCAGAAGTCGCACTTAGAGAATTTCGCGTACAGCTGCTCCTTCCTCAGGAGCTCCAAGATAAGACGTAAGTGCCGCTCGTGGTCCTCATTGCTCTTAGAATAGATCAGAATGTCATCGATAGACACGATGACAAAGTCATCAAGATATGGTTTGCACATGCGGTTCATAAGATCCATGAACACCGCGAGTGCGTTGGTTAACCCGAATGGCATGACCAGGAATTCGTAATGGTCGTACTACGTTCTGAAGGCTGTTTTGGGAACATCCTCCTCTCGGACTCTCATCTGATGATAGCCATACCTAGATCAATTTTTGAGTAGAAGCTTGATCCTTGCAACTGGTCAAACAGATCGTCAATGCGAGGTAAGGGATAATGATTATTGACTGTCACCTTGTTGAGTTCACGGTAGTTAATACACATGCGAAATGATCCGCCCTTCTTCTTTACAAACAAAACCGGGGCTCCCCAAGGCGAAGAACTGGGTCGGATAAAGCCTCTATCCAACAGTTCTTGAAGTTGATTAGACAGTTCTTGCAACTCTCCAGGTGCAAGACGATAAGGTGCACGAGCAATCGGGGCTGCTCCTGGCGTAAGGTTGATCTGAAATTCCACCTGACGATGAGGAGGTAAACCAGGGAGTTCATCAGGAAATACATCAGAAAACTCACGAACAACAGGCAGATCTTCGATTCTCCTTTCCTCATGCTGAGTGTCAGTAACGAGTGCTAAAATGGCAGGATAGCCCTTCCGTAAACACTTCTGGGCTTTCGTAGATGAGATGATGCTAACCATTCCACCACTTCGATGACCTTGTACCGACAGAGATTCTCCACTAGGAAGAGGAATACGTATGATTTTCTCCTTACAAAGGATCTCTGCTTGGTGCTTAGACAACCAATCCATGCCAACGACCACATCAAAGCTTCCAAGAGTAACGGAGAGTAGGTCAATGTCGAACACTTGACCCATAAGATCGAGTTTACACCCAAAATGAACGTGTGAGGCTTCAATTGACTTGCCATAAGCCAATTCTACTACGTGTTTGATTACAACAGGTGTTGGAGTTAACCCTAACTGACAACTGAACCCCAAAGACACATAACTCCAATCAGCACCAGAGTCGAATAAGACAGAAGCAAATAGATTGTTCACAGAAAACGTACCGGTCACAACGTTGCCATTGTTCCTAGCTTCCCCAGCGCCGATAGTAAACACCCTAACACGCACACCATTTCCACCATTATTGCCATTGTTATTGTTCCCCATGTTGTTGTTATTATTCCCAGCATTCTGATTCAGTTAAGGGCAATCCCTCCTAAAATGACCCTCGTCCCCACACTGGAAGCACCCCTTACGATTACCCTGGTTCTGTTGAGGTTGCTGCCTTTCCAGTTGTTGTAGCGGCTGTTGCTATGGAGGTTGCTGTTGCTGCTGTTTTGGGAATGCGGCCCTGCAATCCCTTGCCATATGCCCCACTTTGTTGCACCTGTGACAGATTCGGGTGCACGGTCCACGGTGATGGTAATTGCACTTAGTACATTTAGGCTGCTTCCCTGCGTAAGAACCCTGATTCAAGTTGTTGCTCTGGTTCTCATTGACAGAGGATGACTGTCTAAAACTGCGATTGTTATTGTTGTCTGGCTTCTTCTGTGACTGGTTTTAGTTGGACACTTTGTCCGTATCATTCCAATTGCGATTGTTATCTGTAGCAGGAGTAGTAGCTGTAGCAGTAGTGGCAATAGCAGAAATACGTGGCGGTAGTGAGCCACACTCCACCTCCTGGTCTGTGATCTTGTGAGCTAAGCGGATGATTCGAGGCAAGGTGTCAAGATTCATTGCAGTGACTAAACCCTTGACCTGTGGTGCTAGACCATTGGCGTACAACTCAATTCTACGATGTGGTGGTTGTGATAAGTTAGGACACATATTCGCAAGTTCATGAGATTGCTTTGTGTACACTTCGATCTCAGATCCTGCCATCTTCAGATTGTAGTACTCATTTTCCAGCTTTTGGATCTCATCACGAGGGCAGTACTCTTCTCGCATCAGTTCCTTGAAATCGTCCCACATAGTTGTGTTCGCCATTTCGATACCCAACATATGGACTTGGGAATTACACCAAGTCAAGGCACCATCTTCAAGTGTGCCCGAAGCATACTTCACTCTATCCCCAGCAGGACAGTTACACATAGCAAAGACCGACTCCGCTTTCTCAAACCAACGAAGTAACCCCACGGCTCCTTCAGTCCCACTAAAAGTCTGTGGCTTACAATCCATAAATGTTTTGAACGTGCAAACAGGTGGATTGTTCTGATTCTGATTCACGTGTTGACCTAAGGACAAAGAAAATACAACACATGGGTAAGAGTCGAGTACGCGACACAAGGATAAAGAGTGTTTGGCACATATCGTACAAGCTTGCTGAGCTACTAGGGCTTCAGCCAAACGGGTATTGATCAGGTTGGTTAGTTCAGCCTGGGACATCACAATGTTGCCACGTCCACCATCGCGGCCTCCACCACGTCCACCGTTTCGTCCGCTCATGATTCTATAAAAGAAGAATGGAAAAGGTTAAGGGTCGGGATTGAGTAGGAGTCAAACATCACTATGACTTCTACAGATTACTGAGTTTTATCACTACGTCCAACAACGGAACAGAACCCCCTTCACACTCGTAAAGCCTCACTGGGACTCACATGCATCCCACATTATCATTATGTGTGCACCCATAAAGATAATGCGATTTGCATGTTTGTCTCAGCTCCTCTCAACTTGCGTTAAAAGGTTCCTCAGTTTCGGGTAACAAAACAGAAGATATCACAAAACATAGATCACGAAAGTCTAGAGGGAATGTCACACTATCAGGCATCACATAGACAAATAGCACATGTAGTCCTATCATAGTGTCAAGTGTGTAGTTTCATGCAATGTCGTGAGTTGTGTGTACACTAGGTAAGTAATGCGTAAAGTAAACAAAAGACGAACCTTGCAATCTGGAGCTGAGTGTCATGGTCGTTTTCGATACTATTTGGTTATAGTCTAGTTTTATGAAATCATTTCAAAACCTAGTTCACTATAACTAGTGGCTCTGATACCAAACTTTCACACCCCCATAATACCCCATGCGGAGACCCCACTTGGCATGTGACGTACCAGGATCCAACCACCAATCACATTGAACTATTTACAAGATATTATGATAAATTCCCATTTATTAGATTAAAACATTCTCAAACATAACTCAAAGTTTAATGTGTTCAGCGGAAGAATAAAGTAAATCACTGTTTAAAGTTGCAAAACCAAATGTATTATCTCATGTTTCCAACATGCTCGACCCATGACTACTCCAGCAATCCCAGACAGCAAGTACCTGGTTCAAAGAATCTAACAACCCGCGAGCATGCAACAAGTGTATCAGCACAACGCTGGCGAGTTCACAGTTTTAACAAAATGTTTAGTTACCAAGTGTTTAGCCCAGTTTATTAATAATGTTGATAATAACTCAATACCGTACAAGATGGCTTCAGTTTGTTTTGCCCGTCCCCAATGCCCCCTATCAAAGCATTGGTCATGATTAAGGTCATTAGTTCACGCTCGTCCTCTCAGGTACGATGTGAGGTTTCCAAGCCTAATAGCGCTATCAACTAATACCCCGTTACCTCTCAGGTAACTATTCGGTAGAAGATGGGACTTAAGGTGATAGGAAATGAGTGTATTATCCAACATCCCAGTTTTTACCCAGAAAAGACTTATTCCTCTCCATAATACCCGTTTGATTGTCCCACCCACCGGGACGCATGCTCAAGAGAAGTGAACTCATCTTAGATTTGCTTGGTTTATTAGATTAATTTACTCAAAGTTGATCAACCAAATCCTAACACAGTTATTAATAAAAATTAGTTTTGCATTCACATTGAACCATACACTTTGTCACATATTACGCAAACAATATCCATGAAAGTTTCACATCATTATGCATGTTATAACAGTTAGCTAAATCAAGCATCGTTCATGTTACAAGGTTTACCCACATAGCAGATAATTGTGTCACATACAAGGTTACTTTACAAATTCAGGTTTCAGTTAACATGCAACAGTACCAAACAATTATCATGGCGTGCACGGCCCACTCGAATCAAGGCCCACTACTGGTGTGCGGTCCACCCCTAGGTGTGCGACCGAAGCAACCGTGTGCGACTGGCCTCTGTTGTGCGATTGAATTGGGTTGTGCGATTGGTATCTAGCTCATGGGCTAGTGTGCGGCCCAAACAGCTTGTTCAGAACGTTTACTTGTGTGATTGGATTCAGGTTTCATGGGCCGGTGTGCGATTCATCAAACTGTTCGGCCCATGTGTGTGTCAGCCCTAAGGACTTGTACGACTGATCCAAAGGTGTGCGATCAGGAAAGTGTACGATCCTTGTGCATTTGAGTGGTTCATGTGTGCGATTGACCAGGTCAATCCCCCCACCCTTGTTTCTCGTATCAAAAACCCACATCAATCCCAAAACAGTTACAAATCAAACAACTTCCCATACTATTTTCCAATTGCTATTATGAATATTTACTCATTCCATAATTATCATTAAACCCTAAATTCCTTGCACAATTATTAATGGTGTTCGGCATCAAAATCACGTTAAATTGACTAACACAAACATCACTACATCACGGAATTATCATGGGATCAAACCACACAATTGTGTTCATCATCAAATCGTATCAAGTGCAACCAATTCACCTCCCATTCAGCCTAAACACCATTGTTTCATTTAACACTAATTATCATGAAATCCATAGTTCTCTTGTATCATTCAAACAACAATACTAACTAGTGTCATACATGGCAATTATCAAACTCACATATAAACAACCCTAGTATGCTTTTAACCTAATTCACATACATGCTCAATTACCACAACAAGAAACTCAATTAAGAGAATGATAACTTACCAAGAGATATATGTTTCTAGATAGGAATGACAAGCTTCGATGAAGAGGAGGGCTTCGATTGTGAGTAGGTTGACGTCGAGCATGCACAGGAGGAGAGGTGGGCTAAGGTTTGATATAATCTTTTTGTGTTTGTAAATTATGATAACTAAAGAGCTTACACAGAACTCATATGTGTGTATGCGCACAAGGTACAGATCGGGCCTAGCTTTGGGCTCGAGGAATGGACCGAGGACAGTAAGCATAGGAGAAAGGGGTGTTCGGCCCTTAATCAAGGTGTGCGACTCGGGGACTTGTGCGACTCAACATCGACTCATATGTACATGTAACATTCACATAATTTATAAACTCATAACCAACCACTTTTGATCAAACATTTAATAGATAACATACACACAAGTAACTGGGAATTAATACGATGAAAGACTCTTCAAATTACGGGTTGTCACACTAACGCGCGTGCATTGTATCTTTTAATAGGAACTCAAGAAATTATCACCAAGAAGCCCGTAGAAAAACCTAAGTTTACAATGTGAGTCATTCTTCTTTTCATCAAATTATTTTACAAAACCCTAAATATTTTTCAGTTATACTTACAGTGATTAAGTCTTTGTATTCTACAAAATATTGCTGGTATTATGGGGTTTTGTAAACACTACTTGATAATCTTCACAATTGGACATGGGTAGCCAATGTGTGATATGACCATAGTCACAGATCCGTCGAGTGACAAGTACTTAGAGTTTTTGGTTAGATATAAACATTGTAATCGCTCTTAATACTGTGAAGTTATAACAATGTATTTTTATAAAATAGAATGTACTCGCCAGTATTTCTTACTGATAAAATGTTTTTAAAACGCGTTTCAGGTAACCTAATGTGAAGCTATAAGAAGCTAGATATGAAGCACTAAAGGTTTAAAGGTGGTTTTAATTTACCTGAATAAAAGAAGAAGTTATATTTCAGCAAACTAGGGTTTATCTCTATAAAAATGTTATAAATGAAATATAGGTTTTTATCCCATTTATTTAATATAAAAGTTTGGGGTTTTGAAAACTCTGAATTTATTTCCTAACTACGATCCTGATGTCTCATTTCCGCTGCCAAATTAATAAACACCGATACCACTTGACTGGTTCGCGGCTCCCGCTCCTAGGGTAGGGTCGGGGGTTGCGACACTTACCCTCCAATGTCTCAACTACTAATAAGAAACCGAGAACATCCATAAGCATTCCTTATGATCTAGAAATATTTCCCCCTTTATAGACATCATTGAAAACCTTAATCACTAAACAGTATCACCATGAAAAACATGCATTCAACTTTATAACTCAAGTCATGCTCACAAAATGCCAAGAGTGTTTGACTATAGATCTTAGTAAGTAAAAAATGCAACTATGGATTTAGCAAGAACAAGTTTATAATGTTATCGTTTAAACACATCAACATTAACCGATAAACGAGATACCATGATCATCCAGAACCTGGTGTCGGCTAAGAGGCGTTGCATACTTATAATCAAGTCCTTATACAACATCCCAACCATATTGAACCATCCTTCTAGCATATGTATATTCTCTGCCCATGTTGTATGATCTAGCTATCTTTTGACATACTCTGTCACAAGCAATATAATAGTTCTTGATTGTTAACATAGCTTACAATGTTTGTTGATTTTCTATGATAGGCAACTACAATATTTGATATTTGTATTGTAGTTAGCAATAGAGTTATTCATGTTTATTGGTACAGAGACAGAAGAGATGAATTATTTGATAATATTGGTTTACTTGATAATGCATTACAAAGAAAAAGGCTCAATTTATAGGCCTCAAAGTGTCACAACTCTCGCGAGATCCAGATCAGTGGTATCGGTGTTTATTAATTTGATAGCGGAATACATCAGGACCGTAGTTAGGAAGTATTTTTATCAGAGTTAAACACCAAGTTTTTATAATAATAAATCATTGGGGTAAAACCCAAGTTCATTTTATAGTACATTTGTAGGATAAACCCTAATTATTGAAAACAAAAACTCCATTTTATTTAGGTAACTTTTATAGCCACTTTTCCAAGCCTTCAGTGCTCTCCAGCTGGCTTCTATTGGCTTTCACATTGTGTTACCTGAAACGCATTTTAAAAACATTTTATCAGCAAGAAATACTAGCAAGTACATTCCATTCTGGTAAAGCATTAGTTGTTTACACATTACAGTATTAAGGGTGATTACAATGTTTATATCTACACAATTACTCGGTCAGTACGTACCACTCGACGGATCTGTGACTATGGTCATATCACACATTGGATACCCATGCCCAATTATGAAGATTATCAAGTACTGTATAAAAACCCCATAATACTGGCAGCAATTTTAGAATTACAAAGACTTAATCACTGTAATTGTATTTGAAAGCATTTGAGGTTTTGGTAAAACATTTTGACTCACAAAAAGGTACTCTCAAATAGTGAGAAAAGTGAATGTACTTACATTGTTGACTTAGGTGATACTACTACAGCTTCCTGGTGATTCTCTTGGTTATTATCTATTAAAATTAAACAATGCACACGTGTTAGTAAAATAACCCAAATCACATTAGCCATACAACTCGAGACAGAACTCCAATGACTGAGTCAGGCAGAGCCTTGACATGCATTACGGAGCCCTAGATCAATCGGGTGTAACACGAGACAGAACTCAAACGACTGAGTCAGGCAGAGCCTTGACATGCGTTACGAAGCCCTAAATCGATCGTGTAGGATAATAGCAGGGTTATACTACTTATAACGAGGCAGAGCTTCGCTTTATAGTGGGTATTATGCCCGGGTATAATTTTTGCTAACAAAAATTGAGAGAGAAAATAGAATTTTGAACGAATTCAAATGAACTGATCGACCACTATTTATAGGCTGAAGTATGGCGGCTCGCGTCCCGTGAAGACCACAGCTAACTCTCTCGCGGCCCGCGAGAGAGTGCGTGTCGTTTATATATTTGCTAAGTCAACGTGTAGGGTCGCCGAGTCATCTGCCACGTGGCAGTCTGCCTTGACCGGCACTCCAAGCCAGTCGCGGCCCGCGAAGGACGAGGGTAAGGAGGTCGCGCCCAGCGAGCGACTCCTGAACTTTGTTTTTCTTGGTTTTTATAAGTATAAGGATATTTCGGGTTCGTTTCCCGCATACGGGGTATATTATGAACATTTTAGGGTCACATTAAGGGTTCTAGGAGGGTGTTATATCCTCCCCACCTTGTTGTAGATCTCGTCCTCGAGGTCTATTGGAATAGGTGTGGGTATTTCCTTTGCATCTCTGACTCGAGTTCCCAAGTGTATTATGGTCCTCTCTTGGAATCCCATTTTACTTTAACCAGAACTAGTCTCTTATGTTTGAGGTTCTTGATCTTTCTATCTTCAATCTGAATGGGTTTCTTGATAAACTTAAGTTTCTCATTTACCTCTATGTCCTTAAGAGGTATCACTGATGATTCGTCTGCTAAACACTTTTTGAGATTACATACATGAAACACATCATGTATTCCTGCCATTTCCTCTGGCAGTTGTAGCTGATAGGCTACGGGTCCTATTCTTCTAATAATCTCAAAAGGTCCAACATACACGCGGCTTAGCTTTCCTCTTTTAACGAATCTGACTATTCATTTCCATGGAGAAACTTTTAACAATACTTTATCTCCTACTTGAAATTCTAAAGGTTTTCATCTGTTATTTGCATAACTCTTTTGACATCTCGTGCAGCTTTTAGTCTTTCCTTGACTTGAATTATCTTATCCGTTGTTTCTTGCACTATCTCTTGTCCAGATAATTGCTTTTCTCCAATTTCTACCCAACAGACTGGAGTTTGGCACTTTCGTCCATAAAGTGCTTCAAATGGTGCAGCATTAATACTAGTATGATAGCTGTTATAGTAGGAAAAATCTACTAATGGTAAATGGTTGTCCCAATTTCCTCCGAAACCAATTACACAGGCTCTAAGCATATCTTCCATTGTTTGTATTGTCCTTTCGCTTTGTCCGTCCGTTTGAGGATGACAAGTTGTGCTTAGATTTAACCTGGTTCCCATTGCTTTTTGGAAACTTGTCCAAAAATGAGAAGTAAAACGGCTATCTCTATCAGATTTGATAGATAAAGGAATTCCATGTAATGAAACTATTTCATTTACATAAAGCTTGGCTAACTGTTCCATACTGAAAGTTTCCTTCATTGGTAAGAAATGAGCAGATTTGGTCAATCTGTCAGCAATCACCCAGATTGTATCATTTCCTTTTCTTGTCTTGGGTAATTTGGTAACAAAGTCCATTGTTATCAATTCCCACTTCCATATTAGCATCTCTAACTATTGCAATAACCCGGAGGGTTTCTGATACTCAGCTTTAACTTATGAACAGGTTAGACATTTAGCAACGTAGTTTGCGATATCCTTTTTCATTCCTATCCACCAGAAATTCTTTCTTTGGTCCTGATACATCTTATCACTTCTGGGATGTATCGTATGCTTAGACTTATGAGCTTCTTCTAGAATTATGTGGCGTAGGTTTCCTTGTTTAGGTATCCACATCCTTTTCTTATGGAACTTCCAAATTCCATATGTTCCTTGTTCTAATTCCTTAATCATTCCTTTTAAACTTTCAGCATCGTCCTTGATTGTTGTTTCATGTACCTCTCTAATTTGATCATTTAAATCTACTTGTAGATTTAATCTGAGAGAACGTACTCGTTTTGGCTTTTCATGATACTTTCAGCTTAAGGCATCAGCTACTACATTAGCTTTCCCAGCATGGTACATGATATCACAATCATAATCACTAAGAACTTCCATCCAGCGTCTCTGTCTCATATTTAATTCTTTTTGCCCAAAAATGTACCTTAAACTCTTATGATCCGTGAAGACAACAAATTTATTTTCATATAAATAGTGTCTCCAAATCTTAAGGGCAAAAATTATGGCTCCTAACTCTAGATCATGGGTTGTATAATTCTCTTCATGTTTCTTAAGTTGTCTAGAGGCATAAGCTATAACCTTTTGACATTGCATCAACACACATCCATATCCTAACTTAGACGCATCACAATAGACTATTAAGTCTTCAGTTCCTTCTGGTAATGCGAGTATGGGTGTGTTGGTTAACCTTTGCTTAAGAATCTTAAAAGCTTCTTTGTTTTGGTCCCCATTTAAACTTAACTGATTTGCAGGTCAGTTTGGTTAATAGAATGGCTATTCTAGAGAAATCGCGGATAAACCGTCTATAATATCTTGACAGTCCAAGAAAACTTCTTACTTCTGTTGGCGACTCAGGGACTTTGCACTTAGTAATTGCCTCGATCTTTGTAGGATCCACATGAATTCCTTCATGGTTAACCAGATGTCCAAGGAATTGCACTTCTTGTAACCAAAATTCACATTTTGAGAATTTAGCATAAAGCTTCTCTTTTCTCAACAATGTCAGAAGTGTATGCAGATGCGCTGCATGTTCCTTTTTACTCTTAGAGTAAATTAGAATATCATCTATAAAGACAATTATGAATTTATCCAGGTATGGCTTACATATCATGTTCATCATGTCCATAAATGCGGCTGGGGCATTGGTTAAACCAAATGGCATGACGGTAAATTCATAATGACAGTACCTTGTCCTGAAAGCAGTTTTAGGAATGTCCACTTCCTGTACTTCCAGTTGATGATATCCTGAGCGTAAGTCGATCTTAGAAAAGAATCAAGCTCCTTGAAGTTGATCGAACAGATCATCGATTCTCGGTAGTGGGTACCGATTCTTAATCGTAACCTTGTTCAAGTCTCGATAATCAATTCACATACGCATCGATCCGTCTTTCTTCTTAACAAACAACACCGGTGCTCCCCACGGTGATGAACTTGGTTGTATAAAACCTTTGTCAAGAAGTTTGTCTTATTGTTTCTTCAGTTCCTGCATCTCCGTTGGTGCTAATCGATATGGTGCTTTGGCAATCAGTGCTGTTCCTGGTATTAGGTGAATCCTAAATTCAACCTCTCTATCAGGCGGTAATCCAGGTAACTCTTCTGAAAAGACGTCTGAGAATTTAGATATTATAGGAATATCTTTTAATTCTTTTCCTTTAGTATTAATGATTACAGAAACCATATATACTACTCCTCATTTCCTTTCGTAACTTGCAGCTTTCATCACAGAGATGAACTTTGTCGATCTGGTTGGCTTATCTCCTTTGATTGTGATCTTTTCACCAGTTGGTGTACTTACTTGTACTGACTTTTGATCACATAAAATACTGGCACGATTGGCTACCAACCAATCCATTCCTAATATAACATCGAATCCGGCTAGATTCGTTGGGTAGAGGTTAGCAAAGAAATGATGGTTCAGGATTTCTATTCTTGCTCCCTGCAAGATTTCACTAATCTTATCGGATTCTCCGTTTGCTGTCTCTACCAGACAATCTTGTTGAAGTTTAGCTAAGGGTTGGTTAAGAAGTTTGTAGAAAGAAGTATTGATAAAACTTTGGTTTGCACCAGAGTCAAACAATACTTTGGCAAATATATTATTAACTAAGAACGTACCGTCAATCACATCTAGAATCATCTTGGCTTCCTTAGCTGTCAGGACAAATGCTCTGGCATTTTTCTTAGGAGCTTCAGTTGTCTTAGCTTTGTTGGTTGTGGCTAGAGCTAGTTTCGGACAGTTCGGTTTGCTGTGCCCAGCCTCTCCACAATTGAAGCATATCCTATTACTAGGTTTCTTCCTTGTGTCCAGATATTTTGCAAAAGTTGCAGTATATAGAGCATCTTCCAGAATGCTTTCTTTTGCAATACCTACAGTAGGGTGCAGAAGAACCTGTACCTTTCCCAAGGTTGGAATTACCGTAGCGAAATTCCTGGGTAAGCTTTTGAGCTAGGTTCTTTCTTTGGTTTTCCTCTTGAGTACGTACCAATTCATCAGTCAGGGTATTGGCTAGTTCTACTACTTCTTCTATGGTTTGCGGTCTAGCTGCCTTGACTACGTGTCTAATCTCACTAATTAATCCCCAAATATGACGGGAGATTAACACTGGTTCAGGTGAGGCTAAGGTTGGCACTATCCTAGCATATTCTAAGAATATGGTAGTGTAACCTTTACAGTCTATTCCAGTCATTCTAAGATTTAGGAACTTATTGCCGATTTGTTCCTTCTCATTAGGAGGACATAATTTTCTTTCAACCATTTTCTTAAAGTTGATCCATTCCATATTATAAACTCTGTCACTTCCCTTAGACTGGAGAATAGTATTCCACCATTCTAAGGCTGCATTTTTTAAAAGATTAGAAGCAAACATAATCTTATCTTCATCTACATATTTACCTATTTTTATGACTGCTTCTATCTTTTCTATCCAACGTAAGGCTGCAATGGCTCCTTCATTGCCTAAGAATTCTATTGGTTTGCAGACCAAGAATTCTTTATAAGAACAACCGTAAGAAGCGGTTCTTCTTCTTTTAGGAATTGGAGCTTTGATAATTGGTCCGTTATTATCATTCACACTGTGACTTGGTTCAGTGTGTTGGCATTTACTTCCATTAGCAGATTTATTATTTTCTGCTTCTTTAACAGTCTTGATAATATAAAGCATAGCATTTATAATTCCTTGTGCTACTATATCTTGGATGGCACTGTTATCTATTTGGTTTCTGTTATTCTTATTATTCTGGTTTTTCTAATTTACTTCGTTGTCCATCTGAATTGTGAATATTTATCAAATATTAATTATCACAGAATAAATGTAGTACAAATATTTATACATAATCACACAAACAATTTGATCAAAAACGTCGATCATTGCGACTTTTACTCTTTCTGTATATATATGCGTCAATTACAAACTACAACTGGAAATCAAATATACTAATAGTTATGCATCCGTATCTATTTTAGTCTATCTATAGATTTTTTTATCAAAATACAAAATTACACATATGTCTAGGCATTTTCTAGGTGTCGTTCTTCCAGTACTGTATTTCATTCTCATCATACTTCCAAACTAATTTCTCCCCTATCTCTCGAATTCTATTCCCTTCATTTACTAAATTTTCTCCATATTGATGGAGTTCCTGCACACATTCTCGTCTCATTAGGGGGTTTAATGGGTCAGGTTTATAGGGTACGGGTTCCTCGTAAGGATCTGCGCTATTCATTTCGAAAAATGTTCTATCATCATCCACCACGGATCACGTTATAGGGGCGAGTACGACCTATTGTCGTCAAACCATAGATCATATTCTAAAGGGTTTGGGGTTGGAATTCTAGGTAACTCGTTGGGATCAAATGCAGGTATCGGGAATTGGTTTTCTTGGTTGGTTTCTAGCATTTGTTGGTCTGGGAATAAAGGTAACAGTGGCAGTTCAGCTATTTGGTTTGGGTTAGCGTCTACTGCTGTAGTGGCTAACATATGGAAATCGGCCAACTGTCTATCTAGTTCCTCTTCCTAAGGTGACCTATTGACTATCTCCTGAGTTTGTGCATTCGCTTCCCTATTAGCTCTGACTATCGTTCTCTGTTGTTGTAACTTCTTCATTCTCTTTCTTCTCTCATGTGCTCCTATATTAAACCAACCTCTCTTTTTAGTAGTAAAGGGTTCCTCTGACTATGCCTTTAATATAAATATCCCTTCCTCAGTATCAGCTGAGTATCCTGAGGGATTAGGTTGAGATGATGTTCCCTCATCTTTTGGTGAACTATCTAAGTGACGATAAGCGTCCGAAGTTCCTTGCTCACTCATACTGTAAACTAACAAATAGTCAAATAACACAAAACAATATTTACACATAAGTTATTTCCTAACATAGAATTTAAGTTTCAGCAGAACACTTATTTGGCTTAAACCAGTTGTTTTAGCTCTGATACCACCCTCTGTCGCAACCCCGACCCCTACCCCGGGAGCGGTGTCGCGAGATCCAGATCAGTTGTATCAGTGTTTATTAATTTGGCAACGGAATACATCAGGACCGTAGTTAGGAAATATTTTTACCAGAGTTAAAAACCAACCTTTTTATAATAATAAATCATTGGGGTAAAACCCAAGTTCATTTGACAGTACATTTGTAGGGATAAACCCTAATTAGTGAAAACAAAAACTCCATTTTATTTAGGTAACTTTATAGCCACTTTTCCAAGCCTTCAGTGCTCTCCTGCTGGCTTCTATTGGCTTTCACATTGTGTTACCTGAAACATGTTTTAAAAACATTTTATCAGCAATAAATACTGGCAAGTACATTCCATTTTGGTAAAGCATCAGTTGTTTACACATTACAGTATTAAGGGCGATTACAATGTTTATATCTACACAATTACTTGGTCAATACGTGTCACTCGACGGATCTGTGACTATGGTCATATCACACATTAGATACCCATGCCCAATTGTGAAGGTTATCAAGTACTGTATACAAACCCCATAATACTGGTAGCCATTGTAGAATTACAAAGACTTAATCACTGTAATTGTATTTGAAAACATTTGAGGTTTTGGTAAAACATTTTGACTTACAAAAAGGTACTCTCAAATAGTGAGAAAAGTGAATGTACTTACATTGTTAACTTAGGTGATACTACTATAGCTTCCTGGTGATTCTCCTGGTTATTATCTATTAAAATTAAATAATGCACACGTGTTAGTAAAATAACCCAAATCACATTAACCGTACAACTCGAGACAGAACTCCAATGACTGAGTCGGACAGAGCCTTGACATACATTATGGAGCCCTAGATCAATCGGGTGTAACACGAGACAGAACTCCAATGAATGAGTTAGGCAGAGCCTGGACATGCGTTACGGATCCCTAAATCGATCGTGTAGGGTAATAGCAGGGTTATAGTACTTACAACGAGGCAGAGCTTCACTTTATAGTGGGTATTATTGTAACAACTCTCATTAAAATTACCATTTCTTATCTTATTTTACCCAATAGGAAACCCTAATTGTGACCCCTAAGTGATACTGCATGACCCCTAAAATTTTCAGAACAATCGGAATCAAGATCAGGGCCCCTAAAACTCAAGGGGGGGGGGGGTATTTCCTATTTTATATTATCAACACAGTTTTACGTGGAAATCGAATTTGAACGAACCGTCAACTCACCCAAGCTACTGAGACACGGCGCTACCCTATGCTAGGGTGGTACCCCTCGCGCCACGCGACGACCCCTCGCGCCACGCGACGGCCCCTCGCGCCACGCGAGGGCGCCGTTTTCCAGATATAAATAGGGGAGTTTGGCAATTTCATTTCGGCGTTGGTTCGACGTAAAAACTCATTTCGTACGTTGAGTTATCATCTGATTACTACAAAACACACACAATCACGAAACGCTGCCGCGATAATAGGGTATTAACTCGATCACTGCTACGATTTATGTCCGATTGATAGAAACCATCCAGTGGATGTTTAAGTGCTGCTCAAACTTGGGTTATGCTTTGTCATTCGTCGTGAATTCAATGGTGTTTAAGTATCGCACTTTGTCATTCATTGTGAAGGTTTTGATCTCGTGAGTTGTCGTAAAAAGTTGGATTACAGTTACTAACCTAGTTTTCGTGTGCATTGTTATTTGAATTAGGTTACCAGGATAATCAGTAGGCTAAAACTCTGCCCGTTAAACTTGCAATGTGAGTCATTCTCTTTTATCAATAATGTTTTCCAATACTCCAATCATTTTCAAAAGTTGTAATTACAGGGATTAAGTCATGGTTATCTTAATCACTGGCTAGTGGGGTATTGTGCACCTTACTAATTTCTCACGGTTAGGCTAATAAATCCTAACAGTGATAATCATTACTACTTGGGTGAAAGGACCCAATAGTGGTATGACCATCGTCACCAGGAGGTGACACAGTGCCAGATAAAAATAAGATAGAAGCCATTGTAATCGCTCTTATGCTGTAATTTATAACTATGTGTCATTTTATGTAAACTGAATGACTCGCCAGTATTTCCCCGCTGATAAAATATTTTTAAAACATGTTTCAGGCGACCTGTTGTGATTCATGGAAAACGTGCTACGGAGCACTAACAAGCTTGAAGTGGTGGCTCAGTTAAAATAAGTAAACATGTTTTGTAAACCAAGGAATTTCCTCGTGAAATTCCTCTATTGTAAATTACGGGGTTGATCCCGAATTATGAAATAAAATAATCGGGCATTTCAAGTTTTAAAAAGATCCTGTTAAATCTTCCGCTGTCAACTCAAATACCACGGGTTTCTGTCCCGCGGCTCCTGGACCGGGCCGTGACAGAATAAGGTGGTATCAGAGCCACTGATTTAAGCCAATTAAGTACTTAGAAATACTTAAATTTTTCTGATTTCCATTCTGTGATTTTGTGTTTTTGTGTTGTTTGACTATTTGTTAATTTACAGTATGGGTAAGCAGAGAATTTTGGACATCTATCGTCAATTAGATAGTTCACCAAAAGATAAGGGAACTTCAGCAGATACTGAGGAAGGAATATTTGTTCGTAAAGCACAGTTTGAGAAACCACTTACCCCTAAGAAAAGAAGTTGGATTATTAGAAAAAGTCAAGAGAAAATAAAGAAGTCACAACCAAAAGGAGTGAGGGTTAATAAGGAGACTCAGGAAATAGGCAATAACCCACCATGGGAATATGAACTGAATAAAAAATGGGCAGATCTCTATATGTTAGCCACTACAGCAGTAAATGTTAACTTTTAATTAAGTTAAACTGCCAACACCCTGACCCAGTACTAGCACCCATATCACCTACAAGCCAGAAACTTTAAACTTTGCCTATTAGATAAAACAACTTAGTAAGAGAAGATAGACTAAAATAAATTATGAATGCACAACCCTAGTATATTTTGAATCTCCGTTGTAATTTGTAATAAATATATATAAAATTTGCAATGTGTGCAATGATACTTGAATATTAACCTGTAAAAATTTAACTCACAAAATTTTAACCTAGAATTTTGTGTGTTTTCCCTATATCTGCTAAACAGCATGAATGAGTTGTCTGAAGCTCTTCAGAATCTCAATCTCTACTCTGTGAATGTGGAAGTTTCCAGAGATTTTACCGGTTATTTGGCCGATATTGAGGACCCTATGGAATTCCAAGCTCAACCACCGGAGAAACCAAAGCCAAAGAAAAGAAGAAGATTTGTGGGCTGGAGGCGTGTACGCGGGAGGAAACTAGCAACTAGGAAGGTTGCCAAAATGGAGGAACCATTGGATAAAGGAAAAAGAATAGAGATTGGAGAAAGTTCTAAGCAAGCCGAGGAATTGCCACTGCAAGAGGAACTAGATCGTATACTGGCAAGTTATGATATCCTTAGGCCAATCAATGAAAATCTCTTCACTTATCATGCTGAAACCCAACTTCCAGTGAATTTGGAACCAGCCATCCCAGATCCCCTTATCCACTCCCAACTTCTACCAGCAGAGCTGGAAGAATGGTGGACCACCGATTGGCAGTTTCAGAATCTCCTCAATAACCCTAATACCTTTTTCCCTCAGTTTGACCCAGAACCCCCACTACACCCACCTATGAGCTCCGAGAACTTGGCTGAACTCCGCCAGTATGGCGAGGAGCTGATTGATGCAGGGAACCAAATTAGGGATATAGGAGAAAAGATATCCTGGAAGTACGACGAGAGGGAGCGTCGCTTCTGAGATGCCAGCTGACGGGATGGTGTGACAGCATGGTTATGGTTGTATAATAATAATAATAGTAGTAAAATATAATCCTGTGAAATAACTTAAAAATAAAACTTTTGTAAGATAACAAGTGTGTACGGAAGCGTAATATAATATATAAAAATGGAAGTCGAGAAATCGACAATTTTGGCTATATGTGTTAATGTGATTATGTGCAATTGTTTTGTTATATTTGGTTGTTAATTATTTTCTGCTAATTACTTATCTATATTAATTACCAGATGGAACACACTGGTAATGAACCGGTTAATGAAGTTAACCAATCTGAACAAAACCATGAGGATCAATTTCTGAATAGGCAAGATATTGAGAATATCGTTGCTCAGGGAATAGCCAATGCTATTCCAGCAATCCTTGCTGCTGCCCGAAATCCTGTTGAACCTCAACAAATTATTCCTAGCAAACGTACACACGACGACAACTTTAGTAATAGTGTAAACGGAGGCGGCAACTATACTAATAACGACAATGATGGGATGCAAGCCCCACTCTTTAAGAAAATGAAAGCTGCAACGCATGGTTACACTTACAAGGAGTTTCTTGCCTGTAAACCGGTTGAATTTGAAGGCAACGAAGGGGCGACTGCTGCACTGCGTTGGTTAGAAAAAACCGAGGCGGTGATTAAAATATGTAAATGTGCCGAGGAAGACAAGGTCATGTACACATCGCGTCTTTTCAAAGAAGGGGCGCTAGAATGGTGGAATACGGTACTTCAAGCCACGATGTAGCCTATGCCTTGGGCTGGGAAGAATTTAAGCGCCTAATGGAGAGAAAATTCTGTCCTGAGTACGAAAAGGAACAAATGGCGAATAAATTCTTGAACCACCGGATGGTGAATGTAGACTGTCGAGGGTATACTTCAACATTCTTCGAATATGCTAGAGTTGTACCTACCCTGGCTTCGCCAGAGCCGGTGCTTATTTCCCGCTATATTTGGGGATTGATTGGAGAAATCCGTAATATCGTTAAAGCTGCGAGACCTCGCACCATTGACGATGCGGTAGAATTAGCTAACACCCTAACTGACGAGCTGGTACGCACAAGAGAAGAAAACCGAAAAAAGGAAGTGGCCCAAAAGATTACCCAGGGATTCCGTGTGGGTAATAGTAGCAACTTCAAGAAAAAGGGAACCGGGCGACCTTCCACTGTTCCATTTTGCAATACCTGCAAAAGAAAGCATTTTGGAAGATGCAAAGGGTATTGCAATTTTTGCAAAATTCCAGGGCATCAAGAGGAAGACTGCAGGAGAAAGAAATCCACAATCTGCTACAAATGTGGAGAGGCTGGACATTTTAGGCCAGACTGCCCAAAATTGGTCAAACCAGCTGATAACAAAGCCAAACCTGCAGAAGGAACTACCAAGAAAAACGTAAGAGCTTTCCAGTTGACTACTCAGGAAGCAGAACTAATCCCTGACGTGATAGCTGGTACGTTCCTAGTTCACGACGTTTATGCAAAAGTATTATTTGACTCTGGTGCAAACCAAAGTTTTATAAATACTTCATTCTGCCAAGCACTTAATTTACCCTTAACCAACCTTAGGCAGATTTTTACAGTCGAAACGGCAGATGGAAATTCTGTTAAAATAGATAAGGTTTTGCAAGAATGAAAGATAGAACTCTTAGGTCATAAATTCTCTGCAAACCTGTTACCTACGAATTTAGCCGGATTCGATATTGTGTTAGGAATGGATTGGTTGGTAGCCAACCATGCTCGAATTCTCTGTGAAAAAAATTCCATAGAAATTCATACACCCACAGGAGAATTAGTGGTGATTACAGGAGATAAGCCACGTAAGCCACTGAAATTCATTTCAGTAATGAAATTGGCCAGTTATTCAAGAAAACAAGAAGTAGTGTATATGATTTCGGTAATCATTAACACTTAAAAGTAAGGAACTTAAAGAAATTCCAGTAGTAGCAGAATACCCAGATGTATTCCCAGAAGAACTACCAGGATTACCACCCAATAGGGAAGTCGAATTTAGAATTCATCTAATTCCTGGAACTACACCGATAGCCAAGGCACCTTATCGGTTAGCACCCACTGAAATGTTTGAACTGAAAAAGCAGTTAGACGAATTAATAAGCAAAGGATTCATACAACCTAGTTCATCCCCGTGGGGAGCACCAGTGTTGTTTGTGAAAAGGAAAGATGGGTCAATGAGAATGTGTATCGATTATAGGGAATTAAATAAGGTTACAATTAAGAACCGATACCCATTATCTAGGATTGATTATCTTTTTGATCAACTTCAAGGAGCTAGATACTTTTCTAAGATCGACTTACGCTCCGGATACCATCAATTGAAGGTACAAGAAGAAGACATACCTAAAACTGCTTTCAGAACTAGGTATGGTCATTACGAGTTTACAGTCATGCCCTTTGGACTAACAAATGCTCCGGCAGCATTTATGGACATGATGAATAGGATCTGTAAACCGTACTTGGATAAATTTGTAATTGTCTTCATCGACGATATACTTATTTATTCCAAAAGTCAAGATGAGCATTGTGAACACCTGCATGCACTCTTAACCTTGTTAAGAAGGGAGAAGCTTTACGCCAAATTTTCGAAATGTGAATTTTGGCTACAGGAGGTACAATTTTTAGGACATATGGTGAATCACGAAGGTATTCACGCTCCAAAATAGAAGCGATCACCAAATGGAAAGTCCTACAGTCAGCTATGGAAATTAGAAGTTTTCTAGGGTTAGCTGGATATTATAGGCGATTCATTAAGGATTTTTCCAAGATAGTTGTGCCATTAACTAAGCTAACATGTAAAGCAGTTAAGTTTGAATGGGGACCTAGGCAAGAAGAAGCTTTTAAGATTTTAAAGCAAAAGTTAACGAACGCCCCAATTCTTGCCTTACCTGAAGGGACGGAAGACTTTGAAGTTTATTGTGATGCTTCTAAACTAGGATTAGGATGTGTGCTAATGCGACGCAAAAAGGTAATTGTGTATACCTCAAGACAATTGAAGAAGCACGAAGAAAACTATACGACTCATGACTTAGAATTAGGAGCCATAATTTTTGCCCTTAAGATTTGGAGACACTATCTGTATGGAAGTAAGTTTATTGTTTATACAGAACATAAGAGTTTAAGATACATATTTGGGCAAAAAGAATTGAACATGAGGCAAAGAAGGTGGATGGAAATTCTAAGTGACTACGACTGTGATATTCAATATCACAAAGGAAAGGCAAATGTAGTTGCAGATGCCTTAAGTCGTAAGTATCATGAAAAGCAAAAGCGAGTTCGTGCTCTTAGATTAAGTTTACAATTAGACTTAATGGAACAATTAAAGAATGTTCAGGAAACAGCAATCAATGATGATGCTGAAGGAATGAAAGGAAGAATAAAGGAATTGGAGCAAGGAGCTGATGGAATTTAGAGATTCCATAAGAAAAGGATTTAGGTACCTAAGCAAGGAGATTTAAGACATAAGATCTTAGAGGAAGCCCATAAATCTAGGTATACCATGCATCCGGGAAATAATAAAATGTACCAAGATTTAAGGAAAAATTTCTGGTGGATAGGAATGAAAAAGGATATAGTTAGATATGTTTCTAAGTGTCTAACTTGTTCACAAGTTAAGGCAGAACACCAGAAACCTTCAAGTCTACTACAACAATTAGAAATGCCTGTATGGAAATAGGAACTTATAACTATGGACTTTGTTACTAAATTACCCAAAACCAGAAAAGGTAATGATGCAATTTGGGTAATTGTGGATCGATTAACCAAATCAGCTCATTTTCTACCCATGAAAGAAACCTTTAGCATGGAAAGGTTAGCAAAGTTGTATGTAGATGAAGTAGTATCCTTACATTGAGTTCTACTCTCCATTGTATCGGATAGAGATAGTCGTTTCACTTCGCATTTTTGGACAACTTTCCAAGAAGCCATGGGGACTAAACTGAACTTGAGCACTGCATATCATCCTCAAACAGACGGACAAAGTGAAAGGACGATCCAAATCCTGGAAGACATGCTTAGGGCATGTGTGATAGATTTTGGTGGAAACTGGGATGACCACCTACCCTTAATTGAATTCTCCTATAATAATAGTTATCATTCAAGCATTGAAACTGCCGCATTCGAAGCACTATATGGACGAAAATGCAGAACTCCAGTTTACTGGGCAGAAATAGGAGAAAGTCAGTTATCGGGTCCTGAAATCGTACAAGAAACCACCGACAAGATCACTCAAATTAAGGAAAGACTGAAAACGGCTCGTGATCGTCAGAAAAGTTATGCAGATAATAGACGCAAGCCGCTAGAATTTTAAGTCGAAGATAAGGTACTCTTGAAGGTCTCTCCTTGGAAAGGAGTAGTTCGATTCGGTAAAAAAGAAAAGCTAAGTCCAAGGTACGTAGAACCATTCCCAGTAATACAGCGAATAGGGCCAGTTGCTTATCGCTTACAACTACCAGAAGAATTAGCTGGAGTACATGACGTATTTCATGTATCCAACCTTAAGAAATGTCTATCTGACGAATCACTGGTAATACCTCTTCAAGATGTAGAGGTAAATGAAAAGTTAAAATTTGTTGAGAAACCATTGCGGATAAAAGACAGAAAAGTCAAGTTTCTCAAACACAAACGACTAGTGCTAGTCAAAGTCAAGTGGGATTCGAAGAGAGGACCTGAGTACACTTGGGAGCTGGAATCGGAGATGAATCGAAAGTATCCCTACTTGTTCCAGTAAATCTCGAGGACGAGATTTTTATTAAGGTGGGGAGGATGTAACAACTCTCATTAAAATTACCATTTCTTATCTTATTTTACCCAATAGGAAACCCTAATTGAGACCCCCAAATGATACTGCATGACCCCTAAAATTTTCAGAACAATCGTAATCAGGATCAGGGCCCCTAAAACTCAGGGGGGGGGTATTTCCTATTTGATATTATCAACACAGTTTTACGTGGAAATCGAATTTGAACGAACCGTCAACTCACCCAAGCTACTGAGACACGGGGCTACCCTATGCTAGGGTGGTACCCCTCGCGCCATGCGAGGGCGCCGTTTTCCAGATATAAATAGGGGAGTTTGGCAATTTCATTTCGGCGTTGGTTCGACGTAAAAACTCATTTCGTACGTTGAGTTATCATCTGATTACTACAAAACACACACAATCACGAAACCCTGCCACGATAACAGGGTAATAACTCGATCACTGCTACGATTTAATGTCCGATTGATAGAAACCAATCCAGTGGATGTTTAAGTGCTGCTCAAACTTGGGTTATGCTTTGTCATTCGTCGTGAATTCGATGGATGTTTAAGTATCGCACTTTGTCATTCATTGTGAAGGTTTTGATCTCGTGAGTTGTCGTAAAAAGTTGGATTACAGTTACTAACCTAGTTTTCGTATGCATTGTTATTTGAATTAGGTTACCAGGATAATCAGCAGGCTAAAACTCTGCCCGTTAAACTTGCAATGTGAGTCATTCTCTTTTATCAATAATGTTTTACAATACTCCAATCATTTTCAAAAGTTATAATTACAGGGATTAAGTCATGGTTATCTTAATCACTGGCTAGTGGGGTATTGTGCACATTACTAATTTCTCACGGTTAGGCTAATAAATCCTAACAGTGATAATCATCACTACTTGGGTGAAAGGACCCAATAGTGGTATGACCATCGTCACCAGGAGGTGACACGGCGTCAGATAAAAATAAGATAGAAGCCATTGTAATCGCTCTTATGCTGTAATTTATAACTATGTGTCATTTTATGTAAACTGAATGACTCGCCAGTATTTCTCCGCTGATAAAATATTTTTAAAACATGTTTCAGGAGACCTGCTGTGATTCAAGGAAAACGTGCTACGGAGCATTAACAAGCTTGAAGTGGTGGCTCAGTTAAAATAAGTAAACATGTTTTGTAAACCAGGGAATTTTCTCGTGAAATTCCTCTATTGTAAATTACGGGGTTGATCCCGAATTATGAAATAAAATAATCGGGCATTTCCAGTTTTAAAAAGATCCTGTTAAATCTTCCGCTGTCAATTCAATTAATAAATACTACGGGTTTCTGTCCCGCGACTCTTGGACCGGGTAAAACCGAGACGGGGGCCGTGACAATTATGCCCGGGTATAATTTTTGCTAACAGAAATTGAGAGAGAAAACAGAATTTTGAACGAATTCAAATGAACTGATCGACCACTATTTATAGGCTGAAGTATGGCGGCTCGCGGCCCGCGAGGACCACAGCTAACTCTCTCGCAGCCCGCGAGAGAGTGCGTGTCGTTTATAGCTTTGCTGAGTCAACGTGTAGGGTCGCCGAGTCATCTACCACATGGCAGTCTGCCTTGACCGGCACTCCAAGCCATTCGCGGCCCGCGAAGGACGAGGGTAAGGAGGTCGCGCCCCGCGAGCGACTCCTAAACTTTGTTTTTCTTGGTTTTTATAAGTATAAGGATATTTCGGGCTCGTTTCTCGTATACGGTATTATGAACTTTTTAGGGTCACATTAAGGGTTCTAGGAGGGTTGTTATACAAAGAAACATAACAAAGGAAAAACATTAACTTGATTGGCTGTCTTTTGTTGTGATTGAGGAGAGACAACCGGGTCAATCTTCTATTTTGGGAAATGATGAATGAGTTGATCCCCTAAATAATTCTGTCATAGTATTTTATTTCTAACACCCCCCTCAAGTTGAATGGTGGGGTTCCCAAAATCAACTTGACCAAACAGTTGTTGAGTATCCTTCCATTGACTGCTTTTGTCAGAATATCGGCTACCTGATTTTCTGACCGAAGATATGTTAATTCAATGACTCATGTCTCCAGTTTTTCCTTGATAAAGTGTATGTCTACCTCCACATGTTTTGTTCGATCATGTTGTATGGGATTTTCTGATATCTGAATGGCAGCCTCATTGTCACACATAATCTTGCTTGTTTCTTTAGGAGGAAAACCAAGTTCAGTCAGAAGTTTTCTTATTCATAAAACTTCTGCAACTCCTCATGCTATTCCTCTGAATTCTACTTCTGCACTAGACAGAGAGACCACCTTTTGTTACTTACTCCTCCATGTCATAAATTTCCACCAACTAAGGTAAAGTATCCTGAAGTTGATCTACGATCTCCCTTGTCTCCTGCCATTCTGCATCAGTGTAGACCTGAGTTTTTAGATGTCTGTTTGCTTTGAATAACACTCAATGGCCTACTGTTCCCTTGAGATACCTGATTATTCTCCATATTGCCTCCATATGATAAATTTGAGGTTGGTGCATAAATTGACTAACCACTCCTACAGCGTATGATATATCTAGACATGTATGTGATAGGTATATCAGTTTCCCCACAATTCGTTGATATCTTTCTTTGTCTGCTGATTTTGCTTTTTCTTCCATGTATAACTTTTGATTCAACATCATGGGGTTTCTGCTGGTTTGCAATCGATCATTCTAGTCTCTCCCAGTAGGTCTAGAACTTATTTTTTCTGGCATATGAAAATTCCCCGTTTTGACCTTAGCATTTCGATTCCAAGGAAGTACTTAAGTCTGCCTTGGTCTTTCATCTCGAACTCTTGGAATAAGTTTCTCCTTAGTCTTGTTATCTCTTCTTCATCGTCTCCTGTAATTATCATGTCATCAACGTAGATAATTAGACATGTTATTAGTTTGTTTCTCCTTTTCAAGAACAAGGTGTGATCAGAATTGCTTTGTTTGAAACCGTATTTCTTCATGGCTAGGGTGAATCTCCCAAACCACGACTGGGGAGATTGCTTTAATCCGTAGAGAGACCTTTTAAGTCGACACACTTCTCCTGGTTTAAAGTCCTTCGTGAAGCCGGGAGGAGCTTCCATATACACTTCTTCCTTCAGTTCTCCATGTAAGAAAGCATTTTTAACGTCAAACTGATGAAGTTGCCAGTCTTTGTTTGCAGCTATGGAAAAAAGGACCCTAATTGTGTCAATCTTTGCAACTAGAGAGAAAGTATCCGCATAATCAATACCATATGTTTGGGTGTAGCATTTAGCTACCAGTCTTGCTTTATTTCTCTCCACGGTGCCATCGGGCTTATGTTTTACTGTAAAGACCCACCGACACCCTACTGGTTTTTTCCCGTCTGGAATGATACATTTTTCCCATGTTTCATTCTTGCTTAAGGCTTCCATCTCAGTTTCCATTGCATCTTTCCAATTCTTTGTCTTTAAGGCTTGTTCAACATTCATTGGAGTTTCTTCAGAATACAGTGCAGCAACAAAGGCTCGGGCTTCTTCGGTCATATGTCCTTTGGCTATATTAGCCATAGGATATCTAGATCCCCGTGAATCTTTTTCTGGAGAGTAACGTTTTGGAGGAGCCCCTCTGTTCATTCTTGGCGTCAACACATATCTTTCTGCTAGTTGTTCATGTACTGTTTATGTCTGTTCTTTGGTAGTTTCATCATCAATCGGTTGTTCCTATACTGGTTTAGTCTCATGATAAGAAGTAACAGGTTCAACATGTTCAGCTGACTGGAAAGAGCGAGTATCACTTACAGTATCACTTACCTCGGATGTCAGGTTGGGAGATTGATATGGGATGGCACTAGAGTTTGGAGTCTTGGACTGTGTGGAGGTGTCAAGTGTTTCTTGGGTACTGTGATTCTCCGGTGTAATGTGATTATTTGATGTCACCAGAACATACTCCTGCCAACTAAGTGTGTCTAAATACTCGTTATCCCCTGACCACTGTGTTGGGAGGTATAGTAGTCCAAAGGTTTTCATTTTTTTACATCGTAACCTCTTTGTTTATTTTTTTTTACTTTTAACCTAAAATTTTCAGTTTTTGCAATTTAACCTCAACACATTTTTATTTTAAACTTTGATCCCCATGTTTTTCATCTTTTACAAATTTTTCGTTTCACGTTTTGTTCTAATTTTGCGAGTGAACACGCCGCAAATGTGCGTGTAGGTTTCAACATTTTTTCATGTATTTTTTCCCGTTTGACAGGACCGTCACAATGCGCATGGTCTTAGATCGACTTAGTTATTCTTTTCTATTTTTACGTTTCAGCCTAATTTCTTGGCATTAAAATGCCGTAACAAGCATGCATGATTCAACGATTTTACTTATGCTTTTCATTCGCTATTATTTTTTCCTTTTTGTTTTTATAAGTTTTTCCGGTTTTACCGGTCGCTGATAGTTGTGTAGCATTAGTGCTACTTGACAAGGTTTATGCCCCGCCGCAACACGGGAGACTTAATATAGTTAGATTTATTATGTAAGTGAAGTTCTCTACTGAAGCATGTATTATAAGGGTGAGCGGGGCACCAGCGGGGAGTGGCCGCGGTGACCCAATTCCCCCAGCGGGAACACCGCCGCCATCCCTGCGGTGACCCAATTCGGGGAGGGTGGTCGGGGGGAGTTCACCGAAGAAGGGGAGATGATATGGTGGGGCCAGCCGCATTTTCAACCAATGAAAACTTTTTTTTTTTTTTTTTGAATAAAAAAACAATTCCCCTAAGAGGGGAGTGCCGCCATCAAATTGGGGTGCGAGGGGAGTTTAAGAGGGGAGTTGACGTGACATAACCTGATTGGGTGTGCGTAAGAGAGGGGACTCCCCTCTTAGGGGAGTGCCCCGGATACCCTAAGTTTGGTTTTACCGCTTAACCGAATTAACTTACAATGCTCACCTTTTATTTATTTATCTATATACCTTTATTAAGGAAACTGGGTTTTTTACCCTTATCGTAATTTTACAATGTGTACAACTTTTAAAGCTACGCGTATAAATGAAGCAAGCCATTTTAGAGGGGGCAAAATGAGACAATGTCCAAACTTTTAAGACGCTTTAAGGGCATAATTGGTAATTCAGATTCCCTGAGATTAATTGCCGGAGAGGAAACGACGATTATATTCACAGAACTTAATTGCCACCATCATTTGGAAACCTAAAACTGACGAAACCTATTGATTCTGTTTGTTTTCCTCCTGCAATTGAACCATCTAGCCCCAAAACTCAAAACCCTTGATAGCAACCAGATAAAAAAACGTACACCACACACATGTTGTTTGCGATTGATTGAAGACTACGGAGACGATCTCTTACGGTTAAACAGTAAGATTACGTCATCTTCCGTTGATTTTTCGTGTTTGCATTGTTTACTGTTATATACTTTTCTTCGAATTCAAGGTTTAATGCTGGAATTTGTTTGAAATAATGAGTTGTATAATCAGTTGTTAATTTGCATTGTTTTATATCGGCAATTTAGGTTTTTTAGTTGTTAATTTGATGACGATGATGAGTTGTTTTTTTTTTCTTTTTTTTTTTTTTATACAGAGATGAAGAGGTCTAGAAACGACGACGTTTCCGCTTGTGGTGGTCCACTTGCACAGCCGATCATAACCGAACGGGTTTTTTACCTTTATTAAGGAAACTGGGTTTCCATCCCACCCGCTCAATTTTAGGTTTAGAACTGATAATTTGATTCGAATCGCCTCATCCGTTCCAAATTGTAATATTGCTTGCTGCTATATAGGTAATTGATAACAATTTTATTGTTTCTTGGTCTCTCAACACGGAAAAGGTGATGATATGTGAAGCAAATCATTGATTATGGAGTCATATTTAATTTCCAGTATTATTGTTTTGGGTTTTTTGTTTTGCAGTTACAGGCGATTGGAGGATTTAGGGCATTGTTCTTGGTTCGGAGTTGAGTTCTTTGAATCCTTTGCGGAAAACGGGGCTACCTTTGAAGCTCGATTTCAAGACTTCTGTAAGGTTTTTATTTTCATCTTTCATTCTTGTTTTTTTAACTCGATTAGTTTATGTCATTCATCTATTCTTGCATCAGGTTCTTGGATTATTAGTTTGTTGTATATAATTCTGATTTCTAGACTTGATTTGTTGTATCTTGCTGCTAAATTTGACTTTTTGGTTTGGTCTACCCACAGGATAAACTAACAATGGATCTGGAATTTTAATTAAATTTAAGGCGCCTAAATTGGGTAAATTCAGAATTCCATACAGGTTAACTCAAATTCCTCCTTCAAATTCACATAGCCACTTAATCAAAATGTTTTTCTATCTTATTTTAGTCATCTTAGCTAATCAAGTCAACTGATGATGTAACTGTGAGCTTTCACTTTGTTATCCTTAATATCATGATTTTGCTATTCATTTTTAATTTCCAGCATTCATTTCTCTGTCGGACAACAGTCTGATTTTGGATCATATAATTTGGTGTTAGTTTCGATTTATATCTTAAGTTCTTCGAAACACACAAGCTGGAATTGGTGATGATGTACATCAAGCATGGTGATCTTGGAAATGCTTGGAATGTGTTCGATGAAATGCTTGAAAGATTAAGATGGCATGTGAAGGGTTTCATGAACAAATCCTTGTTAAACCTAAACTTCTTTCCCATCCTGCCCTGCTCCTCTCATCGCCGTATACTATCTTGCGCCTCTTCATTCCCCCTTGAATGGGAACCCTGGTATAATTCAATCATTTAATTGTTATCATCCAAATTCAAATTGATAGCACATAACTAATATGTGAAGCGTTGTTTTGTTTGAAACCGGTTGACTAGGGTTATGATGATGAGTGTGGGATTATTTGGGATGGAATTGCAGCAGAAACCGGTAAACTAGGGTCCCGTCTCCCCATGATAAGCGTGAGATCATATGGGTTACTCGACACCCATAAAACAGCTTCATTGGCTGGCCGTGATGCTATTGGGATCACGTCTCTCTACATCGATTAGGCACTCGATGGTAATGCTTGGATGCTTTTGTACGTTCTGGAACCAATTCCAATGACACTAATTATCGTTGTTTATTACTTATTTTGTAGGTTCGGTTTAGATATCGTCAGAGCTAAAAGGTTTAAATGATGAACGTGAGCATTTTTGAGGTGTTTCCGCAAGGACACTTGTTCTCGAGCAAAACAGGTGGTTTTAAGAGGTGGTACAACTCTCTTTGGTTCAACGAGGCGGTTCCATCTGCTCCTTTTGATCCCATTGCTCTAAGACACGTGTTAGAAAGTGTGAGTGTTGTAGATTTTGTAACTAGGTGTTCATAAATATATACACCTTGAACTATAGCAATTTAATAATCGTGTAAATAAATTGTAGGCTGTGATCAAAAGGCTCATGACAGATGTACCCTTTGGAGTTCTTCTATCCGGAGGGTTAGACTCTTCATTGGTTGCATTAACTGCAGCCCGTCATTTGTCTGTACAAAAGCCGCCAAGCTGTGGGGAGCTCAACTTCATTCTTTTCCGGTTGTTCTTTAGGTAAGTTTTATCTCTTGAGCCACAAAGGACCATAAATGGTCATCTGGGTTAGAACCTGCCCAGCCCAGACGGTCTTGGGTTTGATCTTCAAACCCTATTCCTGACGTGCTTGTTCGACAGGGTTCACCAGACCTAAAGGCGGCAACAAATGTAGCTGATTGTTTGGGTACGGTTCATCATGAGTTTCACTTCACTGTTCAAGTACTGTTTCTAGCATCTACTACTAACACTGAAAGATGATTAATTACAATATGGCAGGATGGTATTGATGCAATGCTTTCATTTTAACTCATCGTTTACAATTTAAATCACAAAAATTCAGTTTGTAAATTCACATTTGTGGAAGTATGAACTATGAAGTAATAATATTTGAAAGCAGGAGGTTAGCAAAGCAAAGTAGTTAATTTGGTAAATTTCTCATGTAAAAGTGTATCTGAAAGCAGGGGACATTTTTTTTTTGTAGACAAGGTTCTAGAAACAAATTATTAGGTGGAAGTGGGAAAGATGAGGATTCTAATGATGTTGCAACTGAATTAGAGCTTAAGACACCTAGATCTAAGGTTAGTTGTGCACCTTGTTAAGTTCATTAATGTGTGCGGCGGGTGGGTCAGGTAATGGCTTGAAATAGGTTCTGGTCAAACAGGAAATTTTTGATACAGGACTAACCGGGTTGGTCGACCTGAAACATTTTTGGCTCTAAACTTTTATGTTTTTTAGGATATTATTAGTGTCTCATATATGAGTACTGATTTCAGCCGTGATCTAAGTTTTATTTTTATTTTTATTTTTTTTTATTTTTTTTGAGAATCTGGTTATGAAATAATGAAATGAGAATATTTTAAACTCAATTTGGAAGAATGCGATGTGAAAATAATGTTTTTTTTTTCTGAAAAATTCTATTTAGTTTTCATTTAGTTTCGATCAAAGGAAGTAGAGGTGGAAATTATGACCCTATTATGATGTACGTGTCAATTTAGTAAACCATCAGCATGGAAATCGATTGGGTTGAAGTCAAAACGGGCAGGTTAGAATGTTGTTTTAATAATGCAATGTAAAAGAGGTATGGTTTAAACATATGCGGCCAGCTTCTTATACACGACTTATCGGTGTGACCAGCCTTTTTAGCAAAAAAAAATTATGTATTTGATCCATTTTAGATTAATACAGCCCAAAATGACACACTGTCAACATTAATTATAACGATTCATTTGAGATTAACACAACCCAAATTCACACATTGTCAAGATTATAACGATTGATTAAAATCTCAATTATAGAAATAAATCCAGTACCCGTTTTTAATCTAACCTTGTGCAAAGATTAGCATGTTAAATAAACCATAACAACTTGTATATCTATACATAATGTCGTCCCCATATGTGTCGATTCTTTGGTTTATATTCAATTGATCTTTGTGAATTGATATATTTGTTGTTTTAGCAAATTAGTATATAAATAAATTACGTGAAACCCGTCACGCAGCGCGCGCCAAAAAAATATAAGTACCCGCGGCAACGCGCGGGCATTCCCACTAGTAGATAATAAAGTAAAATGACTTGCGTGTGATTTTATCTCTTTCAAATTGAACCACATGCGTACATGACGCTCCGGTCCAATGTTACCAGACAGAACCACCGACTTTAATAATCACGTGTAACTGTTTGTATGATTCTTCAACTCCCAATGTAAATACATTCTACAACTTACCAACTCATACACAACTCACTATTTCCCCTATAACAAATAGAATTATATTATATTATATATCATAGATAAAAAATACGTTTACAATTTAGTTTTTTTTTAACGGTTAACGAATCCTTTAAATCGGTTACTGATGAAATTCACCACATCAGGATACACTTGTATTCTAACTGAGGAAATCTTCACCTAGGGCAGAAGCCCGTGAACACTCGCCCAAATACACGACAGTGAGGTGAGGAAAAAATCATTCAGTTCAAGTATCGAACTAGCGATCGCCGCCTACTCGCCTAATCTCTCATCATCACCAGGTGCCGCTGAAAACTAATGAGGAGAAGCAGGTTTTGAACTTGGATCTCTTGGAAACCCAAGTCTCTCCCTTACCACTCCACCACAAGCTCATTGGCACTTTTACACTTTACTTATTTAGTCAAAAGATCAAACACAACTAGTCTTATTGTATAAAACGTACTAAAGACGTGAAAAGGTAAAAAAAAAAAAAATACGGTGGCATTTACTCGTAGAGTAATTATCAGAATTACCATATAAATGATCTTGTAGGGCAATTTTGTAGAGTATCATAATTAGTCTACAAATAATCTTGTAAAGTAATTTACGAGTAAAATAATTACGAAAATACCAGTTTTTTTTACATTTTCACGTCTTTCGTACGTTTTGTACCATGCTATTTATACAAGATCTTTACCCTACTTATTTAATTGAATCCCTTAACTTTTGTAAAGCAATTTTACAAAACAATATAATTATTAATCGTTAATTCAACTCCATTAAAGTACATATATTTGAATTAAAATAAGATATTTTAATGATATGTTTTCTTTTGGTTTTTTAACGGGAAATTTGGATTACTAACGGACCACTAAAGTATCTAGGGGCGTAGCTTCTAGTGGGTGGGAGGGGGAGGCCGACCCTCCGAACTTTTCGCTCAGTAGTGGAAAGTATGTAGTTTTTGTATAGAATTTTTTTGTATACACGTTTTCGACCCACCGACATTATAGAAATTTTTAGGAATATACATTTTCGACCCCCGATCGGAAATCTCAAGTTTCACCACTGGGAGTATCATCGTACCAACGGAACCACCCGATCATATCCAACTCCACTAGGCAATAATGCATATACATTAATTCAGGAGAAAACCCAATAAATATGAGAAAAACTCTCTTATAAAAGTCGAACCCATGACCTAATGATCATAAACCTTATCTCGCCCCAAAATTTTGACTCAAAATTTCTACCGGAGACCTCAATTTTACTTTACCCTAACTTTTGTAAATTAATAATATAAATTGCTATTTCTTACTAATCAATGAATTAAATTTCATTGAAGTGCATATGTATGAATAAAAATAAAATATTTGAATGATTTATTTTCTTTTTATTACACACCAAAAATGCATAAATTGTGACCTAGAAATTCTTCTGGAGACATCCATTTTTTAATTCCTAAATATGTCAATACATCAATATATTTTTTTATAACAAATGTTTATCGTTTACTACCTCAATGATAAGAAGTGCCAATGTGCCATAACCCTTTGCACATACATACCACTCCTCTCTCCCCTCTCCCCCTCTCTCTTTCTCTCTCTCTCACATACACAATCTCTCTCTCTCTCTCCCCTCTCTCACACACATACACAAACACACACACATGATGGTCAAGAACAAGAAAATCAAGATTTTGATCTTGTTAATGGTTGCATCTCATCTCACACTTGCAACCAAATCTAACTCAAACTCAAACTCAAACTCATGGGTTGGTTCCAAGTACCAAATAGAATGCACAATGTGTGCCGCTTGTGACAACCCATGCAACCAACCCACCACCCCTTCACCACCACCACCGTCACCATCACCACCACCATCCCCACCCAAACCCTCCACACCCATCTGCCCTCCACCTCCCAAATCCACCGGATCCGGCTACTATTACCCACCACCATCAACCACCCAAGGCCCTTACTACACCTACCCACCACCGGCACCATACAACGACAACAACAATAATAATAATCATAACTACCCTACACCACAACCACCCAACCCCATTATGCCTTACTTCCCTTACTACTACTACAGTCCTCCGCCGCCGGCACCCTCCGCCGCCGTCTCACTTTCCGGCTCCACCACTCTTTTCTTGATCAACTTTTTTTACTTTTTCTTTTTTTAAATTTTATAGAATTGAAAGTGAAGAATAAAGTGTTGGTGCAAAAAGATTACACAAGATTCGAAACTGATGAAAACCCAGAAATACCCATCAAGGATTTGTGAATTTACGGAAGAATTTATGTTGATCATGAATTCATGATGATGATGATAGTTGAAAGTGGAAAGAAGGGTGGTAGTCTGTAAATTATTGACATTTTATGTCTGTTTTGGTAATTTGTTATGTATTTAGTTTTAAATAGTATATTCATGAGTAATAAATGATAGCACGATGTTTTTCAGAATTTTTTTATTGTATGGGTTATTGCAATTTTGATGTGGGATGATTTAGTTTTCATATTTTTTATATTATATTGAAATCAGTCTTTTTATCCTTAGGGATACAGGTAAGGTTTGCTTGCATCTCACTTTTTATATAGATCTTGCACAGGTAAGGTGAGATCTTGTGATGAGTTTTGTCATTTGTAGAATTTACTGGGTACTGTCGTGTTTTCGGGCGAAGGTTCACAGGCTTCGGACCTAGGTGAGGGTTTTTCCCGGTTTGGAGGTGAGAACGTAAAAAGTTATTTAATTGTGTGTTGGTGATTGAGCTAATTAAATTATTAATAGTATTAGCTTTCCAGATCAAAAGTTTTATTGCACCATATGCTGAAAAGATTTGTACATCGACTAGTGGATATGGAGAGCCCCATCCCCAGGGGATGGACCGCCACGTCAGCGCCACGTAGGCTCAGCTTGGAGGGGATGGATCTAGGGGGTGGGGGATGAACCCCTTTATATATATATATATATGTATGTATAGATGTGTGTGTGTTAGGAGAGAGGGGCGTTGAGTTCGGCTGGTGGGAGCCGAAGTTGCCGGGCTTGGGGCGGCGACGGGCATGGGGGGTGGGGAGTTTGGTGCGGCGCGGGCCTCCATACCGCTTAGTCTTACTTTTATTGTAGTGCGTATGCCTCTTTATTCATAACACACATGAGTCTTTAAAATTTGTTGCACACAAGTTCTTTGTTTTTGTTACCTTCAAGGCAGTACTCACGCATAGGCTTCAAATTTATCAATCTTTAATATTCATTTGATCGCATTTGGTGACGGTGTTTTATAATATTGTGCAAAAAAGTGTATGTGCCCCAGGCCCAATATGTGAGAGGTAAATCAGCCTAACTCAGCGGCAAGGCGATTGACGCTTAGGATCGGAATCGAACCCGCGACCTTGTGCTTATTGTGCAAATCTCACGCCCCCTTAACCAACTAAGCTACATGGCGCGGGCGCGGGGAGGGGGGTGTCTTGTAACATTAGCATAACCTGTTCGGGAAATATTCTTTGTATTGATAATGTTATCATGTACTTGAATCTTTTTAAAATATATATTCAAAACATGTCCTTTGCTTTGCTTTGCTACCTTCAAGTACTTTCACACATGCCCTTCAAATCCATCAATCTTTGGTTGGAAGTGTTGAGTGATGTCATATGGGCAGGGTATCTTGACACCATATTGTCACCTTTGGTTTTAATGCCTACTTTGCTTTGCTATCACGCCTGACCCAATGTTTTTAGAGGCCCTAAGCAAACTAAACAGTCAGTATCCCAAGTTACTTGCGAATTGCGTAAATTATGTCATAAGACTCTTGGGGTGATGAGGTTTATTGGTCATTTGCCGGCCCAAATAACAAACAATTAAATAAACATGTTGTCCAGACTCCATATAAGCCCAAACAAATATTTTAAAATTGGGGCCCAAGTCCTAGCTTTGCATCTTTATTTTCAGCTAATCTCTCTCTCTCTCTAACCCCCCCCCCCCCCCCCCCTCTCCCCCCCTCAGGCGCCGTGGTTAACAGGGTAACGCCTCATCCAATTAGCACATGAACATGCTAAGGTGAACATGGGATCGCGCCATTACATATGGTTTAATGTCACCTTTGGTTTTCAGATACTAGATATCGGGCTTATTAAATATTTCTCTATTTTTCTAATATGGGTAAATCTTTTTACATAATTTCAAAATTTGTCCTTTGCTTTGCCACCTTCAAGGTGCTAGGCTTCAGATTTATCAATCTTCAAGTTATAGTGTTTGTTCTCTTATATTAATGTCATATGGATAAGGGTATCTAGAGACCTTAATGTAACCTTTGGTATTTTCTATTCCTCGTAGACAGGTATTTTTATAATGGATTTGGACTTTAAATGCAAAGCCTTAATAATTATGGATAATATTAAAAGGCAAAGGTTTTGTTGGGTCTTAAAAATATCAAAAAATAATGAGCCACTACCTTCAACGCGGCTCTTGGCTAATGAAAAGGCAAACACAGAGGTATGAAACTTTGGCATAGAAAAATAATACAACAAACATAACATCTTAACCATTAAAAAGCTATGGTACACAAGAAAACATTAGAATTTTAGTAAAATTCTACAAAGCATCAAACGAAAATTATTTGACATCCATAAAAATTATTTAAATTTGATGGCATTCGGTTTGGTTCAGTTCAGTTTATTCAATTATGACACACACGATGACCAAAACCGACCAACAAGTTTTGGTTAATCGGTTACTGTTTAACTAAATTATCGGTTAATTGTTCGACTTCGTTAACTTAGCTTTGTTAAGTGGGTTAATTCAGTTATTGTTTAGTTTGTTTTTCCACTCCAGGGAGACCCTGACGTCTTGTTTTTGACCCAAAGGAATGTCTCGATCTTAATAACATCCACGATCTTTTGCACCAGCATCATATTCCCATTGAATTCTTTGTCATTGCGAGCCAACCAAAGACTCCACAAGCTGCCGAGCGTCACCATATGAGTAACCTTCTTCCATCTTTCCGAACCCACTTGGGACTGAACATACCCGGTGATTGGCTAACCGAGGTGACGTCTCACAGAAGTGGAATCTTCATCCACCTAAAGACACTCCACCAAACACTTCTTGCCCAAAGACAAGCAACAAATATGTGATCACTTGATTCCACTTCCAAACTGCACCTGCTATTAGGGATGAGCTCGGTACCAACTGGTATCTGTACCGAAAATCCCAAAAAATGGGTACCAGTACCACGTTTAACCAAAGCCAATTTAGATGCCACCTTCCCATTTTTTTATATTTGTCCATTCAGCAATGATTTACACAAGGTTGAAGAATTCACTAGTCGGCCGGTGAGGTGGAGACTAGTGACTACTCGAGATTAATCGGATCGGGTTTTTTATATGTAATTTTCAGTTTTATGTATACATATACACATTTTTATAGGTAAATATTTTAAGTAGCTAGGTTTTAACTTTTACTAAACTCATTTTTTCAAGTATACAAGATTTAATTGTGGGAATTCACATGGATTGGTTGGAAACTGACCGGAATTTAGAGGTTTTGGCCGGAATATAAGGGTTTTTGCCGGAATCGCCGATTTTTTGGCCGGCCGACTAGGTCCGACTACCGATTAATGGACTGATTTACAAAAAATTACTCAGTTACTGGCCGACTAGCGATTAATCGCCGACTATTCGTGATTTTTTCAACACTGATTTTACAGTCTATCTTGTATATGTTTTTATAGTGACTTGGATTTGACTTCAAATGAACGCTCAACTTTATGATGTTTAAACTATGTATTTGTTTATGATAATAGTTTGACTTGAATTTGACTTCAAATGAAAAGACTCAACTTTATGTTGTTAAATATGTACATCTGTACGTATATACTATATTTTTTTTAACGGACAACAAATCAATCCCGAGCACTCTCGGGGCACCCACTGGACAAATGGAGTACTCCGATAGTAACCCGAGTCGTCCACCACCATTTCCGGGGAAACCCCGATAACCCACCCGCCTGTAGGCACAACAGTAAAATTACCGGTAAAACTCGTTTGGCTCAAGGATCGAACCCAAGTTTCCCTGGGTCTTCTATCACTACCAGTGGCGGACCCAGGAAATTTTTCCTGGGGGTGCGGAAATTTTTTAAAGTTTTTAGATCCCTAGCTATATAAAAAAAATTCGGTTCATAGCGGGTCGAATCGGGTCGGGTCGGGTCAAGATTTCGAAGTAGTTGACGACTGGTGGCCGGATTTTTTGCGTTTCCGGCGGATTTTTTGCCTGATCAGCCAGGGAAGTGGGGCTGGGACGCTGGGTGGGGGTGTGATGTTCGCTGGGCAGAGAGAGGAGAGCGGGCGGGAGTTGTAGGGACGATTGGGTTGTTTTCTTTAATTGTTTTAGTTAGTTGGGTTGGGCTTAATGCATGCTTCATAAGTGGGCTTGTTGAGTAGTTGGGTTACAAGTGTACAAGGTTTTTAAAGAGATTAATGGGCTAACTTGTTTACCAATTGGGTTGGGTTTAAATCAGTGTTTACATTTTTTTTTATAAATTCCTAATATTTTTTTCCAATGGGTGCGGCTGAAAATTTCCAAGGGGTGCGGTCGAGATTTTCCAAGGGGTGCGGTCGGGATTTTACGGGAAAAATAACACTAAAAATTTTTTGTTCAAGGGGTGCGGCCGCCCACCCACCATAAAGGGTAGGTCCGCCCCTGATCACTACCCACCAGTGCCTCACTCATTTTTTGCACCAAATGAGAATTGAACTTGAGTCTTCAAAGAAGAACTCAAGTACTCCTAACACTTGATCTAGAGGTCATTGGCACATTTGTACGTATACTATGTATTAGTTTATGATATTCAAATGAAAAGACTCTACTTTATGATGTGTTTAAATTGTACATCTGTACATATACTATGTATTACTTCATGATAATACAATTTATAAATTACCACCATAAAATAGAAAATGTATAATTATTTGTTGCTGTTAATTGCCAACATTTAAAATAACTAAATCAAAACTTAGGACTCAAAACTTTTCTAATCACATCCACTCAGATTATTTATCTAACTCACCTCCACTTATTTTCAATTCTAAATGTCTTTACTCTTTAGCTCATTTTAAAATGAGAAATAATTGTAATTTTGATTAAAAAAACAATATACTGCCGTTTAATGCATACAGTAGATTAGAATTAATTTGATACAATTTAGAAGTAAACTAACATTAGCCATTCAAAAAAACAAGTCACACATTTTGCACTCTTGACTTTCAACATTTGGATTATTCACCAACAAAAACCTAAAACTACATTACTTTATTTCTTGATCAAGCAAAAACAGAACCACAAGATAAAGCCATTAATAAAATTGCAGCTTGTTCTTCTTCTCCAACCATCCTTCTCTTCTTTGTCACCCTTGATCTTGGTCTCTGCAACACCATTTCTGAACCATACACCATTAATCTCTTCTTCAAACACATGCTGTTACTCTTACTGGTGGTCAAATCACTAGTTTGACTATCACCACCAGATGCAGTGGTGGTTTTCTTTGGTTTTTTATCATCTTTTGGTGTACCCATTGATCCACTTCTCTTCTTCCTGCTTCTAATCCCACATGCATTGCATAAAGACTGCATAATCAATTTAGAAAAATCAATTTAGGAAAATAAATTTGAACAAACTTTATAAGTTTGTAAAGAAAGATCAACTTATTAAAAACCTAAAACACACTTATTCATTTAATAAACAAGATTGAGCTCGAGCTTCACAAACCGAGCTTAACTAGCCTCATTTGTCTAACAAATTTGTTATTTATATAAAAAAAATTACTTTGTACTAAAAATATGTGATTACATTACAAATTCTGCTGTAATTAAATATGCTTAAAATAACTAAATGAGATAAATAAATTTAAGAGTAAATTGCTAAAATGGTCCCTCGGGTTTGGTCACTTTTGTTATCATTTTCATCCAAAATCAAAATTTGGTAAGATTTTTCGGTTAACATCCAGTTTTTTTGTCTGTTTTCTCCCTTTTAATGAGGGCACAATGGTCTTTTAACGTGTTATTACAACAAATTAAAAAAATCTAACCATTTTGTCATTAATTAAAAGGGAGGAAAAAGACAAAAAAAAATGAATGAAGGGCACAATGGTCTTTTAACGTGTTATTACAACAAATTAAAAAAATCTGACCATTTTGTCATTCATTAAAAGGGAGGAAAAAGACAAAAAAAAATAAATGTTAACTAAAAAATCTAACCAGATTTTGATTTTGAATATAAATGGCAACAAAATTGAATTCAAAAGGTTTAAGTTTTGGACTAAAGTGACAAAAGTGACCAAACCTAACGGACCATTTTGGCATTTTACTCTAAATTTAAACAAAACTCAATTTTTGATTAATTAAAACAAGTATATAAAATATGACTAAAAAATATAAATCATATATATTTTATCATATAAAAAATCAAATTAGTGAAATTTAAACAAGCTCGAGTTTAACAAATTTCAAACAAGCTGAAAACAAGTCAAACTCGAGCTTGATTATTTAAACGAACCTCGTTGTAACACGCGGCCCGTTTACACCTCTAGAAAATACCAAACATTATTAAACTATACCTTAGGTCCAGCTGGACCCCCTCTCCAGAGAGGCGTTTTAGTGGTCCCACAATCCACACAACTTTTGATCAAATCACCACCACCGTCCGATGAACCCGATCCACCTCTTTCCGGACTCATCTAACATTTCATCATCTCATCACACTCAGAACCCTAAAACCCCCAAAATTAAATAATTAAATAAATAAAAATAATCAATCAAAGCACAAGATCACTCAAAAATTCAACAATTAAAACCAAAATTAACAATAAATCAACAAATCACTCACCTTATCACTTACATCCCCCATTTCCAGATCACTTCACTTTAAAACCCTAATTTTATCAATCAAACCCGAATTTTATCACGATCGGTTGAAAATCAAGCAACCAAACACAGATCCAAGCCGATTTGCTCAACGATTGATGAAATTCAAATGCTAAAACCACTGATCAACGATCGAATCGAACGGATGGACCAGTTTGCTTCAAAATCACGCGAAAAAGGCGGAAAATTGGGTGAAATTGAAGCAGATTAGCTCAGAGAAGATGAAGAACAAGTTGATTTGAGTGTTTGGATCATGGATTGATGCAGAAAATGTCACTGTAATGTAGTGATTTGTAGAGAGAGAAAGTGAGAAGAAGTTGTAGCGGCAAAATGAAATGTAAAAGATTTTAAGGTGTGGAAAACCCTAGAGGCGGTAAGTGTGAAATGACGAAATTATCCCTGTCTGAATGTTTTTGGACGTTATATGTTAACCCGCCAAAACCGAAAATTAGCGCCATTGGTTTTTTAATTTTTTAATTTTTTATTTTTTGAGTAAATTATATTTTAAGTCATGGTGTTTTAGCGTTTTGACAACTTGAGTTCAAAATCAAAAAGTTTAACGTAATGAGTCTCTAACTATTCATTTTATAACGTTTTGAGTCCATGTGTTTTAGTGGTTTTAATCACTTGAGTACAAAATCAAAAGTACATATGTTAAAAAAACGGACTCAAAATATTATAAAATGAGTGTTTAAAAACTCAAAGTGATCAACTTTTTTTATTTTTAAATTAAGTGGTTAAAACAACTAAAACACAGGGAGTAAAAAGGTAATTTACTTTTATCTTTTTTTATAATTTTGTTAGCGGTACTTTTAGTAATTTACTTTTATCTTTTTTTATAATTTTGTTAGCGGTGCTTTTTTAAAAATCTTATAAAAATGTGGAGCATGGGTGGATTGGGTGCGTGCGGCTGCATGTTTTTTAAATTAGGGTTTTGTGTTTTTTTGTTTTGAAAGGAAGATCTGGCCGTTGATGTATGAAATGCCTTTGATCTAACGGTTTTGAGGATTATTTGTTATGAATTGAAAAAAGTTATTTAAAATTTAAATGACACCTTTTATTAGAACATGTTTGAATATTTTAATGGACTCATTTTCATCGAAATCATTTTGGTAGGAACACGTTTCGACTCTTTCTTTAACCTGGTTGGTACGTACGATTTACAAGACTAAACGCAATTAATTAAAATTTTGAAATATGAAAGAGTTTGATTAAAATTGTGGAGATAACTTTCCATTTTGCTCTCTGTGATTTGTCATTTTAACGGTTTTACTATAATAGTTTAAAAATAGTCATTTTTCTCCATGGTTTTTCTAACTTATCGTCATTTTGCTCCTCGCCTCTAACTCAATCCAAAAAATCCATTAACTATAAGAGTATTTTGTTAATTTTATAGATAAAAACAAGGGTATGTAAGTCTTTTCACCTAAATAAACCTACAATTTGTTTATTTACATGTATATAGGGCTGTAAACGAACCGAACATTCAGCGAACAGTTCGTGAACCGTTGGGCGGGAAGTTCGTTTATGTTCGTTCGTTTAATAAACGAACGAACATGAACAAGAAATTCCGTTCTATTAGTTAAATGAACGAACATGAACAAAGGTCTCGTTCGTTCAATTGTGTTCGTGAACGTTCGGTAAGATGTTCGTGAACATTCGTTCATTTGCGTTCGTTTATGTTCGTATATTCGTGTTTTAATTAAAGATTTTTATACTTTCATATATTTTATCTATACTTTTTATACTATTAAACTTTATTTATATCATTTCCCTAACAATTAAACTAGAAAACCGTCTTTCACCTTGTTTATGCACCATTTCCCTTTCTTTTCTCATTATTTACATCGACGAAATATGATCTACCTCCGTTCCACAATAATGGATTCAAGTTCTAGTGCTACTCTCTGGGCCATCCACCTTTATCCTTCATCGCGTTCGCCAAATTTATTTGTGTTCGCTTGTGTTCGTGAACCGTTCGTGAACACGCTCATTTCCTTAATGAACGAACACGAACATAAAATCTCGTTCGGTAAGTGTTCATGAACCGTTCGTGAACACGTTTATTTCCTTAACGAACGAACACGAACAAGGCCTTGTTCGTGTTCGTTCGGTTCGTTTACAGCCCTACATGTATATAAGTAATTCTTTTTTGATACCCCATTTTTTCAACCACTTTTTCCACCGGCCACGACCATCCACCACCACATGCAAACTACCACCTGCCGACCACGACTACCGCGACTTTAAACTAAACATTTTAATTGAGTTAGAGCCAGGGAGTAAACTAACGACAAACTCAAAAGATTAGAGAGGAAAATGACTAGTTTTAAACTATTTGAGCAAAACCGTTAAAATAACCAAACCATATGGAGCAAAACGAAAGTTAACTCGAAATTGTGATTTTAAAATGAAAATGTTACATCAATTTAAATTAACATTCGAAAACCATAAAAGGAAAATTACCCTCGTTGTGATATGTTCATTGTTTTTATTTTAGATAATTACTATGTTAGAAAACGCGTGTATTGCACGATTTGAACAAACACATGTGTTACACGAATAATGTAATCCGTTAAAACATTTAGTCATCAAGATGTGTTCTCTAACAAAGGGAACTTTGAGATACTATTTACTTCGGCTGGAGGGTGTGGGGCGCCACCCTTCTGCCACCTAGACCACCATAGCGCCCCCCCTCCAATTTTGACCACACCGCCGGCGCCATAGCCGGGGCGCCATTGATGCTCCGCCACCATGGTAACGAGCTGCAACGGGCTCTATAGGTGGGACCCACTTGTTTTGCACCAATGATTTTTTTTTTATTTTCTTTAATATAGGGCTCCATCCACACCCTGCAATTTGAAGGGGGCTCCATGGTTGAGTTGGATCCTAAGTGGCGCTGACGTGGAGCTTAGGTGGACTTGATAAAGCCCATGGGGCTCCATCCACACCCCATAGCCTTATTGTAAAATCTCACTTTATTTTTTATTAGGTTAGAGAGTTGTGTATTACATGGTTTATAACATTTTACTTTGTTTTTTTATTTATTATTAGGTTAGAAACTTACGTATTACCTGATGTTGGATAATCAGCAGAAAAAAATAAAAGAAATATTTTAGTAAAAAATATTAAATATACAAGAGATAAGCTGAATATTATGATTTAATATTATTATTTTATTGGAGTGTAAAACGGGATAATGAGATCCTTTATTAGAAATAGGATTCTAAATATACAATGTATAAAAAATATATACGTTCTACATGTATTGAATAAATCATTTTAACGAAACAGTTGTTTAAAATAAATACTTTTATTTTAATATATGATTATCAATTATCCTTTTCCTTATCATCAAAATATAAAACAATTAAAAATACCAATTAAATAAAATCTTTATCTTTATAAATATTTAAAACGCTAATATATTTTTTTAGGTTTTAATAATTAATATATGATTATAATAATTAATATATTATTATCAGTTATATATGTCTTTATCATTAAAATCTTTTCTACAAATTTTAAATTTAATATTATCAATAATTGATTTTCCATAATAAATATTTAAAAAAATAATTAAGACTGACTCATAGAACGTCATGTGTCCATAACATGGTTTCTTTTATTATATGTATAGATAGATATGCATATTTTCGTAACAAAGTATATGACAAAAATAACCTTTGGTGGAATCAAAATGATATTAGTTTTGCTAATTTAAATAGTCATATAATTCTTAATCAACAAAATAATTTAAGAAAAAACGCATAAGTCATTCCTGACTAATTGATGTAAAGAAAACATGTAAGCAAACGCAAACGAGTCTCTAGATACAATTTTGTTTAGAATTAACATGCGGAATGATTTATGTGTAAAAAAAAGTGTTGGAGGGATTTTGATGGAAGAAAAAACATAAATTTTAAGGTTTTTTGTGGTGTTGTTTGATTTGTCTTTATCTTTTATAACTTTAACGTGTGATGTTTTATAAAATTCCAAGTATGACGTTGTAGCGTATTTGTTTTTATCTATATCTCGATGTAACTTTTTTTGAAGTCGAGTTGTGAGTAGTAATGTACAATTAAAGTATAAACATACATGTTATCAAAGCTACATCACATTTATTCTTTTTATATTATATAAAATCACATTGTTTACCTTTTTGTTATTCGAAAAATATAATGTAATCCTATATAAATTTTCTAAAACACAGTTTTCTATATTTTGATACAACTTTTGCTAATTATCAAACGGGACGAATATAATTGATTTTTTTGTTCTTTAATGTGACAAACCAAACTTAATCAAATTAGTACAGTGTTAGTACCACGTCGATTCTGACTGAATATTGGTACTATCGAAATGGTACTGATATTTGTTTTTATGGTTTCCATTCAATTAAAACATGTGTTCATATCCTTGTGAGCATAACATAACTTTTTTGGTATTCTCTTTTGGTGTTATGCTAATTGTCGATTCCGTAATGAACAGAATCGATTGCGATCAAACTCCAGCCACGACACACAGAGGAATTCCACTATTTTTAATACATTTTTAGAATGATGTAACTTATGATTCTCGTATTTTTTTATAGATGTGAATTTTAATAATCCAAATTTTTATAATTAACATTGAAATCAGATTATTTGGTTGTGAGTATAGATTATTATTGAACAATGAATTATAATTTCAATTATTAAAATCCAACTTGTTTCAATGTTATAATTTATTGTTGGAGAATTAGGGTAGATTAATCAGATAAGATGACAAAACGATAACTCGGATACTTTGATAGATCGTATACGAAGCATTTTCCTTGATTAGACGATGGGGTGTGGGCTTGGCAAACGAATCGGGGAGCGGAGGTGGAGCTCCTCCCACGACGGGAACACCCCCTGAAGACAGATCGGTGCCTTGTTGCAACGCGATTACACCAGCTGTTAACCCGAGATGGAGCTCCTCCCCCGACGGGAACTCTCATTTCTTCCGAGCCCGCCAATCAGATCACCCAACAATCGAATAGCAACAATGGGAAGAAACGAAAGCATCAGAACCCTGGTTGCAACGCTATTGCACCAGTTGTTAACCCGAACCCTGCTACGCCTGCAAACGATCGAAAGCCATACACTGGGATTCATCCCAAGTGTGGCACTTGCAATTATCACCATCCTGCCAATGTCAATTGTCGCCATTGCACTACCTGTAACCGTTTTGGCCACAATACTACTTATTGTCGTAATACCCCTCCACCACAAGATCAACAAGCTCAACCAGCTCCCCAAAACGCCAAGCCAGCTAGAGCCTGCTACAAATGTGGTGATACTACGCATTTCCGTCCTCAATGCCCTCAACTGAACCAAGAACAACAGCAAGCTGCTAGAGGACGAGCTTTCAACCTCAACGCAAATCAGGCGCGCAACGACAATGAAGTCGTTAATGGTACGTTTCTCGTTAATAATATTTATGCTTTGATACTGGTGCAGATAAAAGCTTTGTGTCCGTTGAATTTGAATCTTTGTTAAGTTGTACACGCTCTAAACTACCTAAGTCGTTTTTCGTCGAAGTTGTCAATGGCAAATCCATCTTAGTCGATTCTGTTCTTCTCGATTGTCTCCTTACTCTTAACGAGCACGTTTTCACTATCGACCTTATACCCATGCAACTGAGTAGTTTCGACATCATAGTAGGCATGGACTGGCTTCGAAAGAACCATGCTGAAATTGCTTGCCACGAGAAGTACGTATGGCATTCCTCTTCCATCTGGTGATGTTTTACACGTCTATGGAGACCGACCTTCAAAAGGACTGAAGTTGATGACCTGCACATAAGCGAATAGATATTTACGCAAGCAGTACTTTGCCTTTTTAGCCCATGTTGTGGAAGAAAAGGGCAAGGGAAAAAGCGTAACTGATGTTCCAGGTGGTGTGCGACTTCCTTGACGTCTTTCCTGAAGATTTACATGGTCCTCCTCTACCTCAATCTGTCGATTTTCGTATTGACCTCGTACCTGGTTCGAATCCTGTTGCCAAAGCTCCTTATCGTCTTACACCGTCTGAGATGCAAGAGTTATCCTTCATTCGTCCAAGTACCTCACCTTGGGGTGCTCCTGTGCTTTTCGTCAAGAAGAAGGATGGCTCGTTTCGCATGTGCATCGACTATCGTGAGCTTAACAGACTCACCGTCAAGAATCGTTATCCTCACCCGCGTATCGATGATCTCTTTGACCAACTTCAAGGCGCAACTTGTTTCTCCAAAATCGATCTTCGATCTGGTTATCACCAACTTCATGTTCTCGAAGTGGACATTCCCAAAAATGCATTTCGCACTCGCTATGGACACTACGAGTTCGTGGTTATGCCTTTTGGCTTGACCAACGCACCTGCTGTGTTCATGGATCTTATAAATCGTGTCTGTCAACCTTACTTGGATCGTTTTGTGATCGTCTTCATTGATGATATTCTCATTTATTCTAAAACTCAAGCTGATCATGAACGTCACCTAAACCTTATACTTAAGCTCTTACGTTTCAAACGTCTATACGCGAAGTTTTCCAAGTGCGAATTCTGGATCAAAGAAGTCCAATTCCTTGGACACGTTGTTAGTGAAAAAGGAATCCATGTTGACCCTTCCAATATCAAAGCAGTGAAGAATTGGACCGTGCCTAAAACTCCTTCTAAAATCCGTTTTTTCTTAGGATTGGCAGGTTATTACCACCGATTCATCTCGAACTTTTCAAAGATCGTTGTACCTCTCACTTCGTTATCTCAAAAAGAGAAAATTTTTGCTTGGGGTCCTGAGTAAGAGGAATCTTTTCAAACTCTTAAGAACTTGCTTTGTAACGCTCCTATTCTTGCTCTCCCTGATGGGAATGATGATTTCGTGGTATACTGCGATGCCTCGAACTGTGGTCTTGGTTGTGTTCTCATGCAACGAGACAAGGTCATCGCTTAAGCCTCTCGTCAGCTCAAAATACATGAGAAAAACTATACTACCCACGATCTCGAGCTTGGCACAGTTGTTTTTTTGTTAAAGATTTGGCGACACTACCTATATGGTACAAAGTGTGTGGTTTTCACTGACCATAAGAGACTACAACACATCTTTAACCAAAAGGAACTAAATATGCGTCAGCGACGTTGGGTGGAACTGCTTAACAACTACGACTGCGAGATTCCCTACTATCCTAGTAAAGCAAATGTCATGGCCAATGCACTTAGTCGTAAGACTCATGTTAGTAGCATTCGTTGTTTCCAAGTTTCTAGCGACCTTCATACTTGCATTCGTGAAGCGCAATATTCGTCAGCCAACGAAGGTAGCCTAATCGTCGAAATCCGATGCGCATCTATCGATCAACTTGTGACCAAATCAGATGGACTTCAATACTACCTCGATCGAATCTGTGTGCCAGATCGCGACAATCTTCGTGAGCTCGTCTTGAACGCGACACATAAGTCCCGATACTCTATTCATCCTGGTGGTGATAAGATGTACCACGATCTATGTACATCCTATTGGTGGCCTAGGATGAAGAAGGACATTGCCATCTACGTTTCTAAATGTCTCATTTGTTCAAAGGTAAAGGCTGAGCATCAGCGTCCTTCTGGTCTACTCAAACAACCTGAAATCCCCGTTTGGAAATGGGATATCATTGCTATGGACTTCATAACCAAACTTCCTTGTACCCCTTTTGGTCACGATAGCATGTTGACCAAGTCAGCTCATTTCCTTCCTATTCGTGAAGATTTCAAGGTTGAGAAACTTGCACGACTCTACACCGATGAAATCATATGTCGTCATGGCATGCCCAATGACATCATCTCTGACCGTGATGGTCGTTGCACTTCGCGTCTTTGGCAAACTTTCCAGTCCGCTATGGGTTCTCATTTGAATCTCAGTACGGCTTTTCATCCTCAAACGGATGGACAGACTGAACGTACTATCCAAACCCTAGAGGACATGCTCTGATCTTGTGTCATCGACTTTGGTGGTAGTTGGGATGTGCATTTACCATTGATCGAGTTCTCGTACAACAATAGCTACCACTCCAGTATTCAAATGGATCCTTTTGAGGCATTGTATGGTCGCAAGTGCCGATCTCCTATTAGCTGGCATGAGATTGGTGATAAACAATTTACTGGCCCTGAGCTCATACAAGAAACAACGGATAAGATTCTTCAAATCCGTGACAATCTATTCAAGGCTAGAAGTCGATAAAAGAGCTATGCTGACAAGACACGCAAACCTTTGGAGTTTAACGTTGTTGATCATGTTCTACTCAAAGTATCTCCTTGGAAAGGAGTAGTTCGTTTTGGTAAAAAGGGAAAACTTGCCCCTCGCTATGTTGGTCCTTTCAAGATACTCGAGAGGACTGGCAAGGTGGCTTATCGACTCGATTTACCTCAAGAACTCAACAACGTTCATCCAACGTTTTATGTCTCGAATATCAAGAAGTGTCTAGCTGAAGAAGTGTAACAACCCGGCTTTTCGGGTCAAGGTCAAAGGAAAGTCAAAGTACAAGTCAAAGTCAAAGTCAACATCAAGTCTTGCTTAGATCTGACATTTCTTGCTTAATTATTGTTTGTACTTGCAGAATCGATAATCAATATGTGTTAATTAACGCTATTTTGAACTACGATTTATTATGTGAAGTAACAATGCGATAAACATAACTAAACGCTACTATTACTAGATGTTATCACATCGCTACCGCATCGCAAACACGAAACACAGTTATAGATATTTTATGTGTGTATGTTATTATGTGCCTTACTTGTATATGCTTTACATATGTATTGGGATGTTGTTCGCAAACGCAATTGCAATGCTATCGCATCGCATCGCAACTCGAAACACATAGTACTTTTATGATTGTTAGGTTGATTATGTTGTTTGTGTAACTAATGTGTAATACTATCGCATCGCTTACTCGCAACTCGCTTAAACACAATGCACAACGCATGAAACGAAAGTTGGAAAACTAACCCGCGCGAGCCAACAGGCCGAACGACCAACCGGTCGAATGGACATCCGACCGGATGACCATCCGATCGGATGGCCGTCCGATCGAACGGCCGTCCGATCCACTTAACTTCCGCCGCCTTTCACACTTTCCCCTATAAATACCCCTCCTGTCACATCAACTGTTCATTGATGTGACAGCTCCGTCCGACCCACGCACTCCCAAGATCTTTTTCTTTCGATTTCTCACGATTCTTGTAAGTTTTCTTCCTAAATCTCGTACTTCCATCTTCATTACACACTTTCCCATCATCTTCTCCATCAAACTTTACATTTTCACCATGAAATCGTCTGATTTGGGCTGTTCTATGGTGACGTCATCACAAGTTTACGATGAACACTGTTGAATGACTTCATCTCAGCAAGAACGGTTCGGATCTAACAGATATCTACATGATTTTACATTGATTTCGACTAGATCTAAACGTTTTCAAACTATTTCAAACTTTTCTTCAACATCTTTCACTTTTTACTCGAAATCAGTGGAATCCAGACTCGTTCGGGTGTACTACTCATTCTCTGGTAGAGAAACGGGCTGAGAATGGATTTCTACCGAAGAGGCGACCGATTCACGGGTTGAACAAGAAACTTCACTTTGAACAGCTGAGTCTGATCGAACGGGGTGATTCCCATCCGACCGACTAAGATAGACTTGGTACGGTTTCCGTTGTTTGACACGTTGTCATGCCCCCTCGGTTAAACCGCAAAAACTTTTAACTTAACTGATTTCACAAGGTTTTTTAAACAAAATAGTTACTCGATCGAATAGCCATCCGACTGGACGACCATCCGATCGAACGGCTATTCGACCAGGTGACTTGTAATTTCAACACTTAAAAATTTTGCAAAACTTCAAAGAATATCAGCTTTCAAATGAATCACCATCCGATCGAACGGCCATACGTCCGGATGACCATCCGACCGGATGACTTGACAATTAGAGACCCTTCACACCTTTTAAAATGCTACAACGAAAACTTCAAAGTTCAAACATTTCACAAACACACTTGTTCCATCGAACGACCCTCCGATCGAATGGTCATCCGTCCGGATGACCATCCGTCCGGACGGTCATCCGATCGAACCACTATCCGATCACTTATCTCTTCGACGCATCGTTTAACGCACTGTTCAACACTTACACTATCGTTCTCTGATCAGGCTAACCTCCAAGCGCTCCCTTCAATCCAAGGAAGTGTTTATTTACTAAACACGCTATGTGAGTATACTCGAACCCTTTTTACTTTACGCACTTTTGGGTGTTACATACGTTACTTATATCAAATCACATCGAACACACAACGCAAACACTTTTAACGCTAACCGCTCTCGCATGTTATACCTGACTTGATGAATGCTTGTATGTTATGTTTACACAGTGTTGTTTGCCTGACACCTTAGCAATGATAGTACTATAGTTTGGACTCAGCACCTGTCGTGGACAGGGGTTGTTAAGGGTTTTACTTCACATGGTCACGGTGGTGATAATGTGTTGCGCATTCTACAACTCGCAGTCATGTCGGTTGCATACTTAGTTGTCGATAGCTTACTTGCTTCACATTTCTACGTGTTACATGCTGGTTATGCGTAAAACAATTTCGCTATACTATATGCTATTAAACTTGTATGCTCACCCTTATACTATGTGTATTGACTTTATTTTAACGTATGTGACAGGTGTTTAGGATGCTATGTTGTGCTTGATGAATGAAGTAGGTGGTCTAGAAACGTCATTCAATAAAAATCTGAGTTGTCAGAACAAATATTTATCTTTGAGAACAATGTCTGTAATAACTATTTATGCTTTATAAGTTTATGGTATGGTACATGAACGTTAATTATATTATCACTAATAGTGTTATGGATTCTCTTGGACAATCTGTTTCGCTCAGTGCTGCACCACGATGATTCCGCCATCGGTTGGGGTGTGACAAGTAGGACTTCAAGTTCCTCTCGAAGATCTCCAAATCAACGACACTTTGCATTTTGTGGAGAATGTCACACCCCAACCGATGGCGGAATCATCGGGGCACGACACTAGGCGAATTAGATTGCTCAAGAGAATCCATAACAACTAATAGTGACAATATTTATTACATTTGTTATCCCATACTAACAAACAATACAATCACATAAGTTATCACAGATTTTCTGTTCTCTCGAACAATACAAATCCGACAACCTAGGTTTTAGGTGAGTTTCTAGACTTTCTAGCTTGATTTGATGTAGACTGCGATCTAAACCTGCAACATACGTTAAAACAACGTCAATACAAAAGTATTGGCGTGTATACAAGTTTTGATAATAGCGAAAATAGATAAAAAGTGTTTCGAATTACCATATACATAAACGAGATACACAAGACATACATACAAGACAGATACTACCAGCTAAGTCACTCGAGCTGCGATTGCGATTGCTATTCATCCTAACTAGACCCCGTCGGGTGCTATAGTACTATACTAGTTAAGGCGGGACCTCGCGAGTAAAAGTCCTAGCACATATGTAACTAGCATCACGTGTAAATATGTAATTCAGTCATTTGTAAGTGATAAATAGTTTAAGCATTTAATTAGATTGATTTGATAAGACGTATGTTACACACTTACACCCAAAACAAGAAAAAAGGGTTCGAGTGTACTCACCGCGATAGAAAGAGATTGAAGGGAGCGCTAGTGTGATTAGCATTAGCCTGAGCAGTTAACGATAGCATAAGCGAAGAGCGGTGAGTAAAACGGTGAAAAGTGACCAAGTGTCGAATGGTAAGCCGATCGGATGGCAATCCGATCGGATGGTCACTCGATCGGATCTCAATCCGTTCGGATGGCCATTCGATTGGATTGCATTCGTTTGATAAGGATGTATTTGTGTATGATGGCTTTTGAAGTTTTCGTTGTAGCATTTTGAAAATAGAGAAGTATCTCTACCTTTCAGGTCGATCGATCAAACGACAGTTCAATCGGATAGCGATCCGATTGGTAAGACACTTAGAGAGAACAAATTCACAGCAGGATGGTTACTCGATGGGATGACAATCCGATCAGATAGCAATCCGTTGGAAGCCTTTGTTCTTTGAAAAATTGAAAATGTTGAAGTTTGGAAGCTCAAGTGCAATCCAATAGGATTGCGGTTCGATCGGATGGCAATCCGATGGAACTGCCTGAACGTTGAACATAAGAAAATTGTTAAGTGTTAAACCCTCAAGTGCAATCCGATCGGATTGCAGTTCGATCAGATGGCAACCCGATCGGATGGCAATCCGATCGGACGGCAATCCGTCCCACGAATCCAATCATTTTGAACTTGATTATTTCGAATGTTTGTGGTTTGTTTGAGACGGTTTGACAACGTGCTAATCAACGGAAACCCCATCTTAACCCAAGTGATCCGATAGAACAGGAATCACCCTAGTCCGATCAGTTAACTATTCGAGACGGTGGTTCATGCTTGACCTGAAATCGGTTGTCCCATGGATATAATTTAGATCCTGGACCAACACATCACTAAGAAAGAGTAGAAGGTCGGAACGAGGTCTGATTCTATCGGTCTTGAGTGCATTGACTGTAAAAGAGTTGAAAGAAAGTTGGAAAACCATCTTTCAATCCTTTTAACCATGAATAGGTGTGGATCTATGCTAAAACATTGTTTAATCTTGTGGAAATCCTTCAGATCTCAGTTGTTCTTGGTGGAATGAGGCCAAAACTTGAAGTTCATAAGAACTCCATGATGACATCACCCTAGAACACCTCACATCCCCTGATTTCACGGTTAAAAGTTAAGATTTAAAGATGAAAATGATGAAGAAGTGCGTGTAGATCATAGAAGTACAAGATTTGGGGTAAAAACTTACAAGAATCGCGAGGAATCAAGAGAAATAGAGCCAAAAGTGTGCTAGTCGAACGAGAGGTGTCACATCATTGTTCAAGTGATGTGACAAGTGCTATTTATAGGTGAAGAGGAGAGAAGGTGATGGTGTGCCATGGATCAGATGGCAATCCGATCGGGTGGCAATCCGATCGGGTGGCAATCCGATCGGATGGTCACCCGATCGGATGGCCATCCGGTCGAACGGTCATTCAATCGGTGGTCTCCGGCGAATTGCATCTCGACGTTCCGTTTTGGTCGTTAAGCGTTGCGATAGTTTGGTTACACATTTTCATATACACATTCATATATTCGTCAAAGGGTCGTATAAATATTCACATTTCCAAATTTGAGTTGCGATAATCGGGTTTCGTTTCGAATATGCGTTGCGGTGCGACGCATCACGGCTATCGAGGAGGGTAGCATAGGTCCTCACTCAACGTCATCGTGAGCGTTAGTGTGTGCGATGCGATTTGTTATAGCGATAAAATATGCGAAATATGCGAAAATACTGCGATATAGCGATATAGTTGCATTATGATCTAAATATCTGGTGTTAGGCGTAACGAGTATGGCGAGTAGTAGCTACGCACGAACATGCGGGTTGTTACAGTCTCCCATGCTTTAGGAAATTTCGTCCCGAAATTAATTCACAAGAAGGGTCGTGAGGATCTATGCGAGTGAGAGTAGCGATGAAAGCGATGAGATGGCGAACGATCGATTGAGAGTTGACAAGCGAGAGCGCATTGCAAAGACTAAGCGAGAGCGGCGAGTGGGCCGATCCGTATAACCAAGGAAAATGACACACACGAAGGGGATTCCAAAACGTTCTGAATTCTTAGAAAGTTGATTAATTTGGAAGGTTTAGAGAAAATTTGTTTATGAAAATCTTCCCACAGTGCGGTGTTAAACTGTGTCGATGTTCACACCAGCGCCATGAGAGAAGTTTTATTAGGTTACTAAAGGTTCTGAAATTTCCTCTTCACATGACGTTAACTTGAGTTGATTGTTACGCCAGCGTTATAAGAAAATCTCGTTTTGTACAAAGGTCTAGATTAAATTTAGAAACAAATTTTTTTTTGTACAAAAAGGCTTTGTTTACACAAAGGTTTTATTAATGTCAAAAAGTTTAAACCTTTAAAGTCGGTCCCGTATGGCACTTTCCCATGAAAGTTCGACAATATGGCTAAAACTCTTATATATAGGAAGTACCGGCGGCGTATCCACCATGTTTTTGCCATATGGCTTCCGTCCTGTGAGGCAGTGTCATGTGTGTCGACATAGTACTGATAGATTTTGATAACTCGGTCCAAGCGAGAAATGGTTGGACTAAGCTTTTCGAGAAAATTGAGCAAACTGAGCGATGAAGTCATTTTCGAACTCAGTTTAGCGATACGAGCTAGTGCGATAGGCGATAAGCGGTACGCGATAACTGATAACACAAACACAAACATAGTAAGCGAAGACGGCGGCGATAAGTGATAAGCAACGATCGACGCGTTGCAAGTGATGAGAACATGCGATTTGATTAGATTAAACAACCCACAAATTTTAACTATTATTGAGTCCCACATGGCCTTTTTCCACGAAAGTCCGCTAATATGGTTAAAACACTTATATATAGGAAGTACCAGCGGCGTATCCACCCTGATTTAGCCCTATCAATTTTGTCTCGTGAAACGAGGTCATGTGTGTACAGATAATGCGGATAACTGTAAGCGATACATGATAAGCGATAGCGCGATACACATAGCGATAGAGCGATACACATAATAAGCGATTGAGATTGCGAGATAGATTCCAGCGATAATGCGATTGCGAGCGTGTTGACTTACGAAAAGTCTAGCGATGACACGCTTTGAGTTGCGATTGAGATTGTTACGCCTTGTGAGGTAGTGTAGTGTGTTGAAAATAGATTCAATAGTATACTTGGTCTAATAACGTTCAACGTGCATGGCACTTTCTTCACAGAACATTGGTTGGCATGGCTAAGCACTTATATATAGGAAGCACCAGCGGTGTATCCACCATGCTTCGACCACACGCCTCTGTCCTGTGAATAGATGTCACACTGTGTCGACATGGTCAAGCCACTTATATATAGGAAGTACCAGCGGCGTATCCACCACGCTTAACCATGCTTTTAACGTTACGGCATCATTAAAACTCATTACAATCCCCGTGCACTGATCACAGTAACCCCGTGTGCACCCGTGATTAATTTGATCCTTGCACGTTTATCGTACCTTATTCCAAGAATGCGTAGTAGGGGCAAACATATAGTATAGTACATAGTGCTAGTATACCGATCATGCGCGAGTGCGAGAGAATGAGAGATAAATAGAATCCACGTTGCGTCGAGAAATAGAAAAAGTTCAACATATAAAAGAAATTACAGCAAAAATCGTATCGTTACAACAATATTGAGAGCATACTAATGTTGTTGTGGAGGACTTCTGCAGAGACTGCGATTGTTGCTGAAATCCCTCAAGGTTGCGGCCCCGTGCGGCAGTGCTGGGTAAGATGGCCATACCAGTTGCAATTTGCGCAATAGCGACAGTTAGCTTCTGGTGGGTGATGATACGTACACGTAAGACACAGGGGACGAGTTCCGTTGTAGGCGCGCTTCGAGTGAACTGGAACTGCTTGAAGAGGTTCCGGCTGCGATAGTCCTGTTGTCGAAGAGCTAGGGCTCGAGGTCTTTCGTTTGCGACTGGGCTGGGCTTCTTGAGGCGGTGTGTTGTCATTGGAGGATGAGTCGATGACGATCGCTTGATGAGCTTGTTTGACAGGCTTCTTGGAGAAGAATCCTTCCAAGACCCGTTTGTCGTTGATCTCTGCGGCCAAACGGTAGGCTTTTTTGATGGTAGCAGGTCTTGCAGCTTCGACAAAATCGCCCACACTCTCAGGCAAGCCGCGGATATACTTCGCGATGGCTTTTTCTGAAGTGTCAACTTGGCTTGGGCAAATAATGCTCAGTTGTTTGAAGCTTGTAGTGTAACCAGAATTGTCACCTTTGTTTTGCTCGATTTTCCAAAATTCGTCTTCTAGCTTCTGGACTTCGTGGGGAGGGCAGTACTCTTTCTTCATGAGCTCCTTCAGCTCATCCCAAGAGAGAGCATAAGCTGTGGAGATCCCACGTTTGTTACGTTCGGCTGTCCACCAGTCGAGTGCTCGCGATTGAAATACTCCGGTAGCGCAAGTAGTACGGTAGCTATCGGGACACCCACTCTGACAAAGGGTAACTTCGATAGAATCAAACAACTAAAGCAGCTGGGAGACACCTCCTTCACCCGTGAACTCCATCGGGTCGCAGGCTCTGAAGTGTTTGTAGAGGAAAGCAGATTGTGGCGCTTCCATCTTGGAGTCTTTCGAGGCTCGAGGGTTGCTGATAGAGTGTACTTGAGCGACAATTTGAGGAATGACCTTGGCCACTAGCGAGGCAATCCTCTTGTCGTCACTTCATTTGGCTCTTCTCCTAGCTGTTCGTCTCTAGGTAGAGTCGTTTGAAGACATCTAGACAGGGATAGATTGAGAGTGAGATTCGATCATAATGATTTTTGAGTTTTGCAATATGATTGAGCGTGATTAAAACTTGATGCGGTAATTTTAGTAATATTCACATAGGAGACACAAGATTCCTAAGTTCTCACCTAGGCAGTTAATATCGGCGCTATCTCGGTGATATAGCGGTGCTATATCGGTTATCGGTCTTGGCACATAATATCGGTAGAAATCTCGGTAGCGAGAATATCGGCAATATTTACCGAGATATCGCTGATATTTTGATATTCTTATCTCGGTCATATCGGTAGGCCAGATTTTTATGTTTTTCTTTATGGGCTGCCAACAAAATACAAAGCCCAGTTCTTTCCCAGTTCTTTTATGCTTTTTTGGCCCATATATTATAACATTCATCACACTTCGAACACTTAACACGACAACTGATGATGTCTGCTGAACCCTAATCGTCCCTCCCAAGCTCCTGTGCTTCAATCGGATTTTAGTGTTTTAAGTTATGATGAACAAATGAAGAATCGGGTGCCTTGGTTGATCTTGATGAACACTTCTTAATTTTGCTATTAATATTATATAGGTTCTAGACTTCTAGATATGAATATATATATTTTTATGCAAGATATTATAAATTACTGATATCCCACCGATATCTCACCGCGATAAACGATATCTCAGATATCAGTCCTTGACCGATAACCGATATTTTTCCGCATTAACTGCATAGGTTCTCACACAATGATTTGGTTGTATTTACATAGACAGTGGTAGTTTATACTTATACATATGCACGACGATTTAGAATATGCGAGGGCGCGTCGAGGTGAGGCAGCGAGAGCGAGAAATTAGGCATTAGTTTCGTTGCGATCGTTTGGTTTTCGTTTTAGATTGCGACGGTTGTGCGAGTTGTGTGTTTGTAAAACGGGGAGCGAGAATCGATAAAGCATGAAGTTTTAAATTGTAACACATAAGCGTAAATAAGTAAGGTAACACATAAAATTGGTGAATCGTAAGCTAGAAAATAGATAGAGTGCCTCGGTTGTTTAGGCGTCGACTATCCAAGGTAATCCAACTATACCCAACAAGTTCATGCACGCACGTTGCCCTAGCAGACTTATGCTTCCACTGGGATGCAACTCATGGCATTCGTCCTCCTAGTCACCGCATGGCTCGAGTCATCATTATAGTCGGGTCCTTGGTGAGAGCTTTTGAAAACCATTTTATAGAGTGGAACAGTTTATTAAGATACGGGTTTCACCCCTGACTTAACAACTTCGTTCCTTGTTGTGCTCTTCGAATAAATTCGGGAGTTCTACTAGATTTCAAATGGAGGTTTTCGTCGAGATATGGGTGTCACTCCTAACTCAACGAAAGGTTCTCATGCTAGAAAAATAATGCGCTGAGTGAGCAATCTTATCGAGAGTTCTTGGTTTTCACACCTGATCTAGACTGGATCACTCGGTTGTGTTATGCGAGTATTTTTGAGAACGTGCGTATTGTGCCAGCCTTAGGAAAGGCTAAATAATATTCCAGCCTTAGGAAAGGCTCTTCGTGCGAAGCTGTAGTATGCGGTGTTCACACGAAGTTGTAATTTTAACGGATTCAAACGAGAGCAGCAAAAGTATACTTGTACTAACCCCTACTAGGTTCGCACGAAGTCTGGTCTGTTGGCACTTAGACTATAGACTAGGTCAATTCTAAGATGTCGACCCAGACTAGGTCGAGTCACAAAATTTACCTAATTCCCTATATTTATGGCTCTGATACCAATCTGTCACACCCCAACCGATGGCGGAATCATCGGGGCACGGCACTAGGCGAATCGGATTGCTCAAGAGAATCCATAACAACTAACAGCGACAATATTTACTACATTTGTTATCCCATGCTAACAAACATTACAATCACATAAGTTATCAGAGATTTTCTGTTCTCTCGAACAATACAAATCCGACAACCTAGGTTTTAGGTGAGTTTCTAGACTTCCTAGCTTGATTTGATGTAGACTGTGATCTAAACGTGCAACATACGTTAAAACAACATCAATACAAAAGTATTGGCGATTATACAAGTTTTGATAATAGCGAAAATAGATAAAAAGTGCTGTGAATTACCACATACATAAACGAGATACACCATACATACATAAAAGACATATACTACCAGCTAAGTCACTCGAGCTGCAATTGCGATTGCTATTCATCCTAACTAGACCCCGTCGGGTGCTATAGTACTATACTAGTTAAGGCGGGACCTCGCGAGTAAAAGTCCTAGCACATATGTAACTAGCATCACGTGTAAATATGTATTTTAGTCATTCCCAAGTGATAAATAGTTTAAGCATTTGATTAGATTGATTTGATAAGACGTATGTTACACCCAAAACGCAATAAAAAGGGTTTGAGTATACTCACCGCGATAGAAAGGGATTGAAGGGAGCGCTAGTGTGATTAGCCTGAACAGTTAACGATAGCATAAGCGAAGAGTGGTGCGTAAAACGGTGAAGAGTGACCAAGTGTCGAATGGTAATCCGATTGGATTGACATTCGTTTGGTAAGGATGTGTTTGTGTATGATGGCTTTTGAAGTTTTTGTTATAGCATTTTGAAAATAGAGAAGTATCTCTACCCTTCAGGTCGATCGATCGAACGACAGGTCGATCGATCGAACGACAGTTCGATCGGATAACGATCCGATTCGTAAGACACTTAGTGAGAACATGTTCACAACAGGATGGTTACTCGATCGGATGGCAATCCGATCGGATAGCAATCCGTTGGAAGCCTTTGTTCTTTGAAAAATTGAAAATGTTGAAGTTTGGAAGCTCAAGTGCAATCCAATCGGATTGCGGTTCGATCGGATGGCAATCCGATGGAACTGCCTGAACGTTGAACATGTTGAAAATTTTTAAGTGTTAAACCCACAAGTGCAATCTGATCGGATTGCAGTTCGATCGGATGGCAATCTGATCGAATGACAATCCGTCCCACGAATCCAATCGTTTTGAACTTGATTGTTTCGAATGTTTGTGGCCTGTTCGAGATGGTTTGACAACGTGCTAATCAACAGAAACCCCATCTTGACCCAAGTGATCCGATCGAACAAGAATCACCCTAGTCCGATCAGTTAACTGTTCAAGACGGTGGTTCACGCTTAACCCGAAATCGGTTGTCCCGTGGATAGAATTTATATCCTGGACCAACACATCACTAAGAAAGAGTAGAAGGTCGGAACGAGCTCCGATTCTATCTATCTTGAGTGCATTGACTATAAAAGAGTTGAAAGAAAGTTGGAAAACCATCTTTCAATCCTTTTAACCATGAATAGGTGTGGATCTATGCTAAAACATTGTTTAATCTTGTGGAAATCCTTCAGATATGAGTGATTCTTGGTGGAATGAGGCCAAAACTTAAAGTTCATAAGAACTCCATGATGACATCACCCTAGAACACCTCACATCCCCTTATTTCACGGTTAAAAGTTAAGATTTAAAGATGAAAATGATGAAGAAGTGCGTGTAGATCATAGAAGTACAAGATTTGGGGTAAAAACTTACAAGAATCGCGAGGAATCAAGAGAAATAGAGCCAAAAGTGTGATGGTCGAACGAGAGCTGTCACATCACTGTTCAAGTGATGTGACAAGTGATATTTATAGGTGAAGAGGAGAGAAGGTGATGGAGTGCCATGGATCGGATGGCAATCCGATCGGGTGGTAATCCGATCGGATGGCAATACGATCGGGTGGCAATCCGATCGGATGGTCACCCGATCGAACGGTCATTCGATCAGTGGTCTCCGGCGAATTGCGTCTCGACGTTCCGTTTTGTTCGTTAAGCGTTGCGATTGTTTGGTTACACATTTTCATATACACATTCATATATTCGTCAAAGGGTCATATAAATATTCACATTTCCAAATTTGAGTTGCGATAATCGGGTTCTGTTTCGAATATGCGTTGTGTTGCGACGCATCACGGCTATCGAGGAGGGTAGCATAGGTCCTCACTCAACGTCATCATGAGCGTTAGTGTGTGCAATGCGATGTGTTATAGCGATAAAATATGTGAGATATGCGAAAATACTGTGACAAAGCGATATAAGCGATATAGTTACATTATGATCTGAATCTCTGGTGCTAGGCATAACGAGTATGGCGAGTAGTAACTACGCACGAACGTGCGGGTTGTTACAGAGAAACCCGTCGAAATCATGGACTGAGGTGTCAAGAAGCTGAGGCGCAGTCAAATTTCTATCGTTAAGCTTCGATGGGAAGGAAAACGTGGCGTTGAATTTACTTGGGAACACGAGAGTGATATGAAGATCAAGTATCCACAACTTTTCGTTACTTCTTCCTAAATTTCGGGACGAAATTTCCTAAAGGAGGGGAGACTATAATGCCCTGCTTTTTCATACTTTCCCTAATTAGAAACCGTTGCTTATATTTCTATTTTTGGAAGTCTTGTATTCTTGTAATCGTCTTTCCGTGGTAATAATTGTAAAATCCGAGACTTGAATCATAATGAAATTCTTATTTTCTTTACATTCATGTTATACACATTTTATACTTGTTCATACACTTGGATTAACCAAACATGTGGCACTTTACTCATACTTCATGCAAAATAAGTCAAACTTGCAAACACATAATTATATGTTCAACTTACGCGAATACGACTCGTATTCTCGACAAATATACATGTTTATTCTTGTTTTATGATTGGTTTTATAAGATAATTACATAAGAAACCCTTTTATATGATTCTTCATACTTAAAACACTTTGCAACATCTTAAAACATCATAAATTGGGAGTATAGGGACCAATCAAAGCAAAAATCAAACAAGAACTTGAGCCACAAGAGCTCGCGACCCGCGAAGACCCCACCTAGGCGAGTCGCGCCCCGCGACGGCTCGGATCCGCAACCAGACTTGATCAACCTTGCTGATTGGCGGGTTTTGTTATGTTTTGTGAGTTTAAACTTGTGTTTTCTTCATTAATTGCTCACCAAACTCTACCCTAACACTTCCCTATAAACCCAAGTACCTTTCACACATTTTCCACTTTACACCTTACTCAAACACTCTCAATTCACTCTCAAAGCTGTTGGAAATCAGAAGCAAGATCATAATCATATTAAGTCACTTAAGTGAGCATAACTTCTTCATTTTTCAACCTTTTTCTTTGATTCTTCTTTCTAATCACTTGGAACAACCTTAGGGATGTTTCCATGGGTTTTCCATGGAAAACCAAGGCCTGGAACATCACCCAAACAGGCTCCAAAGTGAAGTAAATTTTCTGTTTTGATTTTAACACTTGTTAAACTACTTAAACTTGAGGTTTCTCATACAAATTCCTATGTCCTTATGCTCATAATCAAATCTATACTTAGTTGGGCTTAAAAACAAGATTGTGACATGTAAAATCAGAGGTTTAAACCTCATAAACATTATGTTTTGATAGGGTTTTTACCCACAAGTGATGAACAAGCTCAAAGCTTGAAGTTTGTGTGATTATAAGGTTAGCTTGGGCTATCCTACTTGAAAATCCACACATCACTTGATGATTTCTTAGATTAGTTGTAGTTATTTTATTCATTATTGTATGTTCATGACCCTCCTTGTTGTCTATGACAACATGTGTAGTGGTGGACACCAAAGATGTACCTAAATGGAAGACTTATCTTTTCTACCTCATTCATGACTTATGTGAAATACAAAAGAGGTTCCTAAATGGAGAAATCAGATTCCTACCTCATGCTTGACTTATATGACAATATAACATCTATATAACTTATATAATATTCAAGTAACCAAACTTTTGATGATGAACTAGTGGTCATTTGTCAAGATAGTAGGTTTACATCATCTAAGACTTTAATAATTTGTTATGATTCTAACGGGTATTTTGACCCATGAAAACATTCTAACCCTTTTGGGTTCATAATGTCAAAACAAGTATTATAAGACTAGATGATTATTTTCCTTATATGTTTACTTTCATGTATTTTAAACTCTGAATCTTTAATCTTCCTTTAACTCCCCAAACTCACACACCTATGTTTCTTCGTGTAGAAGGACACGGTGTTCCATTCTAATCAACTAACAACTCTCGCGGATTATCAAGTGGAAAGCTTGCAAAACTGTGAGTATACTCGAACCCATTTTACTTTTAATCACTATTTTAATCACACTATATCCATGCTTTAACATGAAACTATATGAAGCTTGTTAGACTTGTATGCTATGTAAACTATTTGTGTCGATATATGCTCATTAACTTTGCTAGCATACCTTAACAATTATAGCGCTATAGGATTAATGCACCGCCCACGAAACTTGGGGTATTGTTAAGTCAAACATGTTAACCTCCTGTTATTCTTTGGGATAGGTAAAATTAACACATTGTATTCTTGGGTTTGAACATATAGTACACCGTTTTAGCATATTTAGTAACTTGCATATTATGATTCATGTTGGATATGAGACTTTAAACTTTTATTCTATATTATGCTATGTATGAAAACTTATATACTCGCCAACTTTCTGTTGATATATTTTAATACATGTTGCAGGTTGATAGACGAAATGATGTTATGAGAAGAAACAAGATTTAGGTGGACTTAGATACATACCTAGATTAATTTATCATTTTGATGTTCTGTTTTTGAGACAATGTTGTTCTATTTGAATCTTTGTATGACAATTTAGTATTGCAATGAAATTTGAATTTAATTTATATTGTCACATAGTGTTATGAAGTTTTGAGCAATTTGTTCGTCTCATCCCGATGTTTCCGCCATCGGTTGGGGTGTGACAAGAGATATGTTGTTCTAAACCTATGAGAAAGACTGATTGGCATATGAGAAATTTTTAGGGTTTGATATTAGGTGATTCTCAGCAGATTACCCGAATTGAACAAATGTAAAAGGGGTTAAAATAATGCCAAAATATTGTTAAAAATGGGATTAAACTTTTGTCAAAATGCTGTCACGAAATACCTTAAAGTGCTTCTTAAATGCAGCTAAGAACGGGCCTTTTGACAACAATTAACTCCATTTTTAAAAGTGATCTTACATACAAAAACAAACACGCCTTCTTTAATGCATTCAAAAGTTTCATAACCGAGACAAAGTAACACAAAAAGTCAAGTACCCTGGGTCGAGCTGACATCAATGAAGAAAGACTAGAAGAAATGGGTCGAGCTGACACGAACTGTAAATCTAAAGTTAAAGTAAGAGGACAATCTTAGGCAATAAATTCATGGTATAATAAGCAACTTCAAAGTATGATAGCTATATATTCATGCAACGTAATTCTATTAGTTTTTTATACACTTGGTGTGTCGGCCCAGTCTTTGTTATATCTAATGGGTAATATTTTACACATACCATTGGACGTCGCCAAAAGCATCTCTTACTTCGATAAAGTCTTGTTTTGGGTCAACCAAAGGAATCATTCTAACCGCTTTGACACCATTGTAGGTACCAGCCGTAGAAACCGTTAGGCCACAAGTTTCCTGATGAACACATTTTCTTGAGGTTATATAAACTAATGATACACTTACCCATAACCTTTTTTAGCAAAATTGTTTTTATTCAGACAAAAAAACCTAAATGCAGGTCAAAATTATCAACAGTACATTGTACAACAATAATCCAAGTTACATGTAGTGAAACCAAATAAAGTGAAGTGTCGTGATGGTAACCGTTACTCACTTTTCATAGTTCTTCACTTTGGCCGATGATAGTAACTATTGCTCATGTATAGATTTTTGAATTTTACGAACCGACTCGAGTTTTGAATTTTTTATACCAATTTAATACCGACATTTTACTCTTTTGGTACCGGTTCGGTACCGGTATTTACCTTTGAATACCGGTCCAGACCTGTACTGAACCATACCGTACTGGGTATTTTTGGTACTAATACTAGTACCCACTTTTTGGAATTTCCGGTACCAGTTGCGACCGAGCTCATCTCTAATCCCAAGTATTTAATAACAAATAAAATTCTATAACATAAGAATTTAGTCAATATACCTGAATAAACAGGGGATCATTAGAGATAATAGCAACGGTTAAATGTGCATGCATCTTTTCAAGACTTTTCAACACCATTGGGATTTGGTTGTCTTTGTACTCGGTAACAATCTAAACAATGAAAAAGTTTAAGAAAAACCATATAATAGAATCACAATGAGTTATATAAAACCATAAATATGTCAATTTGGATAGCTAGTTACGTCACCTTAAACGGCCCAAGTATTTCATTTGTTGTGAGAAGCCCATAATGTTCAACTTTTAGTATTTGTTCAAGTGGAACAAAAAACAGCGGTCGGTTCTATAGGACCATATATTTTAGGAATTGAATGATTTTCCAACTCCTCACCACCCCATAGTAGTTTTGATCCCAAGATTTTAAGCAAATTCTTCTTGCGTTCTTGCATTGCAAATGTTGTAACCTAAAGAAACATGGAATGTGACAATAGGTTAAAAATAATAACCTTATTTTCAGAACTTTTAAGTCTTGTTACTTAATAACTGTCACACCCTGACTTTTGCGGAAGCGTGATTATGTGTAACTTGCTTAATATCATTGCATTCAACCATAATAAACAACTATATGATAAAACCAAAGATGTTCATACATAGATAAGTTTTAAAACATTACAACATTGTTTTAAAATCCAAACACAGACTTCAAATTCATATTACAAATCATTCAAATTGTTTAGAGTTCCATAAGGACTCGACAAAAGACGCTAATAAAAACTAGGCTTTGAACTATGTATCTTATCCAGGATAAGATACACAACCCAAACCCTTAGACACCGGGTGACATCTTTTATTTCAAAAATCACTTGAAACTTCTAAAAGCCCGCAAGATCCACATTTAGTTTCCTGAAATACATGTAGTTTGAAAACATCAACAAAAGTTGAGCGAGTTCATGTGTTTTGAATGTGTGCACGAATAAACCTTATAATCATCGAAAGTATGTATGTTTTTGTAAAACCCCGGTATGAAAGCAACAAGGAAAACAGATCCATTAATGGTTTGCAAGGCTATTAATATGTGTGACGTGATGCAGGAATGCTCAATCCTAGCAGATTTTGTACCGGGCCTCCGGCTGTAAGACATAGTCACCTCATGGGCCAAATCCCGGTCCACATGGGTGGGGCTCGCTACACCCAAATAGATCTATCACTCATGTCCCTCGGTCCTACTACGAGGATTAATGGCCTTAAGCGTTGTACCCACCACTCACATGATCTAACAGTACCTTTCCTTAGCTAACCATACCATTTGTAAACAATTTGTAACATGTACTTCACCCCCGAAGTTATAAAACCGAAAACAGTTTAAAGAAAAGGGGGACATGAACTCACAATCTTGCGTTCTTCGTATCCAATGTAACCCAAAGCTGCTACTCGTGTGCACGACTACCTACAACGTACTACGGTTTATTAGACGGGTGGGTCGTGCCTTGACTTAGTCTTAATTAGTGTCTTTGAGTTACGTTTCTTTATGTCATCAATATTATTCCAAGTATATAATTATTTGTTAAAATAATAATTATTTTAACTTAAGTTATATTTATTAAATTTTAGAATAATTGTTATAGTAATACATTTTAACTTGACACATTTATGTATTTGTACATGTATAATTTCCCAAGGATGGGTGTATTCATACTCATATCTTAAACTTGTATATTTTTTACAAGTGTCGGTGGCGTATTCCGGTGTATTTATACGTACAAGAATACGTATTTTTATTGTGTTTATTAAGTATTCTTATACTTAATTTTTGTGTTTATTTTTCCGGAATAATACTCTTAATAAATATTCATCAATATATATTCTCAAAATATATATTTTAAGAAATATTACATAGAAAAATTAGTTAAAATTTTCCCCTGGCAATATATTTTCATATAAGTCTAAAAAATAATATATATTTCAAGTTTAACTTAGAAAATATATATATAAATTTATTTTTCACCCAAAAATAATGTATTCCATATTTATTTAAGAAAATATTTATTTTCTCCCAAAATAATATATTTTCTCCTTGACAAAAAATATGATATATTTTTATAATAATTATAAAAATCATATTTTTGTTCTCTTGGTGTCCAAAATACCAATTACCAAAATATACTTATGAATTAAATTCCGGAATATATATGTAAGTTATATTCTTTTTCGGTTTCTCCAACATTTTGGGTATAAATTATATATTCATATTCTTGGAATTTTGGTAATATTTGTATTGTAATTTCTTGGTATTTTGGTGAGTTATATTATTTCAAGTCCTAAAATAATATAACTAATACACATAATATACAAATAATCACACACATGGTGACATCTAAATATATATTTTCCGAAATACATATTTAGTCACTTTTATTATCAAAAACCAACCTCCAATATTTATAATTTTTGTAACAAAAATTATGGCAAACTTTATATGAAAATTCATGGTTTAAAATATACTTGTAAATATTTGTTTGAAAATATTTTTCTAAGTGTTTAATTTTTAGAAAAATTTTGCCATAGTTTCCCCTTAAAAATGGAGGTTTCCATGCTTTCAAAGCATACCATTTTATTTTATAAGTCATCACAATCAACAATAAACCAATCAACACTTACGAATTTGCCAAAATCAAGCTATGATCACTACTTCATGAACTTGAAAATTTATTGTGTTTAGTAGGCTTAGTTACCCTTTAAAGTGTGGTTGTTTATTTGGGTATTTACAACTTGTAAATCATTTTTCTAAAATTATTTTTTCTTGAGTTTTTCTTGTTAAACACATGATCCTACACTTGATTAACCACTAAAAATGTGGTTAGTTTCTTTAAGAACCAAGCTTATGTAAATCTTGTATTTTTAACTTGGTTTCTTGAAAAATCATTCTTAAAATCATAGGTTTACAAGACTTTATATTTACTTTAATCATCATCTTTCAAGAAAAACAATTTACACTTCAAGTTCATGATTTACACAAGGATGATCTATTGATCTACAACATAATCATCCTCTTATCTTGCTAGATTATGTCTTTAATCACCTTCTAGCAAGATCATATGATGTTTAACATCATTAACATAAACAATCAACAATCAAGTAGCATAATAACACTTAACAACATGATTTCTTATGATTTTGAAGCTTATGTTCAAGTTTCATGTTTATGTTCATTGGTGTTCTTCATGTTGTGTTACTTGTATAATTCTTTAACCAACTAAATAAGATGTAAAATGGAGTGTAGATGATCTTACTACTAGCTCAAGGCTAGGGATGATCACAAGATGAAGATGAAGTGGTTAAAAGCTTGTATGAGAGGTCCTTCAACTTCCAAGAGTTCCTAGCTTCCTTGTATAGCTTCTTACACCTTTGTATATGTATGGAATGGATGAAAGATGATTGAAGATGATGGTGGTGGTGGTGTGGTGGTTGGCTCACGACAGAGAGGAGAGGGAGAGGAAGAGAGTTTTGTGTGTGTGTGTGTGTGTGTGTTTGTGTTGGTTTGTGAAATAATGATGAGTTATGAACCTTAAGGTTAAACTTATAATCTCCATTAACACTAAGTCCATTGGTTCATATGTTATAAAAGTTGAGACATGATCTATTATAAAATACAAAGAAAATCCACAAGTGGGCCATGTATGTTGGCCGAGAATAGGAGGGGGGGTCTAGATTAGGGTGTAAATGGTTAGATTCTAAGTGTTATAGTTAGATTATTAGTTATTAGGATGTTATATAGTGTGTTATGATGTTCGGGGCCATAACTAGCTCGGATATGAAAAAACAATGCTTCTAGTGAAAATTTAGTGTTTCGGGTAGTGTCCGGTTGTTCGGTTGGTTACCGGTTCGTCAAGGTGCTAAACTATGCAGTTTAGTGTTCTTTATGTTACCTTTTGTGGCAGTTTTAATTCCCGAAACTTAGGAAAGCATTCTGGACCATTTAACCATATTTCTGCATGATATTTAAGTGTTTAAAAGCTGAATTGTGCTGAATTTTGCTGAATTCAGCAATTTATGTGAGTTTTTGGCAGTTTCCGGCACTTAAACTATCTCTGGGAAGGCAGTTTTATGATCCTTACTTTCCTACACACTATACTAGTGTAACTCTTGGTTTCTGGCACATTCTGTATCCCATTACTATGTCTGTCTATGTACTGAACTCCGTCAGCATTTTTCTGATTTATCTGATAAGTGTGCTATCTGTGCTTCGTGGATCATTTGAATCAAATAAGTTTGCAGGCAATAATGATAAGTCATTTGCAATATGTGATGCACATGTATGTATGATAACAATAATCAGAATGCAATTCATGTCATAAATGTTAAATCAGCACAATCATTAAGCACTAATTACTGTTTAATAGTTTTACGGATACCTGGAATTTTGACAGTTGTCACATTCTCCCCCTGTTAAGAAAATTTCGTCCAGAAATTTTAAGCTTTACTATTAGCTGAAGGGGAGCTGGGGAACAAATGTGGGTATTTTGCTTTCATACGGTCTTCACGCTCCCAAGTGAACTCTGGGCCGTGACGTGCGTTCCATAGAACCTTGACAAGCTTAACACTACTCCTCCGAGTCTTGTTAACCTTCCAATCTGTAACCTCAACAAGTTCTTCGGTGAAGTGTAGTGTATCGTCAATGTGAACTTTATCTGCAGGGATGACCACCGTGTCTTGAGTTGGACTTTTCTTCAGATTAGATACATGGAATGTAACGTGAACACCATTAAGTTCTTATGGCAACTCCAACTTGTATGCTACAGTACCAACCCTTTCCAAAATTCTGAACGGTCCGATATATCGTGGGTTTAACTTACCACGCTTCCCAAAGCGTGCCACACCTTTCCAAGGTGAAACTTTTAACAAAACCATATCACTCACTTCAAATTACAAGGGTTTCCGTCTTTGGTCCGCATAACTCTTCTGTCGATAACGAGCCGCCTTAATGCGCTCTCGGATCTGTATGATCTTATCAGTCGTTTCTTGGCCCAGTTCGGGACCAACCATCTGTCTGTTACCTGCATCTGCCCAGCATAACGGTGATCGACACTTGCGTCCGTAGAGAGCCTCGAATGGTGCAGCTTGGATGCTTGTATGGTAGTTGTTGTTATAGGAGAACTCAACCAAAGGCAGATGAGTATCCCAATTGCCACCCATATCCATTACACAAGCACGTAGCATATCTTCCAACTTCTGAATCGTTCTCTCGCTCTGTCCATACGTCTGCGGGTGAAAAGCAGTACTCAGATTCAATTGAGAACCAAAAGCTTCTTGAAAGGATTGCCAAATCCTTGACACAAACCGTCTATCTCTGTCCGATATGATCGAGATAGGCACTCCATGATGTGCAACTATCTCCCTTAGGTAAAGCTCAGCTAGCTTACCAGTGTTATCCTTCTCTCTAATCGGTAAGAAGTGCGCAGACTTTGTCAACCGGTCCACGATTACCCAAATCGTATCATGACCTCTGGGAGTCCTGGGCAACTTGGTTATGAAATCCATAGAAATCTGCTCCCACTTCCACATGGGTATTTTTGGCTGTTGCAGGAGACCTGAAGGCTTCTGATACTCGGCCTTCACTTTGGCACAAGTAAAACACTTTTCAACGTACATAGCAACATCACCCTTAAGTCTTGGTCACCAGTAGTAATCCTTTAAATCTTGGTACATGTTGCCCGATCCTGGATGGATCGAGTACCTCGATTTATGAGCTTCATAAAAAATAACGTCTCTAAGACCACCAAAAAGCGAAACCCAAATACGTCCCATGAAATACAAGGTTCCTTCCTCGTTGGGTACCAGCTTTTTCTCCATTTCTCGGAGAGATTCAGCCTTAATGTTCTCTTTCTTAAGAGCTTCTTTCTGTGCAGCACGAATACATAACGTGAGATCTGTCTAAATAATCATCTCTAAAGCCCTAACCCTTATGGGCTTGTTCCTTTCCTTTCGACTTAAGGCGTTTGCTACCACATTCGCCTTTCCAGGATGATATTTAATTTCGCAATCATAATCATTAAACAACTCAACCCAATGTCGCTGTCTCATATTAAGTTCTTTCTGATCGAATATGTGTTGAAGGCTCTTGTGATCTGTAAAAATCATACATCGAGTACCATACAGATAATGTCGCCAAATCTTCAAAGCAAACACCACAGTGCCTAATTCCAAATCATGCGTTGGTTTAGTTCTTCTCATGGACCTTTAACTGGCGCGGAGCATAAGCGATAACCTTTTGTCGCTACATTAGCACACATACCAATCCCTGATGCGAGGCGTTACAATAAACCACGAAGTCGTCGGTGCCTTCGGGTAGGGATAATATAGGTGCATCGCAAAGCTTATTCTTAAGCAGCTGAAAGGCTTCTTCTTGTCTGTCTCCCCATTCATACTTCTTATCCTTTTGAGTAAGGGAGGTCAGTGGTTGAGCGATCTTGGAGAAATCCTCTATGAATCTGCGATAGTAGCTTGCTAAACCCAAAAACTGTCGGATCTCGGTCGGCGTCTTCGGAGTTTCCCAATTCTTAATTGCCTTGATCTTGGTGGGATCCACATGTATTCCATTTTCATTCACCACGTGACCAAGGAACTGCACTTCGCGTATATAAAACTCGCACTTCGAGAACTTGGCGTAGAGCTTCTCCTTCTTTAGCAGTTCAAAGATGGCTCTGAGGTGTTGCTCATGATCTTCCTTCGTCCGCGAATAGATCAAAATATCATCGATAAATATGATCACGAATTTATCGAGATATGGCTTGCAAACCTGGTCCATTAAGACCATAAATATTGCCGGCACATTCGTCAACCCAAGCGGCATCACTAGAAACTCGTAATGTCCATAACGCGTTCTGAAGGCAGTCTTCGGTATACTCTCTTCTTGAATCCGCAGCTAGTGATAACCCTATCGAAGATCGATCTTGGAGTAGTAACTTGAACCCTGAAGTTGATCGAACAAATCATCAATCCCCGGCAAGGGATACCGATTCTTGATGGTCAATTTGTTCAGCTCTCGGTGGTCAATGCACATACGAAAACTACCGTCCTTCTTCTTGACAAACAGTACTGGAGCTCCCTAAGGCGAGAAGCTTGGCCTTATATATCCCTTATCCAGTAGCTCCTGAAGCTGCGCTGACAACTCTTGCATCTCTGAAGGCGCAAGTGGATAAGGTGCCTTGGCTAGAGGCGCGACGCCTGGAACCAAGTCAATGTGAAATTCGACTTGTCATGGAGGAGGTAATCCTGGCAAGTCTTCGGGGAAGACTTCAGGATATTCCCTTACCACAGGGATATCTTCTAGCATCGGTTCTTCGGCTTCTTTGTCAACGACATGAGCTAAGAAGGCAACACATCCTTTACGCAAAAACTTCCGTGCCTTCAAACAACTAATAATCCGTAGAGGCGTATCATGCTTCTTCCCATGAATCACGATCGTCTCTTCATTCGCCATCGAAATGTGGATTACCTTCTCATGGCATACAATCTCAGCTCGATTACTCGACAACCAATCCATCCCAACTACGACGTCGAAGCTTCCCAATTCAACTAGCAGAAGATCTATCGAAAACTCACGCTCTCCAAACTCTATAACACAGCCTCTAATCACTTCATTGGCTTCTACTAGCTTCCCATTAGCTAGTTCTATTGAGTACGAGATGTCTAACTTACTTGCTACTAAACCGAGTATATTCTTAAACTCTAGAGATACGCAACTATAGTCGGCACCGGTATCAAATAGCACAGATGCAAAATGTTGATTAATAGGGAACGTACCTGTGACTACGTTCGGATCCTAGCGAGCTTCCCTAGCTCCATTGTTGAAAACTCTTCAACGAGCTTGGTTATTCTTTGGGCAATCCCGCTTAAAGTGCCTTGCTTCACCACATCTGAAACATCCTTGACCACGTTCATTTCCATTTCCACCTTGGTTGTTGTTATTTCCTCCGCGGTTTCCATTTCCTGCCTTGTTTCCGTTTCCATTCCGGTTTCCATTACCTCTCTGATTTCTATTCCCATAACCGTTTCCACCACGGTTGCCATTACCATTACCATTTCCATTTCCATTTCCATTTCCTCATTGACCACCATTTCCACGACCGGTTCCAACCCAGCACGTTTCCTTCGAATGACCATTCCTTCCATAATTTCCACACTTCCTAAACCTGCACTGACCGGCATGATGGAATTGGCACACATCACACTTGGGCAGAGTGCCCATGTATCCTTTCCCTTTGTTTTCCGCATTTACAGCACCAGTCCTGACCTCGGCTGGTGGGTTAGCATCTCTTCGCTTGCTAGCACTGTTGTTGTTTCCTTGGGTACCCTTCTTGAAATTTAAAAACTTCCTTTTGTTTTCTCCTGACGACTCTACATGAGTCTCTTTCTTCTTGGTCTCAAAAATTGAGAAATTTCCCAATCTAATGGCTTCCTTTGTCAGTGCCACGCTCAAGTCGATTGCCTCAGTGATGGTTGGAGGCTTGGATGTCCTCACCATGCTCAGAATTTGGGGTGCCAATCCTGAAATGAAACGTTCAATTCTCTTGAATTCTGGCTCCACCAAGTAAGGAACCACTCTTGACAGGTCATGAAACCTCCGCACATACTCAGTTATCCTAGAACCATCCATTTTCAAATTCCAAAATTCAGTTTCCAACTTATGAATTTCGGCTCGGGAACAATACTTCTTACGCATCAGCTCTTTTAACTCATCCCAGATCAAAGCATACGCTGCAGCCTCACATAGAATCTGAACCTGAAGGTTCCACCATGACAGAGCCCCATCTAGAAATAGTCCAGAAATGTACGTGACCTGATACTCTGGCGCACATTTACTCATCCGCAACACAGAATCTGTCTTCTCAGCCCATCTCACAAAAGCTACGGCACCTCCAGTACTGTCGAAGTTCAAAGGCTTACAGTCCAAAAACTGCTTATTGGTACAACCTGTACACAAGCAACATCATCACAGAAGGCATTAGCAAAGCACACCTGGAAATGTCCAAACGTATTGTAATGTGTCTTAGGCGACTTAAACATTACCGTTATGTGGGTTATTCCCTGAGGTGCCTCCACTGTGTTATAAGCGAAGGGCCTCATGTTATGCGATTGCCTATGAGATACGTTCCTGTAGTTCTGCCTTGGTCGTCGGCAGAGGGTTGTTGGTATCGGTGTTCCTTCACGGCAGCATCTTCTAAGAAGAAGATCGGATAGGTCAGGTCTTATTCGTTAAATAAATATGTACATATATATAATAGCATTGATCATAGCAAGCAATCATGTAGCAACACAATCATAACTTAAGCAAGTAATCCAACAATATGTTTAATGAGAACATGACGATTGAGCTTTCATTAATCATCGACCACAGTTATATTGTTTATAAAGTATCACATCAAAAGGGACATAGGGTCACACTACCCTTGTCCAATAAGTTTGTAAATATACAAAATCACATGATCAAATATGGTCTTCAAAAATATTCACATTCTCGGCTCAATAGTGGTGCTTTCACCAAAAGTAATGCAATCTGCATAAAACCAAAAACCAACTATGTTGATGGTGGTGGAGGAGGAGGAGGGAAGAAAAGTAAGCTGCGAACATGCGCAAGCTCCTCCTAGCTCGTATACATGACGCAGTAAGTAAGTAACTGATCTGCTGCTCGACAGTAAGGAATCGAGCATCAAACTCTGGAACAGGAGTAAGGGGAGCAGGTGGATGTGCAAAAGGGCACGGTGATGAATGTGGGGGAACAAAAGTAGGCTGACAAGGACACGGTAGGGGACGCGGAGTCAGCTCAAGCTCCAAAATCCAGCGACTCATAATCTCATACTGAAGCTGAAGTGATAAAAGTAACTCATCCCGTGTATAGCCAACAAAATGAGAGGGATGGTAGGGATCCGAAATCGGCATAGAGTACGGTGGGAACCATCGGAGTGGCTCATCAAGCGGTGAAGAAGTGAAAGGAGCAAACGGTGCAGCATGAGGGATCTGAGGAAAAGCTGCTGAAGCAAAAGGATCGTCACTAGGATGCTGGCCTGAAGTACCTTCCCCTGGATGGGGTGCAGGGATGTCCTAAAGGAAAACGATCGGCAAATCGGTGCGATGGACATCAGGCTCTATAGGAGGGAGATGAGCAACATCAGCGGGTGCGGGTGGAAGAATAAATGGCACAACAAAAGGAGGGTTAACACGTGCAGGAACTGGGTCAGGAATAAGAGGTGCAATGTCTGGTAAACCAAAAGGAATAGGGTCATGATCAGGTATCGGCTCAGGATCAGCAGGTGCAACATCAGGCTGATCAAAAGGAGCAAGATCTGGCTCAGGACCAGGCTCGGGGTTGTGTGGAGGAGATGGTGCAGCAGACATAGCAGTATCATCATCAGAATCTGTAGCATAACCCTGTAATCCGACCGCCTGTAAAGCTGAAGACGTCACAGACTCAAAGGAGTCTAAAGCAGAGTGCAAACTAGAATATGAGGATATCTCAACAACAGGAATCTCAGGAGGTGGGATAGCAACAACATCCTCGTCTATCTCTCCATCACCCTGGGCATCAACAGGAGGGCCATCAACAAACAAATCAATGTCATCACCAAACAAATCGTCAAAAGGCCAATCCTCGGGAGGAATGACCACGAGAGGAACAAGATCGAGGATCGGAGCCACGATGTGCTTACCATCGGGATGACCAATGATGAGATGATCATGGACTGGAATAGGAATGACAAAAGGATCCTCGTCAGGAATACCATCAGCAAGGGGTAAGTCATCGCCAAGGTCGGGCAACGCGAACGGCTGGAAGTCGTCCTCGTCATCCGATAGCATGTCAGGGTCGCTCTCAGTGTCTGACGTAATTATCTCCGGCTCAGGTGCAATCTCATCATCTGAGACGATAGCCATGGGATCATCAACGTCTGATAATCCGCTCTCTGAAGAAGACATAATGCTTGTACATAACAATCATAACATGTGCATATATATTAACCACTAACACTTAGTATGCAATCAAGACAGTTATCACTCAATCATGAATTCACATTATCTTTCATGAAACTTTTCTATCTTTCCTAGTCTACCCCAGACTAAACCACCAATTTGACCTTGCAATCGTGTTTCTTGTCTTTCCTTTTATAAAAACGTTTGTTCCATGGATCTGGGCATTTTGTGTATGCAATGAAAACATGTTGTAAAAGCATTTTTGTGAGAGCCCTAATGATTGTAGTCTAGACTCGAGAAAGAATCCTCGTTCGCTACAATCGAAGCTTTGATACCAAACTCTCACACCCTGACTTTTGCGGAAGCGTGATTATGTCTGACTTGCTTAATATCATTGCATTCAACCATAACAAACAACTATATGATAAAACCAAAGATGTTCATCCATAGATAAGTTTTAAAACATTACAACATTGTTTTAAAATCTAAACACAGACTTCAAATTCATATTACAAACCATTCAAATTGTTTAGAGTTCCACAAGGACTTGACAAAAGACGCTAATAAAAACTAGGCTTTGAACTATGTATCTTATCAAGGATAAGATACACAACCCAAACAAACACTTAGACACCAGATGACATCTTTTATTTCAAACATCACTTGAAACTTCCAAACGCCTGCCAGATCCACATTTAGTTTCCTGAAATACATGTAGTTTGAAAACATCAACAAAAGTTGAGTGAGTTCATGTGTTTTGAATGTGTACACGAATAAACCTTATAATCATCGAAAGTATGTATGTATTTGTAAAACCCTGGTATGAAAGCAACAAGGAAAACAGATCCATTAATGGTTTGCAAGGCCATTAATATGTGTGACGTGGTGCAGGAAGGCTCAATCCTAGCAGATTTTGTACTGGGCCTCCGGCTGTAAGACATAGTCATCTCATGGGCCAAATCCCGGTCCAATGGGTGGGGCTCGCTACACCCAAATAGATTTATCACTCATGTCCCTCGGTCCTACTACGAGGATTAATGGTCTTAAGCGTTGTACCCACCACTCACATGATCTAACAATACATTTCCTTAGCTAACCATACCATTTGTAAACATTTGTAAACAATTTGTAACATGTACTTCACCCCCGAAGTTATAAAACTGAAAACAGTTAAAAGAAAAGGGGGACATGAACTCACAATCTTGCGTTCTTCCTATCCAATGTAACCCAAAGCTGCTACTCGTGTGCACGACTACCTACAACGTACTACGGTTTATTAGACGGGAGGGCCGTGCCTTGACTTAGTCTTAATTAGTGTATTTGAGTTACGTTTCTTTGTGTCATCAATATTATTCCAAGTATATAATTATTTGTTAAAATAATAAATATTTTAACTTAAGTTATATTTATTAAATTTTGGAATAATTGTTAAAGTAATACATTTTAACTTGGCACATTTATGTATTTGTACATGTATAATTTCCCAAGGATGGGTGTATTCATACTCATATCTTAAACTTGTATATTTTTGCCAAGTGTCGGTGGCGTATTCCGGTGTATTTATACGTACGAGAATACATATTTTTATTGTGTTTATTAAGTATTCTTATACTTAATTTTTGTGTTTATTTTTCCGGAATAATACTCTTAATAAATATTCAACAATATATATTCTCAAAATATATATTTTAAGAAATATTACATAGAAAAATTATTTATAATTTTTTCGTTGGCAAAAATATTTATATTTTCATATAAGTCTAAAAAATAATATATTTTCATGTTTAACTTAGAAAATATATATATAAATCTATTTTCACCCAAAAATAATGTATTCCATGTTTATTTAAGAAAAGATTTATTTTCTCCCAAAAATAATATATTTTCTCCTGGACAAAAAAAATATGATATACTTTTGTAATAATTGTAAAAATCATATTTTTGTTCTCTTGGTGTCGAAAATACCAATTACCAAAATATACTTATGAATTAAATTCCGGAATATTTACGTAAGTTATATTCCTTGTTCGGTTTCTCCAACATTTTGGGTATAAATTATATATTCATATTCTTGGAATTTTGGTAATATTTTGTATTGTAATTTCTTGGTATTTTGGTGAGTTATATTATTTCAAGTCCTAAAATAATATAACTAATATCCGTAGTGTATAAATAATCACACACATGGGGACATCTAAATATATATTTTCCTAAATACATATTTAGTCACTTTTATTATCAAAAACCAACCTCCAATATTTATAATTTTTGTAACAAAAATTATGGCAAACTTTATATGAAAATTCATGATTTAAAATATACTTGTATATATTTGTTTGAAAATATTTTTCTAAGTGTTTAATGTTTAGAAAAATTTTGCCATAGTTGTGATAACCCGAGATTTCAAGGTCGATCTTTTACACATCACTGACTGCACGATTCTGTTTTACAATTTGGTTTAGGTGTAATGATTGATGGTTATGTTTATGTTTAATGATTGATGGTTATATGTGTAGTGTTAATATAGTTTATTTAAAGTTTAATAATAATGTTCTTCGTCACAAACCAACCTCGACGAAGAATAGGGGTTTTTCACCAACCCATCTCGATGAAGAATGGGTCCTTCGTCGAAGAGGGTTTTTCGTCGGAAAAGGGCTTCGGCCCAGTTCTCTTTCTTGGCCCAACCCACTAATACTTTTGTATGCGCCACTTATGAGAATGTGTATACATTCTTTTCTGGATTATTTGCAAACCCTAGCCCTCATAACCGACGACAGCCTCCTTCCCCCACCCCTTTCATGTGAAGCTCTCCCTCTCGTCCAAGCATAACTCTCTCACTCTACATCGATTGGTTAGTATGTTATCCATAGTTTCGATTCAGATTGATTTGATTTCCTCTGATTTCATATGGTTGTGTTTGATTATTAGAGCATGAGATATTGTTTATGATTTAGTGGCATAAAAAATTCTGTAAATTTTGTATGTTAGGAAATGTTGATTTTGATAATTAGAATCGTATGAATCTTGGGTACTGATGATCAGATTATAATAATAAATGAAGAACAGGAATTTATGATTAAATGTTGTTAACTGATGATTGGTAACTTAGTGATGATTAGGGTTGCATACTAATGATTGAAACCATTATATTGATGATCTGATTAGGATGTTTAGGGTTGTTGATCAAGTAGATTAATTGTTGTTGATTGAATGTTGAACGTGTACATGATTAAACCGATGAAAATGTTGAACAGTGATTAAGATTGATATGAACATCATAATGTAACCGTCGTTTGATCCTTTGATTTTGCTGAATATGTGTAACTGATGTTATGTGGCCAAGGATCTATTAACTGACTTCGACGAAACATTGTTGATGTTTCGTCATAAGTAACCCGATGAAAAATGTATGTTTCGTCACTATTGATCACGACAAAAAATGCATGTTTCGTCACTATTGCTCACAACGAAAAAATGTATGTTTTGTCACTATTGATCACGACGAAAAATGTATGTTTCGTCACTATTGGTCACGACGAAAAATGTATGTTTCGTCACTGTTAGTTCCGACGAAGAATGCATAGTTCGTTACCTCCTATCTCGACGAAGGTTGATCCTTCGTCGCTAGTATATTTCACTGTAAGGGTTATGGATGGAACAGTAGAAAGATATGATGTGTGTAATGTTGGATGTTTGTGTTTACAAATGTTAATTGTAGTATGAAAATGATACTGACCAAGTATGGACAAATCTGATTTGTCTGGAATAGTTAGAACATTCCTCTGAAGATGTGTTGAGTTGTGATAATCACATTGGACATGGTCTTGCATGAGAATTGAGAAGTGATACATGCCATACAATGATTTTTATGATAAAAGCAATATGTGAACCAATACGTGACTTACTGTGTGCAAATATGTGACTTGATTGATTGATTGTGAAACTAAATATTGTTTGGTAACCACGGTAGGGTTTGGGTTGACCAACTTGGATGGGTAATTTAACATACCGAGCAAATCAAAGGTGAGTTCATTCCTCTTGAGCATGCGTCCCGGTGGTTGGGACAGTCATTGGGTTTCCCTGAGAGGGATAGGTTTTTGGGTAAATCAACTGGGTATTCCTGAGAGGAATACGTCTTGTGGGTAAAATCTGGAATGTTGGATAATACACTCATCCTATCACCTTTAAGTCCCATGTTGTTTGTTACCTGAGAGGTAACGGGGTATTAGTTGGTAGCGCTATCTAGGTTTGGCACCCTCACCCCGTACCTGAGAGGACGGGTGTGAACTAATGACCCTGTCATGCCCAATGCTTTGATAGGAGCATTGGGGAAAGGGCAAAATAAATCAGGAGCCGTCTTGTATTCGAGGTATTATCAACATTATAATCAATGAACGGAACTAAACACTTGGTAACTAACGTTTTCGTAAAACTATGAACTCACCAGCGTTGTCTGATACACGTGTGTGCATGCTCGCAGGTTATTGATACGTGTGGATGTGGAACTTGCTGTCTGGGATGCTGGAGTGGTCATGGGTCGAGATACATGGAAACGTGAAACAAGACTAGTTGGTTAAATGCACTTGGGTTTGATAAAACTTTGTAATATGCTTCCGTTGAACACAACATGTTGTAATTAATGTTTTATAACATCTTATCTTAATAAATGAAAGCTTTACTTTAAATCTTGTATGAGTTCAATGTGATTGGTGACTAGATCCTGGTACGTCACACGCCTCGCGGGGGATTCCGCATGTGGTATTTTGGGGGTGTGACAGTTTAGTATCAGAGCCACTGGTTATAGTGAACTAGGTTTTAAAGTGTTTTTATAAAACCAGACTATAAATGAACAGTTCTGAATACGTGAATACGACCATGACACTCAGCTCCAGATTGCAAGGTTCGTCTTCTCACCTGTTGTATACATTACATGACTAGTGAACACTTGATTATGATGTAGCATACAGACACACACACACTCGTCACTATAGCATGATGACATGAATTGCTTGCTTACATTATGATGCGTTGATAGTATTTCATGGTCTTTGGATTTCTATGACCTTATTATTTTAACAACCTCCGTTTGACCTCAGAGTTTGAAGAACCAATTGACACGAGTTAGGAGGAACTGAGATGAGCATGCAAACCACAATATTATTGTGGGTGCACACATAATAATAATGTGGGGTGCATGTGAGTCCCAGTGAGGCTTAACAAGTGAAAAAGGGGTTCTGTTCCGTTATTCGATCAATGAGAGACGTAACAAACCTATAGGGGTCATAGCAGTGATTGTCTCCTACACGAATGTGATCTTTTCACTCCTCTCTGAATCCTTACGAATATCGATGCCATCGAGTATTACCTGAACACTCATCTGAATGTCTAGCGAACTGTGTAGAATGTTAGGTGCTAGCACGAATGTCCATGGGTTGGATGTCGCAGCGTCGAATGATTGGTCTATACTTTTCTCACTTTTCTTCGTTTGCTGGAATTTAACGTATTGACGCCCTAGGTCCTGAAGTGCGATCACCTCTGCAACTCTCTCGCAACATACGGTGTATTACTCAATCAACTTGCAAGAACGATGGACAAGAGGAAGAGCATAGTGCCTTACCGACCTCAGTATTCGAACGACCCTGATTAACGGAAACGAACACTAGCAAATTGACTTCAATTAAATCTTTAACCCCAGTCAGCGACTTATGTGAGTCAACTCCTACGAATCAATTGGGACATAAGCGATGACAATAGACTATAGTGTGGAATGTGTAATTGCCAGCACAATGAGTAGCGCCATAGAACGTGGCATGGAATGTGAAAGGATGGACCCTGTTGGTGAAAGATCGTAGGGTTCCGTTTCAAGCAACGACAATAGAGACAACAGTCACGGTGACGTCAAGGTACTCGTAATCATAACCTACAGTATGGGAATGAAGGTGCCTATGACATGGATTGGCCGCTGTCAGAAGCAAAGGACAACAACCAAGGGAATGACGGCAGTACTGGAAATCCTGGTAACGAAAACAACAACATTGGAAACGATGTACGTGGAAGAGCATTTAGGATTGGCATGGGCGACGCCAGGAATATAGAATCATGATGGCCTGCCCGATCTTGGTAACTAATCGCTTCGTCTCTGTTCTAATTAACCCTGATGCTTCTTGAAACCGAATCTGTTATGGAATCGGCTGATGGCAAGTTAATTGAAACCTCACATGTTAGCTGGGATGCAAACTCGACCTTGTGGGATAAGTGTTCGACGTCGACCTTCCTTCTGCTATTCTTGATAGTTTCGATGCGGTAGTTAGTGTGGATTGGTTATCTAGATATCGCGCAGATATAACTTGTGAGGAGAAAATTTTGCGTATCCCTCTCCTTAGTGGAGGATCATTATCTGTTCTAAAGCGTCAGAGTGGCGCAAAGGTTAGCGTCATTTCAGCTATGAAAGTACAGAAGTGTCTACAGTGGGGTTACCCCGCTATGATAACACTCGTCACTGATAATAAGGCTAAGGAAAAGAGGATCGAGGATTCATCATTTGTTCATGATTTCTCTCGGTGTGCTACCCGAGGAAATTTCAGGTTTACTTCCATAACTATTAGGCAGAATCTCAGTCTGATCTCAAGCCAGAGGCAGCCCTGATTACTCGTACGCCATACCGTTTTACGCCAGGAGGGTTGCAAGAACTGTCTAATCAACTACAGGAACTGTCGGACAGAAGTTTTGTCGGACCTAGCTCTTTTCGCTTTGGGGAGCCCCAGTTATATCTGTGAAGATAAACCTTTTCGTATGAGTACTGATTATCGAGAACCCAACAAGATGACAGTCAAGGACCGTTCGCTCCGACCATGTATTGACAACCTGTTGACTAGTTGTAGGGGGTCAAGTTCCTATTCGAGGGGGCTAACGAACGAGCTATCATCAGATGGAATTCCAAGGAGGGAATGTTCCTAAAATGGCATATCGAACGCAGTACGGTCATTACGACTTTGTATTCCGTGACCCTTGGGTTAATCAACACACCAACAGTTTTATGGATCACATAAATCAACCATGTGTATTGATGACGCCTTGAATCATTTCCAGGAGAAAGGAACATCATGGGCGGCGTTTGTATCTTACTTTGGAGCTCCTAAGGGAGAAGCCACTCTGCGCGAAGTCTTGTTAAATGTAACTTTTGGATTCGATAAGTACAGTTTGGGTTATGTAATCAACGGAGTGGGAATGCACGTGGATCTTGCTAAGATCCATCTTGTTAGAAGCTGATCGTCACTAAAGTTTCCTTCGGGGATACAACAATTACTTGGTTCCACTAGATACTATCGCAGATTCATTGCGGGACTTTCGAAGGTTGAGCAACTTTAACCTCTTTAGCACAGTGGGGTGCTGTGAATTCAGGGGAGACAAAACAGGAGAGCGTCTTTTCAGCTTTTAGAAACCCCACTCATCAATGCACTGAGCATCGTCTTTACCCGAGAGTGCGGGTGATCTAGTGATATACCATGATGGTTCGAAACAGAGTACTAGTCACGCGCCGATACAACACAAGAAGGTGATGGCTTACGTAGTGGATTTACAAGAAGAATTGCACGAGTCACAACCAGGGATGGAAGCCATGGCCTTTGGACTTAAGTTGGATGCATTACTTGGACGATACCAAACGCACTACTTAGACCGATCACAAGGGCCTCCCGTGTACTCTTGTTTTGGGAGAGCTAAACATGTGTTGGCATCGCTGGATGGGACTTTTGAATGATTTCGACTGTGGGACCTAAACGCATATGAGCTTGCAGCTCACCATCGACTCTAGCCTACCCGATCAGAATTGCCTTGTCCAAATTGAAGCGCTGAAGGAAGAGAATTTTCAAGTTGAGTCCATGTGGGGCATGGAGGAGCAACTTTTGGCAAGTCGTACGATATTCGCTACTTCATGGAAGGAATATGGATCCCACGGATACGGCAACCGAAGGGAAACTTGTGTTGAGCGAAACACACCAGCCTCGATATTCTAGTCGTCTGGGTTTTGATAGGAGATATTGGGATCTATAAATCTTGTACGGGCAACCGGGCATGTAGGCCCACATAGCAAGGTAGGGGAATGGTGTTTGACTTGTGCGAATGTCAAGGTAGGATATCAGACACCCTCTGGTCCGGGTCAGCAACTAGAAACACCCATTTGGAAGTAAGAACATACTGCAACGGATTTTGTCACTGGTCTGCCCAAAACTCAGAACGGAAACATTATCACTGGGATGATCGTTGATCATCTCATGTAACCTGTACACTTTCTTGCAATCAAGGAAAAATTGATAAGTCTTCGTATCCTGTGAGTAGTTACCTATGAAGGGAGGTTTCTAGGCATGGGGTGCCAACTCCTGTTACCTCTAATTTTGATCTATACCTGATTTATGACAGACAGTACACAACACCCTTGGCTCACGTCTAGGCCTGAGCATTGCTTATCACCGTAGGATAAAAGGTCAGAGTAAATGAACCCCCCCTTTTGACACTCGAATACATGCTGCGAGCATGTGTGTGATTGACTTAGTGAAAAATTGGAAGGACACATACCTTTGGCTGAGTTCTACCGTAGCAATTATCATTCTAGTATCCAGGCAGCTCTGTTGAGGCATTGCATGGATGATGATGCCAACCTCCTTGTTGGACTAAGATGGTTGAAAACTTAGTTATGGGTCCAGGACTTCTACTCGAAACCCTTGGGAAGATTGTTGGGTTGGGAGTCATTTGGTGGCAACGCGTGACCGTCAGGAAAGCTGATAAGCTTAGGAAACGTTGGAAGATCGCTGTAGGCGATCGGATCATGATGAAAGTCTCACCCTGGGAGGGTGTGGTACGCTTGGGAAGCATGGCGAGCTTAACTTACATCATGTTGGGCCATACAACATTCAGGGAAGAATCGGTAACGTGACCTACAAACTCGAGTACCTGATGAATTGGGTAACGTACGCGACGTCATTTATGTCTTGAATTTAAGGAAGCGTTTATCTGAGGAAACACGTGTGATACCCTTACTAACGCCTAAGGTTAACGACAATATTGAAATCATGAACCAGGAAGTTAAGGTTCATCAACCTAGTCGAACTCCAATCGTGAGAGTTCGTTGGAACTCCAGACGTGGACCGGAGTTCCCGTGTTAATGCAAAGATCAGATGAAGCTCTATTATCCCCGATTGTACAAATGGTTGAATGAACTTCTGATGTCGTTGGCGAATTTTGGGACGAAATTCCCTTTCAAGTTGGGGATGATGTGGCACCTGCGGAAAATTCACAGTCACCCTGGCCTAACATTTTGCCGCTTTGGATTACTTGTCAAATTTCAGGACGAAATTTCTTTCAAGTTGGGGATGATGTGACAACCCGAGATTTCAAGGTCTATCTTTTACACATCACTAACTGCACAATCCTGTTTTACAATTTGGTTTAGGTGTAATGATTGATGGTTATGTTTATGTGTAATGATTGATGGTTATATGTGTAGTGTTAATATAGTTTATTTAAAGTTTAATAATAATGTTCTTCGTCACAAACCAACCTCGATGAAGAATAGGGGTTTTTTGCCAACCCATCTCGACGAAGAATGGGTACTTCGTCGAAGAGGGTTTTTCGTCGAAAAAGGGCTTCGGCCCAGTTCACTTTCTTGGCCCAACCCACTAATACTTTTGTATGCACCACTTATGAGAATGTGTATACATTCTTTTTCTGGATTATTTGCAAACCCTAGCCTCATAACCGACGACAGCCTCCTTCCCCCCTCTCATGCGAAGCTCTCCCTCTCGTCTAAGCAAAACTCTTTCACTCTACATCGACTGGTTAGTATGTTATCCATAGTTTTGATTCGGGTTGATTTGATTTCCTCTGATTTCATGTGGTTGTGTTTGATTATTAGAGCATGAGATATTGTTTATGATTTAGTGGCATAAAGAATCTGTAAATTTTGTATGTTAGGAAATGTTGAGTTTGATAATTAGAATCGTATGAATCTTGGGTACTGATTATCAGATGATAATGATAAATGAACAACATGAATTTACGATTAAATGTTGTTAAGTGATGATTGGTAACTTAGTGATGATTAGGGTTGCATATTAATGATTGAAACCATTATATTGATGATCTGATTAGGATGTTTTGGGTTGTTGATCGAGTAGATTAATTGTTGTTGATTGAATGTTGAATGTGTACATGATTAAACCGATGAAAATGTTGAACAGTGATTAAGATTGATATGAACATCATAATGTAACCGTCGTTTGATCCTTTGATTTTGCTGAATATGTGTAACTGATGTTGTGTGGCCAAGGATCTGTTAACTGACTTCGACGAAACATTGATGATGTTTCGTCATAAGTAACCCGACGAAAAATGTATGTTTCGTCACTATTGATCACGAAGAAAAATGAATGTTTCGTCACTATTGGTCACGACGAAAAATTTATGTTTCGTCACTGTTATTTCCGACGAAGAATGCATAGTTCGTCACCTCCTATCTTGACGAAGGTTGATCCTTCGTCGCAAGTATATTACACTGTAAGGGTTATGGATGGAACAGTAGAAAGATATGATGTGTGTAATGTTGGATGTTGGTGTTTACAAATGTTAATTGTAGTATGAAAACGATACTGACCAAGTATGGACAAATCTGATTTGTCTGGAATAGTTAGAACATTCATCTGATGATGTGTTGAGTTGTAATAATCACATTAGATATGGTCTTGCATGAGAATTGAGAAGTGATACATGCCATACAATGATTTTTATGATAAAAGCAATCTGTGAACCAATACTTGACTTACTGTGTGCAAATATGTGACTTGATTGATTGGTTGTGAAACTGATATTGTTTGGTAACCACGGTAGGGTTTGGGTTGACCAACTTAGACGGGTAATTTAACATACCGAGCAAATCAAATGTGAGTTCATTCCTCTTGAGCATGCGTCCCGGTGGTTGGGACAGTCATTGGGTATCCCTGAGAGGGATAGGTTTTTGGGTAAATCAATTGGGTATTCCTGAGAGGAATACGTCTTGTGGGTAAAATCTTGAATGTTGGATAATACACTCATCCTATCACCTTTAAGTCCCATCTTGTTTGTTACCTGAGAGGTAACGGGGTATTAGTTGGTAGCGCTATCTAGGTTTGGCACCCTCACCCCGTACCTGAGAGGACGGGTGTGAACTAATGACCCTGTCATGCCCAATGCTTTGATATGAGAATTGGGGAAATGGAAAAATAATTCAAGAGCCGTCTTGTATTCGAGGTATTATCAACATTATAATCAATGAACAGAACTAAACACTTGGTAACTAACGTTTTCGTAAAACTATGAACTCCCCAGCGTTGTCTGATACACGTGTGTGCATGCTCGCAGGTTATTGATACGTGTGGATGTGGAACTTGTTGTCTGGGATGCTGGAGTGGTCATGGGTCGATATACATGGAAACGTGAAACAAGACTAGTTGGTTAAATGCACTTGGGTTTGATAAAACTTTGTAATATGCTTCCGCTGAACACAACATGTTGTAAATAATGTTTTGTAACATCTTATCTTAATAAATGAAAGCTTTACTTAAAATCTTGTATGAGTTCAATGTGATTGGTGGCTAGATCCTGGTACGACACACGCCTTGCGGGGGATTCCGCATGTGGTATTTTGGGGGTGTGACAATAGTTTCCCCTTAAAAATGGAGGTTTCCATGCTTTCAAAGCATATCATTTTCTTTTATAAATCATCACAATCAACAATAAACCAATCAACACTTACCAATTTTCCAAAATCAAGCTATGATCACTACTTCATGAACTTGAAAATTTATAAAAATTTGTAGTAACTTACTAGTGTGTTTAATAGGCTTAGTTACCCTTTAAAGTGTGGTTGTTCATTTAAAAACATCATTATTGAAAAATTTGGGTGTTTACAACTTGTAAATCATTTTTCTAAAATTATTTCTTCTTGAGTTGTTCTTGTTAAACACATGATCCTACATTTGATTAACCACTAAAAATGTGGTTAGTTTCTTTAAGAACCAAGCTTATGTAAATCTTGTATGTTTAACTTGGTTTCTTGAAAAATCATTCTTAAAATCATAGGTTTACAAGACTTTATATTCACTTTAATCATCATCTTTCAAGAAAAACAATTTACACTTCAAGTTCATGATTTACACAAGGATGATCTATTGATCTACAACATAATCATCCTCTCATCTTGTTAGATTATGTCTTTAATCACCATCTAGCAAGATCATATGATGTTTAACATCATTAACATAAACAATCAACAATCAAGTAGCATAATAACACTTAACAACATGATTTCTTATGATTTTTAAGCTTATGTTCAAGTTTCATGTTGATGTTCATTAGTGTTCTTCATGTTATGTTACTTGTATCATTCTTTAACCAACTAAATAAGATGTAAAATGGAGTGTATATGATCTTACTACTAGCTCAAGGCTAGGGATGATCACAAGATGAAGATGAAGTGGTTAAAAGCTTGTATGAGAGGTCCTTCAACTTCCAAGAGTTCCTAGCTTCCTTGTATAGCTTCTTACACCTTTGTATATGTATGGAATGGATGAAAGATGATCGATGATGATGGTGGTGTGGTGGTTGGCTCACGGCCGAGTGGAGAGGGAGAGGAAGAGAGTTGTGTGTGTGTGTTGGTTTGTGAAAGAATGATGAGTTATGAACCTTAAGGTTAAACTTATAATCTCCATTAACACTAAGTCCATTGGTTCATATGTTATAAAAGCTGAGACATGATCTATTATAAAATACAAAGAAAATCCATAAGTGGGCCATGTATGTTGGCTGAGAATAGGTATGGGGGTCTAGATTAGGGTGTAACTCTTAGTTAGATTAAATGGTTAGATTCTAAGTGTTATAGTTAGGTTATTAGTTATTAGGATGTTATATAGTGTGTTATGATGTTCGGGGACCATAACTAGCTCGGATATGACAAAACAATGCTTCTAGAGAAAATTTAGTGTTTCGGGTAGTGTCCGGTTGTTCGGTTGGTTACCGGTTCGTTAAAGTGCTAAACTATGCAGTTTAGTGTGCTTTATGTTACATTTTTGATAGTTTTAATTCCCGACACTTAGGAAAGCATTATGGACCATTTAACCATATTCTGCATGATATTTAAGTGTTTAAAAGCTGAATTTTGCTGAATTCAACAATTTATGTGAGTTTTAGGCACTTTCCGGCACTTAACCTATCTCTAGGAATGCAGTTTTATGATCCTTACTCTCCTACACACTATACTAGTGTAACTCTTGGTTTCTGGCACATTCTGTATCCCATTACTATGTCTGTCTATGTACTGAACTCCGTTAGCATTTTTCTGATTTATCTGATAAGTATTCTGTTAGTGCATTCATCTGTCGTCTTCGTCTTATGTCGAGTCTCGAGCTCGTTGCGGATCTGAACATGTGTGGTAGCTTGAACATGTCTGATAGCTTGAGATGTCTGGTAGCTTGAACATGTCTGATAGCTTGAGATGTCAGGTAGCTTGAACATGTCTGATAGCTTGAGATGTCTGGTAGCTTGAACATGTCTAATAGCTTGAGATGTCTGGTAGCTTGAATGTGTATGTGTCATTTCAAGCTATCAAGCTAGCACTATATATAGGATTGTCATTTGTCATTTGAAGGTAACAAGGTAGAGAGACTAGATTCCATACCGAGGTGCTGCCGGTGTGAAGACTGATTGTAATCGATAGTAAATCAATATAATCAGTGTTTAAAGTGATACGCAAGCTGTTTCAACGTCCGTTTCTTATTTTCCGCATCTGAAACGGATTAAATCTCTTCTGATTGACTCGTTTGGGTCACAAACCGATCCTACAAGTGGTATCAGAGCTCAGGAGGAAGAGATTTAGCAAAAACAGCCTGTTTTTGTCACTTTTTCTGATTTCTACACCATTTCTTTTCAAAATTAATTTTTTTACGGTTAAAAACGGCTCAAATTCACATATCTTGTTCGTAATCATGTATTAATGAATCCTGGAAAGTTTCAGCTTTAAAATCGACTTAAATCTGGTTCAAATCGGTCTGCTAGCTTGACATTGGTTCAAAATTGCTGACGTCATCAATATTTCAAGCGAACATAACATTGTGTGTTAGCTTGAAACTGCTGCTCGCTTGAGTATTCACCGTGGTCGCTTGAAATTAACTGGCCGCTTGAAAATACATCGTCTGACAGCTTGAAATTTTCTGCTAGTTTGAAATGGTTTGCTCGCTTGAAATCGTCTGATCGCTTGAAACACACCGCTTGAAAGTGCTTTGTAAAATGTGAACCGCATTGAAAATTACATCTTGTTATGTGACTCTTTAATCGAAGTTGTCTCGTAAATTGGAAGTCAGAGATTGTCGACCACATCATGTGATTTCACAAATCCATTTGGTGCATTATAGAAAGGCCCAATCACTAATCATTTGGTAAAGTTGTTGTCAGCTTGCATGTGAGTCATTATTCTTGAAAGTTGTTGCCAATTCACTACGTATTTGCGGTCCAATGAACGGCCCAAGTTCATCCACTATGTTTTGAGGTTAAATCAAACTATGTTATCGGGTTAGTGGATTTGACAGACTAATCAGTTTGTGTTGGAAAATTAAAAGGGTGTATGCAAACATCGAAAGCAATCAACAATTGTCAGCCATTTTTAAACATTGGCCTAATCATCTTATCTTGTTACTTGTTGTTGTCGTTTCAGTGGACTTTGAGGCCCAATCAATTTGTTTTGAGTATTAATATTGATCGGCCCATGTGACTTGAAATTATTGGATATCACGTGAACAGGTGTCGGATTACATATATTGATCAGCCAAATAAATTGATTCAAGTGCAGTCCACGTGAATTGTTGAAGTTGTTTGGCCCAATCACAGTCAAGTGCAGCCCACTTCATATTCGGAACAAGTGAAAGTGTGTTTTTGTGAGAAATTTTGTCAGGACAGTTTAAAAGATGGCAAAGGTCTTTGATGAAAAAGAAAACAATGATCTTAAAAAGTTAAATGATTGGTATCGAGGATATTTCAGTAGTTCTTATCAGAAATTACCCAAAGAGGTTTGGAGTAACCGGTTCGAATGTTTTCTGTGTAAGAAAGATGAAAAGTTGGATGATTTGGAGAAGCGTTTTGATCGTTTGATTGACTATTTGAAGGAAAATCAAATAGTAATAACAGAAGCTGATATGGTATCAAAGTTTGCTAATGGATTACCAGCTGAATGGGATGATTGTTTGAAAAATTTGAGAGAAAATTATAGTTTTTCAAAATTATCTCTGAATAAATTCATTAGTAAACTTAAAAATCACAATTATGAAATTTCTCAAAAGAAGAGAGATGTGATGGATAAAATAAAAATGAATTTAGATGAGTTGAATTTAGACGTGATAAATGAAATAAACAAAAGAATCAATGTTTGTTGGGCAGCAAAAAGAAATTTGATATATGATATGAAAAGGGGTTGTTATATTGATGATAATGAAAATCCTCTTGATTTCGTTACAATCTTTGGTGCAGGTACTTATAAGATAGAGAAAGAGCAAGTTCTAAAGAATGAAGAATCTGTGAAGAATGAATCTTCAAATTCTGATTCAGTGTGCTCCAAATGTGACAACTTTAAGATTGACAATGGCAAACTCTTGAAGGATGTGGAAAGTTTGAAATCGAAAGTCAAGAAGTTGAAAGATGAGAAGCAATTTGATGATAAACAGATTCTTGTTTTGCAGGAAAATTTTGAGAAGTTGAAATCTAAAAATGTCAAACTGTTGAGTGATTTGGACAGTTTCACATTAGAAAACAAGAAATTGAAAGAAAAAGCAAAAGTTTTTGAAGAGAAAATTAAAAGTTTCTCCTTTTCATTTCCATTTCTGATGAAGCACCCGTTGAAAATGACTCCGTAAGTTCATTTTAAGTTTCTGAAGACTTCCCGTTGAGGAAATGAATCCCCGTTTGTTTATTCCTTCATTTCCGCTTCTGAAGAATACTCATTGAGGAAAATGACTCCGTCTGTTCATTTTTCGTTCTGAAGAATGTCCGTTAAGGAAATGACAGGATTATGCCTTACATATCTCTGGTGATTATTTGACACAAAGTCACAAATTGACTCCTACGAATAAATTTAAGGACGAAATTTCCTAAAGTAGGGGAGACTGTGACACCTGTGTCACTTCAACCATCAAAAAAATGCCAAACCAATGAAATATTGTATTTCATACTTGGGATTTGTAAAAATATGTGTATCGTTTACACATATCAACTCTTGTTCGATTTCAAGCTTTAAATCGCTTTCTGGAGGGTTATACGCGCACTAATGCGTAAATATAACCAGTTTAATGCAACGAACACTCTGGAATAGTGAAATAGGCTTAACATACCTTAAGTAACCTTTACATAACTTAGAAATAAGTTTTGAAGGCTTTGGTATGGCAAAATCTAGTTTATTCGCTTACAGGGACTAAATTTGACAAACTGCGAAAGTATGCCGATTTAAACTGTAATGAACATTCCGGAACATGACCATAAGTTAAACATACCATAAATATCCTTTATATAGCTTAGAAATAGGCTTTGAGGGGTTCGGTGTGCTAAAATAAACTTTTGGGTCATTCAGGGACTAAAAGTGTCAAAAAGTGCACAAGTTTGCACTTTCGCGCATAACTTACGTTCTGAATACATCCGGACATCCAAAAATTTATGTAAGCACTAAAATATTTTATTTTAGTGTTTAGCATGAGAAAAATCCATTCGTCGCGTCATTTGGATCGTTTTTCGCGCTTATGCGCATTCCGTCGTAATTAAGCAAACATCGCGATCGTACGGCCAAACGAACCGACATCCGAGATATTTTTGAGCATGTTTCATGTCCACAATGTTTAGGCATCATTTTAGGGCCTTAAAGTTGGCTTTACGGGCCTTAGAAGTGTCGGGAATGGCCTTAAAACACAACAGGGACCAAAACTGTCATTTTGGAAACTTGTTTTCTGATCAGAAGCTCCAGGCGGCCCGCCTGAGTTTTTGTGTATCCTGAAGCGGGCCGCATCAGCCTCCCAGACAGCAGAAACATGCAGAAACATCGAATCTGGTCCGTTCCACTTGTTGCAAATGGTTTTGGGGAATCTATGGGCTGGTATTGAGGGCACATGGTATTACAAAACCATGTGTGCACATGTATGGACAAGATCAAAGCACAATATTCGAGAAACGATCTTAACGGTTCTCCGAATCCTATAAATACCCAACCCACCCCATTGCAAAACCCACAAGAATTCTGATTTGAGAAGCTCTAAGTTGAAACCTTTGTTTCATACCTGAGCTACTTGGATCGGGATTAGCATTCGGGGACCCTTCGTAAGTATTCTTTCGTTCTTTTATTGCTTTTCGAGTCTTTTCGAGTCTGAAAGTCAAACTTTGTTTGACTTTCTGCATTGACCAGTTTATGGTCAATGCGAAGTTCGTTTGAACTTCGCAACGTGAGTGTAATCACGTTGGTTATAGTCCTTTGGGACTATGCCTACTGATTACCACGTTGTCTAGGGTCGTATGGGTAAGCGATCTAATAAATCGCTTATACCTTCGAACCCGACCCATTTGGTCGATCATTAGGATCCGACCAAATACATTAGGTGACCATAGTATATAGGGAATAACCTTCCGAGGTTATACCCTATGGTCGCTTCGTTTGAATAGTTGTATGATAGGTAGTTTATATGCCTTAGGTAAATTACCAGAATACCCTTTTCATGTATAATTGGTAATTAAGCATATGTAACCTAAACTTTTGTCACATAACTGATTATGTAACATGTTTAGGCATATAACACTTGTCATAGGACTAGTTAGACGTTCCGAACGCGTTTCACGCGAACGACGCGTTAAAGTAGCATAAGCTACCTAAACGGGTCGTAATGGGTCGTAAGCACATATGTTAGGTTTCATTTAGTATGTAGGCTTTGTTAAACCATATTACACGAGTCTCCACACTCGTTTGGTTTACGAACCTTCATTCTATCCGATCCTCCGATTTAGCTCCGGTTTATTAACATAGTTACCTATTTTAGGTGCCGTTTGATATCCGTGATCTCTAGCATTGTTTGGTTGTTACTCAAGGACTACTAAGCAATCTCAAGTGAGTACATAGACCCCTCTTTTACTGTTTTTCAAACGTTTTGGGGTGGAACACATGTGCCTATTTGTTACTTTCATGCTTTCCATGTTTTCACATCATATACCTGCTATGTTCGTTAGTACATTATAGTACATGATTTCATTGTGTTCATGCTATGTATGCCCATTGTGTGCGTACTTAGTACATCGTTTTACATTACATTTTATGCTATGTATGTCCATTTAGTTCATACTTAGTACATTGTTTTACATTACACTTATGCTATGTATGTCCATTGTGTGCATGCTTAGTACATTGTTTTACATTGCATTTCTGTTGCATATGCTCATCCAGCATGTGAACACATTATACTACATTTTGAACCGTTGTAACCTTTTGACTATGTGAACCGTCGTAACTGTTTGATTATATGAACCGTTTGTAACTATTGAACCGTGTGAACCATTTGTATCTGTTGACAGGATTTACATTTAACAATAGACATTTGACAATACATAAACATTTCTACAATTGTTAAACATTACTTTGGTGGTTTGGTTTGATTAAGTGATTAAGTAACGATGCGTGTGTAATATGATACAAGCATGGTGGATACGCCGCTGGTACTTCCTATATATAAGTGTTTGTATGGTATTACATATCGTAGCGTTATTTGAATCATTTCAGTTTGAGACATATAACATTTTATACAAATATCATACTTTTCACAAGACATTGATTTACAAACAACTTATCTTATACAAACACATTTTTACATGGTTATTCATTTAACCTGACATTTATTTATACATATCATCTGATCTTATCGTTTTTCAAATGATTTACAAGGCAAAGCAAATTACAGGGTTCTTGACTAAACATTTTCTCAAACATAAGTCATGAATTCTGTTTTCACAAAACCTATGTATCTCACAGGCATTTTTATGCTGACGTACCTATTTTCACATGTGTTTTCAGGAGATGATGTATAGGACTTATCAAGACATAATTAGTCGGACCTGTGCCTTAGTGACTTAAAACGAGACAAGAACTAGTTAATTTATGTTATGTACTCTTTATTTCTTGTTTAAAGACAATGTAACTCGCTTGTTTGATGAATAAAATGAAACTTTAATTTCCATGGTTGTGAAACATTAATTCTGTTACAACACTCCCCGACGTTTCCGCCACGTTTGGTTGTCCTACGTGGTCGGGGTGTGACAAGTTTAAGTACTTAAAACATTAATTTCATATCTCGAAGCAGTTGAACTTTGTGTGAAAATTTAAGTGGACCAGTATACTGACAATCTAAGTGAATTGTTTAGAGCTTAAAATGTTTAAAGCTTAACGGTGTTGGTGATTTGTCTCATAAACTGATATGATCTTCTTGCACAAACTCACAAAAATATTGTTTGTAAATATTTCATTTCTGGTTTTATATTTCTGTTTAGTTTACATATTTTGAAAAATCCAAAAAGAGTTTCGACAACTGATGTTGATGAGCTGATTTTCAAAATTTCAAGTGCTAAACAAGATGAACTGGTTTGGGGTTGTGTGTATTGAATTGAGAAATTTGTTTTGAAAAAGAAAAAAATTGATTAGTTAATCAAGATCATTAATTTGAACTTGATGTAACTATTGCTAGTAAGTTTTTCTTATTGATTTAAGTGAAAACTTATGTGGTGGTGAGAAAATTTGTGCAGGAAATGAGCTTAAACAGAGATAAAGCCAGGGATTGATCTCAAGGTGATAGCTAATTCCAGACGGCGATCCCATCATGATGAGAGGGGGAGTCTGATGAGGTTAGAGCCAAAGAGAAGATCCTGGTATATGCTAAGAAAGAAAAGAGACTGATAAAGACTGAAGATGCGAAGACTCGACACTTAAGACTCGTCAACATCTGAGGGGGAGTCTGTTAGTGCATTCATCTGTCGTCTTCGTCTTATGTCGAGTCTCGAGCTCGTTGCGGATCTGAACATGTGTGGTAGCTTAAACATGTCTGATAGCTTGAGATGTCTGGTAGCTTGAACATGTCTGATAGCTTGAGATGTCTGGTAGCTTGAACATGTCTAATAGCTAGAGATGTCTGGTAGCTTGAATGTGTATGTGTCATTTCAAGCTATCAAGCTAGCACTATATATAGGATTGTCATTTGTCATTTGAAGGTAACAAGGTAGAGAGACTAGATTCCATACCGAGGTGCTGCCGGTGTGAAGACTGATTGTAATCGATAGTAAATCAATATAATCAGTGTTTAAAGTGATACGCAAGCTGTTTCAACGTCCGTTTCTTATTTTCCGCATCTGAAATGGATTAAATCTCTTCTGATTGACTCGTTTGGGTCACAAAACGATCCTACATGTTCTATATGTGCTTCGTGCATCATTTGAATCAGATAAGTTTGCAGGCAATAATGATATGTCATTTGCAATATGAGATGCACATGTATGTATGATAACAATAATCAGAAAGCAATTCATGTCATAAATGTTATATCAGCACAGTCATTAAGAACTAATTACTGTTTAATAGTTGTAAGGATACCAGGAATTTTGACAGTTGTCACAATAACTTACTCTTAGAATCAGATCAATTGTTAAATTATCAAGCATCATTATCACAGCAAGGTGACTAATGAGTGAGGTGTTTTTCCAGTTCTACATATTATATAAGTATGTAAAAGGTAAAATAATAATATGATGAAAAGCATTAAAACGTACCTTAATAGAATAGGTGAAAAAACGAACCTCGTGAACAAATAACGACGTCTGTGCTGAGCATTTCTGGCCACTACATGCATATATATCTTTATCACAGACCCATGACACATAATCCACTTATCGATGATGAAACCTCCGCAATTTAGTTCACATTGCAAACTCATAAAGTTCAAGATTTTATAGTTTAAAGGATATAATAGTAAAACCTCGTGAACATAATTGACGCATTCATGCATGTGTAGATATGTATCTACATCTATATGCGTATATATACATACAGAGAAAATTACAAAAATAGGTTTGGACTATATCCAGTGGCTTTTGTTTCTTTGGCTCTTGATAAGTATTCAATTTTTGGTTTGTTCTTCTAGTCAAACAAATGGACTAATGGAATGCTCAGGTGATGTTTTAAAACTTCATTTTTTTATCCCTAGCAATTTAAAAAAAATCATGGTCACGGTCATCTGAAACAAATTATAATCAACATATAATATTGCCACAAAGTATAATCTATCCTTTTGAAAAAAAAAAAACAATTTATTGCCAGATTTCCATACCTTCATTTTCCATGATTCAGCAAATTTCCCACCCGTGGGGCGATGTGTACAAAATACAACATATAAATTATATCAAACGAGGCATAAAACCAACCCCTTTTCAGTACTAATGTTGGAAAACGAGCATTTTTTTGTTCCTTTTATATTTACAGGATCAAATGAGCTTAAACGAATAAAAGAAGTAAATTAGCAGCTAAAACCAACAAAAAATACAAGAAGAAGGAATAACGTGACATGCCCGGCCCCTCGGCAGCATCCCAAGAACAAAAAAAAAAGAGAAACAGAATCCCCACCACGGGGCCGTGGTCAGCTCACCATGGGTCGTGGTCAGCCACAACTCCTGCAGAAAAAACAAACGAAAGCTTCCACACCCACCACGAGGTCGTGCTCACCAAACCAGGGTCGTGGTCAACTCTTAGATTTGCATAATCTTGATAGTACAACAAAGAGTTGACCACAGGGTCGTGTCCAAGAGCCACGGAGGCATGTGGGGCCCTCTGCTGACAGCTGCAATTAATGAAGGAAGAGAAAGGAATGACCACGGGGTCGTGCTCAGCGGGCACGGGGCCATGGTCAGGGCTCTGATCTGACTATAAATAGGGGTTCTTGGTTCCTTTCAAAGGCATCCCTTGGCAAACCACTTCTCTCTCACTTTGCCACCACTCCACCACCACTACAACACCAATACCCACCACCATCATCCATCTTTCATCTTTAGAGTGTGTAGTAGTCTCAAAATCCAAGATTGATAGTAATAGTTCTTGTCAATCTGAGGCCATGCTTGGCTAATCTCTTACATCACTTGGTGAAGACAGATCTTTAATGTATTACTTTTGATTTTTAATCTTTTGACACTTTTTAATTGGGTATGTATTAATGACTTTAATAACTAGTTTCTTATGTTGAAAGTGAATTTTCCTAACCATTTATTCATGATGTCATTGATTTGCTCATTCGTGTCTTTACGGTCTATCTAAAGCGCGTTAACTACTTGGAAGGGGGTTAGAAGGGTGGTTTGGTAAAGTTCTTGTCTCGTTCAATGTATAGATCCCGCGAGTACTTGGTTCAAGCTTACTAGGACCTCCTTCAATGCCCTAAAGGTATTGGATGGCAGGGGTGCGAATAGCTTAAACCCCTCATATGTAAACTACTATTAAAACATTAAACCGGCTTCTTGGGATTGTATCCTTGCTGACTCAAACCACTTAGTCGAGGGTAACGTCACCTTCAAAAGAGGGGCCTACCACTTTTCGCATTAATAACATATTTAATTATCTTTCAATATTCCGACCCTTTGGGATTGTATCCATGCAGACTCAAACCACTGGGTTGAGGGTAACGTCACCTTCAAAAGAGGGGCCTACTACTATAACTAAGATAATCTCTTAAAAAGTCCGAAAGTGCGAAAATCATCAAAGGGTACATTAAAGAGGAGTTAAGTGATTCTATCTTGTCTATTTGTTTTTCATTTTTTTTATCTTTTAATTTTTAGATTTACTTTCATGTTTAAAAACTTTTATAAAAAATTTAGATTGATTAGACGTTGACAATAAACCGGTATTAAAAGCTCTTGTGTCCTTGGACGACCTTGGTATCTTACCAACATTATACTACGCTCGCGATGGGTGCACTTGCCCTAGTGTGTGTTTAGTGTTAGTACAATATCGTGTTTTATAAATTTAAAACTTCACTAATGCTTAAAATGAACTTAAAATATTAATAAAATCATATCACACTCGAGAAGCACCATGGGGTCATCCATTGTAAAAAACGGATATAAAAAAACCACAGACCCGATATAAAAAAAACCACATCAGCAAAAAGCTCATTAATCGTGGGGTTTTGAGATAACTTTATATACGATCCATGTGTGTTTATTGTTTCTCATTTCTTTGTTTTACGATTCTAATCTCATTAATCGTTTATTTTCTTTTTCTTCTCATAAACCCTACATACTGATTCTTTACGTACCATTGCTTTATTTTCCGGCAATTCATCCATTGTTATGACAGGTATGATATCGTTTTTTGATTTTACATTTTTCGGTTTTCTTATGTTGTATTGATTTATTGGGCTCCATTTGATATCGGGTCACCCATTGTAAAAACGGATCCCGCGTCCAGAGGCGGACCTAGCATATAAGAAGGGGCAACCTCCGCTACGGCTTGGCGCTCCGACGGTAGTGTAAAATTAGTGTAAATTTTGGAAAAATTTGACGTTTTTACGATTTCGTTACGACTTTTTTATAAAACGTTACGGCTTGGCGGATTTTCTAGATCCGCCACTGCCCGCGTCCAGAGTTAATAGTATGATTCCCTCCTAAAACCACCCTCTACCTTCATCATAACATGCTCCATTAGCAAAAAGCTTCACTATCACATGTCACATTACCCAAATCCATCTCATTTATTAATATATATAGATATAGACTAGGCTATCACCCGGGAACATCCCGGGTTAGGAAAATTTAGTTTTAAATAATAAAAGATACATAAACAACATTTTAAAACTCATTAGTATTTTCTTTCCCTTCCAACAATAATTTATTTGTTCCGTTTCATCAGTATCCTAACTTTGTCTCCATGTATATTCATAGTTTTCATGTAAAGCTAATAACCTTTTAGGGTATGTTTGGCATGGAGCTTTTAGGAGCTTCTAGCTTTAAGCTTTTAAGAAAAAGCTCCAACTCAATAAAAAGTCTTGTTTGGTTGAAGGAGCTTTAAGCTTTTAGGTTAGGAGCTTGAAGCTTTTGGTTGAACGCTACTACTAGTAGCGTTTAGAAGGAGCTACAAGCTTTTAGGGAAAAAATGACTATTTTAACCTCTAAAAATAGGAAACTTTTTAATGCATCAACTTTCTAAATTTTTAGTTATGTCCATTTTGGTCATTTTATACATTTTATTAAAAGCTCCAGCTACTCTACCAAACACCAAATATATCTAAAAAACTACAGCTACTAACTACCAGCTACAACTACCAGCTTTCAGCCACCAGCTACCAGCTTACAGCTAGCAGCCACCAGCTACTTTTGCCAAACATACCCTTAATTCTTAATGAGATCTCAGTTAAAAAATGTTTCGTAAATCCACACACAATGTTGTATTGTTTGTTTTTAAATTATATTATATTACTCTTTTAGTTGAATTTTCAACTAACAAAATTCATAAACATATTATAAACAACGTTTTTAGGAAACTTTATATATTTTGTTTTTTTTTCTTTTATTAAGACTCATCGATTAATGTCAAAATTAGTACTCTGATCATTGTGATGAAATCATTATACGACAAATGACAAGTTAATTAAGTTGGATTTAAATCATAACCCAATGCTTTTCCCATTTTTATATAAAAGTAGTTCTCTTACCTAAAAAAAAATGTTTATATTTACATATGAATGTTAAGGTTTGAGACAATTTCAAAACATAAATAGTTGGGAGAAACGAAAATTTAAGGAAAAAAACTAAAGTACATAAACAACACTTTAAACCTCTAAAGTTTCATCTTTCCCTTCTCACCACAAATTTTTAGTTCAGTTTCATAAGTATCACAAAAACAACACTTTGAATATACTTGGTCTTTTGTGTTCCCTTCTCCACGCAAGGGCCACTGGTGCTTCTAAACAAAAAAACTTCATGGGCCCCACCAACACCCACCTGATGGGACCAGCTAAAGCATAAGGTTGAAACCAGAGGTTACCGCTATGCCACCTCCTTGAAGATTAAACTAAATTCAACTTGCAAGTTATTGAGATGGTAATGAAAGAATACCTCTCCGTAACTTCTTGGGATCATTGTAGCCCGTTCTATTTTCTTCTCAGTTTGATCCAAGATCCCCGTTTTGTCCTCATAAGCACTTATGAACATGCCCGAATTGGTTTATTTAAAAAACAAAAAATAAGAAAGACGAACTTACATCACATCTAAAATAAAAATACCATCTCTGATTACTTTTTAATTTAGCTTTTCTCATACACTGTAACGCTGTGGCAAATCCGGGAAAGTATAGCGCTTTAGGCGTCCAACTTAATACCTAATAACCATATTCATCACACAATAACACAACCACTTTCCAAAAAACCTATTGATCACAAAACACAACCACTTTCCAAAAAAACCTGTAACGCTGTGGCAAATCCGGGAAAGTATAGCGCTCTAGGCGTCCAGCTTAATACCTAATAACCATATTTATCACACAATAACACAACCACTTTCCAAAAAACCTATTGATCACAAAACATCATATAACTAATTTTTCACAACTATAGAAGTAATATTTTCAGGAAACAGTTTTGCATATGTGGCAACTCGTTTGGTATTTACTCATGCCGCATCAGCAATTTATAGGTAAAATCATCTCTATTATGTGCAGCTTCCCCTTAATAATAACCAACTTTGTAACTGTTTTGAACAGAAATATGTAAGTTGAGTAGAAGCATGACCACGAAGAGATGTAATAGTGCAAACATTTAAAGCTTTCTTATAATCATCACCATATTCAATTAAAAGCCCATCGAGAGATCTTGCAACAATTTGTTGGATTAAATGAATGTCATGAAATGGGCAATCATTTATCACTATGGGTCAAATAAAAAATAGATTAAAAGATAAATAGGTCAAATGGGTCGATATTCACCTAAGGGTAAATCTAATGCGTGAAACCGTATAAATCATTTTATTGAAACAATATTTAGATGACAAAGATTTGGTATCACCCCACGCCCCACAAGGTGAGGGGCAGTCAAAATGTGAAGCTTGGAGCAAAACTGCAGAAAACGATCAGGTTGAAGACCTTTGGTGAGAACATTGGATGTTTCGGGTCAATGCATCCTGGATCCGGTCAAAACCAATAACTACTCGTTTGACCCATTTCTCAAACTTAGCTTTCAATTTACCTCATATATATTTTGAGCTTTCGTCTTTACCCTCAATCTCATGATCAAGAACTTTAAATATAGGGCAAAGATCAATACGGTGATTTACGTGAGTCGAGTCTTAAAACTATTCACGTGACAATAAGTCAATTTACTACGAATATTATTGTTTTGGTCAAAAATTACCTAAGCAATTTAGTGATCAAATTAGTAAAGTGAGGTAGTGTGCTAGAGTTATGTGTAAAAAATATGTTAAACAAGTTAGATATGAAAACAGTTTCGGGATACAGCTCAGGATATAGAGCTGTATCTATGATCAAACAACGAGCGAAAATGTAAAGGCGGACACGTGATGTACGAGGAAAGCCCTTGATCAATCTAGATCGCCGGCATAAAACCTCGGGAGCTGACAATCGCAGCTGCCTTGTTCTTCTTATTGCTTCAAATACCAGAATACAGTGCATGATGTGGTGCGGATCAACTATGTGTTACAATGTAATTTGAATACAAGTGTTTGAGTGTGGTGTCTGTGGTGAGCTAGAGAGTAAAAGTGTTCGAGAGTGTAAGTGTAAAATTGTGTGCCTTAAACTGATCCGCCCCCATCTATTTATAGTAAAGATAATATAACAAACTATCCTAAACTTCCGGGATCCAGCGAATATTCCCACTCGAACGTTGAGGACCAAGTCTTTCGGGTTCAACGGCTTCCTCATAACAAATACGCCCGAGTCTTGAGGAGAAGAAGTCCCGATGACCGTTAGTAACTTACAGCCATTAACCTGCACATGTTTAATTCACTCAAGCTTAGGATATCGCCCAAGATGTTAGCAATATCCCCGTCCAGTATCCTGGTCACAAATAAACATTTAGAAGCGGGATATTAGTCAGGATATGTATACTCAGAAAATGACCCATAACAATTGTCCCCAAATATATCGGTTGGTGTACCAATCCAACGGATATATTACAAAAGTCTTATCCCATAATTCAAGGCATTCGAAACGAAGCGACGGTCGAGATCACATCGTAACCTCCAACACGCTTTTTGCTCAATGGAGATCCATAATGCCCCTATATCTTCTCTCTTCTTGTTTGAAAAGCAGATATCTTCAACAGAACCTTCAGGTAATTCTCCATTTCTCATTTACTTTCTATCAATTCTCCTTGCCTTACTCGTAATGGATGCCGAGACCTTCAACCAGCAGAATTTCCTCAAAAATCCCGAAAAGGAGATCTGTGCTTTTGACCACGCAGACATTGCGGCTTTGAGAGCTTCCGGCGCTTTCCCTGATAACACGGTCTTTAGACCGTTCGATCGGTCAATTCGATCGGATGTTTCTTCCACTGATTGGGTTTGCTTTCCAGCATATCCTTTTTCGCTAGGTCTTCGATACCCTTTTCCCGAATTCATGATGCAATTCTTCCGAACCACCGGCATCTCTTTTGCTCAAACCATGCCCATGGTTTGGAGAGTATTAATTGTACTTAACCAAATCAAAAACCTCCATTTCCCCGATCTCTGCATCGAGGATTTGCCTATTGCTTATCGCCTCCGATCCCATGGCTCTAGCCGGTTCTTGCTTTTCTCGACCTCTAGCAAACCCCTTATTCTTAAAGCCACCAAAAACGAAGACGGATGGCAACGCAAGTTTTTCTTTGTCAAACGAGACTCCATTGCTGAGGGTGCCAACCTTCCGGTGGAGTGGTTAACCACCGGTAGGGTCATAAATATTCTCATAGACCATTTGGTTTTTATCTTCTACTAACATCCTTCTTTTTGATCCTTATGCAGTGAACTTCAAGGAAGTCGCTCCCCCTACCGCTGAGTCAGAAGAAAGAATCAATACTGTTTACCAGTTACCTGCAATAGACAGGACTTTCACCACACACGTCCCGAGTTCCAGTCAATACTCGTTATCTGAAATGTCTGGTAAGGATTACTTTTAAAATAATTAGTCAAAATAGTATAATAAAATAAAAAGTAAAGCTTTTCCCTTTATACAGCACAGGCCAAGATCCCTGAAGTCTTTGACCTCGACGAGTTGGACAGTTATTCTGATCAGATCCAGGTCAAGAAAGAACCTAGTCCCAAGACCACAGCCTCATCCAAACCCAGCAGTTCCAAAGCCATCATTATTCCCAAACCTTCACCGGCTACCAAGCCCCGGAGTTCAAGTTCCCGCAAAAGGAAAGAGCCTGATTCCCCTGTCATTTCTGACACATTTCCTTATGAGAAGCACGGGTTCATTGAAGCTAGCGGGTTTATGACTTCCTTTCTTAACCAGGTTAGTATTCTCATATCACATCCTGCGGCTTACATTATTTACAAAGATTTATCAATATTAATACCTGTCCTCTTACCTTTGTAGGGTCTTGAGCGTTTGGTTTACCTATATCAAGAATCCTGCAAGCTTAACAAGACACTTGAAACCAAGCTAAAGGAAGCTGAAATCACAATCTCCGATCAAGGCATGATTGCAGCCGCCAAATCTCGTCATTACGAGCAGAAATTTAAAGCTATGATTCAAGAACACCAAACTGCTCTCAACAAAGCTACTCTTCAAGCCCAGGCCGATCTTGAAGCTGCCCACGTGCAGTATGAACGGGATATGGTCAGCTACCGGGAAAGCCTCAAGAGTTCCGTCGTCATTTCTCTCCTCCAATCCAGGTTGAAGATGGCCCATGAAGCCAAATCATTAGGTTTTGAATGCCCTTCTTGGGATGTTGGCGCCTGGGAGACCAAGCTAAAGAACCTCGGCGGCATTTCTTCCAAATCAGCTGTCGAAGAATCTTCCAAAGCAGTTGAAAAAGCAACCGATGCTGAGAAGGATGCTGAGGCGGATCCCAAGACGGATGCTGCTGAAATCACTATGGACGAAGAAGGCACTACCCCCTAGAGCTTATTTCCTTTAAATCGTTTGAACAATTTTATGTTTTTATGAACAATTTTTATTTCTGTATCGAAACAATTTGATAGCCGAAGGTGGATGGGTCCTGGGTTTCAGGATGAAACCTTTGGTTATCAACTAGTATTGATTGTTTCAAGAATAATTTCATCCTTTTATTTTTCTGGCTATCATCTTCCGTCTTTCTTAGTATAAATCTTAGCTCTGCAAAAATTTTATATTGTTATATCCTGATCAATATGCTTAGCGATATAAAAACTTTTTATTAGATAGGACTTCCAAATATTCGTTCAACTTTGTAGAAAGCTTTTGAAAAACAATCCATTTTTCCAAAACCTGTTTTGATAATACTTAAATGATCAAAGTTCCAAACTAGTATTAGTTTCAAACATCTTAATCAAATATCCTAAAAAGGATTTTGAGAATATATCAGGATATTTAACCTTTTATAAAACATAGTCTTATTAAAAACTTAAACGATGTTTACAAAGGAAAGATCATACCAGGAATAAGATATAACCCTATTATCAAACCTCAATCCCTTTGCAACTTTTCCAATGAAGATGTCCCCTGTGTGAGATACTTAGTGCATTAGTTCCGAGCCTTATCCTTTGAGCTTTACATCATCGCCTTGGTAGGAATGTCCCCTGTGTACAATGTCTTCAAATACTTAGAAATCTTCTGAATGTCAGTTTCCATTGTATAGGCAATTTTTCATGTCACAGGGGTAAAATCCAAGGATGTACTGGAGATAAATCCCTTGTATCCTGGGGAAAATCCCAAATTTTCATGCGCTACAGGCGGGAGTGTATAAACTCCAAGACTTAGAAAGGTGAAAACCTTTAAACCTTAGAGAGTATGAAAATACCCTTTCGTGAGAGAGGGTGATCAATCCTCATATACCTTTAGGATTCAGGATATAGCCAACAGTAACGAAATTGTCAGCCACTTTTACATGGACTGGTCCCGCCACCTTGAACTATCCCTGAATAACTTGCGCTCCAGGCGGGGTGTTTAAACCCAATTCGGAAGAAAGGTGAATACCTTTAAACCTGTGAAGGGATCAGGATCCCTTGTACGTGAGAGAGGGGGCCAATCCTCTAATCTTCTGAAGTATCCTGAGTGAGCATCCTGGAGCTATATCCCGAAGCATATACTGCAAAACATCCTTACACTAAGGTGGGTGTTAGCTTGGCTAACACCCCTCCGATGCTTAAGTTAGTATTGGGTTACAAAGAACAAATTAAACCAAACATATTTAAAAAAAAGATAGAATTCATACCATCCTGAATTAGAAATTAAATTCTAAACTCACTTGAAATAGAGCTTAAGGTGTATAGCATTCCAAGATCTCGTAGCATATCCCCTTCCATATTCTTGAGTCTATATGCTCCTTTCCCTGCTTCTGATTCAACTTCATATGGTCCTTCCCATTTTGGAGCTAACTTGCCATCGGCAGGATTAGTAGTATTCTGAAAAGCCTTTCTTAACACCCAATCTCTAACCTTAAATCTTCTGGTCCTAATATTCTTGTTATATGCTCTGGATACTCTCTGTTGATATGCTGCCATCCTTAGCCTTGCTGCATCTCTCTTTTCATCTATAGTATCCAAATCCTGACTCAAGGCTTCAGGATTCTGCTCAGGATCACTTAGGGTAGATCTTGCAGTAGGTATTGTCATTTCCGTTGGAATCATTGCTTCTGCTCCAAATACCAAGGAAAATGGGGTTTGGCCTGTTGCATTCTTTACCGTTGTCCTATCAGCCCACAAAACAAAGGGTAATTCTTCTGCCCATCTTCCTTTTTTGGCTCCAAGCCTTTTCTTTAAGTTATTGATAACTATCTTGTTTGAGGATTCTGCTTGTCCATTCGCTTGAGGATGTACTGGAGTAGATGTTATCATTTTGATTCCCCAACTCTTGCAAAAGTCAGTAGTCCTTTTGCTTATAAATTGAGAACCATTGTCACAGATTATCTCGGCTGGTACTCCAAATCTGGTCAGGATATTTCTCTTTATGAAGGATACTACTTCTTGATCCCTAACTTGAACAAATGCCTCGGCTTCAACCCATTTGGAGAAATAATCTGTCATTGCCAACATAAAAACCTTCCCTCCTGGAGCCTTTGGAAGCTTTCCCACTATATCCATACCCCACTTCATAAATGGCCAAGGGGAAACAATAGGATATAATGGTTCAGCAGGCTGATGCAATATGTTACTATGTCTTTGACATGCGTCACATCTTCGAGCATATTCTGCGGCATCTTTTCTCATTGTTGGCCAATAATATCCTGTCCTTAACACTTTTGAGAATAACGACCTGCCCCCAGTATGGTTACCACAATCCCCTTCATGTATATCCTGAAGTACTTCTTTGGCTTCAGGATCCTCCAAGCACCTCAAATACGGTCCTGCAAGAGATTTATTGTATAAAATATTATCTATAATAGTAAATCGTGATACCTTCATCCTAAATGCCTTAGGATTTTCATTTCCGGGGATGTGTCCTTCTTTGAGATATCTCACAATTGGAGCCGTCCAGGATTTAGGATCCTGTTCAGGATATTCCACTCCGGGATCCTGAATACCCGCTACTTCTTTATCCTGAGGATTCATTGCAGGATATAAGACATGTAATATTGGTATTTGGGTCCCTTCAGGTATCCTGATCGATGATCCCAAATTTGCTAAGGCATCTGCTTCAGCATTATCCTCCCTTGGTACCTGTTCAAGTGTAAAAATATCGAAATATCCTGCTAATTTTTTGAGAATATCGAGGTATTCGATTAATCTCTCACCCTTAACTGCATAGGATCCATTAAAATGGTTAGTAATTAACAAGGAGTCAACATACACTCGCAAATTCTTGATACTCATACTCTTAGCCAATTCTAATCCTGCAATTAAAGCTTCATATTCTGCCTCATTATTAGTAGCAGGAAATTCACACCTAATGGCCTGGGGTAATATGTCCCCCTGTGGCGATTTTAGTAGTATACCTAAACCTACACCTCTTATATTGGATGCACCATCAGTATATAATGTCCAGGATCCTGAAGATTCTCCTAACTGTTGAACTTCTAGGTCTACCTCATCCTGAATATCACTACTGAAATCAGCCACAAAGTCAGCTAAAGCCTGAGACTTTATGGCATTTCTAGGTTCATATACTAAATCATAAGCACTCAACTTTACTGACCATTTGGCCATCCTGCCTGACATCTCTGGTTTCCTAAGCACATTTTTGACAGGATAATTCGTTTTAACATGGATCCTATGTGTCTCAAAATAATGTCTAAGCTTCGTCGATGCCATGACTAGAGCTAATATCAATTTTTCTAAATGAGAATACCTAGTTTCAGTATCTAACAAACTTTTACTAACATAATAAACAGGATATTGCTGACCTTCATGGTCTTTTATAAGAACAGCATTCCCTGATACAGTGAGGTATAGGGATAGTGGTTCACCATTTTCAGGCTTCATCAATAGAGGTGCAGTTGAGAGATACCGCTTCAAATCATTTTTTCGAGGATCTTGAAATAAATTTATTCAAAGCTGCTACTCGGCCTGTCAACCGTTGTACGTCCTTCATATTCGAGGGTGATTTTATATCCAGGATAGCTTTAATCTGCTCCGGGCTTGCCTCTATCCCCCTTTTTGTCACCATATATCCAAGAAACTTTCCTGCCCCCACTCCAAAATGGCACTTAGCAGGATTCAGCTTCATGTTGTATTGAGCCAGGATATCAAATGCTCCCTTGATATCCTGGAGGTGATCCTCAGCTCTTTTAGATTTTACCACCATATCGTCAATATATACCTCCATGGTGTCCCCCAGCTTATCTTTGAACAACCAATCTCTGGTATGTTGCACCTGCATTTTTCAAACCGAAAGGCATAGCAGTATAGCAATATATACCTGTTGGTGTCATGAAAGCAGTATCCTCCTGATCTGAAGGCTCCATTTGAATCTACTGAAATCCTGAGGATGCGTCCATGAACGTTAACATTTCATGTCCAGCAGTAGCATCCACCATTGCATCGATATGAGGGAGAGGAAATGGGTCTTTAGGACAAGCCTTGTTCAAGTCCGTGTAGTCTACACAGACTCTCCATTTCCCGTTTTTCTTCTGTACCACAACTACGTTTGCTAGCCATCTTGGAAACTTGACTTCTCTGATCATCCTGGACTTCAACAATCTTTCAACTTCCTCTTGGATAATCTTATTCCGCTCAGGAGCAAATTTTCTTCTTTTTTGCTGAACAGGCTTGAATGATTTGTCAATTCCAAGCTTGTGAGTGATAATGTCTTTGGATATGCCTGTCATATCCTCATGCTTCCATGCAAACGTTGACATCCTGCATTTCAAAAAGTTAGTTAACTGCTCTTCAATATCCTGAGGGATATTGGTTCCTACGAGCACCGAGATATCAGGATTATCATGATCCAGGACGATTTTCTTCACATCTTGCTCCGAATCCTCCATGATATCCTGGGCCCGCATCTTTAATTGCTATGCTGTACTAGGCTTAGTTGTGGATTTCATTGAGGATGAGTAGCATTCCTTCGCTTCCTGCTGATCACTTTCCACCTTGACAACTCCCCAAGGGGTAGGGATCTTGATGCATTGGTGATATGTTGATGGCACAGCCTTCATGTCGTGAATCCATGGTCTTCCCAGTATGATGTTATAGCAGGATAAGGAGTCCATCACACAGAAACATTGTATTGAATTGACCCCTTCAACATATACTGGTAACTTTATCTCCCCTACGGTATTCCTAGCTTCTCCACTGAAACCAACGAGCACAGTGGACTTCGAAGTGATATCCATCGGAGATACATTCATCCTCTTCAATGTTTCCAGCTGAATTATATTGACAGAACTACCGTTGTCTACCAGTATCCTGCGTACAAAATGGTTAGCCACATATAATGTTATTACTAAAGCATCATGGTGAGGATCCTGAACAGTATCCCTGTCATCACTATCGAAAGTGATCACTTTATCAGTTGTGAGGGTAGTCATCCTGACTGGTCTGTCTCCCCTCTCGCTCTTAGCTTCCTTTGCATGTCTCTTGGCCGCCGAATACGAAGTCCCACAAATGTCGGATCCTCCTGAAATAAAGTTAATTATCTTGGCATCTGCTGGGGGTGATGCTGCTCGTTCAGGATCCTTCTCGGGATCCTGCCCTTTATTCTTCTTTTTTCCCAGCAAGTCCTTCAGACACCCCTTGCTTAACAGGTAACTTATTTCCTTCCTTAAAGCAATGCAATCCTCGGTCATATGTCCGAAGTCTTCATGGAAGGCACACCATTTGGATTTATCCTTCCAATTAGCTTTCTGCTGGTTCTTTCGAGGCCACCTAGCTTTGTCTCCTAAGCCCTGCATAGCATACATTAATTCAGGTATATTAACAGAAAAGCAGTATTCAGATAAGTCAGGATATTCTTCAGGATCCTCGTCTTCAACAACATTCACTTTCTTGTTATCATTTCTGCCATATGGCCTGGAGCGATATGGCTTATATGAGGTCTCCGATTTCCTGTTAGTTGATTCATAGGTTGAGGTAGAATTCATCCTCTCCTGCATCTTCTTGTCATCTTCCAGACGGATATATCTCAAAGCCCTGTTACGAGCTTCGTCGAGATTCCTGCAGGGATTCATTACAAGATCCTGATAAAACTGAGAATCCTTTTGCAACCCCATCTTAAAAGCTTGCACAGCTGTTGCAACATCAAGATGTGGGATATCCAAGGTTTCTCGACAAAATTTGTTCACATAATCCCTCAAGGATTCCTGAGGCCCTTGAGTTATCCTGTAAAGATCACTGGTTAGTTTCTCAAAACTCCGACTACAAGAAAATTGACTGTTAAATAAATTAACCAAATGAGCAAACGAAGTAATTGAGTGAGGAGGAACGTTTAACAGCCATTTTAAGGCTGATCCTGTCAGAGTAGAACCAAATCCCTTGCATAGGCATGCCTCCTTAAGCTCCAGAGGGATAGGGTTAATCTCCATTCTTTCCCTATACTGGGCAATATGCTCTTCAGGATCCGTAGTCCCATCATACAGCTTCATGTTGGGAGTCTGAAATCTTTTTGGGATTTCAGCATCACAGATGGGATATGCAAAGCGGGATATCCTGTGGCTATCCTGGGATACTTCCGGAATTGGCTGGACCACTCCAGGTACACTGGATATCATGTCCTTCAATTTCTGGAGCTCCCTGGTAAATGTTGACGTCATACCTGCATCCTGCAAAGAGCCATTCTTGTTAGTAGTAAGAATATTATTATTTAACACATTACCGTTCTGAGGATTTTGGCCATATCCTGAAGCATATCCTGAACTCCTCACAGTCGACATTGATGTGCGTGAAAGTGTTATATATATTAGGTGTATATTTTAAGCCCTTTTAACACTTATTTTAGCCAAGTTTTAAATTTGAATCCGGTTGTTCGACCCTTTGTTCCTCATAATACTCATATGAAGTCGATGGTTCGCACCATTGTTCTTCATTGTAAGCATATGATGGATAAGGTTCGTAATTTTGTTCTCCATAATACTCATATGAGGTGGGTTGTTCACGCCAAGGTTCCTCATAGTAAGCATATGAAGGTTGTGGCTCATATCTTGGTTCCTCAAAGTATGAGTAAGAAGGCTCATACCTTGGTTCATCAAAATATGAGTATGAGGGAGGAGGTTCATACCTTTGGTCTTCATAGGATGTGTATGAAGTTGATGGCTCGTACCTGGGCTCCTCATAGTAGGTGTATGAATTGGATGGTTGATATGAGCGATTATTTTGAATCGAGCGTGCATTACGACAATTAGTGCAATAATTACCCCTATAATCATCCTCATCATAGGTGTAGTTGTAACCTCCTGAGTATTGATCCATAAGAATCACTCAGCAGACCACAACCAAGTCTAGAGATCAGAAAACAAAAATAAAAACGGAAACAGAGTCTGGACACGGCCCCGTATTCAATGAGCACGGCCCCGTGTTCAGGATCTGTATCTGGGCGTTTTAATTAAATTTACTGATTTCGTTGAGCACGGGGCGTGTTCAGTGAGCACGGCCCGTGTTCAAGCTTCTGTTACTGGGTGTTTGTGAAAAATCTGCAGCACGGCCCCGTGTTCAGTGAACACGGCCCCGTGTACAGGTTACTGTAAATGCAAAACTAAACTAAAATGCAGAAAAATGTGTGCGCGTTTTAAAAAGGTTTTGAAAAACTGATTAGGCCGTCGATTTTAAGCTTTCTTAAAATCCTTGTGTCCCCGGCAACGGCGCCAAAAAAACTTGATGTGCGTGAAAGTGTTATATATATTAGGTGTATATTTTAAGCCCTTTTAACACTTATTTTAGCCAAGTTTTAAATTTATAAAACACGATATTTTACTAACACTAAACACACATATGGGCAAGTGCACCCATCGTGAGCGTAGTATAGCGTTGGTAAGATACCGAGGTCGTCCAAGGACACAAGAGCTTTTAGTACCGGTTTATCCTCAACGTTTAATCAAAGTAAAAAGTTTAGAAAAAGGTTTTAAACTAAGAAAAATAAAAACTAACTAAAATGCTGAAAATAAAAATAAAATAAAAACAGATAGACAAGATGAATCACTTGGTTCCGACTCGTATCTAGTATAACCTTTGATTATTTCCGCACTTTTGCACATAATTAAGAGATTATCTTAGTTATTGTAGTAGGCCCCTCTTTTGAAGGTGACGTTACCCTCACCCCAGTAGTTTGAGTCAGCAAGGATACAATCCTAAAAGGGTGGATTATTGGAAGATAATGAATTAAGTTATTAATGCAGTATTGTGGTAGGCCCCGCTTTTGGCGGTGACGTTACCCTCGGCTAAGTAGTCTGAGTCAGCAGGGATACAGTCCTAAATAGCCGGGTTATAGTATTAATAGTAGTTAACTCATGAGGGGATCAAAGAGTTTGGACCCCCGCCATCCAATACCGTGAAGCATTGAAGGAGGTCCTACTAAATTTGACCCAGGTCCATTGCAGGACCTCTAAACGCTGAACAATGGCAAGACCTTTACCAAACCGTTCCCTTAACCCCCGACCAGGTAGCCAACATACCTCCATATAGACCGTGGAGATATGAATGGTGAAAATCCTTTATTTTATATAGACAGTAAAATAATGCCAAGACACCACGGACAAACGATAAGGAAAGATCACCTTCAACATAAGTAACTAGTTATTAAAGTCATTAATACAAAACCAAATAAAAAGTGCAAAAGATTAGAAATAAAAAGTATTATACTAGACACTTTGTCTTCACCAAGTGATGTAAGAGACTTAGGCAAACATGGCCTTGATTGTCAAGAACTCTTACGATCAATCTTGGATCCCGAGACGACTCACACACTCTACGATGGACAATGGATGATGGTGGTGGATGATGGTGTTGTGATGGTGGTGGGTGGTGGATGAAGTGTGAGAGAGGTGGTGTGCCAAGGGATGAGTTGAAATGAATCCAAGCACTCCTATTTATAGGCTGAACAGAGAGCTGGGCACGGCCCCGTGTCCGCTGGGCACGGCCCCGTGCCTGTCTGACACTCTCTCTCCTCATTAATTGTAATTCGCAATTACAATTAATGCGCCTGCTGTACTTTCGACACGCCCCCGTGGTGGGCAATAGAAGCTTCTACAGGTTTATCTTTTCTGCTGCTTCTTGGGCACGGCCCCGTGCTGGCTGAGCACGGGGCGTGTTCAGTCTTCTGCCTTCTCTATTTTGCTTGGGAAGATGCCGTTGAGGGGTCGGGCAGTCCACTTATGTTCCTTTTCTTGTATTTATGTTGGATTTAGCTGTCTTTTTGCTTCTTTTGTGTTTTTGAGCTCATTTAATCCTGAAAATACAAAAGGAAGACAAAAACACTCTTTTTCCAATATTAGTACTTAAAAAGGGTTAGTTTTATGCCTCATTTGATGTAATTTATATGTTGCATTTTACACACATCAAATACCCCCACACTTGAACTTTTGCTTGTCCTCAAGCAAAACTCTTTAATATGTGGCTTACACTCCCAAATGGAATGGGTAGAAGAGAAGATTTTTTTTTTGCTTGTCGTAGAGTGTTGGGAATCCAAGATCTTTTTGGGTTTTATTTTTATTTATTTACAATCCTATTCGTAATGATTTATTGAGAACGTTTCATAGGAGAAATTACTTATTTGGGCATAACATGCCTTTTTAAAATTCTTTTTATATACAAGTTCACATACCTCACGGGAGAAATCACTCACACTCGGCCGAAGGTGTATTTTTAGTGAATCACTCGAGAGCGGCATGAAACTTATTCCTACCATAAGCTTGCCAAGCAATCAATCCTCCTCCTTTTTAACTTTTATACCTTTGTAAATATCAAGAGGACTTTATGGGTTAAGGGTTAGGCTTGGGTTAAAGGTAGGTGGTTGGGATAGTGGTTAGTAGAAAAAGGGCGAAAAACGTAACAAGTGTCGGTTTTCGTAAAACTTTCTATTTTTTTGTAACTTTTTATTTTGATGAAGCTTTTATTCAAACAAGGTTATTTTTGATGAACTTGTTTGTTTATTTTCTTTTTTGCTTCATCATCAACACAATTTTTTTTTTTTTGAATGATCCTACGAAAAACCGAACTTGTTACTAAAACAAAGGGTTAAAAATAAAAAGGGTTTTGGTGGGAAAAAGGGTTTTTGGTTTGGGTGATGAAATGAAAAGGTTTAGGCTCAAAGGGGTTAACAAGGGGGATTTTTGGGTAGGTGGTAAAAGAAAAAGAAAAAGAAAAATAATGGTGTAGAAAAAAAAGGGTTAGTCCTAATGCCTCCATCATTTACTTACTCGGGTTTAAGTTGATAAGGACTGGGAATGTATCGTCATGGCAAGTTCTAGAGTTGTAAGAACCAAGCGGCTATTCACACAAGAAACGAAAAATGAGCATTTAGTCTAATGATATGTAATTGTATGCTCAATAAAGGCTCAAAACTCACTTTTGTGGGAATGAGTTTTTATGTGATCAAGTATATATAATCAAATTTTAACTAAGTTTGCCATGCCTTTTCATAATTTTCTTATGTTGGTTCTTTTTTTATCACTACGCTATCGGTTGTAAATTTGTAAAAATATAACCTTTTTGAGAACTTGAATTTCCCGAGTTAAACCTAGACAAGTAAGAAAAATGAAATTTTTGAAAAAAATTTGGGGTGATTAGCGGTTCCAATAGAGCTTTGTGTAAGGCTTGTACTTAGGACTTGCAAAATTCAAGGTTTTAGCATCCCCCCCACACTTAAATTACACATTGTCCTCAATGTGTCCCAAAAATAAATTTTTAGGTTGATTAGATGTGTAAAATGGTGTTAAAAAGCAAAAATTTATGTTACTGGTAGTCTGGACACGGCCCCGTGTCCACTGGACACGACCCCGTGGCGAACTGCCAGTAACGAGAACTTACAGAAGGTGAACACGGGGGCGTGTTGATTGGACACGGCCCCGTGTCTGACAAAAATCTGCAGGACAGTAACCAAATAGCAGGTCTGGGAGGTGAGCACGGGGGCGTGTTGGCTGGACACGTCCCCGTGTGGACAGTCTGAAAACCCGAAAAACAGGTTTTTTCCCCCGTCTTTTCCATCCTGGTCCTATAAGTGCTGAGGCTTAGCATTTCAAGCCCCGGTTTGTACCTGTTTCATCACTTAATACCACACCAAGCAATACAAACATCCTACATTACCATAGTTAATTGTTCCAAGCATAAAGTAAACGAAAAGAAAAAATATGCAGAAAATAGTTAGGAAAAGTAAATTGTTTAACACTTGGCACGCAGGCCACCAATTGTTCGATAGATAAAGGGACTTAAACCTGTGGAGTCATCAATCAACCGCTTCCTCTTCTGCTCCTCTTGCCTACTCCATAGCATCGTCGTCATCATCCCCTCCATGGAGTGCAATGTGGTCTCGTATGTATCCGACATCGTCTTGGATCTCGGATAGATTTCTCTCGATAGCTCCGACCCGGTGGTAGGTGTTGCTCGCCATGTTATAGGTGTTCCGAGTACACATAAGGTTTTCCTGCAACAAATCATGCAAACTTTGAAAGTTAGGAAAACCACCTCCCGAGGAGGATGATTGGCCCGGATCACCGTGGGGTTGGTATTGGTACTGATGATGTTGCGGAGCTGGAAGGACAAGCGCTTCTTGCGGGTTCCATGCATGACCTTGCATCCTTTGAAAGGTTACCGTCCCGTCTTCTGCCTCATAAATCAGGTTCATTGAGCGGCATATGTGAATATCCACCGTACCCGACCATGGGCTCCTCTCAAATGACCTCGGTATGTGGGCGAAGTGCTTGAAGAGACGGTACACCCATCCCCCGAAGAAAATAGGAGTTGGTGCACTAGCAAGGCGGTTGTGATGCATGTTTCGGAGCATGAGGAACGGAACATCGAGCGGCCTGCGGTTGTGAATGCAGTGGAGGACAAGCAAATCTCTTAACCCAACGACGCCACTACTGTCATGCCTTTGGCTAAGAGAGTAGCCGAGGAGCCTATGAATGTATCTATATAGCGGATCCCTCAGCTTTGTACTCTTAGTGCTGCTCGGATTGTAGAACCCTTCCCCAATCTGAGCCCACATGGCTTGGCGTTCGTTGTCACCTATCTCTCTCATTCCCCCAGTATTTTCTTCGTTTCCCGCATCCTCTTCCGCATACAACCCGATAATCGACCCAAATTATGCCATAGAGATCGAATACCTCGTTCCGCCACACCGGAATGACACCCCGTCATTATCGAACGGGTCGCACCTTGAAGTGAATGCAAAGGTGCTGTAGAATTCCAAGGTGCATTCATGGACGGAACGGAGTCGGGTTGTTAGTGCGACTCTGAGTGGTCCCGTGACAATGTTGTTGAAACGGTCAATTTGATTCACCATGGTCAGTAGTTCTGTGCAAGCTTGCCTCGGGTATTCTTCCGGCCTTATTTGAAGAAGCTCGTATCGAGCTCTTGCATCTAGCTCATTGGCGTTGAATCTTGTGAACTTTCTGGCCATCTGTAAGAATATACCAAAAGTTAGCATGAAACAGAAATATTTTCGGACAAAACTGCAAACAGCGGCCTGGACACGACCCCGTGTTCAGCGGACACGGCCCCGTGTCCAGAGGTCTGTTACTCAAAAATCCCATTTTTCGACCCGGTTTCGAAAACTTGAAAACTTTTGGTCCAATAGGTGCGGTTTCCCCCGAAAATGAAACCCTAAGTGCCGTTTTTCCCAAAATATCCCGTTTACCCCATCAATTTTATCTTTTTCGGTTCAAGAACAAGGGTTTGGGGTATTTGTAAGAAATTGGGTGAATCTACGAACAATACAAGTGTATTTACTTCCCTTAACACTAACCTAACTAAATGCAAACAGATCTAAACAAAAATTTGAGGTTTGATCCGGATGAACTTCAAGAACCCTAGATTTTTCCCCAAATTTTTGGTGTTTTAACTACATGCAAGTAACTAATCTAACTACTAAGAGTGATAGAATCATACCTTGACGTTGTTAGATCGATAGAAGACGTTGAAATTTTGCGAAAAATCGCCTGGAACCAGAGATTTTGTGGGGAAACGGGGCGTGTGGAATGAAGAAACTGTTTTGAAAAAGGGGTTTTATCCCGTCTGCAGCGCGAACACGGCCCCGTGTCCAGCGGACACGGCCTCGTGTCGAGCAAAATATTATTATTATTTTTTTTAAGTGCGCGTGTGAGTGCCCCTTTTTCCCATAAGCTATGGTTAGAAAACTTACCGCTTTATTTTGTCGTCTCAATCGTTCGTAACTTACCAGGCATGATGTTTTTATTCTTCTACCGTTTGAAGCGAGATCTCATCTTCTTCATCCTCAATGAATCCTTGATAGAGTTTCAGCCGTTGGCCATTGACCTTAAATGGTGGCCCATTTCGAGATTTAATTTCTACTGCACCGTGTGGAAAAATGTGGGTGATGGAAAAAGGTCCTGACCACCTAGACTTTAATTTACTAGGAAACAATCGAAGTCGTGAATTAAACAAAAGAACTAGATCCCCTACCCGAAATTCATTAGGTTTAATATGTTTGTCATGCAAATTTTTCATTCTTTCCTTATAAATTTCAGAGTTTGAGTATGCATAATTCCTAAGCTCGTCTAATTCATTTAATTGACAAAATCGATTTTTACCAGCAAATTCTAAATCTAAGTTTACATTTTTGATTGCCCAGTAGGCTTTGTGTGCAATTTCTACTGGCAAATGACAACTTTTTCCATAGACTAGCTTATACGGGGTTGTACCTATTGTTGTTTTACAAGCAGTTCGAAAAGCCCATAAAGCATCATCTAATTTATCAGCCCATTCCTTTTTATTTAACCCTACGGTTTTTTCGAGTATTCGTTTTAAACCTCTATTAGTCACTTCGGCTTGTCCGTTTGTTTGAGGGTGATATGCTTTTGAAACCCGGTGATAGACCCCATATCTTGTTAAGATTTTTTCAAGTTGATGGTTGCAAAAATGGGTACCTCTATCACTTATTAAAGCTTTAGGTGTGCCAAAACGAGAGAATAATTTTTTCAGAAATTTTACCACGACTCTTCCATCATTTGTTGGAAGTGCCTCGGCCTCGGCCTATTTAGACAAGTAATCTACTGCCACAAGTATATATTTGTTTCCTTTCGATGGTGGGAAGGGTCCCATAAAGTCGAGTCCTCACACATAAAAAAATTTCACAAACAAGAATGCCATTTTGTGGCATTTCGTTTTTGGAAGAAATATTACCTGTTCTCTGGCAAGCATCACATGTTTTTACAAGACTTTGGGCGTCTTTGTAAATGGTTGGCCAATAGAATCCTGAATCGAATACCTTTCGTGCGGTACTAGCAGCACCATGATGTCCTCCGTATGGACCTTCATGACAATGGCGGAGAATTCTTCGTGCTTCACTACCATGTACGCATCGCCTGACGAGTTGGTCGGCACACATTTTGAAAAGATATGGATCTTCCCAAAAGTAGTGTTTCACATTGGCAAAGAATTTTTTTCTTTGATGATGTGGCCACCCTTTTGCGACTATACCGCTAGCTAGGTAGTTAGCATAGTCGGCGTACCATGGTTCTTCCTTGTATTCCACCATTTCCAGGGACTCAGTTGGAAATTTTTCGTTGATTTGCTCGTCCCTGGTTGCCTCTAAAGCTGGGTCTTCTAAGCATGAAAGATGATCTGCTGCGGTATTTTCTGCTCCTCTTTTGTCCTTGATTTCAATGTCAAATTCTTGGAGGAGTAGAATCCACCTAATCAAACGTGGTTTTGCGTCTTGCTTTTTGAAGAGATATCGAATGGCTGCATGGTCTGTATAGACTATAGTTTTAGAAAGAACAAGATAAGAACGAAATTTATCAAAAGCAAATACCACAGCTAGTAATTCTTTTTCAGTTGTTGTGTAATTTTCTTGTGCATCATTAAGTGTTTTACTAGCATAATAGATTGGGTGGAAATACTTTTCTTTTCTTTGTCCCAAGACAGCTCCAACTGCAAAGTCACTGGCATCACACATGATTTCGAAAGGAAATTTCCAATCAGGCGCTATCATGATAGGTGCGTTGACCAACATTTCCTTTAGGGTTAGAAATGCTTGATTGCAATCCTTGTCAAAGATGAAAGGAGCATCTTTTTCAAGTAATTTCGTTAGAGGTTTTGAGATTTTTGAAAAGTCTTTGATAAATCGTCTATAAAATCCGGCATGCCCTAGGAAACTTCTGATAGCTCGTACGGAGGATGGAGGTGGTAATCTAGAAATGGTATCTATTTTGGCTCGATCCACCTCCATTCCTTCGCTTGAGATCTTGTGACCGAGTACTATTCCCTCCGTTACCATGAAATGGCATTTTTCCCAATTAAGGGCGAGGTTAGTTTCCTCACATCGGGATAGCATTCGTTCAAGGTTATTGAGGCATTGGTCATATGAATCCCCAAAGATAGAAAAGTTGTCCATAAAGACTTCCATTGTCTTTTCTATCATGTCATGGAAAATAGCTACCATGCAACGTTGGAATGTTGCTGGGGCATTACATAGACCAAACGGCATGCGTCGATAAGCAAAAGTTCCATAGGGACATGTGAAAGTTGTCTTTTCTTGGTCTTCGGGTGCTATCGGTATTTGAAAGTAACCTGAAAAACCATCCAAGAAACAATAAAATTTATGACCGGATAATCTTTCCAACATTTGATCAATGAAGGGTAAAGGAAAGTGATCCTTTCTTGTTGCTTCATTTAATCGTCTATAATCTATACATACTCTCCATCCTGTGACGGTTCTCGTTGGTATTAGTTCATTCTTTTCGTTAGTTATTACCGTCATACCTCCTTTCTTTGGAACTACTTGGACGGGACTTACCCAAGGACTATCTGAGATAGGATAGATAAGTCCGGCGTCAAGTAACTTGATGACTTCGTTTTTAACCACTTCTTGAACATTTGAATTTACTCGACGTTGTGGTTGTATGACCGATTTATAGTCATCATTCATCAAAATTTTGTGTGTGCACATAGAAGGACTAATTCCTTTTATGTCTACAAGTTTCCAAGCTATTGCGTTTTTGTGTTTTTTCAAAATATTAATTAATTTTTCCTTTTCTAAGTTATCTAATTTAGACGAAATAATTACAGGTAAATTACCATCTTTGTCTAGAAAAGCATATTCCAAACCTTTTGGAAGTTCTTTGAGCTCAAGTGGTGGGTCTTTAGGAGACTCCTTATTTGGTTGCTCATTTTGATCAAGAACTTTAAAAGTTTGTTCTATGGCGACCTCTTCTTCAACTAAGTGGTCAATCTCTTCACTTGTATCGGGTGGTTCATCTTCATCTTCAATTAGGGGGTCATTATTGCCGAATGGATATTTCATTGATCGTTCGAGATCGACACTTCTTTTAAATGCCCCTAATTGAAGAGGTAGATTGTTGAACTTCCGGTTTTTCAAAGGTTCGTGAGTTTTTACAAATGGTCGTCCCAACACTAGAGGAGCGTCATCGAGGATGACAAAGTCGGTCGGGATTACCATTTGATTTGTTTGAACCAAGACATCTTCAACTATACCGATTGATTTTATTACTTTCCGATTGGATAGAAAAATGGGTATTTGAAGTGGAGAAAAATCACTAATACTTAATTTTTCGAAAATGTAGTTAGGCATTATGTTAACACAAAGATCTTTATCGATTGTGACATTACTAATAAACGAATTTTGAAAGAAACATGGAACCGGTGTTATGTTAATTTCAAATGGGTCTTCTTTTATTAGTGAAGTTTGATCATTAGTTAACTTAACACTTACCGTTTCGTCAATTTTAGTGTTAGTGTTTAACTCTTTTAAAAACTTAGCATGAGTGGGTACTAAACAATGGTTTTCGAAAGAAGGTGACAAGAAAATAATTTCTTCAAAATTAGACTCTTCTTGAATTTTAACGTTGTCGGACTCACCTTTTTCGTTGTTTAACTCATGTGTCGGTTTTTCACTTATTTGTTCTTCCATTTTTACATTTTCAGTTATCTCTTCCTTTTTTAATTCTTCTCTTGGGCGGGACTCCTCTTCCCTTGCGCGAGCTTCTTTTATACATCGATCGATAACTCTAATGTGTTCTAATATCCTATCGGTCACTTCGGTTATAGAAAAAGAATCGGTATTTTCTAAGCTTGAATCCGGTTGTTCGACCCTTTGTTCCTCATAATACTCATATGAAGTCGATGGTTCGCACCATTGTTCTTCATTGTAAGCATATGATGGATAAGGTTCGTAATTTTGTTCTCCATAATACTCATATGAGGTGGGTTGTTCACACCAAGGTTCCTCATAGTTGGCATATGAAGGTTGTGGCTCATATCTTGGTTCCTCAAAGTATGAGTAAGAAGGCTCATACCTTGGTTCATCAAAATATGAGTATGAGGGAGGAGGTTCATACCTTTGGTCTTCATAGGATGTGTATGAAGTTGATGGCTCGTACCTGGGCTCCTCATAGTAGGTGTATGAATTGGATGGTTGATATGAGCGATTATTTTGAATCGAGCATGCATTACGACAATTAGTGCAATAATTACCCCTATAATCATCCTCATCATAGGTGTAGTTGTAACCTCCTGAGTATTGATCCATAAGAATCACTCAGCAGACCACAACCAAGTCTCGAGATCAGAAAACAAAAATAAAAACGGAAACAGAGTCTGGACACGGCCCCGTGTTCAGTGAGCACGGCCCTGTGTTCAGGATCTGTATCTGGGCGTTTTAATTAAATTTACTGATTTCGTTGAGCACGGGGCGTGTTCAGTGAGCACGGCCCGTGTTCAAGCTTCTGTTACTGGGTGTTTGTGAAAAATCTGCAGCACGGCCCCGTGTTCAGTGAACACGGCCCCGTGTACAGGTTACTGTAAATGCAAAACTAAACTAAAATGCAGAAAAATGTGCGCACGTTTTAAAAAGGTTTTGAAAAACTGATTAGGCCGTCGATTTTAAGCTTTCTTAAAATCCTTGTGTCCCCGGCAACGGCGCCAAAAACTTGATGTGCGTGAAAGTATATTAGGTGTATATTTTAAGCCCTTTTAACACTTATTTTAGCCAAGTTTTAAATTTATAAAACACGATATTTTACTAACACTAAACACACATATGGGCAAGTGCACCCATCGTGAGCGTAGTATAGCGTTGGTAAGATACCGAGGTCGTCCAAGGACACAAGAGCTTTTAGTACCGGTTTATCCTCAACGTCTAATCAAAGTAAAAAGTTTAGAAAAAGGTTTTAAACTAAGAAAAATAAAAACTAACTAAAATGCTGAAAATAAAAATAAAATAAAAACAGATAGACAAGATGAATCACTTGGTTCCGACTCGTATCTAGTATAACCTTTGATTATTTCCGCACTTTTGCACATAATTAAGAGATTATCTTAGTTATTGTAGTAGGCCCCTCTTTTGAAGGTGACGTTACCCTCACCCCAGTAGTTTGAGTCAGCAAGGATACAATCCTAAAAGGGTGGATTATTGGAAGATAATGAATTAAGTTATTAATGCAGTATTGTGGTAGGCCCCGCTTTTGGCGGTGACGTTACCCTCGGCTAAGTAGTCTGAGTCAGCAGGGATACAGTCCTAAATAGCCGGGTTATAGTATTAATAGTAGTTAACTCATGAGGGGATCAAAGAGTTTGGACCCCCGCCATCCAATACCGTGAAGCATTGAAGGAGGTCCTACTAAATTTGACCCAGGTCCATTGCAGGACCTCTAAACGCTGAACAATGGCAAGACCTTTACCAAACCGTTCCCTTAACCCCCGACCAGGTAGCCAACATACCTCCATATAGACCGTGGAGATATGAATGGTGAAAATCCTTTATTTTATATAGACAGTAAAATAATGCCAAGACACCACGGACAAACGATAAGGAAAGATCACCTTCAACATAAGTAACTAGTTATTAAAGTCATTAATACAAAACCAAATAAAAAGTGCAAAAGATTAGAAATAAAAAGTATTATACTAGACACTTTGTCTTCACCAAGTGATGTAAGAGACTTAGGCAAACATGGCCTTGATTGTCAAGAACTCTTACGATCAATCTTGGATCCCGAGACGACTCACACACTCTACGATGGACAATGGATGATGGTGGTGGATGATGGTGTTGTGATGGTGGTGGGTGGTGGATGAAGTGTGAGAGAGGTGGTGTGCCAAGGGATGAGTTGAAATGAATCCAAGCACTCCTATTTATAGGCTGAACAGAGAGCTGGGCACGGCCCCGTGTCCGCTGGGCACGGCCCCGTGCCTGTCTGACACCCTCTCTCCTCATTAATTGTAATTCGCAATTACAATTAATGCGCCTGCTGTACTTTCGACACGCCCCCGTGTTCACTGGGCACGGCCCCGTGGTGGGCAATAGAAGCTTCTATAGGTTTGTCTTTTCTGCTGCTTATTGGCACGGCCCCGTGCTGGCTGAGCACGGGGCGTGTTCAGTCTTCTGCCTTCTCTATTTTGCTTGGGAAGATGCCGTTGAGGGGTCGGGCAGTCCACTTATGTTCCTTTTCTTGTATTTATGTTGGATTTAGCTGTCTTTTTGCTTCTTTTGTGTTTTTGAGCTCATTTAATCCTGAAAATACAAAAGGAAGACAAAAACACTCTTTTTCCAATATTAGTACTTAAAAAGGGTTAGTTTTATGCCTCATTTGATGTAATTTATATGTTGCATTTTACACACATCAACATCCTGACCGAAGAGGGTATCTCAAGGGTATGATTCTGAGAATGGCTTGGGACGATATTCCCCCTATTATCCTTAGTATAAACTGCGGAACTGAAGTTCAAAGCCCTGGGCTGTATAGGAGTGACAGTTTCTTCAGCGGGTCTACTCGAGCTAGCTTTTAAGAGTTGTATTTCTCTTAACAGCATTTGGTTAGTCTCCTGTTGCTGCCTCATTTGTTCCTGCACACTTCCAAATAAAGTCAAAATTTCATCGTTAGAGGCTAAAACGGGAGCAGATCCCTGGACACTCCGAGTAGGGATAACATCTTGAGATTGTGAAGAAAACGGCATCCTTGGAGGAGGTGGTGGAAGCACCGAACCAGTGGTAGCAGAGGTTGTAGCAGACATAGTGGAAGAGCTCATGTTTGATCTTGAGGCCATTGTAAACAATGTGGCAAAAAGTTTTGAAAATAGAAAACCGATTAATGATTTTACAAAGATTTTTAGTAAAAGTAGCACCACTTGCCCCACGGTGGGCGCCAAATTGTTTTGGTCAAAAATTACCTAAGCAATTTAGTGATCAAATTAGTAAAGTGAGGTAGTGTGCTAGAGTTATGTGTAAAAAATATGTTAAACAAGTTAGATATGAAAACAGTTTCGGGATACAGCTCAGGATATAGAGCTGTATCTATGATCAAACAATGAGCGAAAATGTAAAGGCGGACACGTGATGTACGAGGAAAGCCCTTGATCAATCTAGATCGCCGGCATAAAACCTCGGGAGCTGACAATCGCAGCTGCCTTGTTCTTCTTATTGCTTCAAATACCAGAATACAGTGCAGGATGTGGTGCGGATCAACTATGTGTTACAATGTAATTTGAATACAAGTGTTTGAGTGTGGTGTCTGTGGTGAGCTAGAGAGTAAAAGTGTTCGAGAGTGTAAGTGTAAAATTGTGTGCCTTAAACTGATCCGCCCTCATCTATTTATAGTAAAGATAATATAACAAACTATCCTAAACTTCCGGGATCCAGCGAATATTCCCACTCGAACGTTGAGGACCAAGTCTTTCGGGTTCAACGACTTCCTCATAACAAATACGCCCGAGTCTTGAGGAGAAGAAGTCCTGATGACCGTTAGTAACTTACAGCCATTAACCTGCACGTGTTTAATTCACTCAAGCTTAGGATATCGCCCAGGATGTTAGCAATATCCTCGTCCAGTATCCTGGTCACAAATAAACAATTAGAAGCGGGATATTAGTCAGGATATGTATACTCAGAAAATGACCCATAACAATTATCATTAAAATTATCATTTTCTATGAGTTTTATAACCATTTAAAAATTGTGAATTTCATCAGATAGTCTTTCAAAAATTAAGGATGAGCACGGTACTCGTTCGGTACCGAACCAGATCCAGTACGGTAACAAAAAAAGAAAAAAGTGGGTACCGGTATATACCGGTGTTTTACCTGTAAATACCGGTACCTGTACTGAAAAAACAAGAAAAGTGGGTACCGGTATCGGTACCGAATATACATGGTACGGTACCGGTACCCGATACCCGATACCAAATACTCATCTCTATTAAAAATTGTTGTACATAGTATAAAATTTAAACAAAAATCTAAAAGTTAAAAAGAAGTGATGCCGTGATGGAAGCTTACTGATAAAACTCGCCGGGGTTATGATAGATATCACCGGACAAAACGTCACCGTTTTGCAAAAGCTAAGAAAGGTTACGAACAGTAGCCGCTCGCTGAATCGATCGTCTAGCTCTAGCAAGTTCCAACTCTGCAAACTTCGTCCCTTTGTTCAACAGATCGCAATGTTAATCTACAAATTAAACACACTAACATGCATAATCAAAATTAAATTAACACAAATGATTATCATTTTAAACTTGAATTGGTCTAGTTATTCTATCAACAGTTTCGATTTCAAAACAAATTATTCCATAAACACACAGTTAATTTTCAAAAGTAAACACATTTACATGCATAATCAAAGCTTAATTTCATGATTAACACAAATCATTGTCATTCAAACTTGATTCGATATCAACAGTTTCAATTCCAAAAATTGATATTATAATTTTGATATTATTTTAATTTTTCTATAACAAATTATGTTATAAAGATTGAAAAGGCGAACATCATTATGCTAATTCTTGAAATACATAACATACCATCTTCGCTTATTGTGACATTTCCAAGATCCCCAGTATAGTGAATCTCATTATCATAATGTGAATTATATCTTTGCCCAATATCATACCTTAGAACATTGAATGCCTGAAAAATAACGACATTCTTACATAAACATGTAGTAGATGAGTCATACGAGTAATCTACATATCGGGATGTAAACAGAAACAGAAAGATAATCCTAACGTCCTGAACGGAAACCCCTTTTTTGTAAATACAAAGATTAACCCTACCTTTTTTTGTTACCATGAGAACCCGCAAGGGCACCTGGTGCTTCTAAACAAAAAACTTCGTGGGCCCCACCAACACCCACATGATGGTACCAGTTAAAGCATAAGGTGGAAACCAGTGGTTACCGCTATGCCACCTCCTTAAAGATTAAACTAAATTCAACTTGCAAGTTATTGAGATGGTAATGAAAGAATACCTCTCCGTGACTTCTTGGGATAATTGTAGCCCGTTCTATTTTCTTCTCAATTTGATCCAAGATCCCCGTTTTGTCCTCAGATGCACTTATGAACATGTCCAAACTGGTTTATTTAAAAAACAAAAATAAGAAAGACGAACGTACATCACATCTAAAATAAAAATACCATCTCTGATTACCTTTTAATTTAGCTTTCCTCATACACTGTAACGCTATATCAATACCTTGTTCTAATCCCCTTGGTATTTTCAGCCGTTTCTCCCTTTCGTAAAGCCAAAGTTGAAGGCGCAAGTTTTACTGTTGCCATCTTGATTATACTTTCACACTGTTCCGCTGTGGCAAATCCGGGAAAGTATAGCGCTCTAGGCGTCCAGCTTAATACCTAATAACCATATTCATCACACAATAACACAACCACTTTCCAAAAAAACTATTGATCACAAAACATCCTATAACTATTTTTTCACAACTATAGAAGTAATATTTTTAGGAAACCGTTTTGCATGTGGCAGTGGCAACTCATGTGGTATTAACTCATGCCACATCAGCTATTTATAGGTGAAATCATCTCTATTATGTACAGCTTGCCCTTAATAATAACCAAGTTTGTAACTGTTTTGAACATAAATATGTAAGTTGAGTAGAAGCATGACCATGAAGTTTGATTATATAGCATTTATAGTCTGTAATCAGAAATGAGTCATGAAATAAATCAATGACTCTTAGTCAGGATTTGGCATGAATATGAAACTATAACAATGGGTCAAAATGGAAAACATCCCGTTACAAGGGTCTTGCTATATTCAAATAAAAATCACATTTGAGGAACAATTGTCACAAACTCTTCTGTCATAAATGAGCTGATTTCTGGTCAATTTAACAAATTTGTTGTGACGATACTTTGAAAATATGGATCAAAATATGTAACTAAAAGGACAAGTTAATGCCGTTAAGAAAGATGCAACATGAAAACAAAGGTGTGAGGTATGCGACTTCATTGGCGACTGTTTTGCCATTGGTAAAAGCATAGCTTATGACATGTTTTAGAGCATAGAGGATGATAACACATATTAAGGATATCATGAAGGAGCTAAGATTAACTATTACGACAACAAAAAACTGCTGATTTTGGATGTCCCGCACCTAGTTCGTTGCTAACTCTAAAATTCTCATACATACATCATTTTTGTTACTAAGACGTAAATTAATCATAGATTTTTTTAAAAGGTCTATTTACATAAAGCTTAAATGGGTCTTTTTTTTTTCATTTCTAAGTTAGTAGTTATATAAGATAAACACTACTATGTCTTGAAAGTTCCGAAAATAGAATACGATTTGGCATCTTGTTGAAGTCGCTACCTAAGACGACTTCAACTGCTACAAAGCAAGATTCTTGAATACTGGTTAGAAATCTTAACACATAATTAAAAAAATGACCTTTTTTGGTCAAGCCTTTTGAAAAAAGATAAGCATTTAAAAAAAAACTTCAGTAATTATCAAACTCAAATGTATTTTGATAGAAACATACCTTGTGGCAGCATTAAACCCGATTGATATCATCAACACACATCTGAGTATTGTCCCACAAACCGCCAATGAGTCTAACGCTATTTCAAGATTTTCAAACAAACCCACGATCAAGAAAAGTATTTGAAAGTACCTATACATATAATAAGTAACTAATTACTAACCAACGTAAGATCTTATGTCTTTGATAAATACGAATAAAAACTATTCAAAAAATATCTCCTAACTATAATAAATATAATTATACTAAACCATAACATATATATTACCATGTTTCCAAACATAACATAACAGCGGAAGCTATTGAACCCAAACTTTAAATGGGCCGGTTATCAGGTCATGTTTCCCATCCACAAACCCGAATAACCCAACCCGTAAAACCCGAACAAAAATTCCAAAACCCTAATCGTGCTGCCAGAGTGCCTCCTGCCATTGTTGTCTTCAACCTCAAGAATCACCCGAGCCGTCGTCTATTACACATAAAAAAATATTCATTAGGTTTTGTTGATAGATCAACCGCCAAATGGATTGAACCCTAATAAGGAAAACACAACAATTAGAGATATCATATACCATATATTTATAAGGTATTCCATTGAAACATTTCCTCAACAACAGAAATCAAAGGTCTTTCAAACAAACAGATTCATTAAGAAAATTTTTGTACACGGCTTCAAACAGACAGATTCATTGAACTGTAACAATTCCAAATAAAAAGAGAGGAAAAGTTTAGTGAACACAAAAGACCAAGTTCTAAATTAGATATTATATGAGAATTTAAAGAACAAATCGAAAATAACATGTTTCTTGAACGCATTCGAAATATACGTTTCAAGGTAAACAATTGAGAAAAAAAAACTATACCCTGCACTTCAATTTCGGCTGAACTAAAGAAGACAAACATATACAATTAACAATTAGGGTTTATAATTTCTATAGTAAACATCAAAAATAGGGGTTTTCAAAGATACGCCCAATTAAGTATTGTAATCACCCATGATATAAAGAAATCACATCTAAGACATAAAAAAACAGGGGTTTTCAATATAAGACCAACAAAATCCAACCCAACCCAACCCATTTCAGCCCGTTTTTCCAACCCAAACCTATTTTGACATGTTAGTCAACCCAACCCAACACATTCCAGCCAGTTCTTCCAGCTAACATAAACATTAACAATCTATAATATAACAAAAATATACTACAAATAAGTAATTTGCAGCTCAACCCTACCAATCCAAACCTATTTCAACCCCTTATTCAACTAACTTGGCTCATAACAAAAACAAAAAATGACTAACCGGGTATTTATCCTGAAGCTTCATCATAAGCAAGGCCGCATCAGGCTGGAAGATTAAAAATGACATGAATTTATGAAATAACAAAACACTTTACGCCTACCAGTATAGTCACAAAGGATTCATTCACATAGAAATAAAAGAACAAAAGCAAAACCCAAGGCAATATTAAAAAGTGGTCCTCTTCATGCATACATACGCAATCACATCCCTGTGGAGATAAAAACAAAGAACCACAGTAGTTTAATAGCAATATGAGGTGAACCACAATAGTCCACATAATATAAGGCATCTTAGTTTAAGCACAAACCTTCTTTAGGGAATGAGCATTTTTTCCAAGGCCATCTTCACCAGCATCGAATGCATTCTTTCGGTAATGTGGATCATTTGGATCGCCATAAGGCGGCATAACCATCTCCACAAAGCTCAATCTATGAGCTATTGATCTTCGACCTCTACTACCATCAACATATGCCACTGAATGTAATACTAAACCCTCCCTCAAAGTGAAACCGATACGAAAGTTCCACTGCAAACCAAACAATATACAAAAACAAACACCACAAAATCATGAACTAAAATCGATTACACAACTAAATCCGGAATCAACGTAACAGAAGAAATTCATCAATTCAATAAGACCTAAATGGTAATTTACAAAAACATCAATTAAACTCCGGGGCTGTTTGGTAGCCTCTTAATGACCATTCAGATGCTACCTCTTAATGGTTTAAAACCTCTGAATGAATAAGAGGTAACCTCAAGTCTGAATGGTTAAGAGGTGACCTCTGAATGGTAAATCATCACATGTCACATTCTTCTACCTTCTCATTAGTAAAATTCTTAATGGTTCCATTAAGAGGTAACCTCTTAATGACCATTCAGATGCTACCAAACAGCCCCTCAATTCAAAACTCATAAACATCAAAAACCGTGAAATAAGCGGCCTAATTCAAATGAAAACAGTGATTAAAGTAAGAACCCAGATTAAAAGTAAAGCAATGAATGGAGTAATTGAAACATACCTGGATTGGAAAACTTGCAGACGGAATTGTGAACAACTTGAAGACGATTAGCGTGTATAAATCATAAAGATTTGAAATAAGAGCAAACAATAACAATGAGAGAGAAGTGTCAGATTTATGTGGTGGTGGAACCCTAGCCGCCGCCCTGTGCCTTGAACCACAACCATCGCAAGACCACCGTTGGACAAAACCCTAAATGAACCCATGTCGCCGTCATAGTTCCTCTTCAGGCCACCACCACCGTCACCATCTTCCTCTATCGAAGCACCGCCACCGGATGGGCAGCTGTGACTTCCGAGAACCTCTACCGTCTTCCACCAACAATCAAATATAACAAAACGGGTTGATAACACATTGAATCGATTGAACTTCATAGCCTTGAAGGTGAAGAAGAAAGGGAAATCATGAAGCGTGAAGGAAAAGAGTGAGGGATTTAGGGTTCTGTAAGTGTGAAATGTGGCGAACGAGTGATTTAGGTTTTTTAGATAGTTTATATACCCTAGGTCAAAACACCGGGTATGGATCAAACACACGGGATCCATAAAAAAATAACTCTTTTCCCTTATTTTCCCGCCAAAAACCTAAAATGGTTGCACCACAACATGACATGTGTCCCAAACCTTATTCATATATTATATATATATAGAATATAGATGTGTTTTAAGCTTTGGTGAAGTGATTGGGGTCTGGGTTTATTTTTGATAGACATCAGTTCGAATCTTGGATTGGGCTTCTTTCTATTTTACTCTGTTTTTTTTTTTTGGTTTGCACGTGTAGATCATAGGGTATATTTTGCAAGTGTTTGTTTATGTGTTCCCTTAATAAAACTACATGGATCCATTCAAAGAACCCATTACCCATATGGACCGTAGAAAAATACATTCACATTTAGCCCACTAATTTCTACGTATAAATTAAAAAGTAAATTACGATTTTTGGCCCTAGTGTTTGTTTCACTTTAACCTTATCAGCCCAAAAATGAATCTTTTAACATCTGAGCCCCTAACGTATTTTTTTTCTAACACTTTTCCCCATCACTAACTCCATCAATTTACTTAGTAAAAAAAATAGTCATATGCCCCTAACATGAGAGGTATTTGTGTCAATTCATCAATCCACATGTAAACCCTTAATAAAAAAAACTACTGCATCCATCCTGTCTTCATCCTCTTCAATTAAACATCCACTATATCAAATGCATCTTCAACCTCAAAATTTCTTTTCCATCTAGAACCACCTCCAACCCTCCTTCTTTCAGGTGACGCTCATAAGTCATCGGAAAAAAAAACAAGTTCGTCGGCCATAATCAAACCATCATCACCACTCGTTCATCACCGCCCCCAATCCCACCTCTTTCAGAATTGACACAAATACCCCTCATGTGAGAGGCACATGACTAGTTTTTAACCAAGTAAATGGATGAGGTTAAGGATGGAGGCCAAAAGCGTTAGAAAAAAAGACGTTAGGGGTTCAGATTTTAAAATAATCCTTTTTAAGCTGATAGGGTTAAAGTGAAACAACCACAGGAGCCAAAATTGTAATTTACTCTAAATTAAAAGAAACTAGGAATTAAAATAAACGTAATTTTAGTTGTCAAGATTATAAAAATAGTATTTTTATCCGTCAAATAATAAACAGAATTAAAGGAGTCTTACATATAAATCTGCACTCCTCACCTATTCGTTTGTATCAAATCATAGTTAAATTTCTGTTGCACTCGTATTAATTCCAATTACACAAAATTGCCGGTAACACTAAAATCACCAACATTTACCACTGTAGGATGAAATTTTATCACTATAGGATAAATTTTAGATATATTATTTTCCTTTTTGATTTAAATGAAATTTCATTCACATCCAAACAATAAACTATTAATTGAATCGATCAACATGCACAAGATTTAAATGTTACGATAAGAACAATTGTCATTTGATGTCGCGATCGTAAGACCTATGAATTTATTTGTGTTAATTAGCTAAGGGTACATGTACGATTACAAAGTTGGGTACAAATACACAAATCCAGAAATTAGAATGACTAGTTATACAAACCCTAATAGATAAGTACAATAACTAGATTTTAACCTAGTTAAAACGGTTACTAACACTATCTTTGTAGGTGATGTTTTTATTATCAGCTAGGTCGTTTTATACTTGTAACCCCACTTTTGAAAGAGATGTGAAAGCATATCAAAGAAACAAGCAAGTGAACACATGCTTCGTGACAAAATATCAAGAGTCCAATCTTTGTATGTCTTTTTTGGAAGATGAGTTTGATCCGACTGTAATAAACTCCGATAAATGGCTTCGGTCAATGCAAAAGATGTGATCGAATCAGATTCATCGGCTAATATACCTTGCTCTGTTAGACATACTATATCATATGCACCTATTGTTACTGGTATCCCCAAATAACTACAAATTTTTATTCGACAATTCAACCTTTCCATGGGTTGTAACATATCGCCATGCGTTAGGATCAAAATTGGGTCGACATCTGAAATTTTGCATAAAAATAAAACCTGTAATTAGAAACCAGTATATTTGTAGCTAAATGGAACAAAGTTTACTAGTACATATGTGACATATTACCAAAACACATGCAAATAAGACCAACTTTGTACTTGTGTTGATGTTTTTCCCTTTTAGACTAACATTATCAAACATAAGATAAAGTTACTTTAATGCTTATACATCATAAGTAAATGTAAAAGTCGTCACCAATAACAACCGGCCAACATAGCTTCCACACGCACTAAAACCTATCTTAGAGCATTCACAATCAAATCTCTTACTTCATCTCTATAGTTATACTAAAAAGTACTAAATTTTCTCTCTCTACTTTTCAATTAAATAATATTTTTTTATACTTTTATTATTATATCTCTTCCACTCACAATCCCTTTCAAAAATATAAAAAATTATATAGGTGAACAGCACCTCTTCTAAATTTACTAATGAAAGAGTAATTTTTTCTCATTTTTCTCTCTCCTCCATTCATAACAATTTATAACTCTCTCACAAATATAGAAGTTACACTCATATAAAAATGGAGGTTCCATTGTGAATGCTCTTAGACAATGAGCTAGGGGTGAGCAAGTTTAGATCTGGACTGAAAATAACCGAGAATCGAACCGAAAATATACCAAACACGACCCGAAGCCATGTACCTATGTATTTAGACCGGTTCCAATTTTTCATATAAAATCGGGTCAGGTCGATTCTCGGTTCTTTTCATGGTGAAACCTGACTTGGAACTATGGGCCGAACTAAAATGCTACTTAAAAAAGACTAGGCCATAGCCCAGTAGCGATTGGGGTTTGAATCCCTAAAATATATAACATACAACGGCTGCATGATGCTCCCACAGATACATTCATATAGAGAAAGAAAGCATCTGCATTGAATTTGCAGTCAATTTCTTGGCTGCTAATGTGAATTACTCAATACATTTTGAATTCTTAGATGTTTAAGTTATGAATTTTTGGTTAGATAGTGCAATTCATCAAAACAACAACCTTTGTTAATATGTTTCGTCAAATTTTTCACTCTGACACTTTATCGAACACTTGGTGTGCAAAGAGATTAATCATGGATAATAAACATTAGATTGAAGCATAAACACCCCATCAAGCATGAAATACTTGCAAATTCGTATCCACTATTACAGAACTACTTAATATACAACAAACATATTATACTTGTGTGGTCAAATTAGTTCAAGTTAGGCATGATTATCAATAACATTTGAATGAAAATTAACAAAGAAATAACTCACCATCGTTAATGGATTGAAATAGAAACATAGATTGAAATGTATATAAGGCCGAAATCAAGGAGAATGTTGTGTTTCTTCATCATCGGATGGTTTGTGAATGTACAATAGCCTTCCCAAGTTCATAACAAAACATGCTCAAAAATGAAATATGTCGGGTCGATCTTATACTTAGTACCCGACAAACCCGATTACATAAAATCCCTGAACCGACCCTATATTTACGGTAGTGAATCGGTTCTGTATTTTATGTTTGATCGGTTCTTGGGTCGGGTTGGGTAATGATCGGGTAGGGTCAGGTTTTGCGTTTTGCTCACCCCTACAATGAGCCGGTTCGGGATGTTTTAATTATAATCATATGCATACATGGTCCATACCTGTAGGATACCTAAGTACTATCTATTTGTCAGATTCGTGAGTATTTTCACTGGCATCGTGGATCCTAATTTATGAACGTAAGTGGTTCGACTGGTGGGCGTGGCTTTTGGGCGTTGTTGGCCCTTTAACGCTGGCTGCTCCACCCCCAATTGGCGTTTTGGTCAGCGTTGCACGCTTGGCGTGACAATATTGCTTGGCGTGGAGCGCTGGCCTGGGGTGACATGACTGGCAATGAATGGCTGGGTGTTGATGACCGTTTGGCTAGCCCCTTCCACAATGCCGGCCTGACCACGACCCTTCCACACCCCACTTTTTTGGGTGTGGATTGGTGGAGCCCACACCTACCACGTGTCGAGCAATGTCTCTAACCCAAACCCCTTCACACCCCATAGTCTTAAAGTTGCCTCTGGGATTATAGAAAGGACCACTTGTGTAAAAGCCGTAAAAAAGGAAGGTGACTTGTTTAATTTAGTGTAAAGGATCACTTGTGTAAACTTGGAAAAAAAGGAGATGACTTGTGTAATTTAGCGTAATTGTGTAAACTTGAAAAAAAAAGGAGATGAATTGTGTAATTTAGCGTAAAGGACCACTTGTGTAAACTTTAAAAAAAAGGAGATGAATTGTGTAATTTAGCGTAAAGGACCACTTGTGTAAACATGAAAAAAAGGGGTGATTTGTGTAAAAGCCACCGACTTTGAAGTTTAAGATTATATGAATAAATATGCAGTATAGGGTTCAAATGAGAAGAAAAATTTTGTAATAATATAAAGAATAAGTTTTAAACCAATAGAAATGATTCATTTTACTTCATTTAATATGTGTATTTAATGTTATTAATAAGGGTATATTATAAGTAAATTTCTAATTATAATTAATTAGCTAACTAATTAAACTTGTAACTCACTTTTAAATATAGTCTTTCAAAATAAAATAATTTAGGGTGAAGGATAACTTTCGACATATGTAGGATAAATTTTAGTATGTGTAGGATAAATTCTTAAATGTGTATGATAAATTTAGATATGTATAGGGTAAATTTCGGTAAGTGTAAGATATATCTAGGATAAATTTTGAAAATGTGTAGGATAAAATGTTTTTTTTTTTACTTTATTAATGAGAGATAACATAATTATCCAGAGGAATTATAAACTATTTAATGTTTTATCATTATATTATTTCTTCTTTTTTCTTTTTACATTAAATTTCTTCTCAAATGAATTCTCACAAGTGACTATCATGTAATCAATAACTTTCACTAAGGTTTTTCTTTAAAGCATGTAATCGTTTAATAAAAAAATATTTATTTGTGGTCTTATTACTATTTTTATCTTTAAATTTTTAAAAAGTGACTACTATGTTGGTCAAGGAGCTCACTACGGATATGTTCTTGTAATTTTTTATACAAATAATATTTTTTGAAATAATTATTAATATTACTATCATGTTTATAAAATAACTAAATATTTACATAGTGTTGGGTTCAATGAGAAACACTATAAATAGTGGAAAATCGGGAAACAATAAATTTAACATATTGAATAAATTATAAAAATTCAATTTTAACATGTTAAAAATTATTTCTTTTAAATTTTTTGGAGTTTTTTTTATATAAATACATATAGAAGCATTTTTAATAATAAAATAAAAAATTTTAAAAACGCTTAAAAACAGTTAAAAAGGTAAAAAAAAACTTACAAAAATGTTTTTTTTTATTGGAATAGCTTCTAAATATCTTTCTATGCAAAAGCTTCTAATAAAATTTCGAAAAAATAACTTTTAGTATTTTAATTTGAATTTTTATAATATATTTAGCATGTTAAATGCATTGTTCTCCGGTTCCTTACTTTTTTTTATTGTTATCATTAAACCGCACACTATTTATAAATAGTTAAATGGATCTATTTAAATTTATACTACATTTATTTAACTCTTTTACGTGTGTCGGGTAAAATAATTTTTTTATATGGATATTTAAAATAACAAACACAAAGATTCATACGGTTAATATTATTATAGAAAATATTTACTATACAGATATAATGTATTTGTGAGGTAAAAAATGTAAAATATATTATTTCTTTTGGATATCTGAAACGATAATATTTTGTACATATGTTATGTCTTTATGTGGTAAAAACGTACATTGCATATACCAAAAACGCAGCAGCATAGTGACCTTACGAGAGAGGACATAGATTGGGGACACCACACAGCGACACCGCAGGAGGAGGCGTTGTGTGTTCCCATGGTCCATTTTTGTTTATCTCGCCCTAACGGGGCGAGGTGGGTATAATAACAATTAAAATTACTTACTTGATGTCTTTATGGAAGGACAATGAAAGAGCGATTTGAGAGCTACAACCGGCTTAAAATCACCACCACAGAAAAACGCCTTGTGGACGTCCGTCAAATCCGCCACCACCATCACATAGTTCACCCTTCGCCTCACATACCCATCGTAACACGCGTGTACACTCACGTCAACATCCTCCTCACCAAAGTGACACAACTCATTGTGGCGGACGCCATCCGTCATCCACCTTGTCACCTCCGTTAAACATTCGTCCATCCGGTTACAATCTAACCCCCTGGAATCGTACACGCAAAACCCATTTCGCGTAGACCTTAACACATTATGCTCTTCTAGAATCATCGTCGAATAATTCGACGCTTCATCTGCTATCAACATTTCAAACAAATATTAGAGCGTGTATGAGTCAGCCGTTAACCAAAAAACCCTAAAAAAATATGTAAATGTGAACAATGTGAACATACTTGAAGTTTGAGTAAATGGAATGAATCCAGATCTGCCAACAACACTATACATAAGATTGATAAGTGAGCTTTTGCCAGAACCAGACAAACCAACCAACAAAACAGTTATTACTTGTGGAATATCCATATCTTCTTTCTTAATCCCACCAACTGGGACCCAAAAATCACCAGATTTGTAGATCATAAGTTTGTGTTTAAGGTCATCAACTCCATGTTCACTTATCAAACACAGCCTCTCCATTTCTCTAATCACCTTCATTATGGATGATGATGATGATGATGATGATGATGGTGGTTTGAGGGATACATCATGGGATGAGAACTCTGGGATTGATTTCCACCAACAAAAGGGTGAAGGTGATGATGAAGAAGAGTGAAGGTTGGTCATGGATGTTGGTTGAGTTCAGTTGAGTTCCTATGTTTTTGGACGTTGTAGTAGAATATGTTATATTATTATATATATTATAGCCGCACGTTTGAAATGTTTATAAAAGTTGGATTAGATGTGTGCGGCTGTACGTGGTTCAAGCTAGGGTTTCGTTTTTTTGTTTTGGGTTGGGAAAATCTGTACCGTTGGTTTTTCTACTTTTATATGCCTTGATCTAACGGTTGTGATGATTAGGACATGTGTAGCGGTCCTAGCCTAGGGCGAGGGAACCACGCCATGTCGGCCAAAAGCAATAAGATCGCCCCTTCATGCGTGGTTAGAATCAAGCTTGACCTATATGCTCGTTGGTGCGGTGTACACGCCCCAAAGTGCTGCCATTGAGTTGTGGACTCGGTTTGATGCACACTCCTGGGCGTGGACCGCTATAGATGGTCTTATATTTGGGCTAGGACCAGAGCCGACCCTGAAGGAGGGCGGGGAGGACAACCGAACAGGGCCTGTGATTTCGTAGGGCACGTAATTTTTTAAAAAAATCCGATATTATACATGTAAAAAAATTTTAATAGGGTATAACCAAAAAATATTAACATAGGCCCACTTAAAAAAATCATATTGTTTAAACTATTTAGCCCATTAGGTTAGTGAGCTCAATACCCAAATATTTTCTAAAAACTAATAAAAAAAAAATTCTGGGCGACAACTCTTTCATCCGTGGGACTGGGTAATGAAACGTCGCACAGGAATAGGAATACAGGATAATCAAGATCAGAGACAGAGCACTGCAGGCCTTCGATCATCATCATTCTGCAATTTTTTAGGTGTTGTTCGATCAGAGACACAGCCAGCAGGCCTTCGATTTCACAGTCACAGCACAACCTTCGATCACAGAGTGTCTGATTCGGATCAGTTCACAGGTAAACAACTAAAAATCAATTGTCGAATTCAGTTTACTTATGATTTAGGATTGATTTTCGATTTCAGTTATTATATCGAATTCAGTTAACATATGTCGAAATCAGTTAACTTATGATTTAGGATTGATTTTCAACTTCAGTTATTATGTCAAATTCATTTATTCAATTAACTTATGTCGATTTCAGTTAACTTATGTTGATTTTAGTTAAGTTAAGTTATGTCGAATTCAGTTAATTTATGTTGTCGAACATTATTTAGGCGTTAACTTAATTTGATACAAACTTTGTCGATTAATGATTATTTAGGCGTTAATGGCTCCTAAACAAGCATCCGGATGGCAAAAACGTCAAAAGAGGAAACGAGTTGATGAATTGGTGAAGTCACAAAAGGGTGCTATGCAAAAAATTTTGACGCCTAATCTGCCTATTGTTGATGTGGAAAAACCACAAGAGCATGTTGAAGTAGAACGGGAACACGGGGAAGTAGAACTACAGCAAGAACGTGTGGAAGTAGAAGACAAGCAAGACGAAGAACATGTTGAAAAGCAACAAGAACAAGAACATGTTGTAGAGCAACAACAAGAAGAGCATGTTGATTATATATTTGATCCAAGAAGGTGGGAAGGACTAAATGCGGATGAGATTAAACTATTGGTCTCGAAAGGTCCTAAAAGAGATACTAGTATTGAATTTGGTCCGTATGATAAATTTAATAGATTATTTTCAGCAACTATTTATACAAGAACATTATCAAACTTGGAGAAGTGTGATAGAGAATGGCTAGTATATTTGAAAGAGCTAGATACGATGTTTTGTTTTTGTTGCAAAGTGTTTAGAAATGGGGCGCCAAAAGGTAGATTGGGAGGTGTAGGTTTTGATGATTGGCACCATGCTAACGGTAGAGTGAGAGAACACGAAGTTTCTTTAGATCATCTCATAAATATGAAAAAAGTGGTTTGATTTGCGTAAAAGATTGAAATCGGACGACACAATTGATAAATTTCAACATGAGCAATTCAAGAAGGAAACAGATTATTGGAAACAAGTCCTTTTTAGAATCATTGCGCTAGTCAAGTTTCTTGCTAAGCATAATTTAGCATTTCGTGGAAATAAGGAAAAGTTGTATGAAAAAAGGTAATTGAAATTGTTTTATTTTAGTTCCATTTATTCTTACTTAATTGTTATAACTGAGTTCACTTAATTTTTTGTTGATTGTGTTTAACAGGTAATGGAAATTTCTTGGGTCTAGTTGAGATGTTGGAAGAGTTTGATTCGGTTATCAAAGAGCATGTTCGGTGGATCACTAGTGACAATATTCATGTGCATTATCTTGGACACAAGATCCAAAATGAGATAATAGTTATGCTTGCTGATGAAATTAAAAAAGAACTCATTAAGAACATAAAAGTAGCGAAGTACTACTCAATCATACTAGATTGTACCCCCGATTCTAGTCACAAAGAACAGATGACTATAATAGTGAGGTATGTAAAGTTCTCATCTAATTCTGTTATTGTTGAGGAGTCATTTTTGGGGTTTTTGAATGCTAATGATACCACTGAGAAGGGACTATTTGATGTAACTTATGCGGAGTTACAAAATCTTGGTCTTGAAATTGATGACATGCGTGGCCAAGGATATGATAATGGGGCAAATCTGAAAGGGTCACATCAAGGAGTCCAAACGAGATTTTTAAAAGAAAATCCAAGAGCATTTTACACTCCTTGTGGTAGCCATTCACATTATGTGATATGGCTTATAGTTGTGTTAAAGGAAAGAGTTTTTTTGGACACGTCCAACGGATTTATACTATTTTTGCAATTTCTATCAATCGTTGGCAAATTTTGAAAGATAATGTGAAAAACTGGAGTCTAAAGTCATTGTCTCAAACTCGTTGGGAAAGTCATTTTGAGAGTGTTAAGGCAATCAAATTGCAACTTAATGATGTGCGGGAAGCTTTTCTTGAAGTTGGAGAGATAGATAGTGATGCTATAATTGCAGAGGAATCATTAGCTTTAGCAAAAAATCAACTTAGTGGATTTGATTTTTTGGTATCAATTGTCATTTGGTATGAAGTGTTAAACCGGGTGAATATTGTGAGCAAAAAATTACAAGCAAAGGATATGCATCTTGAAATTGCTATTCAAGAAATAAACAATTTGATTGGGTACTTTAAGGATTATAGAGAAACAAGTTTTCCTAAAGCGATTGATGAAGCTACGGAGATTGCTAGTGAAATGGAAATTGATCCCATATTTAAAGAAAACGTAAGATTAAAAGGAAAAAAAGAAAAGTTGAGACTTCTAGTAGCGAAGAAGTTGCATTTACAGTAGAAGAGAATTTTAGAGTACACTTTTTCTTATATATTCTGGATCAAGCTATTGCTTCTTTAGAGAAAAGATTTGAACAATTTAAATGGTACGAGGGTTTATTTGGTTTTTTGTTTCCACGTACGTTGAGGATTATTAAAAATAAAGATCTTAAGTCGTCTTGTCATCGTCTTGAAACTGCACTCAGGTTTAAAGAAAAATTGGATATTGATGGCAATGCACTTTATACAGAGCTTAATTTATTTCGTGAATCACTAACCAATAAATTTAGCAGTCCTGTAGATGTTTTGGAGTATATAAAAGAAGATGGTTATTCCCCAGAAGCATGCATTGCATATAGAATATTGTTGACTATTCCAGTCACAGTGGCATCTGCAGAAAGAAGTTTTTCGAAGTTGAAGTTATTGAAATCTTACCTACGATCTTCAATGTCCCAAGAAAGACTTAGTGGGTTAGCGATGATTGTTATCGAGAACGAAGTCTTAGATGATATAAACTGTGAAGAGTTGATTCACCAATTTGCTATCAAGAATGCAAGGAGAGCTTCACGAATCATTGGTTAGCTATTAGCTTATTAGTTTTTACGGTATGTCATTCATTCGAATACTATATTTTGTATTTTGTTAATTGAATTGTTTATAGAATGCTATTTTTGTCAACGGTTCAAAGTTGTATGAAAAACTAGTTTAAATTTTTTATTTAGTTAAGACCTAAGGGCACGTTTTTTCGAGTTTGAACAGGGTACATGAATTCTCAGGGCCGGCCCTGGCTAGGACTGAAAGTTCATGTAAGCAATATTTCAACCAAATTACATTTTGGGTATTTGAGTTTCGGGTTAGGTGTGGTATTTATAGATATACCCAAATTCATGGAAGGAAAAATGGCATGGAGAGAAAATGTGAACTTTAAACCCACAATATGGGTAATTTGAAGGCTTGAAGCTGATAGTAGGAGTGTTTACGGTTTGGTTGGATCGTTTTGATGAAAACTTTGGGCAGAACCTATAACTATGGTTTTGAGAAAGTACAAACCGAACTAGCCCGGTTGGTTGGTTTGGCTGAACTGTTTAGTTTTCACCGTTTAACTTTGCTTATAAACAAAAAGATTTTTTCGAATTGAGAGAACTCGTAGGAACTCGACTTCCAAATTTTTTTTCACCAAAATTATTTTAGAAAAATTACCTTTCCAGTAAAAAGATTAAGGCATTTTTTAAAGTAAGGCAGAATCTGCTCACTTCTGCTGCTACAGTGATTTACACCACCGTAAAACAAACTTGCATGTTGAAAAAAATTGGCTCGTAATTTTTTTTGGATTTATTCCCACAGGGGGCTTTGTTACATGTTACTCTACCTTTGTGCAAAATTTGGTTGAAAAACTCACACGGGAAGTAGGGTTCTCACGAGTTCTCTCAACTCAAGGGCGATTCTTATATGAACCTGATCCTATATATTCCTAAATAGCGTACATAAACAATTAAAAAAATAAATTTAAAAGGCCGGTTCCAAAATTCCCACCTTAAACTGTCAAACTGTTAAAACCGAATCGTACATATCTCAAACCCACCAAACCGTCCAATTTTTTTTTGCTTATAATGGTTCGATTGATTCCAATGATTTTTAAACACCCCTACCTCATAGCACCCATGTGACAACACGAGATTTCAAGGTCCTTTTTCCTACAAATCACTTGTTCCATAATCCTGTTTTTTTTATTATTACAATTTGTTATGTGATGTCATGTATAATTAATTGAATAAGTGTAGTATCGTTTAATTTGTCTATGTGTTATGTGATTCAGGTATAGTTATTGAGTGGGTATGGTATCATTTAAGGTTAATGTTTAATGAGAACATATTGGACCCAATGGGCTCGGCGAAGTATATGGCTTATGGGCTCGACGAAGAATGAACTTCGTCACCTACATGCCCGACGAAGAATACTCGACAAAGAAGGAACTTCGTCATTGACTTGCCCGACGAAGAATGAGCTTCGTCGACGAAGGCCGGCCCAAAAACCTTTGGAAACCCAAGTAGGGCCCGGGTCTGTTATATGAACGTAAACACCCGTAGGGTGTTTCATTTTGGTAACATAACTGACGCACTGCAAACCCTAGACCCCTCTAAACCTAGCAACGACAGTAAAACCTCTACGAAGCATCATCTTCTCGGTTTAATCTCCCTGAGCACATATTTGGTACCATTCTAGCGTGTGACTACACCCTCTCTTGGTTAGTCGATTTGTACTAGCATTATCTTTTGATTGATTATTGTTATGTGTCGAATCAGTTATGAATCATTATGATATGTGTCGAATCTGTTATGAATTGTTATGTGTTGAGAAACTAAAATCGCTCATGTTATTAGTCAATGAACTAGTGTTAGCATACAGATAGTTTTGATGGGTAGGACCGGATGAGTAGCGTGACACACTGATTACGTTGGTGCAATTGCATTGGTTACCTGGCTGAATTATTGATACTAATAACTGTTAGAATATTGATTAAGGTTATTATGAACACGAACATTAACTGATTTGATTTTAAGGTTTGATCCGTTTTGGGGAGCACGGCTGTCTGTTAGGGTTAGCGATGAAAAACCCTTGACGAACAATCAGTGTCGACGAAAGGTTTCATTCTTCGTCGACATGCCTGTTGACTAACCTTGGATCCTTCATCTCCCTTGAACCCAATGAAGGTTGATTCTTCATCATGACCGGACCCCGACGAAGATTGATCCTTCGTCATGTGGGACTTCGCCGTATGGGTAATGATTTGAACAGTGAGTGGGTTATGTTGTGTATGTTATCTGACATTTGTGCTTGTTGCATGATATTAAGGCTATCTAGAAATGAGGAACTTGTATACACTGATATGAGTTGTCTAATGTAAATTGTCTAATGTGAATAGCCAATGCAACTGTGAATGTTATTGCGTGATATACACAGGAGATGTGGATTGTTGTGTTAAATGTAAATTGTGTAACTACATAAAGTAATTTATTACGAAACTGATCTTGATTGGTAACCACGGTAGGGTTGGTTGATTAACTGGAACGGGTAACTTGTTAAATACCGAGCAAATCTAAGGTGAGTTCACTGCTCTTTTTCCAAGCATGCGTCCCTGGGAGGGACATCTGGTAAACGTTCTGGGGAGGAATGTCGGGTAATTGGGTTTGACTGGAATGTTAAACCTGGGATGTTGGTTAATACACTCATATCTATCATTTAAGTCCCTTCTACCGATTTGTTGCCGGGGAGGCAACGGGGTATTAGTTAATAGCGCTATTTAGGTTTGGCACCCTCACACCGTACCGGGGAGAACGGGCGTGAACTATTAACCCCAGTCTTGACCATTGCTTTTGATAGAGGCATTGGGGAATAGGGCAAATAATCTGGAGCCATAGGCGGTAATCGAGTTATTTACAACATCAAATCTCTGAAATGTTTTATACTTATATCTGGTAATTAAAACGTGTTAATAAACTTTGAACTCACCAGCGTCGTCTGACTCACTTGTCTGCATACTTGGATAACGATTTATTTTAGGCTTCCACTGAACGTTTGTTTTGGTTTTAACTTATGATTTGAAACTATGTTATGAGATGAATGGAATATTTTATTTAATAACTTGTTATAGTTCAATGTGATTGGTGGCTGGATCCTGGTACATCACACATCCCGTGGTGTTTTCGCATGTGGTGTTTTGGGGGTGTGACAACTCAACCTTCAAGCTATTAACTGAATTTGCGGTGTTTATGAGGCCAAGAAAAGTGAGGATATCCGCTTTCTAGAGTTTTTTTAATGGAAACTTTCATTAGAAAAACGCAGCCAGCCCAAAACTGGCAGACCAAACAACAAACAAGAAATTAATTATAAATTTACACCAATCAACCCATGATATATCCTTATGATTCGATCGACTAAAGTACCACAGAATTCCTAACGCCTTCACTTGATTGATGATGTTATCTATTTTAATCCTCTTATTGGAGAAGATAAGGTCGTTTCTGGCCTTCCAAATGCTCCAACACCCAACCATAATCAAGCCTTGAATAACATCCTTCTTCCGTTGAGAAAGCCTCATCGTCACATGAAGGTCTTTAAAAGAGAAGGCAAAAATGTTAGAGATCTTACACCATGATCTCACATGCTGCCATAATGTAACCGCCACCCAACAAGAAGAGAAAATATGATCGACGGTTTCATCTCTGATATTACACAGCGGGCAAGAGACATCATCGACATAAACGTTTCTATTTCTAAGCGCCACCCTAGTGAGGATTTTTCCCATTTCCGCCCGCCACACAAAAAGGTTACACTTCAACGGAACCCACTTACACCACTCCAACACAAATCTATTGCTGACGTCCACCCCGAAGCACAACAACTTCCTAACATTCTTGACTGAGAATTCACCCGTCGCGCTTCCAATCCAGCGCCATTGGTCTGGGGTATCCCAAAGGAAAACCCCGTGAACCAAGGAGACAAGCGACTAGAACTCGCTGAACCCTTCCATACTTTGAAGTTGTCTCTTTCATTGCCAAAAGAACTGTCTGTTCGGGTCGACACCTACCACACATCCTTTATTTTGCACTTTTGGTGGCCTCCAAATAAAACAGAGCAGGAAATTTATCCCTGAGAGGTTCGTTCACTAACCAAGGATCCAACCAGACGGGAAATTTATCCCTGAGATGTTCATTCACTAACCAAGGATCCAGCCAAAAAGTCACAACCGAACCATCCCCCACTATGCCTTTGAAACAATAACGAATATGAGATTTTTTAACGATAGTATTCGAAATCATTTTAGCAATACCTGTCACACCCCGATATTTCCACGTATTTCCGGTGGGCCCGGTGGGGAGTATCGTGACGTAGTTGATATCATCATAGTCAAACAACACAATTTTAAAATGCACAGCGAAAGCAAAAGATGAATCACATTACAAACCGAATATAAAGTAATATCAAAGTATTACAAACAGACTGTAAAGGATCCACAGGCGGATCAAATGAAAAGGAAACATAGTTCATCAGAATTAAAATGCATCCAAGCTTGCGAGAATCTTATTGATGCTAAGGAGAGGCCAGCCTATTTCTAGTAGTACATGCACTTAGCCTTTTTGGGAAAATACGTCAGTTTACACTAGTAAATACAATTAACTGACTCATTTTGAAAAGGTTTAAAAAAATTGATTTGAATGCACAAGGCACAAAACATTTTTATAACTTGGGATAATTATTTATATATAAACTTGTAAAAGAATTACATGTTTCTTATACGATCAGTAGCCCGGATTGACACCGGGTTAAAGATTAATAGACACACCACATGATATAGTCCCGCGGCGAGTTATTCCTGAAACCGGCGGTTATACCTTATTATGTATATATGCACTGTCGGGTGTACGCCTACACCCCAGGCTTAGGTCGTGACCATTTCTTAAAATGATGCCAAGGATATCCGGGACATGGTCATTAACCCCCCAAAGGCTTTAAGCAAACAAAACAATTTAAACGGGTCTTTTCAATAAATTAACCTTCATACGATTAAGAATTCAATGCCTAACTAAGCGGTATTTTATGTACCGTACCACAAACCCGTATAGGGAAAATAAGTTAAAGTATTTACCTGAGCAAGTAAAATTCACAAAAAACAAGTGCAAATAGCTTTTACCGGGTCTCCTAATCTGGAACAAAGGTTTTTAATAACCTATTAGATTTCTAACGGGTCTTTAATTAAGCCTAAACTTAGACCGGTTAGTTTTAAAGGAAGATACGGTTCAAATGCACGATTAAGAGAAGACCGGAACAGAATGTGATTTAGACCCGACAAGTTTGGAGACTTGTGTTATATGGGTAAACTAAACACATTCTGGATTTTGAGACAAAAATGATAAGGTTGACCCGTTTTGGTCAATTTATGCAAACTAGTTACATAAACCGAACCGAGCGCGAAAAATGCATAACGGGTAACCACAAGAGTCATATACAGGTTTCCTAAGTTAATATGCCTTAAATATGTTGTGACATCAGTAAGATATCTTTTGTTATGCCCAAAATGAATATAAACTCAAATTATGCCCCGTAGAGGTATTTTGGTCAATTAAAAGGTTATATAAAAGAGATTTAATAAAATCTGAGTTTCAGGTCTGATATAATCAGTAAATATACTTAATTTAATAGGTTATATAAGTAGAGTATTACATACATGTGAAATTTACCATTTATAACAAAACTATGCACAGAAGGGGCATTTTGGTAATTTCACCTAAGGTTTAAAGGTCAAATCCGGAAATCTGAGTTTAGAACTTTTGCTTTCTGCTAAAGTATAATAATTTACTTAAAATATCAGTAGGTATCAAGTCTTATATATTTAAAATAGTTTTGATACATACTATGCGTCTAAAACGCGTAAAAAGACGGTTTTAAGCGCTTTCCGGGTTTTATAAGTAAAGCTGATATTTTTTATTATTCCAGAAGGCTCAAAATATTATATTTATCATATAAAATCAGTAGAAAAAGGTTTGGTATCAAAAAGATTTGTAAAACTCATTTTATAGGCCAAAAGGGCAAAACCGACAATTACCGGATCAAAGCTATAACCCTATGTTATGCTCAGCCTAAAATAAAATAATTCAGTAACTAAGGTTTCTATTCTTTTACATTTTCAAAAATCACATTTTAAGGTCATATGGGCATAATAGTCTACATTTAAGCATTTAATGGAAACATGCATATGAATCGAATAACTATTGAACCAAGTTGTATAATCACAGAGGGTTATACTAACATGTAACCTGGTCCAAATAAAGCTCTAAGGCATTTCCAAAACATGCTACATTGGGTCAGAACTGAAAGTTAAAGCAAAAGTCAAATTATGCGACTTTCGGTTCCGAACCGAGCCTAAACAAAAAATTGACGGGTTGAACATGTTTAGACATGTTCTTACATTAATTACCAAGTTATATTAGTGATAAAACAGGTTGCATGAGTTCTACATTGTTAATTATGCAATTATTTGAAAATAAGCTTTCTGTTGACTTTTTAAGATTAACTTTGACCCGACAATTGACCTAGTTAGAGTGGGAATCAGATGGTGCCCTTTTAAGGGTTTATTACCCACATAATTACCAACTCAGAGGTACTTTCAATTCGAGATTTGACTAGACAAATTTTAAATTAATCTCGAAGTCAAATCTTAATTACGACGGTTTGACTCTAAGCAAATTAACTAAGCAAAACTGAATTAAGGAAGGTTAAGGACACTTACAAAGGTCCTAAGCACGACTAGTGACTCCTAGGAAGGGTGCTTGAGCTCCAAAATTATCCGGAAGTGAAGTTGTGAAGTTTGCAAGTGAATGTGTGAAGTGTTGCAACTAAGGAGCTTCTTGTATATGGATTTTGATTCAACTAGATAATGCCAAGCAACTCTATGCATGGATTCAGATCATCACAACTGTCCCTAGTGCATGGAAATCCATTTGCACAGCCCCTGGTATCATTTTATAGGCCCTTAAGTCGGTTACAGACCTGAACTGGCAGCTGCCAGGAGTTTTCTGTCGCTGGCATGCTCACGCGGGCCGCGTAGACCCTTAGGAAGTCTTACGCGGGCCGCATGGCTCTCCAGAACCAGCCAAACAAGTTTCAAGTATTTACATTTCAGCCCCTGGTCCCTTCAAATGTGTTTTAACTATTTTTCTTGTATTTTCAACCGTCTAACTTGATTTTTAAGGGCTTCAAGACTTAACCAAACTTCGTTAAGTCCTCGGTTATCTTTGCGATCACCCGTAAGGCCCTAGATTTCAAGTTGACGCTTTTAACCCCTCGTATACGAATATTGTCATAACTTTCTCATACTTTATCGAAACCTCGTGAAATTTTTATCACTTATTCTAGTGAGCATAATTTATCGTTACAAAGCTTCGGGTTCGCTAAAAGGTCACTCAGAGGTATACTTTAAACATGTTGACACATTTAACCCCTGTAGTTTGTAATCTCTCACTTTCATCCACAATTAGCTTCGTATGATCCATAAATCATTCGTTTAAGGGTATAAACATCGTGTAGGGTTATTGTAAGGTATACTTATCCATTGTTGACACTCTGAACCCTTTTATTCACATACTTTCTTCGTTTGTCAACTTTAGTCCCTCTAAAGCAATTCTTTACACGTTTAAAGCTCATGACACGTGTTGATACATTATTGGACATAAATTTACGAGGTGTTACATCCTCACCCCCTTAAAAGAAATCTCGACCTAGAGATTTACTGAAAAAAATGAGGGTACTTCTTTTTCATTGTGGACTCTACCTCCCACGTATACTCGGGACCTCTACGGGCGTCCCATTTAACCTTTACAATCAGTACATGCTTCCTTCGAAGCTTCTTAACCTGTCGATCCTCGATCGACAAAGGTTTTTCCACAAAATTTAAACTCTCATCAATGTGCACATCCTTATGTGACATGACTAGTGACTCATCAGTTAGACATTTCTTCAGATTGCAGATGTGGAATACGTTGTGAATACCACTGAGCTCTTCAGGAAAATTTAACTTATATGTGACAACCCGAACCCTTGATCTTGATCGTTGAGAGACGAGCATTTTATTAATGCTCATATTCACTATTATTATTATTATCATTATTATTTTTGGTTGTTATTAAATAACGATAACGAGCGAAGAGAGATTTATTTATTTAGTTATTAATTTAATTACCGTTATAATATTAAGTGTTAAGATAAGCGGGCCGGTCAGTTAAGCAAGACACCCGATATTTTACAGACCCATGCGTACGGACCCAAGCCCAACCCAATTCCCTATCTCTAAAACCTACACTATATATTCATCCTAAACCCCTCCTCTCTCATCCTATTAATAAAAACCCTAATAAAACTAGACAGCTGCTCAACACACACCCCTTCCCTTCCCCTTGTTTGATTTCCGGCGAAAATCGTCGGCGACTAGCCGGCTGGTGTCGGAAGTTTTCCGGCAGCCACACCCCCACCCCTTTGAGCCTCCTTCTCCTCCGGTCACAAACTCAGCCACACCCTCTCATTCCCGATGATCAGCGACGGCGCCGCCGCCGTGAGCGGTGACGGTGGTGAGTCTGAACGACGGCACAGCAACACCCACACCCCGTGTACCCTTGTTTTTCGAGTGATGAAGATCAGAAAACGAGAGAGAGGTCGGAGAAAGAAATAAGAAACCAGCAGCGGCGACGGTGGTCATCTCGAGCAGCTCCGACGAAGTGATGTCATCAAGGGTGTACGGAACGGCGAATGTGGTGTCGACAGCCGGCAACGGAGACAACGGCGGCAGCTGATGGTCCGTTCAACCCACGAATCAATCGGTTAGTATATGTTGGCTGTGTTTATATGCATTTTGCGGTTCTTGAACAATATTAGTATTGTGCTTTCATTCATAGTTGAGTTGGTAGTGTTGGTAATTGTTGAGATTTTGAGTATATGATTGTTAAATGTCTGTTGTTTTGAACCAGTTTGAAAGAATGACCATTGTTAACTGACTATTGCTAACTGATGTTAATAGGTATGATATGACTCTTTTCGTACAAGCTGTTTTTGTGTATTGTGCGAATTGATCAGCTGTATGCTTTCATCTTACAGCTTGAGCTTAGCCTGTTTCTTGTAATTTGTGCTAAATTTTGTGTAGGCTGTCTAGTATATAAGAACTTGTGCATATTTTCTTTGTCAACAATATTGATAAAGTGCTAGTGATGAAATATTGACTGTTTATTGTGACCTGATCATATGTGTAAAATAAAACATGTATTTGAGGCGTATGGTGGTAGACTTCATATAACAATCTATTATGTGTTTGCTTGATGATTGGTTATGAAAAAGTATAGGAATCTCATTATTATGGCATGATAAGAGTGAATAAGATTGATGTACATATGAATCTAATGGTTGATACATGGACAAATTGCCTCATGATTGTTTGTAGAAATTTATAATATTCGCAAATGAAGTTGTGATGCCAGATTTTGACTAGATGATTTGGTGAATTATTTAAGCTAGAAATTTGATAAGGAAGTAATACTAAATATCATGATTTTAGACTGAATAAATTAAAAAGGGCTATAATTTGAAATCTACCGTTTTGATCTGATTTGGTGAGTGTACGACATATGGAACATGTTAATAAAATCTGATTGGACACTACATGTTAATGAAATTTAATTGGTTAGTACGGGTATGAAAATTCTAGAAGCTTTTGCATAAGTTGCGAGTCTAGACCTTATGGTTGCGACTCGAGACCATTGAACGACTACTCGAGATCAAGCATGCACATTAGGGGACTCGAGACCAACTTGGTTGCGACTCGAGATCTCCTAGTCTCGACTCGAGACCTGACTCGAGACCCCGAGGTCCCGACTCATGCATGCACTACTCGAGATCATCTACTTGCAACTCGAAACCTCTTGGTTACGACTCGAGACCTCACGATCTCAAGTCGAGACCACCCGGTTTCGACTGAACTGCTTTGCTTAGTTATTGGGCCGCACAAACTGATATTATGGATTATGTGTTACTGTTCATATGCTAGGGTAGGCCCAATACCGTATATGCTAGTATGACTTACATGCTATGTGTTAGATACGTGTAATTTATACATGACATTACTTGCATACGAACCTAATAAATATCTATAAACCATAATAGGGTATGGTTGACCCACATAACACAAGTAAATTTTACTACCGAGCAAAGCAAAGGTGAGTTCACTACTTTTTACTTAAAGCATGCGTTCCCGGTGGTTGGGAAACGGAACGAAACACTTTTCCTGGTTTGGGATTGCTTACTATCTCCTTGTGCGGGATACGGTATTTCTATCTCCTTGTGTGGGATACGGGTAACAACGCTATCCCCTTGTGAGGGATACAAACTACTTTTCTCCCCTTATGCAGGACTCTTAGTTAATTACTGTTTGTACGGAAATGCAACGAGCAACACTAAACGAAACTCTATCACTCAAGTCCCTACTACTTAATACCGATTAGTCGCCGGGGCCAGGCGAACGGGTTATTAGTTGATATCGCTATTTAGGTTCGACCAGCCTCACACCGACCCTTGTTACTGGGAACGGGCGTGAACTAATAGACTCAGGCAAACCGTCAATGATGATAGAACATTGACAAACGGGGCACTGCGGAAACGTATGGTTAAGTAAGTATTCGGTATTGGAAAAACAGTTTAGTCACTCACTTATGGGGTAGCTCCCCATGGCATGTATAAACGGATAAATTAACTGGTTAAAACAAGTTTTTGGAATTAAAACTGGAAAACCGCAAACACATGAACTCGCCAACGTTATGTTGACACTCTACTGCATGCTTTGCAGGTTGCTCGATACAGCTCTGGACGGACGTTGCAATCGGATGGAGTACGTGGTTCGTAAGTAACATGATAATAAACTTGTGGTTTCAATTATGATGCGTCTTCTTTCCCTTTCCGCTGTAAACTTAAACTATGTTTTGAAAAATTTAAATTAGGTCACTAATTATGCTAATGTTTATAACAATAACTAATCCGTTCAAAATAATTAGTGGCTAAGATCCTGGTCGTCACATGCCTTGCGGTAATACTCCGCGTGTGGATTTTGAGGGTGTGACATTATAAGCCACTGTTCCGACACAATCGATGATCTCGAATGGTCCTATATATCTTGGGCTTAACTTACCTTTCTTACCAAAACGCATCACTCCCTTCCAGGGTGACACTTTAAGAAGAACCTTGTCACCAACCTCGAACTTTAGAGGTTTACGCCTTAAATCTGCGTAGCCTTTCTGCCTATCCCTGGTAGCTTTGAGACGATATCCTATCTGAATAATCTTGTCTGTCATCTCCAAGACTATATCAGGTCATGTTAGTTGGACATCTTCAACTTCTGCCCAGCAAACGGGCGTTATGCACTTTCTTCCATATAAAGCTTCAAATGGTTCAGCTTGAATACTGGAATGGTAGCTATTATTGTACGAAAATTCAATCAGTGGAAGATGATCATCCCAACTTCCACCTAGATCAATGACATAAGCTCTTAACATATCTTATAGCGTTTGAATTGTACGCTCACTCTGACCATCCGTTTGAGGATGATATGTTGTGCTGAAGTTCAATCGAGTGCCTAGTGATTGCTGAAAACTTTTCCAGAAGTGCGATGTGTACCTTGTATCTCTATCAGAAATGATAGACACTGGCACTCTGTGGAGAGATACAATCTCATCCACGTATAGCTAAGCTAACTTATCTGAGCTATGTGTTTCCTTAATAGGTAGGAAGTGAGCTGACTTAGTCAGTCTATCCACTATCACCCAAATAGTATCATTCCCTTTCTTTATCTTTGGTAACTTGGTGATAAAATCCATTGTCACCATTTCCCACTTCCAGGTGGGAAGTTCAGGCTGTTGTAGTAATCCTGACGGCTTTTGGTGTTCAGCTTTAACTTGCGCGCACGTCAAACATTTGGCTACATAGGTAGCTATAGACTTCTTTAAGCCTATCCACCAAAAATTTGCCTTCAGATCCTGGTACATCTTATCAGCTCCAGGATGAATGGAGTATTTAGAACTATGGGCTTCCTGGAGGATGACATCCCGAAGTCCTCCATACACTGGAACCCATATTCGTCCATTTAATCTCAGGATTCCGTCCTTGCCATAGGATAACTGCTCTTCAGTTACTCCTAGCTTTTCATCAGGATAGTTAGCTTCTAATACAGCTTCCTTCTGTGCAGCTAACAATCTTTCATTCAAACTATTCTTTAATTCAATGCTCTTGTCATTGATTCTTATGAGCTTCACCCTTTCCTTTCTACTTAAGGCATCGGCAACCACATTTGCCTTGCCTGGATGGTATCGTATTTCACAGTCATAATCATTCAAAGTTTCCATCCATCATCGCTGCCTCATGTTCAAATCCTTCTGATTGAACAGATGTTGAAGGCTTTTGTGATCAGAATAGATCACGCACTTGGTACCATACAAGTAATGCCTTCACAGTTTTAGTGCATATACAACGGCACCCAATTCCAAGTCATGGGTGGTGTAGTTCTTCTCGTGCACCTTTAATTGTCGAGAAGCATAGGCAATAACTTTGCCTTTCTGCATAAGCACACATCCCATACCTGTGTGCGATGCATCACAATAAACCACAAATTCTTCTATTCCATCAGGCAATATTAACACAGGTGCATTGCTCAACTTCTGTTTAAGAATGTAAAAAGACTCTTGCTGCTTAGGACCCCAATCAAACTTGATATTCTTGCGGGTTAGTGAAGTTAGGGGTGCAGCAATCCTTGAGAAGTTTTCAATAAATCGCCTATAGTATCCTGCCAAACCCAAAAAGCTACGAATTTATGTGGGCGTCTTTGGCTCTTGCCAATTCAAGACAGCTTTAACTTTAGTGGGATCCACTTGGATACCACGCTCACTGACTATATGTCCAAGAAACTGGACTTCACGAAGCCAAAATTCACACTTTGAAAACTTGGCATAAAGCTTCTCCTGTTGAAGTAGTTCTAGAAGACATCGAAGATGCTTCTCATGGTCGACCTGATTCTTTGAATAAATCAGAATGTCATCAATGAGCCCAAAAGGCATCACTAAGAACTCGTAATGAACATCATGAGTCCTACATGCAGTCTTGTGCACATCTTCATCTTTAACCTTCAGTTGATGATAGCCTGATCTTAAATCGATCTTGGAGAAATAACTCACCCCTTGAAGTTGATCGAACAAATCGTCGATCCTGGGCAATGGATATCTATTCTTGATAGTAACCTTGTTGAGCTCGCGATAATCGATGCATAGATGCATCGATCCATCCTTCTTCTTCACAAACAGGATTGGTGCTCCCCAAGGAGACGAACTAGGTCTAATAAAACCTTTTGCCAACAAATCATCTAACTGAGTCCTTAATTCTTTCATCTCAGTTGGTGCCAACCTGTAAGGTGCTCTTGCAATAGGTGCTGCTCCTGGAATAATGTCAATTATGAACTCCACTTGCCTATCTGGTGGTAAACCAGGTAGTTCTTCAGGGAAAACTTCTGGGTACTCAGAAATGACTGGGATGTCTTCAATCTTGAGCTTCTGCTCATCAATAGTTACCTGTGGCATATAAATGACACAACCCTTCTTCAAGCACCTAGATGCCTTGAGCATAGACACTTGCTCAGGCAGTCCATACTGGGTATCTCCCTGAATGGTAAGTGGTTCACCAGATGGAGTCTTGAGCACCACTTGCTTCTTGTTGCAAACGATCTGGGCTTGGTTATGAGATAACCAATCCATGCCTATTACTATGTCGAAACCAACTAATTTCAAAGGAAGTAAGGACAAAGGAAAAGAGTGGTTCCTAATGGATATGAAACATCCATCTAATACAGTTGATGCGGTTTCTATGGTGCCATAGGCTAATTCAACCTCATATTTTATGCTTAGGGTTCTAACAGGTAGATTTAACAACTTACAAAACTTATCATTAACAAATGACTTATCTGCTCCAGAATCAAATAACACTCTTGCATAAACGTCATTGATGAGAAAGGTACATGTTATCACATTATCATCCTGAACAGCTTCTCGTGCATCCATTCGGAAGACCCTAGCATTGGTCTTTTTCCCAACCTCAGCCTTCTTAGCAAACTTTGGCAGTTGGACTTGATATGCCCTTTTTCATTACAGTTATAGCACGTTGCATCCTTGATTTTCTTACTGTAACACCCCGTGTTTTCACGAGTGAAAATCAAAGTCAAGGTCAAAGTCAACGACCAATTCCGCGCGACTTGACTCGTAGAAATGTTTTTATTTTATTTATATTATGTGGAGTAAATGTCGTTCATTACAATAATCGAATCATGCTAACCGTATTTCAATCGACCTACGACTGTGAATGATAGGAAGTAACAATGCGATAAAGTTAATCAAGCTATGCTAATCAAATCGACATCGAACCGTAACTCAAACTATGTATTTTACTTGTCATTTCTACGTGTGTGTGTGCTTTACGTGTTACCTGTGCATGTTTATTTTATGTTATGTTGTGATAATCAAGCGAACTCAAACGAACTCGAAGTCTAACTCGAATGTCAACGAACCCGAACCCGAATTTCGAGTCGAACCATATAAGAAGTAGTTGGGACTGAAAGTAATTTGACTAGGAACCCTATCGAATCGCTCGCAAAACCAAAGCAACATCGCACCGAACACACCAAAGCAGGCGGCATCCGCACGGATGGTCAATCCGCACGGATTGCCAATCCGCACGGATTGCCAATCCGCACGGATGACCAATCCGCGCGGATAGCCTATCCGGGTGCGTGCCATGCGCACGGCTCACCCTTTCCCTTTTTGGCATCCTATAAATACACGGGTCACTCTCCAACTTTTCCACTTTTGGCAAGTGACGTCCGAACCGCACGCATTCTTCACTTTTTCTCAGATTTCTCTCAATCCAGGTAAGATCTTGCACTAATTCTTGTACATTCTTGATCACTACACGATTCTACACATTTCTATCTTTCAAATCTTCATTTTTAACCATGAAATCATCCGGATTTGAGGTATTCTCGGGTGACGTCATCATGAAGTTCTTGTGAACTTCAAGTTTGACCTCATTCCACCAAGAATAACTCAGATCTAAACGATTTCTACAAGATTTCATAATAACTTCACCTAGATCTAAACTTTTCTAAGGATAAAAGAGTTGAAAGAAATAAACCTAAGTTCTCTCCTTCTTTTTCCCTTAGAATCGGTACGAATCTGATCGGTTCTAGTCTTCTACTCGATAATAGTGAAGCACTAGTCCTGGATCTGGATTCTACCCACAGACACCTGATTTCGGGGTCAACCGGAATGACCGTTCTGAGTCGCCGACAGGCCGAGTTAGGGTGGTTCCTGACCGGTCTAGTCACGCGGGTGAGAATACAACTCCAAGTGGTTGCCACGTAATCAGAACGTCTCGATAAACGACAACAGAAACCAAGAGTAGACGAACGGAACAATCAGACCAGAGACTGTCCGCACGGACAAGCTGTCCGCACGGACAAGCTGTCCGCACGGACAGACTGTGCGCACGGACTAGCCGTCCGCACGAACAGGCCATACGAACGAGTTGTCACCCGGACGAGCTACCCTTGGGACCCATTTTCCAAACAAGGTTTGAGTATCGACGAATGAGCAATCCGGACGGACGACCTCTGAATGGATTACTTTTCGGATCATGAGATACTAAGGCCTTAAAATAAATTCAAACAGTGTTCATCCGCACGGACAGGCTATCCGGACGGATTGTCTCTACCCGCGCGCACGGACTGTCCGCACGGATCATCACTGTCCGCACGGACTACCATACGCACGGACTTTCGTCCGCGCGACCGGCTTGAAAGGTAGACACACTTAGATGTTTTCTAAATGCTACAACGAAAACTCCAAAGCACAAGCCATCATACACAAACACATCTCACACTTAGGAAGAAACAATCCACTTGAACGTTTATCCACACAAACAACTTGTCCGTACGGATAAGCCATCCGCACGCACAACTAATCCGCACGGATTACCATCCGCACGGACAGCTCGCACGCACGGATAGCTTATCCGGATGGATCACCATCCGCACGCATCACCATCCGCACGGATAGGTCATACGCACGGATGACTTCCTCTCACGGATAGCTGATCCGCACGATCAGTTATCCTACCCACTCTCACTTTGTACTGTTTTGCGTATCACTTATCGTTACGTTATCGAATCTATTCAGGCTAACCGTACTCGCTGTAAAGCGCTCCCTTCAATCCACAATCGCTGTGAGTATACTCGAACCCTTTTTGCTTTAGCACTTTTGGGTGTTACATACGTTACGAATATTCAAACTACAACTATCACACTACTCAAGCTATTTTAACGCTAAACCATTAATGCATCTTATACGTGGCTTATGAATGCTTGTTTGTTATGTTTACACATGGAATGCTGTCTACCTGCCTTAGCAACGATAGTACTATAGTTTGGACTCAGCACCCGTTCACACGGGGGTTGTTAAGGATCTTTTACTTGCATGGATTACGGTGGTAATCATGTATTGCGAACTGCCTCGGGCAGTCAACCCGCAGTCATTGGTATCGATGGATCTATGTCGATAACTAACGTGCTTCATTTCACTATGTGTACGTGCTGGTTATGCGTAAACGAATTCGAACTCTATATGCTATTATCAAACTTGTATGCTCACCTTTACATTTTATGTATTGACTTTATTTTAACGTATGTGACAGGTGCTTAGGATGCATATGTGGTAGGAAATGGAAGCTAGAATAAAGCTTTAGAGCCCAACAAATAGTTGTCTGTAGATAACTTATTAGGGGTCTCTAGAAGCAGATAAACAATTGCTACTTATTTAAATCTGAGTTGTCGGAACAGAATATTTGTTTTGATGTTATCTGTAATAACTTGTTTGACTATTTATGATACGGTATGGGACGTATTGCTTTAATTAAATGGTAATGATAGTCGTTATGGAAACTTCTGGACAATCTGTTTCGCTCAGTGCCACGCCCCGATGATTCCGCCATCGGTTGGGGTGTGACACTTACAGTCCAATGTCTTGTGCTCAGAAGATTTACAAATTCCACAAGGCCTTGGTTGCGATTGGGATTTCGACTCATATCTGCACCTCCCGAAATGGTGCTTCTTACAGATTTTACACTTGGGCTTATCGCCCGACTGATGACCATCCTTTTTAGTTCCAGAACTCTTTTTGTGGTCATTGTTTCCCTTATGCTTCTTGTCTGACCGTCCTGAGTTGTCATCCTCACGCTTTCTCTTCTCAGCATCGGTGTTTCTGAGTGATCTTTGCCTGACCGCGTCTAAAGTAAGAGACAATGATATATCAGCTGCAGACCTAAAAGTAGCTGGTCTGGAGGCCTTCACACTGGTCTGAGGGCAGTAGTTTTCCTTAATCAACGTCACAAACTGATTCCAAGACAGATTGTACAATGGAATCTTCCTAGTGGCCTGAATCAAAGACCTCCACCACGCTAGTGCCTCGCCTTTGAATGACTGAGATACAAACTTTACCACATCCTTATCAGCGCAACCACTGATATCTACCATAGTGTCCATCTCGTCTAACCATGACATGCAATCCACTGCTCCTTTCTCCCCAGTGAAATCCCTGGGTTTGCAGGAGACAAAGTATTTATAGGTGCAACCTTTAGCACGTGGCACAACTCTCTTAGATGGAACACTCCTCTGATTTGATGAGTGATGAGAATCACTTTTGTGAGCGGTATGAGTTCTAGAGGGTGGTTTTGTGTGCGGTACTGACTGAGTCCCGATCTGGGTACCACTGGATTCTCTGAACTGTCTATCCAGAGCTCGCGTGATAGCATTATCTATCAATGCCTGTAATTCTGCTCTTGCTATATTGACTCTGGAAGTGTCATGATTATCTCTGGGGTGGCTGTTGACTTCATCAGACCCAGCCATGTAGCTTTTTTGCTACATAAGATAAATGATTTTAATTTACTCAGAGGTCTATAACAGTTTTATTAGTCTAGATGATTTATTAATCATGGTATTTAAGAAACCATTTCGATTAATTTGTTAGGCATATATATATATTCAGGATTTTTCATTACCTTAATCCTTAGTTATAATTAAAATATATTAATGGCAAAAAGGCCGAATCACATGGACAGTTTTAAATTTTTAATCATGATCTTATAGGATCAAGGTATTAATCATAATTCATTACCTCTTCTTAACAGGGGGTCGAAGACCACGACTGTCTTTTGTCTTATATGACAATGGATATAGCCCGTAGGCATTACATCCCTATTGGATGTTTAATATAATAAAAGAAATTGGAAGAATCCAATGTAAGGATAACTTATGTGATTTTATCGAATCACATTTTGCCAGGAGTGTTAACATGTTTTCAGATATTAACAAGGTTTTGAATCTTTTGAATAGGTTTTACCGTCTTGTCCATATCTAGAATGACATGTGGATAGGTTTTACCTTTAAGATTCTTATTATTTTATTATAATGGTAGGTCATATAAAAAAAGAATGTTATTTTTCATTTATTTTACATATTATATTTATGCATATAATTTATCAAAAATGAAAATTTAAATTTAACCATTCCACTACAAAAATTAAACAAGTACATGTTTGCCCTAAACGGGACTTTCTACAAGAAATAACATGCCCACGCAGGGGCGAAACAACCTAACATACCCACGTAGGGGTTAAACAGAAAAACACGCCCACGCAGGGGCGAAATACTGAAAGACATGCCCACGCAGGGGCTGAATACAGAAACAAATGTCCACGCAGGGACTTGGTTACAATACTAAAACAAACAAACAAATAAAGGATTTAATGATCCTTTTTGCTCTTTCCCTTGATTAAGCTTGCTAAACCTTTGAAAATTCATCGGTTTTGCCTACGCCCTTCCCGAACCTCCTGTTGCACCTGATTCAACCTTTGAAGAATCTCCTGATGCTGCGGTGGTGATATCACTGGCGGCTGCGGGGATTGCTGAAACAGCGGAGGTTGAGGAGGTGGCGGTTGTTGATACCCATAAGGTGGGTACCCATAGTGTGGATATCCCGCTTGATATGGGACTCCAAAGGTCCCCTCGGGATGAAGAGCATGGTAGTTTGCTGCCGCTACCAGGTATGGGTCAGCCTCGGCGTAGTTGTAGTTGGTGTGGATCGGCTGCTCAAAAGGGTTGTACGCCGCTGAACCGGCGTATGTAGGAATCGGGTTGTTAAAACCCACTGGTGGTGGTGCGACCGGCGCAGACTGCACTTCTGAAACAGGGTTCGAAGGCCCACCCATTTGTGGGTCTTCGTATAGTGACGGATAATGACTGCCACTAGATGGTTGAGGAGTGATGATGCAGACTCCCCCTCGCACGGACATCCGTGCGGTTGTTCTCCTGTGCCTCGGTGGCTCCGGAGGCTGTTGCTGCACTGGTGGTGGTGGCGGAGTGACCGCTACAAAACGGGAATCCTCGGAAGGATCCTGCTGTGGCTGCTGCTGGTACGGTGAGTTGTGGTAACTGGGAGTAAACACCCAGTCGATCTGGTTGAACCTCGCCTCGTAGCTATCGGGACCATTATAAGGTGATCCCAGAAAGGGTGACCCATCCGAAATTTCGATGGGGTGGTTAGGGGTCCCGGTTGGAGGCTCGCCGGGATCCGTGTCTTCGTCCATGTCCATCGCATGGTCTCCCGAGAAGTTGTCTTCAGGTCCCAATGGGTTAAAACCCACTGGTTCTTCAATGTAGTTTGCTAGGTTGAACCGGCTTTGGAAGACAGGCGTCAGGTCATCGAAGGGTGAGTTGTGGCCCTGGAGAGGCATATAAGAATGGTGGGAATTTTGGGGCTCGTTTTCAGACTGAGGCCCAAAGGAGTTTTGGAAAGAAGGGGAGGAGCTCAGTGAAACAGAGCGCCTTTCGGGTTCAATATAGGTCCTCCAGTTTTCTTGAGGACTCCGGTTTAGAGAATCAGATGGCGTTCGCCGGTGCGAAGGCCCGACCTCATGATCATTCGGGGCGACGAGTGGCCCCTTGCCTCTTCCTCTCCCTCTCATTCTTGGTGGCATCTTGTTCAACCTGTCAAAACAAACAAAGGATACAACAAGAAAATATAAAAGACAAAGTTAGAAACAAAACAAATTTGGATTAATCCTAAGTTCTTTGTCTAGACTCGGAAGTCGATGAATGTGCAAACTGTGTCATTGAGATTAAACACAAAAGGCTAGTGTTTAATTCACTCAACGTTGGATCTGATACCAACCTATCACACCCCGATATTTCCACGTATTTTCGGTGGGCCCGGTGGAGAGTATCATGACGTAGTTGATATCATCATAGTCAAACAACACAATTTTAAAATGCACAGCGGAAGCAAAAGATGAATCACATTACAAACCGAATATAAAGTAATATCAAAGTATTACAAACGGCTGTTAAGGATCCACAGGCGGATCAAATGAAAAGGAAACATAGTTCATCAGACTTAAAATGCATCCAAGCTTGCGAGACTCTTATTGATGCTAAGGAGAGGCCAGCCTATTTCGAGTAGTACCTGCACTTAACCTTTTTGGGAAAATACGTCAGTTTACACTGGTAAATACAATTAACAGACTCATTTTGAAAAGGTTTAAAAAAATTGATTTGAATGCACAAGGCACAAAACATTTTTATAACTTGGGATAATTATTTATATATAAACTTGTAAAAGAATTACATGTTTCTTATACGTTCAGTAGCCCGGATTGACGCCGGGTTAAAGATTAATAGACACACCACATAATATAGTCCCACGGCGAGTTATTCCCGAAACCGGCGGTTATACCTTATTATTTATATATGCACTGTCGGGTGTACGCCTACACCCCGTGCTTAGGTCGTGGCCATTTCTTTAAATGATGCCAAGGATATCCGGGACATGGTCATTAACCTCCCAAAGGCTTTAAGCAAACAAAACAATTTAAACGGGTCTTTTCAATAAATTAACCTTCATACGATTAAGAATTCAATGCCCGACCAAGCGATATTTTATATACCGTACCCCAAGCCCGTATAGGGAAAATAAGTTAAAGTATTTACCTGAGCAAGTAAAATTCACAAACAGCAAGTGCAAATAGCTTTTACCGGGTCTCCTAATCTGGAACAAAGGTTTTTAATAACCTATTAGATTCCTAACGGGTCTTTAATTAAGCCTAAACTTAGACCGGTTAGTTTTAAAGGAAGATACGGTTCAAACACACGATTAAGCAAAGACCGGAACAGAATGTGATTTAGACCGGACAAGTTTGGAGACTTGTGTTATATGGGTAAACTAAACACATTCTGGATTTTGAGACAAAAATGATAAGGTTTGACCCGTTTCGGTCAATTTATGCAAACTAGTTACATAAACCGAACCGAGCGCGAAAAATGCATAACGGGTAACCACAAGAGTCATATACAGGTTTCCTAAGTTATTATGCCTTAAATATGCTGTGAAATCAGTAAGATATCTTTTATTATGCCCAAAATGAATATAAACTCAAATTATGCCCCGTAGGGGTATTTTGGTCAATTAAAAGGTTATATAAAAGAGATTTAATAAAATCTGAGTTTCAGGTCTAATATAATCAGTAAATATACTTAATTTAATAGGTTATATCAGTAGGGTATTACATATATGTGAAATTTACCATTTATAACCAAACTATGCACAAAAGGGGCATTTTGGTAATTTCACCTAAGGTTTAAAGGTCAAATCTGGAAATCTGAGTTTAAAACTTTTGCTTTCTGCTAAAGTATAATAATTTACTTAAAATATCAGTAGGTATCAAGTCTTATATATTTAAAATAATTTTGATACATACTATGCGTCTAAAACGCGTAAAAAGACGGTTTTAAGCGATTTCTGGGTTTTATAAGTAAAGCTGATATTTTTTATTATTCCAGAAGGCTCAAAATATTATATTTATCATATAAAATCAGTAGAAAAAGGTTTGGTATCAAAAATATTTGTAAAACTCATTTTATAGGCCAAAAGGGCAAAACCGACAATTACCGGATCAAAGCTATAATATAACCCTTAGTTATGCTCAGCCTAAAATTAAATAAAAATCTTCAAAAATCCTAAAATATTATTTTACATCAGTAGGTAAAAAGTTTGGTATCAAAAGTTGGGTTTAGATAGGCTTTATGCTAATTACGCCGTTTAATTAATAAAAAGCTTTTCATTTACGCTAATGAGCATAACTCCTAATCTAGACCTCAAACTGATGTCAAATTTTCGGGACAGGTTTATAATTCAGTAACTAAGGTTTCTATTCTTTTACATTTTCAAAAATCACATTTTAAGGTCATATGGGCATAATAGTCAACATTTAAGCATTTAACGGAAACATGCATATGAATCGGATAACTATTGAACCAAGTTGTATAATCACAGAGGGTTATACTAACATGTAACCTGGTCCAAATAAAGCTCTAAGGAATTTCTAAAAGATGCTACAATGGGTCAGAACTGAAAGTCAAAGCAAAAGTCAAATTATGCGACTTTCAGTTCCGAACCGAGCCTAAACAGAAAATTGTCGGGTTGAACATGTTTAGACATGTTCTTACATTAATTACCAAGTTATATTAGTGATAAAACAGGTTGCATGGGTTCTAAATTGTTAATTATGCGTTTATTTGAAAATAAGTTCTCTGTTGACTTTTTAAGATTAACTTTGACCCGACAATTGACCTAGTTAGAGTGGGAATCAGAGGGTGCCTTTTTAAGGGTTTATTACCAACATAATTACCAACTCAAAGGTACTTTCAATTCGAGATTTCACTGGACAAATTTTAAATTAATCTCGAAGTCAAATCTTAATTACGACGGTTTGACTTTAAGCTAATTAACTAAGCAAAACTGAATTAAGGAAGGTTAAGGACACTTACAAAGGTACTAAGCACGACTAGTGACTCCTAGGAAGGGTGCTTGAGCTCCAAAATTCTCCAGAAGTGAAGTTGTGAAGTTTGCAAGTGAATGTGTGAAGTGTTGCAACTAAGGAGCTTCTTATATATGGATTTTGATTCAACTAGAACATGCTAAGCAACTCTATGCATGGATTCAGATCATCACAACTGTCCCTAGTGCATGGAAATCCATTTGCACAGCCCCTGGTATCATTTTACAGGCCCTTAAGTAGGTTATAGACCTGAACTGGCAGCTGCCAGGAGTTTTCTGTCACTGGCATGCTCACGCGGGCCGTGTAGACCCTTAGGAAGTCTTACGCGGGCCGCATGGCTCTCCAGAACCAGCCAAACAAGTTTCAAGTATTTACATTTCAGCCCCTGGTCCCTTCAAACGTGGTTTTAACTATTTTTCTTGCATTTTCAACCCTCTAACTTGATTTTTAAGGGCTTCAAGACTTAACCAAACTTCGTTAAGTCCTTGGTTATCTTTGTGATCACCCGTAAGGCCCTAGATTTCAAGTTGACGCTTTTAACCCCTCGTATACGAATATTGTCATAACTTTCTCATACTTTATCGAAACCTCGTGAAATTTTTATCACTTATTCTAGTGAGCATAATTTATCGTTACAAAGCTTCGGGTTCGCTAAAAGGTCACTCAGATGTATACTTTAAACATGTTGACACATTTAACCCCTGTAGTTTGTAATCTCTCACTTTCTTCCACAATTAGCTTCGTATGATCCATAAATCATTCGTTTAAGGGTATAAACATCGTGTAGGGTTATTGTAAGGTATACTTATCCATTGTTGACACTTTGAACCCTTTATTCACATACTTTCTTCGTTTGTCAACTTTAGTCCCTCTAAAGCAATTCTTTACACGTTTAAAGCTCATGACACGTGTTGATACATTATTGGACATAAATTTACAAGGTGTTACAATTCTCAAAACTCTGCCAAGAGAAGCTTTAAATGGGACACATTCCCAACCTGTTTTGCTCGAGTGAATGGACCCGATGATTTTCCTCCAAAGATTGTTTGGTTCAGTCTTGAAACGCCAACCCCATTTAACCAACAAAGCTACATTAATATCCCCAGGTTTATTTATACCGATGCCACCAAACTCTTTAGGTGAAGCCACCCGCTCCCAAGCAACCCAATGCATTTTCTTGACTTCACTAGAACCTCCCCACAAGAATCTTTTGATAAGTGCTTCGAGATCATTAATCACCTTTTTTGGGGCATTGTATAGAGAAAAATAATAGTTAGGGAGACTTTCCAATATAGACTTGATGTTAGTGACTTTCCTTCCAATTGATAGGAGCATGGACTTCCAAACCGCAAGACGGCTTTTAAAAGCGTTGTAAACCGGTTTCCAATTATTAATATGGTTCATATTAGCCCCAACCATAAGCCCAAGGTATTTGAAAGGGGGACCATCTGACTTATACCCCACCACACTAGCCATATCAACGATCTCACCTGACACCTCGCTAATCCCATAAAGGTTCGATTTGGATATATTAATTTTGAGACCCAAGCAAAGATGGAAACATCAAAGAATTCTAATAATGTTAACAACTTCGACCTTATCCCAATCACCAAGGATGATCGTTTCATCCGCATACAATTTTTTTAAGATTATCACAAAGAAGCGCCAACCAAAAGGGGTATTATTCCACAAAACGGTTTCTAACAAAACGCATAACCTCCTTTTTTATCTTGAACAACTTATTAAACCATTCACCCTCTATCGTCAACCCATGGATAGTGTTGGACGCTTTCCTCTTATTAATCATAGCATGAAAGAATTTGGAATTCTTATCCCCCTCCACTACCCATCTGACCCTATATCTCTGTTTAAGATCCAGGTTTTTTCTCACCCCAATATCGATAACTAATTTTTTTATTTTCAGCAAGAACCCATTCCTCTTCTTCCGTTAACTCCCTAACCTCCAACTCCTCTTCCAACATTTCAAGCTCCAGCTAAGACTTCTGTTCTTCATCCCCTTCCTTGGCTAAAAGCTCGCCCCTCCAAATCTTAATTTTATAACGGGTCTAAGCGAATTTTTTAGTTAGGGAAATATTTGGGGGATCGTCAAGAACAAAATCCTCCAATGCAGATCTAACATCGTCATCGAAACCCTACCTCCCAATCCACAAGTTATATACTCTAATAGGGCGTGGCCCAAAATTGTTATTAACCACATTAATAATCAACGGACAATGGTCAGAGAACCGGCCCGGATGTGCACGGAGACACTCATTGGGCCATTTGTTAAAAAACTTCGAACACACAAGGACTCTATAAATTTTGCTCAACCTTTTGCCATTATCTCTCACACACGTGAAATGTCGCCTTTGCATAATATACTCCAAAAGCCCACAACTAAAAATAAAATCGTTGAAATTTCGGGCACATACCGATTTGAAGCTGGAGTTTCTTCTTTCTTCCGCAGAACGGACATCGTTGAAATCCCCAACCATCATAATCATTCCTGTCACCTCACTAATCAGCTCCCTGATCTAGTCCAGAGCATGTTTTTCAAAGTTGTACCTTGGGGGCGTAGACAATTATGAGGTTGATTTCTTCCCCACTACCAACCATCCGACCTTTAATCAAGAGAATGTTTTTATCCTTCACAGAATCAGAGACCTAGAGGAACTTCGGTTCCCAAAGCCAAACGAGACCGCCCGAGAGACCAAAAGCCTCAACATACTCCATACAGAAATTTGAGTTCCCCCGAAAGGGCGACATCAACATCTCCGTAATGTTTGCTTTCATAGTCTCATGTAAAGCAATAAAATTCACCCCGTTAATGCCTTCATCCAGAATGGAATCTCTAACCATATTACGATGTTCGCCCAACTGCACTCCCACTATATTACCCATCTTAACTGTCTCTTCAATCTCTAGATTAGCCTGTTGCCGGAAGGAGTCAACCACCACTTCTGATCCCGTAATCACATCCGTACTAGCAAACTCTTCCGACGATGAATCCTCTGATTCAGTTGGAGTCACCAAATTGTTCAGCTCCATCGTGTAGCGAGCAACACTAAACACCCTATCTCCTGTAGTCTCAATAATCTCTCCCTCCTCTAACTCCTAAACTGAAGGGAAAACTCAATTTGTCATGTTTCTGTTCAGGTCAAAATCATGCTGCAGATCAGCTCTGGGCCTTTTCTTCAGTCTGGAGACTTGGGACGCATGGATCACATTCCCGAATTTTTCCAATAATATCATCGAAAACACTGTCTTCAGCAAAGTGGATAGGGGCGCCCAAGGTTCTGACCCAAGCAATTCTCTCAAATGGAATTTCTTGACCCTTCCACACCTCTAATTTAGAGAACCATAAACACCAGTCAGTCTGGTTTTTGATCAATTCCATCCCTAGCTCTTCATTCTCGAAGTTGATTAAAATGGAGAGGCCTCCAAGGTAACTTACGGAGGAGAAGAGATAACCCGCCTCCAAAAGGATGTGATTGAGCTTCCTCAAAGTATACTGGTCGACACATTTTCTGACTAGGGATTTACGATGCAGCCCCTGAAGGCCACTGACGTTATCCTAAACTTTGATAGCATGAACCAAATTGAGAGTATTGCCACTAATGGGCGTACCATGTGGCTTGGCCACCACCTCACTAAATGACTTCCCACCCACGGGGTTCGCAGAACCGTACATGAGATTTTCATCTCATACGGCTCCTCTCTTATGTGCACAATGATAAAATGACTTCTCACCCGAAAATGTTGGGCATACACGTTTGAGTCCTTTGGTAGTGTCTTCTCCTATTCCTTATCCAGCTCATCATCTCCCAGCAACCCTACATTCTCGACCACAAATTTAGCTATGTTGACCCTGAGTTTCGATGATCCCGTCTTAGTGTCGTTTAACGCTCTTTCCAGCTCCTTTGCATCTTTGACATCCCAGAAACTGATAAACCCAAACCTCAAGCCCCATATCCTTCTTCCTGGCGATGTAAACTCCTATGACAGTCTCGAATACCCCTAGGAATTCTAAGACACCCCACGAGGTGCATCCCGAAGGGAGGTTCGTGACGTAGTATTTAGTGATCTTCACGTTTTTAGGTTCTCCAGTGTATCCTTTTCCTCTGTTCCGGCGTTTGTGGTGGGGGTCCTCCCAGCTTCCCTCCTCCTCTCTCTCCATATGAAATGAGAATTTCATTAAAGGGGTATTAGGGAATGGCTTTGATATTGCTTTCTGGCTGGAGCCGTGGCTTCTTAACGAACCTCTAAGATATAAATTCCCTAACTTATTTAATCTTGAAGGTGAGAAACAATGTAAGGCTGTGGATAGCCTTGGAGTTTCAAGTGTTGAAGAGGGGCCGAATTGGGCTTGGAAAAGAAGGTCGGACCAGTCTGAGGAGATAAGGGAGCTAGCTGAGTTAGAAGGCCTGCTCGATGGGGTTATGTTGATGGCTCTGAAAGACAAATGTGCTTGTAACAGGTCGACGCCGGGGGATTTTTTGGTTAAAGCGGTCAAAAGTTTGCTCGCGTTTCGGGATGATGTTAGCGATATGTTTGTTATGGATTGGTGTAGGTGGGTTCCTTTGAAGTGTAGCATCCTTGTTTGGCGGGCGGAGAAGGACAAAATTCCTATGGCTTTGGCGCTAAGAAGAAGAAATATCCCGATTGAAGACGTCTCGTGTGTTTTGTGTAGGGAGGAAGAGCTAGGAATAATGCGAGGTTCAGGTCCATTCCGGTGTGTATTGCGGACATTATAAGTGAAGTTAAATAGATCGGGTTCCTCTGGTTTAAAAGTAGGAAGAGGTTTAGAGATTTAACATGGGAAAATTAATGTAATTTTGTATTTATGTAGTTGTGTTGTTTGTTGTGGTCGGCCCGATTTAGATCGGCTTGGATTTCTAATGAAGTTTACAGTTAAAAAAAAACATGTTTTCATCAGAAAGCCTAATTAAATGAATTGAAGATGTTCATAACAATTATTTTTGTTATTATACACCTTCTTTAAATAGGATACATTATAGCCGATATATTATTAAAGTCCGCAAAGACATTATTCCCAATACACAATAAATCGTAGTTATTCAAATTCAAATCGGAAACATTATAGCCGATATATTATTGAAGTCCGCAAAGACCATATTATTTCTTTTTTTTTTAACCGCAAATTTCTTTTATTTCTGTCGTTTGTAGGATTTGAACCTAAGGCTAGACGGTATGGCACCGTCGCCCATCCGTCCTCCATGTGCGACGCCCGTCCTCCAATCCCGCCATCCCCGTCTTCATCCCGTCCCCGTCCTCTCCGTCGGAATATCGACGTTGGGGACGATCCAAAGGTGGGCCCAGCTTTGTTTGTTTGTTTGTTAATTGGATTTGTACATTATGCATTAATACTTGTACATAGTTTTGTGGGGTAGGATCATCTAGGACCATCCTCCCATACCGTCTAGTTTTGTGGGATGGACCATCTTGGGAGAACTATGACGTGGCGCCTACGTGGCGGATCATCCTCCCTTGGAGGACCATCACCATACCCTCTAGCCTAAGAACTCTTTCTTCCAAGGTATTTAAAGGTTTTACATTTACCAATAGACCATCATCCCATTGGTACACCATATTTCTATTTCTAATACACAATAATTCGTAGCTATTCAAATAGTAAACATTATAGCCGATATGTTATTAAAGTCCTTAAAGAAATATTAGGGTGTGGTCATAACTTTTATGGTCATCATGATCTTCTATATCAGCGTCATGTTACCCACTTTTAATCCATCATCCAAAATTACTACCTAAGGGTGTGGTAATGACTCAAACCACTATTCTCTTATTTTAATTTATTTTTGTGAAAAGGAAATAGAGAAATTAAAAAAAGAAAGGAGGTCCATGGTTGCTATGGTTTAATCCATGCCAACCATTGTAGATGAGGCAAGGAGGTAATGTGGCAATCCATTAATGATCCTACGTGACGATTGATAACCCAACCCATGCCCCCACACCCTTTAGCCAATATACAATAATTCGTTGCTATTCAAACAGGAAACATTATGTTAAAGTCTTCAAAAACCATATTATTCCCTCCTAAAAAGATGAACTAAAAGTTTGCTGATACGTTGTCAACAAATAAAGTGTTTTTTTAACGGTAAATTTAGATCACTGGCGGAGTACTGGAGTATCATCGTGCCAACAGCAGAACTACCCGATCATATCCATCTCCACTAGACAATAATACATATACACCAATTAAGAAGGAAACCCAATAAATATGGAAAAAAACTTTTTTGTAGGAATCGAACAGATAACCTAATGGTCTTTAAGTCTTATCTCAACTCCAAAATTAATTGCTTGTTTATTTGCTATGATTTCAAGTAACTTATTGCTTGTTTCTTTGCTATGATTTCAAGTAACTTTTGATTTGGAATCATATTCCATTTATATTATTATATTATGATAAACATTTTTAGAAGGGCGCACTCTATTGTTCTAGTTGGGTGTTGTTAAATACACCCATAAGTCAACTTTCTTTTAATAATACACCCATAAGTCAATATAGGTTCTGGTAACAAGGGAGAGTAGTCAAACAAATTGCCTTAAACAATTTTTTTTTTTTTTTGAACAGCGAATTTCATTAAAAAGCACACTAGCAAGAAGCTAGAGGCTAAACAAACAAGGAAACAACAATTACAACGGACAATTTATCCAATCTCTCCATACTAAGTCCTTAGCCCGAGACCTATTATTAATCCAAAAATAACTCAACGCTTTAATATCTTTCGTGATTAGTCTGATGGATTTGTGAGAGTTCGAAAAGACAAGTTCGTTCCTCGTCTTCAAAATGCACCAACAAGTTGTGAGAATAATACCGTATAAAGTTTCCTTCTTTCGCCGTCCCAATCTATAATTATCGTGAACTGTCAAGAGATCCGTCATAGTGAAAGCATAGATCGGCGCTAACTTGCACCAAGTGGAAATATGTCACACCCCGACCACGTAAAACAACAAGACGTGGCGGAAACGTCGGGGAGTGTTGTAACAGAATCATTGTTTCGTAACCATGGAATAAATAATTTTGTTTTATTGAATAAATGAATTCATTGTTTTAATACAATCAAATAAGTACAACTATGATCTTCCAAGTTTTAAAGTTGTTAAGGCACGAGTCCATCCTAAGTGTAGCGTGTATCAACAATCATCACAAGACAACACCTGAAACATGTGTAAAAATAGGTACGTCAGCATAAAAATGTCTGCGAGATACATAGGTTTTATGGAAGTAGGATTCATGACTTATAAGTTTAAAGAAAAAAAAGAATGTTTTAAGAAAAGTAGTCATGATCCTTGTAAATTGTTTTGTTTTGTAAGTCATTTGAAAAGTGATAAACAAAACAATGATATATATTTATAAAAGAATAATGTATGGTTAAGTGAATAACCATGTAAAATGAGTTTGTATTGAATGTATTGTTCGAAAAACAATATTTTGATAAAAAGGCTTATAGTATATGTGAAAATATACTTTGGATTTCAAGAGAATCGAATGAGTAATATATTATAATATATTTCAGTTCCAATATCGTTAACTCAAGTGTACTAAATAACGCCACGGTATGTAATGCAATGAAAACACTTATATATAAGAAGTACCAGCGGCGTATCTGTCAAGAGTCGTTTCGAGGAGGGCCCTTTTCATCGAGGAGACTGTGAATTTGCCCGCTGGATCAGGTTGCCAGATCCATTTGTCCAGATGTTGTGAAGGTTGGAAAGTATCTAGCCTCTGAAGAAGGTTATTTAACTCAGATTCTTCGCTTCCGTTCCAGTCCGAAGATTTCCAATCCCATTTCCAAACAACCCCATCAGCCGAAACTTTAAACATATCGCTGATAAGACGACCTTTATGCTTTTCAATGTGGAAGAGGTTTGGGAACGATAAACGCAGCGGGGCTTCATTTAACCACGGATCTAGCCAAAATCGAATCTTGTCACCCCTTCCAACTTCACCTTTTAGAAATGAACCGATATTAATGTACGAGTGAGCGAGATAATTTTCCAACTTTGCAATGGAACTCCATGTGCCATTAAGGCTCTTTGAGTAAGGAAGAATAGGCCAAGAGCGGTTAGACGAGTGGAGAGCAACAATCACTCTCCTCCAAAGGGCGCCCGTTTCAGTCTTGAATCTCCACCACCACTTGGTTAAAAGGGCAATGTTAGCATCCCTTAAGGGAGTAAGCCCCAATCCACCCATATCCTTTGGCGATGTAACTTTTTTCCAAGCTACCCAATTTATCTTATTCGTGTCCTCGCTACCTCCCCAAAAAATCTTCCTCCGTTTGGCTTCTTATTTGGAGATGATACCCACGGGAGCTTTAAAGAGGGAGAAAAAATAGGTGGGTAGAGTCTCCATGACTGCCTTTAAGAGTATAAGTCTTCCTCCCGACGAAAGGATAGATGATTTCCATGAGGAAAGACGATTGTCAAAAGCATCTAACACCGGCTTCCAATTTGCAATATTGTTCATGTTTGATCCAATGGTGAGCCCGATATATGTGCAAGGTAATCGTCCCGACTCGCAGCCAATCAAGTTTGCAAAAGAGAGGACATCATCCGAATCCACTCCCACCCCAAAGAGTTTTGATTTAGAGTAATTGATTTTCAGCCCCGAAACTAAGTGGAAACATCTTAGAATGCGTGTCATGTTTAGAATATTCTCAACTGACCAATCCCCAAGAAGAAACAAATAAATCCCTCGTTAACCCCACCCTACCCCTTCCTACGCCCACGTCATTTACATATTTTTTTTAATTTTGAAAATCAAAATTTTGTTTTTATAGTTTGCATATTATGTTGATCTATAGTTATTTTTTAAGATTTTTAAATGAATTTTGGATAACTAATTATGTTGACTTTCACTATGGATGGTACTACATTTACAGCAAATAGTACAACACATTGCAGCACAGCACAAGGTAGTAGGGGTGTAAACAAGCCTAGAGGCTCGAGAGCTACTCGTGATCGGCTCGGTTAAAAGCTCGAACGAGCCGAGCCTTAACGAGCCCGAGCCCGAGCTCGAGCCTGAAATTCAAAGCTTGTTTAGGCTCGCGAGCCTAAACGAGCCCATGCAAAATTTTAATTTATATATATATATATATATATATATATATAATATATTAATAATGATGATAACATTGATGAGCCGAGCTTTGGCTCGTTTAAGCGATGTTGAAGTGAGCTCGAGCCGAGCTTTTAGCTCGTTTAAGGTTGTTCTCAAAATAGTTCGAGTCGAGCTCGAGCTTTGGGTTTTACTCGCGAGCCGAGCTCGAGCTCAAAGAAGTAGGCTCGAACCGAGCCGAGCTCGAGCTCGAGCTTCATAAAAACCTAACGAGCCGAGCTCGAGCCTGGTCGAGCTCGGGTTCGGCTCGGCTCGTTTACACCCCTACAAGGTAGCATGTAATTTGTTATTTATGATTATTTTTTTGCGCGTAGTTTAGGCACGATATTATTTTTATAACAAAAAATATAATTAACATTTATCAATGACACATTAGCGACAATTATCACTTTCGTAATATAATTTGTCGATTTCCCGACGTCAACATAAATGTAATAATGGTAACGGAAGAAACACCGAAAGCATTACTAAATGTAATCTCGTTATTTATTTATGATTAACTTTTTCACTTTCATATTTATAATAAAGTGTCTTGATTATTTATTTATTAATATTGATATTAATACTAATAATAGTATAACAAAATATAAAAAAGTAACAAAAGTATTAAAAAAAGCAAAAGTATTATAAAATAAAATAACATAAAAAACATAATCATTATTTTTGACTTTATAATAAAATAATATAATAAAGTAGTTAATCATTACAAAATCATTATTAAACTTGACTTTTGGGTATATTAATCCTTGTCATGGGTATATTTATCACACCCCTTTTTTTAATGCCTATGCTTCACTGCGGGTTTGAAATGTTGATACAACCGAAGTTTTAAAAATGTAATTGGGAACATAAACAAATCACAATTTTTAAACAATAGAGTTAAATGTCATTTTAGTCTCCGTGGTTTGAGTTATTTGTCAGTTTAATTCAAATGTTTCATTTTTCACCTGTGGGTTCAAAAAGGTTTCACCATTGCCATTTTAGCCCACTGGGTTAACTTCATCCATTTTTTCTGTTAACGAGAAGGGCAATTTGGACATTTATATGTAATTCTGTTAACTAGAAGGGCAATTCGGTCATTTAAAATGACCGAATTGTCCTTTTTGTTAACAAAAAAAATGGATAAAGTTAACTCAGTGGACTAAAATGACAATGGTGAAACGTTTTTGGACCCACATGCGAAAATGAAACATTTAGACTAAACTGGTGAAATGGCCCAAACCATAGGGACTAAAAAGGTATTTAACTCTAAAAAATAAGTATGTTTTGACGCTACATTTGAAACATAAACAAATCACATTTTTTTTAAAATTGTACTATAAATAATCAAATTATTAAGAAAAAACTAAGCATTAAGAAGTTAAGGGACTGGTTTTGCAAAAACTGCTTTAGCAGTGTCTCAAAACAAATGGCAAGTTTAAAAAATAAATTAAGTAGCTGCCAATCAAAATCAACTACCATTTACACGATCTTGTAGTTGTTATAGTCCCTAATTGTAACATCTTTGAATTTATACATGTATATTAGCTAAGGATACAAGTTTAGTTACAAAGTTTTGTACAATTACTCAACTCCAAGAATTATAATGATTAATGATTACAATTTACAAATCCTAATAAATAAGTACATATAAATAACTTTTCAATTTCAATCTATTTTATAACACGTTTTTCGGTAATGTTTTATCAACTACGCGAGTTTATACTTATCGCCCCACCTTTCAAATATACGTGAAATCATAGCAAAGAAAGCAGCAAGTGAACGCATGATTCGTGACAAAAAATCGACAATCCAATCTTTAAATGTCTTTTTTGGCGGATGAGTTCGATCTGACTGTAATAAAGCTCGATAAATGGCTTCAGTCAATGCAAAAGATGTGACTGGATCAAATTCCTCGGCTAATATACCTTGCTCTGATAGACATACTATATCGTATGCACCTGTTGTTACCGGTATCCCCAAATAACTACAAATTTTTATTCGACAATTTAACCTTTCCATGGGTTGTAACATATCGCCATGTGTTAGGATCAAAATCGGGTCCACATCGGATATTTGAAATAGAATTCAAAACGAGTAATTAGAAAAATGAAATACATTTGTAGCTAACTGGAACAAAGTTTTAGCATCAAGAGGAACAATCTTTAAAGAAATAGTCAAAAACTATTTACGGGTATATTTTAAACGCTTAAATGTTAGATAATCTCACAATCTTTGTTTTAATTTGTTCAATAGATGGTCTAACTTGTTAAAAATGAAACTAGACCCATTGCACTCGATTTTCTATTGTGTTTAACACTAATCAACTGCACAATGCGTCACATCAGTCGCATCGCATGCTCATCATGGAATCGCATCGCAAATTCAATCTCACGTAAAAGAGTAAAATGTCAAATGGTACTTGAGTTTATGCCACTTTTGTCACTTTAGTCCAAAAATGAAACTTTTTGTATCTGGGTCCCTGAGGTTTCATTTTGGTTGTCATTTTCATCCAACTGACAAACTGGGTTAGCATTTTCTGTTAACTTCTCACCCCTTTTTGTCGTTTTTCTCATTTAATTAAAATATATATTAGGGCATAAAATGACGATGAGGAAAACGACAAAAAGGGGAGAAGTTAACAGAAAATTCTAATCCAGATTGTCAATTGGATGAAAATGACAACAAAAATGAAACCTCAGGTACCCAGATGCTAAAAAGTTTCATTTTTTGAACTAAAGTGGACTAAACTCATGGACCATTTTGACATTTTACTCCTCGTAAAACATTAAATAGTTAGAAGTATAATTTCATAAATTTAATAATTCCAAGTTTCTAGTTTCTTTAGAATAATGTTTATTACCTTGATACATTCATTATCAGTACAACTAACCGACTAAGCATATATAAAACTGATTTCTAGTGATCATACTGGTATAACTTAATACTATACTTATCCTAGACCTCCTAAAAGATAACGATAATACTAGTAATAGCTATAGTAATAAGCATTAGTTTATAATACTAGTAATAATAATCAGCATTACTTACTTGATGTCCTTATGGAAGGACAATGAAAGAGTGATTTTACGGCATCAACTGGCTTAAAATCTCCACCACAGAAAAAAGCTTTGTACACGTCGGTCAAATCGGCCACCACCACTGCGTAATTGACCCTCCGCCTTACAAACCCATCGGAAGAGCAATTTAAGCTAACTCCGAAATCTTCTTTACCAAAGCGACATGGTTGATTGTGGCGGACGCCATCCTTCATCCACCTTGTCACCTCCTTTAAACAATCATCCATCCGGTTATAATCTAACCCCCTTGAATCGTATATGCAAAACCCATTTCGTGTAGATCGTAACACATTATGTTCTTCTAGAATCATCGTTGAATAATTCGATGATTCTCCTGTAATCAACATTTAAAATAAAGATGAGTTTATTAAAAAATACCATTGAAACGTTATACATACATCACTGATGTTTCATACGAGTTGCATATCATACGGGCCATATGGGAAAGCAAAAATGATTATGTCTTATGACAAGTGAAAACTAGTCATGTGGGTCGTATGACAGATTAAAAGGCAAAAAATGGTCATATATGTTGTATGATGGCGAAACCATATAGCTCGTATGATGTTTTCTACTCACACTAGACAAAATCATACGGACCGTGTGGCGTGTGACCATTTTCGCCTTGTCGTATTATGTGGTGCACCGACACAAAATTGCCTAGCGTGATACGCACAAAATCATACGACCATATGACCATTTTCGGCTTTTCACCCTGATACTGGGGAGCCTTCTAATGTGGTGCACTGACACAAAATTGACTAACGTGACTACAGAAAAATTCATACGGCCAATATGACCATTTTTTCCCTTGTCACACGGTCCGTATGACGTGGCGCCTAGTGCCTTTACATAAAATTTACTGACGTGACCACAAACAAAGTCATAGAACCTTATGATGACGTCACAATATATATATATCTATAGCAAAATCAGATTAATCAACCAACCAACAACCTTATCCACTAATCTAGCATCAAATCAAATCAAAAAAAAAAAAAACCATGTAAATAAATCTGAACATACCTGAAGTTTGAGAAAATGGAATGAGTCCAGATCTACCAACAACACTATACAAGAGATTAATAAGTGAGCTTTTACCAGAACCACACAACCCAACCAACAAAACAGTAATCATAGGAGGAATATCCACATCTTCCTTCTTAAGTCCACCAATTGGGATCCAAAAATCACCAGGTTTGTAGATCATGAGCTTGTGTTTAACATCATCTGCTCCATGTTCACTGATCATGCACAGCCTCTCCATTTCTCTAAGCACCTTCATTATGGCTGATAATGATGATGATGGTGATTTGATGGATTCATCTTCTTCTGTTGAGAACTTTGAGATTGATTTCCACCAATAAAAGGGTGATGGGTCTTCATGTTCATGAGGTTCAGTCATGGGTTCAGCTTCAGTTCCTCTTGTTTTTGCTTCTTTTAGACAAATTATTTGTCTTTTTTTTAAGTTTTTTTTTGGCTATTTTGTGGTTGGGTTTTAAAGATATAGACTATTTGAGTTTTTAAATATATTGATTTAAATGTGAAGTAAATGAAATAATTATTAGAGGACCCGGGGTGGTCCGTTATACCACCACCATCACGAGTTATAGCAAGTGATACACCACCGCTACTCCTTCTCATCACTCGTGGATTTGAGCACGCGTGATTGTTTGAGGGAAATTGTTGGGTGTGGTGAGTGATGGACATTTCCACTAAAATCTATCACTAGTGATGGAATAAAGTTCGATGACGTGACGGAACTTGATTGGATGTTGTTACTGATTAGTGGGTCACCAGTGATGGACGCCCCTACCCGTTAGAGTTGAAATGGGAGTTTGATATTATTTGAATATTTATTGAGGAAAGAATAGTGGATACCTATATGTAACATATGGGACCCATTGCTATATTGTCATGGGGTACATAATTAATGTTGGTAGTTGTTAGGCAAAGCATGGTTTTAAATTTATTAGGCAAGGGCCGCTATTGTCTTTGTTGTAGTTGTAGATATTATGTTGTAGTTGTAGATATTATGATGATTTTATATATTTGTTATTTTTATTTTCTGATATTTGGGTGTGAAAATTTAACATGATTTGGAAAAGCGACATGAATTTGATACAATATTTGAGAGTTTAGGTTGTGTCTAAACAGGTTTAGGTGTGTTTCAAGGCAATCACGTGAACAAGATTACCTAAATAGGTCATGTTTGGATTGACTTAGCGGGTTCACGGGTTGATCTGTTTCAACTTTCAATTGTATAATTTTTTACTTTTTTTTTTCAGTTTGTTTTATGCAATAACCTAAACTGATTATGTATCTATGACAAAGGTCAATTGTAACAATTTCCTGTTCATTTATACTTTTTGTTGTAAATTCAATTTTTTAGAGTATTAACAGTTAAATTATATCTTAGATTATATAGGTTGTGTTCAGGTTGTGTTCGTGTCAACTAAAAAAACTCTGTTTGAATTTATTTCTTTGACCCAACTATCCATGTACACGATCCTTTTAGATTAGTGGGTGTGAGGCGTTGGTTGGGGCGGGGATACCAAACAACGTTGGCTAAACCACACCGGGCCCGCGTTGGCCACGGCGTTGCCCCGCTAGTGTGACTTTGAAGTCTGGCGTTAGACGGGGGGACAGGTGAGATGGCTGGCTTGGAGTTGCTGGTGAGACTTGATCGTTTGGGCTAGCCGTTGCCAACGGCTACTCTATTTAAAAAAAAAAATATCTTTTTTAAACATTATAAATACACACTCATTTTTTACAATTTTTTACCACTTCTCTACTTCTTCTATCTCTTTATTTTTTTTACTAGTAGGGTGCCCGCGCGATACGGCGGAGGCGACATTTGCATTGCGGCACTCGTTTCTAATAGTTTTCTTATTCGTATAATATTTATGATAACATTATTGTGGTGGATATATGTCATAAGTGTTACACATATGTAAAATTTTATTTTTTTTATAAAAATTAATAATTAAAAGACAAAAAATAAAACATAAGTTGTTATAATTGTAAAGTATGTTTATTTTATTGGTTAAATTATAAAATATAATTTTATTCTTTAAAGTTCATAACTTTTTTTAAATATACACATAGTACTCATTCAATAAATTTTAAGTTTAAAATTTTTGTTTTTATAAAAAATAAAAATAGTATTTGACTCGTAAGTATGTTTTAGACCTTTAACTTAAATTGTTAAATTTCATTTTTTTACAGATATAAAAAAATTTATATTTTATAAAATTTCAAGAACTTATAAAAAAATAGGATGTTAAGAGTTTATATCTTTATTAACTTTATATCATACTAAGTTCAGATTTTTAGTTCTTAACTAATCTTATCTATATGAGTATATTTTTAACTTATAATCCCTAAAAATATGCAACACAATTTAATATGTATATAGTCAAGTTGGCAAAGAATTCTTTTGAAACTGACTAATATTATCTATAACAATATAGTTGAACTTATAATTTCTAAAAATTTGCAACAAAATTTAGTATTTATCTAGTAATGATTGTAAATTTCTAGAGTATTTCATTTATTTTACTTCTTACAAAAAAAATGTTTATAAAATAATTATTGTTTATAAAAACAAAATGTTTTGTTTATAAATAAAGTAAAAAAACTGTTTTACACATGTAAAGTTTCGTTTTTAATAAAAAAAATAATAATCAAATGACAAAAAGAAAAAAAGATAAGTTGTTCTAGTTGTAAAGTAAGTTCATTTTGTTGGTTAAATGATAAATTTTATAATTTTATTCTTTAAAGTTCATAGCTTTTTTTAAATATCCACATGGTACTCACCCAATAAACTTAAAGTTTAAAATCTTGTTTTTATAAAATAAAAAATAGTAGTTGACTCGTAAGTACGTTTTACACCTTTAACTTTAATTATTAAATTTCGTTTTTATATATAAAAAAATTGTGTTTTTATAAAATTTTAAAAATAGTTTTATAAAAAATAGGATGTTAAGAGTTTATATCTTGATTAAATTTATATCATAGTAAGTTCAGTGTTTTAGTTTAGCTTTAAAGTTTATTACTTTATTATTTTTATTTAAGAAATACAAATTATTATATTAATATCTAAGAATAACTACAATATTTTATAATATCAGATTGACTATATCTAACTACAATATCTATTTATTGCAACATTATGATATTCACTTATATAAGTTCAGTTGACTTGTAAATTTAAGATACCAACTTTATTTTGAACTTTATTAATATGGTCTTGCATTATATTAACACCAAAAATAAAGTTCAAATATAAAATAAACTTTATTAATACGTCTAGATCAAACATAACAACTGAAAATGAAAAAAAACATAAAAACACTTGATATATTTCATATTAGACTGCATGAAATCCGTTCCGCTTCTGAATTGTCACTCGAGGTATTTTTAATCGGGTTTTTTGGTTTGTGCTTGAATCAGCAGCATCTTCTAATTCCTCTTCTTTGTCATTGTCCTTAGAATCGTCTAAATTTATAACCTCATTCTATTTCCACTCAGAGAGTCTCTTGGATCTCTTCCTTTGAGTCTCAAACTTCTGATCCTTAAAAAGGACAAAAATTGAATAGAAAAGTTAAAAAAGATTAAATAAACATTAAAAGTACCTCTTCGCTAAATTCACGTTGAAGATTAGACTTGTATTGACTAAACATTGCATCATAATAATATGAACACTTTTATCACCATCATCCTGCAATAAAACACACATATAATAACATAATGAACATGTTAATATGAAAGATATACGCAAAAAATAATACTTACAAACCAGCAAAATCAATACCGTAGAAGCTTGTTTGACAACTAGGTTGTTTAAATTGGCATGTTCATCATGCAACTGAATCTAAAAATCAAATAAGTTAACATTCATATAAAAGTAAATAAAAGAAAATAATTATTCACTGTTGCGATATAATAGAACTGGCCTTATAATTTTCAATCTCGCATGCTTGGTTTTTCACAACAATTGAATTCAGAACTGGATCCATTTTTTAACTTTGTTTAGATACAGGGGTGTCCTACTTTGTATTTATAGTGGTAACTATAGAAGTGCATTAGGGTTTAATTTTATATTTGCCACCCTTTTATTTAGGAAGTTTGTTGTGGTTAGTTTTAAGTTTTTTTATAAGATATGTCTAAGATATTAGGCAGTTTTAATAAAATAAAATGTGACACATAATATCTTCATTTTATGTTACGGTACTTTTAATTATTTTTGTTTTTGTTTGCATAGATGGAGCCCATCTTTGTAGCTTAGGCGCATTAGATCACACGTATTAATTACTTGTACATTAAAGCATTATCGACTTGTATCTTTTAATCCGTGCGTCGATATTGAACAAGACAACTATCCAAACGTCGACAAAAATGTGTAGGTCGTCATGCTATCTTTTGATTTTTTTTAGACAATATATTTTATAAGATATGTCAAGAATACGTAAAAAAAATTATAAGTTTGTTGTGGATGGATGAATTATAACTAATTATCTATAATTTTGTTAAAACCCCAGGGATTTAAGTGTAATAAGTTTAGGGGCTAAAAAATAAATAGTGTTTAAAATACCAAACTACCCTCATTTTAGCGGTTTTTCTATAAATAAATGGGGGAAGAAGTTCTTATTTTTTGGGTATCTTAAAATACCCATCTCTCATGCATTATAATATAGTATAGATAAATTCAACCCACTTAATCCTCTACAATGCATCCATTTAACCGAAACTACGACCCAACCAACCCCTTTGGTTACCAAGAGAACCCGAACCCTAGCCTACCACAAAACCATCAACCAACAAACCGCGGCCATCCTCAAGGTTTAGTATACTCACCGTGTCCCGATCTAGCCGGATTCGTGTTGCATATAGGAAATCGTGTATTCACGACCTTTCCATACGACGATTCATCTATTCTCGTTAACCTTTCCCAACCCGATTCCGTACCCGAAACACAACCGCAAGACATTGGTGGTTTGTAATCCAAACCGGCCAAAAAAAGAAGTCACAAGAAAAAAACGGATGAAGAGAAAGCACTCGCGGCCACTCAACGAACACAAATAATTAAAGTGGACGCCTCAAAAAGAAACCACTTTGACAAGATGTTATATCGACGAATCGCAAAATCCGATTCAATGTATTTTTTATATAACAATATTATTGTTTTCAGTTTTATTATAATTTTTTTAGAATACCTAAATTTTTTTTTGGAATAGGGAAGTCACGTCACCACACAGATTTTTGGGATTGCATAAAAAATCCTTTCATACGCAAATGCAAAGTGCGGAGGTGTATCGTGAAAATGATAGCCTCTCGTCCTAGTGGGGTGACATAAAAACACAAGTTACCGCGTTCAAGGATTTTTCCATAAGGCGAAGAACTCGCCAAAGAGCAGTGAAACGGAGGTCGACTTTATCAAGAATGCCATGGTATCATACAGAGAAAACAAGAATCACGAGTTCAAGTACATGCATTGTTGGGATGTATGTAGATACGCTTCTAAATGGGCGAAAGTTCCTACTGCTAGCGAATCAACTTCATCCAAAAGGGTAAGAACACCCTCGTCCTAAGGTCAGTCTGATGCTCGTGATTAAGAACTTGATCTAACTTTGGATGATTTTGATGATTCTCATCGCCCACCAGGTAGAGACACGTCAAAAAAGCGGATTCAAAGAGGGAGATCGGGTTCGGCCACTAGCTCGGCCTCGGCCCTCGGGTAAAGGGTTGTACACCGACCAGTTGGAAGAAATTGGGACGAAAATCAACACATTCAATTTCATCCAACAACAAAATATCGAGGTGAGGATCGTATGATAAAAAATACATCTCTAAAAGAAAAACGCGAAGATACTAAATTTCTCGTCATGCCCGTCGATCACCTTAGCGGTCCAGAATTGGAATTGACGTTGCAAATGAAACAAGAAATCTTGAAAAAATATGAAACGGATAAATCATGAAGTTTTTAATCTTTTTTTATTTTATGTAGCTTTTTTTATTTTATGTAGTTTTTTTCTTAATTTTATTTGTAGTTTTTAAAAAATTATATGCAATCTTCTATTTTAGTTAAATGAAATTTTAAATAGTTAAAAAAACTAACAAAATACACATGGTTGGCCACGCCATCCGAAGCCACACCAAACCACACCCAGCCGATGTTGGCAGCGGAAGTTTAACTTGTTCTTGCACATCATTCACAGAACTTGATTCACCATAATCACTTGATGAATTCATGATGAACCAACGTACAAACAACACACACACACGAAAAGAATAAGATGATTGAGAGTGAAGGATATTGTATCGAAATATCTTGGTGCCGGTTATTGATCCCGGAAAATTGTATATATACATTTTATGAGGGACAGTTATTATTTCCGGCAGTTATTTTGGCCGGATTAACCACCATTTGAACCGGTATGTCTTAACCGACGTGTCCCTATACATAATCGATACATATACTTATACATAAGTATAATAGAGTTATGTTTACATAATATATATAATATATATGAAATATAATCGAGTTTATATATTCTAACACACCCCCTTAAACTGGATTATATTTACGGGAGTGCATAAGAACAATTCGATTGGCTTCATTCACCGCCTTCTCAGCTTGTCTAAAGTCAAATCTACGTCGCTTTTGAGCCTTCTTCAGTCCCATCCAGTCATTTCCAACGAATAGAGCATAGTGCTCCTTATCTTCTTCCGGAATGCATCATGTGCTCATCGTTCTTCTTTCCTCATTAGCAGCTTTATCTCCAGTTCCTGTACATCCTTGTGCTTTGTGGCACCCGCGGATAACACTCAGTCAACCTGATTTAACGTCGTACTATTTTGGATTGCTTGGCAAATTTCGGGACGAAATTTCTTTCAAGTTGGGGATGATGTGACAACCCAAGATTTCAAGCTCGTGTTACTTGTTCATAATGTTATTTGATAATCAGTTTTACTTGTATAACATGAGTTTTGCTAGTTACTGAACTGTTGGTGTAATGTGTGCAATGTTTCTGATTAATGAAATTTTGATAACTAGTTAAACTGTTGCAAATTAAGACCCGACGAAACATTAGAGTTTCGCCACATGTCTACTCGACGAAACATGGGGTTTCGCCGGAGAGAGAGAGTTTCACCATATGGGCCTTCGGCCCAGACGAGGCCCAGTTGACTGTTCAATATAAACGCATACTCTAGAGTCACGTAACACTTTTAGAAAACCCTAAACCACTCTTGGGAGTCGACAGCAGTTCTTCCTCTTGTAACCTCTTCCCTCTTGCGAGTCTTTTCCCTACAATCAATCATTCGATCTTGTGGTTAGTGCATCGTCTCTAGTATTAAATTGTTTGTTGCGTATTGTTTGATGATCATCACGTGTTATCTGTGATTCATGTTCAATGATATCATTATTATAAATCCAACATGTTAATGAATATAGCCTGGTAATAATTATGTGTGCGATTATTTATTATAATTGTGATGGTCATGATGGTTTTGTTAATTGATAAAGTATGTTTAGTAATCATATTTCTAGGGAATTGATGTGTAAATCAGTAGCTTTTGATCGGTCCAATAATATTGAAAGTATACGGCCTGATGAAAATTGTGAATCTTGAATTTAGGAGTGACGGCCCATGTGAACTATGATCAAGTAATATGCATATTTACATAGTATTGTCAGTAAACATGTGCCATTGATGATGAAATGATATGTGTGATTGGGAAATGGGGATCTGTGAAAGTGGCGGCCTACTTTTGGGTAGTATGTATAATATGATTTTAATGCACAAAGGATAAGAATGATAATGATGGATGAACAATGGAAACAGTGAACAATGGGGATTGATGAAGTGTGATAACTGTCGTTTGATCTATTGATTCATCAGAAGATTTGTAACTGCTGTTGGTGAGATTTCGTCACTCGTTCATCGACGAAAACCCTTAAGGTTTTGTCGCAGGAACCCCGACGAAAAGTCATGGGATTTCGTCATATGTGCATCGACGAAAACTTGAGATTTCACCGACCAGGAGTTCGTCGTTTGTACAGGAGCTCATCAATAGACTGTAACATTGAACATGCATAAAAAATGAATGACTCCTTGTTAAAGGAAACCATGTGGCAAACTGTTAGTGATGTTTATTTATGACTATGAATATGTTAATGAAATCACAATAATTACTGTTAAGGATATCTGCTGTCTATTGTTAATGATGTCTATGGTTAATGATGATGCTTACTATTAATAATGTGTATTTATGATAAGTGACATAATCTGGTTCATACACCTAGTATAGTACACGAACAACTGTTAAGCATTATTTTGGAACGTATACGTGAACTATGGGATTATATGAGTTGTATAATTGTTGTGATAACTTGTATGCACATCATGACTATACGTGAATGTAAACTGATTACGAGTACTTGAATATCATAGGCTGTGACTGTCTAAGTGTTAACAAGTAATTAATCAAACCGAGCAAACCGAGGTGAGTTCACTGCTCTTTTCCAAGCATGCATCCCGGGAAGGGATATCGGGTAACGTTTTCAGGGAAGAATGTCAGATTAATGGGATGTTTGTTATTACTCAGTTTCTATCATATAAGACCCCTTACATCTACCTATTGTTGCCGGGAAGGCAACGAGGTATTTAGTTGATAGCGTTATTAGGTTTGGCACCCTCACACCTGTAGGATCATTTTGTGACCCAAATGAGTCGATCAGAAGAGTTCTAATCAATTCAAGAGGCGAAAACAAATGAATTGACTTGTAAAACAGCTTGATTCACTTCTAATTGTCTTGTATTATTGATATAACACGTTTACAGATCAGTAGACACGTCGGCAGCACTTCGGTACCAGAAACATGAACCTTACAAATGATTTCGCTCCAAGGGTATATATAGAGGAGCTGATTTCGCTTGAAAGTGGCAATTGCCATTTCAAGCGAAATTAACAATGTTGATTTCGTTTGAATGTGCACTTGCCACTTTCAAGCGAAATTAACCCTTCAACACATAAATCCTATTTTCTCGTATAACGTGCCCTGATCTAACAATTCTAGTACAAGACTCGATACAAGACGAAGTCAACAGAAGTATGCACCAACAGACTCCCCCTCGGATGTTGACGAGTCTTCAGTGTCGAGTCTTCACAATCTTCATCCTTGATCAGTCTTCGGGCTCTTTCAAAGTTATCTGACAGAGTAAGCATCCTCTATCCTCTCTTCTACTCTCTCTCTCTTATCATCAGGATTCGATTCTGGCTCTTGCATCCACAGACTCTTCTCTCCCTCGGATGTTGATCTACTCGCAGACTCCCCCTTGAATTGTGTTGGGATCGTAGTCTGGCTTTCACAGGTTTCAAGATCGTGACCTGGCTCACATCCTGCTCAGGTACTAGAATCGCAACCTGGCTCTCTCATAGCCATAACCTGCACATACTCTACCTCAAAGTAAATTTCACAAATATAAAATTTGATAAATTTAAACTCTGCTAACCACTTGATGAATTCAGAATAAAACATCAATTATTGATATAACAATTTAAATTTTTATTTAGAACTTTTATGTATATCATTTTTCTAATCACACACTCCCAAACCTGTTCGTCATGTATAGCACTCGGAATTTTGAAAATCAGCTTTTCAACATCAGTTGTCTAAAATCTTTTTGAATTTTAAAAAAAATTATGCTAAAACACTCCGAAAATCTTTTTGGATTTTTTACATTTAAGAAATGCAGTAAAAAAATATTTACAGACACTATTTTTGTGAGTTTGTGTAAGAGGATCATATCAGTTTTATGAGATAAATCACCAACACCGTTAAGCTTTAAACATTTTAAGTTCTAAACGATTCACTTAGATTGTCAGTATACTGATCCATTTAAATTCTCACACAAAGTTCAACTGTTTCGAGATACGAGATTAATGTTTTAAGCGACTTAAACTTATTCGCGTGTCCCTCCTCAGAATATACTCCCGTATCCAGATCCCAATATTCAGTCTTACAGGTGAGTATACCTAGATGATATCTATAAGGGGTTAAATTGCGAGGGCCGTGAGAGCTCAGGCTATTGCTTCCGCAAAATCAGAGAGATGACGGCTTCGACTTTTGGTGTGTTCTCTTTAGAGAATCTTTTCTTCAACAGCACATGATTAGCATTTTTCAATGTTTCATCAGTTTTTATGCTGAGGGTGGTGCTATATTTCAAGCAAGCGTAAAGGATTATACGGGGACTAGGCCATTGCTTCCGCAAAATCAAAAGTCCCGGGATAATACCCCAGATATCACTAAGCATAAAGACCTAGTATCTCAGAAAGAGGGGTCCTTCAAACAAGATTTCGGGGGTTACCCATATATCCGAGAGATGTTACCCACGAAATAAGTAAGTTTGAAATTTAGGTTTATATCTCGACACAATCTACTAAATGTGCAAAAACCTACTGGCACATCATCAGTGAGACCATTTAACACTTTTTAACTTTCCATTTCTTTAGCATGTTGTGATTGTCCACTGATGTACTATCATTTACTCTCTTTTTTTTAAAACTTATTTTTGATTTTATCATGTTTTTGACTTTTTCAAATTTTCAAATGTTTTTGGATTTTCTGAAAATTTCTTACTCCCCCTAAAATGCAAAATCATTTTAAAGGAAATTTGAAAACAAACTGTACAAACAAATGACAACTATTGTGAATTGCTTCAATTCGCCATCCACTTGGCATAAACAATCAGAACTCCCCCTCACAACAAACTATTTTCCTATTATGATTTCAAAACACTTAAGTTTGTTTTAATCAAATGGTTTTTCCGGAAAATTAGCTTTGTTGATTTTACAAACCACTTGTAGTTTAGGGGTTCATCACATTGTTCTCCAAAAATACCATTTGTAGGAAAAACAAGTACAACTTAATGTCCTTGATTTACCATTTGAAAGTGAAAACCTTCTTCAATCTCTTGTAGGTTCACTCACCAATCATCACTTATTCAAACAAAATATAACAATATAAAGATACCACCTGTAGATTTACCAACCAATAATATTCAAGAATGATGCCGATTCCTGCTCCACGATTACCAACTTGGGAGCTCCGGCAAGTCCGGTTTTTAAGTGGAAAACGCTGTCACCCAAGCCTGACCAGCCTTGGGTGATTTTGGTACACATCCATCCCACCATCTTTTTTATTTGTAAAAAATCTTTTACATCCTTCACTTTCCCATCAACCATATTTCCGAAAATATGTTTAACTTTTCCATTAAACAATTTTTCAGCATCAAATTCTTTCTTACCAGCAAAGAATTGATCTGAAATCTCAACTTTACCAACTTTTAACTTCAAATTTTCTTTTGACAATGGCAGAAAGTTTTCATCGTTCATTACTGGAACAGAATTCTCAATCTTTTTCTCAACAAATGACTCCTCTGATTTTATGGAATCAGATTCATTGTCAGAACTACTCTCAGATTTTACAACCCATCTTTGTTTGTTCAGGTCAACTTTTCTTTTTTAAAAATGTTTCGAATTTTCACCAGTTTCAAAAGTCGAATTTTCAAACACTTTAGATTTTTTCAGTTAGATATTTCTTTTCATCAACACATTTTTTGTTCGATTTTGAGTTAGAAGTAACTCCCTGTTTTGTATAAGTGGACTTTGGGCAATTCCAAGCAATATGTCCAACTTCTTGGCATTTGAAACAGGTTCTTCTTTCAACCCTTCGTTTAGAATCTTTCAACATATTCCTCTTTCTTTCAGCAAGAAACTCTCGATTTGACTGTTTCCAGAATGGTTTCTTCTGCTCTTCTTCAGAACTTCCTCCTGCAACAAATTTTGTTTTTGGTTTATAATTTTTCTCATTTTTATGATTTTCCAGGGGAATGAAACCAAGACCTTGCTTTTTGAAATTACCGTTGTGGTTTGGTTTCTTTCGATAGCCTGAACCAAAACTGTAACCCTTTTTCTTATTCAATCTCTGTTGAACTCTTGAAGTGTACTTTTTAGGTTTTTCATGAAGATTTAAATCTTTTATTTCAGAAATATTAATTTCTGTTAATTTGAAAACCTGTTTGATCATTTCAGATTTGATACTTCTTATTGGAAATTCCTCATCAGAATATAATTTGTCTGAATCATTCAAAGTATAGGCCACTTTGATTGGTTCATCATTCAAATTAGATTTTGATAACAAGAATTCTTTATTGTAAACCCCTTTAACCGGTGAACTCGGACTCTTTTCTGACGAACTCGGACTTTCAGATTTAGACTTCGACTTTGACTCTTCATCCATATCCAACACCTGATCGACCACTTTCTTTAACAACTCAGACTCATGATCAGTGTCAGACGCTGTGAATGTGACATCAATATTGTCTGGTAACTCATCAATGGTTTCATACTTTAACTTTATGTTGAGAGCCTTATTTAAACGTTCCTCATTTGGCTTTCTGGGAGAATAACTTTCATAGATCGGGGGTGGACACTTGTTATACTTGACACTTTGTTTCTTACCAGTATCCAAATCTTCTGTCTTTTTATCTTGAAACGCTTCAAGACCTGCAACAGTAGGATAAACTCGATCAATCAAATAATCACATGTTGTATAACTCAACAACAAACGTTTGATTCTTTCACTCTCTATCTTTTCAAATTCCAAATCCTGTTTCAGCTTAGCACAGTCTTCAATATACTCATTGATGACCTTCTGCTTTGTCATTAATGTTGAGCTCATCATTGTCATTGCAGCATCTACTTCTCGATTTGTTTTGTTCAAACCATCAACTGTTCTATTCAGAACGTCATACGACTCTTTCACATATTTGATATCAGACAACAAATTCTCTTTCAGCTCTTCCAGTTCACAAATCTTCTTGTCTTTCTCCTCACAATGTTTACAGGACTCCAAACATTTCAGACAAGGTTTAATGACCTCAACTATCTTTTCAACCTCGACAACCTTTTCAACTTCAACAATTTTTTCTACCTCGACAATTTTCTCAGCTTCAACGAGTTTTTCAACTTCAACTATTTTTTTCGATCTCAACAATTTTCTCTACCACTTTCTCTACTTCAACGATTTTTTCTTTCACTTTTTCAGTCACTGGTTCAACATTTGTTTGTTCAGCTTCCATCTTTACCTATTCATCAGCTTTTCTTCTTATTGCTTCCAGCTCTCTCTTCAGTCTGGCAATCTTCTTCTCATTCAGCATCTCAACTTTATCTGCAAAAAACAAATTAAAACTATTAGGATCTAGACCTTATCTAGCTTTATTAATGTATTCTTCCTCATCATCGGTATCTACATCACTTCCAAAATCTGGAAAAATCGGTACTCTTTTCGAACTGGATTTGACTTCATCTTCTTCCAGAATTCTGGCAACAAGACCTGAACCAGGTGGAATGTATTTATCCCAGCTAAATCTCTCTGCAACAAATTCATCATCTTGATTAATTATACCAAAACAAGCTTTTTTCTCTTTATCTTCAATGGCACGCATGTGCAGTTTGTGGTTGTTGAACAATCTGATGAAAATTTGACTTTTGATAATAATCATTTTTTCCATCTTGTCTTCCAGTTGCTTCTTTGTTTTTGCATTCTCGTTTAAAATGTCCCTTTCCTTTGCAACAAAAACAAGTGACTTTCGATTTGTCAAACCCAATTGGAGATTCACTTATTACCCGAAAATCATCTCTACCGGTGATTTGTGTAAATTGTTCTGCTCTTCGAACAGCGCTGGCTAAACACCACTTTACATCCATCAACTCAAGTTCCTCAGCGTTAATCTGGTCATAATCCTCTTTGGTAAGCATCGGATTTCCAATTTTGCCACCAATCAAGCTTTCATATGATTCTAACATAGCAACGAGTGATGCCATGTGTTGCTTAGCAATATCTGGAGATAGATTTTGACCATTTTGAATGTTCAAGGTAACATTGCACTGCAAATTTGTAGAATTCTGTCTTTGTGGACTTGGTGTTGTAGAATTTGGATCAAAGCTTGAATATGGTGATGAATGTCCACCACTCTGAGTTACAGTACTACCCTTTGGTTCAGACGAACTATCAGCATTGAAACCAGTTTGGATCTTTGGGCTTGGAGTAGCTTCAAATTTGTTTCCTCTGTAGTATAAACTGACATCTTGTTGAACATTTGGATTCTTCATGATTGCTGCTTTCTGGATATCCAACTCGTGCTCTTCAATCTTCTGAATAAACTATGCCAGATTCATATTTTCAGATTTTCTCATGTGTTTAACGATCAACAAATAAGTTCCCCATTTCTGCTGTGGTAATGCATCAGCAAGTTTATCAACCCATTCATCATCGTCTTTCTTTATGTCCAATCTTCCCATTTCCAAAACAAGATAACAATATCTATCAATGGTCATTTTTGTTGTTTCATGGTCAAAGGCTACAAACATGTCAAATGATTTCTTAAGTAAAGCCTTTTTGTTCTTGATCATATCTACACTTCCTTTAAACTTTTGAATCAATGCCGTCCAAATTGACCAAGCAGTTCCCTCATGTTGGAGCAAAACAAAGATATCTTCTTTAATCGCTTGTTGAAGAATACTGATCATCATTTTTTCACTTGTATATTTCAATTTATCAATCTCCGAAAAGTCACAAAACGCTTTTTCAAGTCCACGTTCATTTTTCGGTTTCTCGTAATCTTTCTCTAATGAACACCATGCGTCAAACTTGTAAGCTTGTACCCAGTTCTCAAATCGATTCTGCCATCCTTTAAAATCTTCAATGTACATAAGCTTTGGCGGTTTTTGATGAGTTCCCGTTTCATTCTCACTGTACAATGTTTCAGCAGCTGTAACAGGAGCAACTAGAGTAGCAAACGCATTGTAAAATTCTTCTTCCATGATTAGGAAAATTGTTTCACAAACACAAGTCTCAAAAAACACAGTTTCACATGAAATATCAAACTCAAACGGAATCACTTTTGAAGCGGAATATGAATTTCACACGAAATAAGATTTCAAGCGAAATATCCTTGAAACGAAATACCCTTTTCAAACGGAATCAACTCTCACACGGAATACCATTTGGTGCGAAATCACTAATTTCGTGTGACACAACACACTTTCAAACGAGATTACACTTTGGAGCGAAATCAAGTGATTTCGTGTGAAGTCAAGTGCACTTTTCAAACGGAATTAAACACTGAAACGAAATCACTTATTTCGAGCGGAATTAGGTGTACTTTGATAGAGGCATTGGGGTTTGGACAAACACATCTAGTAGCCATTTGCGGTAATCGAGTTAATAACATCATCAAATCAAACTATTGAACTGTTTTATACACACAACTGGTAACTTAACGCGTTAACAAAACTTTGAACTCACCAGCGTCGTCTGACACACTTGTCTGCATGCTTGCAGGTCGTTAGATTTCTGATTATGGACTTGCTATCTGGGAGTGCTGGAGTGGTCATGGATCGAGGCTCTTGGATACATTTGATACATTGGTTTTGAACACTTATCATGAAACAGTTGTTTAACAATTTACTATATGCTTCCGCTGAACATCTCTTTTGGTTTAAACATATGAATTGGATTTGTATTTGGCAATTAATGAAATGTCTTATTTAAATACTTTACGTGGTTCAATGTGATTGGTGGCTTGGATCCTGGTACGTTACACATCCTGCGGTGTTCCCGCATGTGGTATTTTGGGGGTGTGACAGTTTAGTATCAGAGCCACTGGTTATAGTGAACTAGGTTTTAAAACGTTTTTATAAAACCAGACTATAACCGAACAACTTCGAAGATCGACCATGACATTCAGCTCCAGATTGCAAGGTTCGTCTTCTGTTTACTTTATGCAATACTTGTTTAGTAGTCACACACTCACAGTTGCATGAAACAACATACTAGATACAATGCTGACTTGATAGTGTGACACTACTCTTCGACTTTTGTAATTCGTAATCCTGTAGTACCTTCTGTTTTTGCTATTTGAATGCAGGGGAAACTTTTTACGCAAGTTAAGAGGCACTGAGATGAGTATGCAAATTGCCTTATTATTATGGGTGCACATATAATAATAACATGAGGTGCATGTAAGTCCTAGTGAGGCTTAACGAGTGTGAGAAGGGCTCTGCCCTATTGTGTATAAACTTGGTAGTACGTAGATATCAACGTGATACTTGACTTTTACCTCATTTCGACTCTTAAATTTGTTCCCTCTCCTTATATAGAATCATGAGTGGATGAGGTCACGGACGTGGTCACATCGCGATGACCCAAGCTGAGTTGACGAACTTAATCAACACACGTGTGGCTGAGGCATTAGTAGCCTACCAAGCTGGTACGAAATGCACCAAATACTTTTAATCTTGTGTCGTGAACACAACTCTTACTTCTGTGTTGTATTTTCTTTCGTCCAGCGCATCCGAACAACCAGCCTGCTTTGTCACACCCCCAAAATCCACACGCGGAGTACCACCGCTTGGAGGCGTGACTGACCTGGATCAAGCCACCAATCATATTGAACATATAAATAAGTAAAAGTAAATGCAATCCATCACAATACAATTGGTGCTAAAACAAAAGCATAGTATAGGTAGCGGAAGCATAGTTATGAACATTCAACACAAGTGTTTAGTTTAAAGAGTCATCGAGTTTTTAACAAAACATCCACAATCCGTGCCCACAACGACCGCGCCTCCCGTGCAAGCTCCAAGGGTACCTATGGTCCTGCAAGGCATGTAACAGAGGGTCAACAGCTAGTTGAGCGAGTTCACAGTAAGAAAGTTCGTTGAATAACTATGCGTTATTAACTAAGCCGTTTGTATGTTCAGTAGGTGGGGGCTTCCCATGTTGTATGTACTATTAGTGGGGGTTTCCCATATTTGTATTTACTATTAGTGGGGGCTTCCCATGGTTGTATTTACTATTAGTGGGGGTTTCCCATATTTGTATGTACACTAGACTATTTGTAACCATAAGTGTTCTTCTTAACCCGAGAACAGTAGTACGTACGAGGTTTACGTAGGTTTTACGTAAGTGTCCTTCTTTACCCGAGGACAATGGTACGCGTGGGGTTTACGTAGGTTTTACGTAAGTGTCCTTCCTAACTCCGGAAGACAGTAGCATGTGTGAGTTTACGTAGGTTTTACGTAAGTGTCCTTCCTGACCCCGGAAGACAGTAATGTGTACTTGTTTACGTAGGTTTTACGTAAGTGTCCTGCTTAACCCGAGGACCATGGTAGATAGTCTAGTAGCCATGTAAGTACGAGTAATTGTTCAATCCCATCATTCAACCCATTCCCCATCCCCGGAAATCCCATGCCTTGGTAAGAGTGTGAACTCACCTTGGTTTGCTCGGTATGCTAAGTTAAGTGCTCACAATAAATCAGTCAAGTCCTATAGTGCACGTATACTCAATCAGTTCACGTTCGTAATATTTCACATGTAACTATCATCACAGTAATATCACAGAGTGTGCCTAGCAGTTAGCATCTTGTATCATGTAGACAGTTAATCCAATTTATGCAAATTCATCTTTCACATAATAGCTTTCTCAGTTAATTCTAACAATATTAACCATTAACATGTCTAACTGTGTTAAACAGTTTTAACGAGGTTCCACACTTGACAAGATTTACGCACTTAGCATTGAGAACATACGTAACAGAATCATTCAGAAATAAATCAGAGTTATCATACTTACATAACATACTGATATGTTTAATAGTGTTAGCAACTTAACACATTTGTCAAGTTAACAGAGTTAATAAAGCATAACAGAGTTACATTTTTACAAAGTTACATACAGACTTAACAGAGTTGCAACTTTATTTAACAGAGCTAACATATCAACAGGAGACTAACAGGGTTAACATATATAACTTAGTTAACAAAGTTAACAGGAATAATAAACACTTGGGGCCGAAATCCAAGCTTGGCCGAAATCCCTTAATGAGCCGAAAACACTTTTGGGCTTCACGTGTGACGAAAACACATGAGTGTTTTCGTCCATTGCTGTGATTTCGTTGTCTGTACATCATCTTCATCAACAGAAATCATTTACATATCATAGAAACCCTACTCGCATACCAACAGTTATACATAATCATTAACATCAAGAATCTCGGAGATCATCTATCACTTCTAACATCAATTAACAACATAATCATTCCACCATATCGACTTATGCAAACTTATAATTTATCAAAACATTGTGAGATCGAGATCATCAATAAATCTGCAAGTTATTCAGTGACAGACACACATGATAAATCATATCATCGAATTAAAAAGATTCCCAACCAGCAAGTTAATTTCAATCATAAACAACATCACATAACAATGTAATCAGATCTGAAACAACTAATTGTGAAAGTTACTAACCGACTCAGAATAATCAACAAGAAATCTGGCTTCGAATTGAGGAGAGGGCTGCCGTCAGGTTTCAAAACAAACGAGAGAGAGTGTGATAGGTGTCTAGGGTTTGCCAGTTATCCCCTTTTGTGCGTACAAGTAAGACAAGTTCTAAGTTTAATCGATACTGGGCCAAAGCCCACTTTTGATTTCGTTGCCTCATGTGGACGAAAACACTTGAGGTGTTTTCATGGGTGGGGTGTTTTCGGCCAGTCCTTTATCTGTTGTTTTGTTTATAAAACATAACCTAACACCACTATATTTAAAATACACAAATAATGCACATCAAGCATATGAAACACATTTAACACCCATCATGTATAACATACCAACCACAATACAATTTAACATATTACAACCGTGTCCAGTTGTGAAATAAACAAGTCGTGTAACAAACAATCTAAACAATTAACGTGCAATAGTGCGAAGATGGAATCTTGGAAACTCGAGTTGTCACATTATCCCCAACTTGAAAGAAATTTCGTCCCGAAATTTAGCATGCGGTTACTGAGGAAGCTAGGTGAGTTGTATCGTTTACTGGTTTTCCTGGGGTGTCACATCATCCCCCCGTTGATTTGGAATTTCATCCCGAAATTCTGTAGTAGCTTCAGCCTCAGTAGTGGTTGCACTGTTTCCGAATAACTGGGGATACTTGAGTTTCATTTGATCTTCTCGTTCCCAGGTGAACTCTGGGCCACGACGGGAGTTCCAACGAACTCAAACAAGAGGTATTCTGGTGTTCTTGAGGACCTTAACATCCCGGTCCGTGATTTCAACTGGTTCCTCGACGAATCGTAACTGTTCGTCGATAGTGAGCTAATTCAAAGGAACTATGAGGGTTTCATCTGACAGACACTTCTTCAGATTTGACACGTGAAAGACGTTGTGAACTGCACTGAGTTCAGCTGGTAAGTTCAGTCTGTAGGCCACTTTGCCTATTTTCTCGATGATTTCGAACGGTCCGACATATCGCGGATTGAGCTTGCCTCGTTTACCAAAGCGAACCACACCCCTCCAGGGTGAAACTTTGAGTAGCACTCGATCCCCAACCTGGAACTCGAGTGGTTTTCTGTCTTTATCGGCGTATGCTTTCTGACGGTCGCGAGCTGCCGCCATGCGTTGTCGTATTTGAGCAATCTTTTCAGTAGTATCAACTACCATTTCTGGACCTGTGATCTGACTGTCACCCACCTCTGCCCAACAAAGAGGTGATCGGCATTTACGCCCGTACAATGCCTCAAATGGAGCGGCTTTAATGCTGGTGTGGTAGCTGTTGTTGTACGAGAACTCCACTAACGGGAGATGTTTTTCCCAGCCGTTGCCGAAATCGATTACACATGCACGAAGCATGTCTTCTAGAGTTTGAATAGTGCGCTCAGACTGCCCATCTGTCTGAGGATGATAGGCTGTGCTCATGTCTAAACGAGAGCCAAAGGATTTGTGCATCGCTTGCCAAAGTTCGGAAGTGAAATGTGCGTCACGATCAGAGATAATAGAGATTGGCACCCCGTGCCTTGAAACCACTTCTTTTAAGTAGATGTCTGCTAAGGTAGAGAACTTGTCTGTTTCCTTAATAGCCAGGAAGTGTGCAGACTTAGTGGGTCGATCCACGATCACCCAAATAGTATCATTCCCACGTTGAGATCTAGGCAGGCCAGTAACAAAATCCATGGAAATTTGCTCCCATTTCCATTGTGGTATCTCAGGTTGTTGGAGTGGGCCTGAAGGTTTCTGATATTCCGCTTTGACTCTCGCACAAGTTAAACACTTGCTAACGTAAGTTGCTATGTGGGCCTTCATGCTAGGCCACCAGTATGTAGTTCTGAGGTCGTGGTACATCTTATCCGAACCAGGATGTACTGAGTAGCGAGACTTATGAGCTTCTTCCATTACAAGCTCGCGTAAGTTGCCATAGAATGGGACCCAAATGCGTCCTGTTACATAGTAGGCGCCGTCTGCCTTTTGTTCTAACCGTTGCCTTGAACCGCGTAGGGCTTCAGCCCTGACGTTTTCTGGTTTCAATGCTTCTACTTGAGCATCCCGTATCTGAGAAGGAAGATTAGACTGAATAGTGAGTTGCAACGCTCGTACACGCCTAGGTGTAGTATCCTTTCGACTGAGGGTGTCGGCCACCACATTGGCTTTGCCCGGATGGTACTTTATAGAACATTCGTAATCGTTCAGTAGCTCGACCCATCTACGTTGTCGCATGTTCAATTCTTTCTGCTTGAAAATATACTCAAGACTCCTGTGATCGGTGTAGATGGTGCACTTAGTGCCATACAGGTAATGTCGCCATATCTTGAGCGCAAAAACGACAGCTCCCAGCTCTAAATCGTGTGTAGTGTAGTTCCGTTCGTGAATCTTAAGTTGCCGCGAAGCATAAGCAATGACTTTATCCCGCTGCATCAACACACATCCAAGACCTTGGATAGATGCGTCGCAGTATACTACAAAATCGTCCGTGCCTTCAGGCAAGGAGAGGATAGGTGCGCTACAAAGTCTATCCTTTAAGTGCTGAAACGCTGTTTCCTGTGTATTACTCCAACGGTAAGCAACACCTTTCTGTGTCAGTAATGTAAGCGGTTGTGCAATCTTTGAGAAGTCTTTGATGAACCGTCTGTAATAACCCGCCAAACCCAAGAATTGGCGTATTTCGGTTGGTGTGCGAGGTGCAGGCCAGTTCTTGATCGAATCTACCTTGGATGGATCGACATGAATCCCATCCTTGTTCACCACGTGGCCTAGAAAGTGGACTTCACGAAGCCAGAAGTCACATTTTGAAAACTTGGCGTACAGTTGTTCCGTTCGAAGGAGTTCCAAAATAAGTCGTAAATGCTGCTCGTGTTCCTCCCGATTCTTCGAATAAATCAAGATGTCGTCGATGAAAACAATAACAAACTTGTCAAAATAAGGTTTGCACACCCTGTTCATAAGATCCATGAAAACCGCAGGCGCGTTTGTTAGCCCGAATGGCATGACCAAAAACTCGTAATGGCCGTAGCGAGTTCTGAATGCTGTTTTGGAGACGTCCTCGTCCCGGACTCTCAATTGATGATAGCCTGACCTCAGGTCAATCTTCGAGTAATAGCTCGACCCTTGCAACTGATCGAATAAGTCATCGATGCATGGAAGTGGATAGCGATTCTTCACTGTCACCTTGTTCAGTTCGCGGTAATCTATGCACATACGAAAGGTACCGTCTTTCTTCTTCACAAATAATACTGGAGCTCCCCAGGGCGAAGAGCTAGGACGTATGAAACCCTTTTCCAAGAGTTCTTGCAATTGCTTAGACAGTTCTTCCAGTTCAGCTGGAGCTAAGCGGTAAGGTGCTCGAGCTATAGGTGCTGCTCCTGGAGCTAGCTCGATCTGAAACTCGACCTGGCGATGGGGCGGTAACCCAGGTAACTCTTCAGGAAACACTTGAGGAAAGTCGCGTACAACAGGAATATCCTCTAACTTCTTCTCTTTCGTCGATGTATCTGTAACGAGTGCTAAAATAGTCGTGTGGCCCTTTCGCAAACACTTATGTGCCTTCAAGAAGGAGATGATGCCACTCACGACACCACTCTTGTCGCCTTGGACCTCGAGAGGTTCTTTGCCAGTACGGGGAATACGAATGATCTTCTCCTTGCATAGGATCTCTGCTTGTTGTTGGGATAACCAATCCATACCAATGACGATATCAAAACTACTCAGAGTTATAGGAATGAGATCGATAGAGAAAGTCTGACCAGCGAGGATAAGATTACAACCCTGAACTATGTGTGTGGCTTCTAGACTTTTACCGTTAGCTAGCTCTACGACATGTTTGGTGTTCAAAAGTGTTGGTGCGCGTTTAAGCATTTGACTAACTTTCAGAGACATATAACTGGTATCCGCACCCGAATCAAATAATACAGTAACATAAAAATCGTCGAGAAGAAACTTACCCATAACCACATGAGGATCGTTCCTTGCATCACCCTGACCAATCACAAATGCATGACCCTTAGCACCATTGTTGTTGTTGTTTCCCCCATTGGTGTTCCCATTGCCCTGATTATTGTTGTTGTTATTCTGATTCTGGTTTAACTGGGGGCAGTTCCGCTTGAAGTGGCCTTCTACACCACAATGAAAACATCCCTTGTTACCCTGTTGTTGGTTTTGCTACGTTTGCTGCTGCTGTTGATTCTGAGTTACAGGCCGTGGGCTCCTACAATCCTTAGCCTCATGACCCATCTTAAGACACCTCAGACAACGACCCTTGTTGCACTGGCCACTGTGGTGCCTGTTACACTTGTTGCACTTTGGGTGATTTCCTTGATATCTTTTCTGCCCCTGACTACCAGAGGATTGCTGACCCGCACTCTGGTAGTCATTTGTCTTGCGTTGCTGAGCTTGAGACTGAACGGTAGCTGAACCCCTGCTGGAATCTCCTTCCCATTTCCGCTTGTTGTCACTGGGAGTAGCAGGAGTAGCTGAAGTGGTAGCGGTAGTAGTAGCGCTGATACGTTTAGGCAGCTTGTTCTGTTCCACTGCCTGATCGGTGAGGCGATGAGCTAACTTGACGATTTGTTGAATGGTGCCAAGATTCGCTGAGGTTACGTGACTTTGAATTTCCGGTACCAGACCCTTGAGATACAGTTCAATACGCTTAATGGGAGGGTCTACCATAGTAGGACACAGAATAGCCAACTCGTTCGATCTCCTGGTGTACGCTTCAATTTCTGACCCCGTCATTTTCAAGTGGTAAAACTCTACCTCCAGCTTATGAATGTCATCACGGCTACAGTATTCCTCTTTGATCAACTCCTTGAAATCATTCCAGGGTGTGGCGTTAGCAACAGCCAACCCTAACATCTGAACTTGCGCATTCCACCAAGTCAGCGCAATGCCTTCGAGAGTACCAGTGGCGTACTTCACCCTACGATCCTTAGGGCATTCACACATTTCGAAGACCGATTCGAGCTTCGCGAACCAGTGGAGGAGTCCAACGGCCCCTTCAGAGCCACTAAAAGTACTAGGACGACAGTCCATGAAAGTTTTGAACGTGCACACAGATGTATGAGCGTGTTGACCTGTCGTGTGCGTAAGAGTAAACATACTGAAGCACGAGGATTGGTTTACAAGAGTAGGATCTAAGGATCCTAGAGTAAGTGGTGATGGCAGGTTACACCTCCTGCCTGGGCAGCTGCGAGTGCTGTAGTAACTTGTTCAGTGATCGAAGCCGCTAACTGGGCTTGAGTTAGGTTAACGTGTCCGCTCATGATCTTGATATCAAGGAGATCATGAGTGAGAGAGGTTCGCAAAAATGCGATGACAGAAGAGAGTAAGCACACAAGTATTCTCATGCAATAGTGTTATGTTAATCTAAGCATACCCTGAGCAAAGTTCTATGCAATTCTAGCAAGTAGGCAATAAAACATATACCATATTACCTAGAATGTTGAGTCTTGCACGTGGAGCAAAGCGTCGTTGTGGATCGTAGAGCACTGTACAGGTTATAGTCTGGTTTTAACAAAAACGCTTTCCCTTATTAAAACCAAGTTCACTACAACCAATGGCTCTGATACCAATCTGTCACACCCCCAAAATCCACACGCGGAGTACCACCGCTTGGAGGCGTGACTGACCTGGATCAAGCCACCAATCATATTGAACATATAAATAAGTAAAAGTAAATGCAATCCATCACAATACAATTGGTGCTAAAACAAAAGCATAGTATAGGTAGCGGAAGCATAGTTATGAACATTCAACACAAGTGTTTAGTTTAAAGAGTCATCGAGTTTTTAACAAAACATCCACAATCCGTGCCCACAACGACCGCGCCTCCCGTGCAAGCTCCAAGGGTACCTATGGTCCTGCAAGGCATGTAACAGAGGGTCAACAGCTAGTTGAGCGAGTTCACAGTAAGAAAGTTCGTTGAATAACTATGTGTTATTAACTAAGCCGTTTGTATGTTCAGTAGGTGGGGGCTTCCCATGTTGTATGTACTATTAGTGGGGGTTTCCCATATTTGTATTTACTATTAGTGGGGGCTTCCCATGGTTGTATTTACTATTAGTGGGGGTTTCCCATATTTGTATGTACACTAGACTATTTGTAACCATAAGTGTTCTTCTTAACCCGAGAACAGTAGTACGTACGAGGTTTACGTAGGTTTTACGTAAGTGTCCTTCTTTACCCGAGGACAATGGTACGCGTGGGGTTTACGTAGGTTTTACATAAGTGTCCTTCCTAACTCCGGAAGACAGTAGCATGTGTGAGTTTACGTAGGTTTTACGTAAGTGTCATTCCTGACCCCGGAAGACAGTAATGTGTACTTGTTTACGTAGGTTTTACGTAAGTGTCCTGCTTAACCCGAGGACCATGGTAGATAGTCTAGTAGCCATGTAAGTACGAGTAATTGTTCAATCCCATCATTCAACCCATTCCCCATCCCCGGAAATCCCATGCCTTGGTAAGAGTGTGAACTCACCTTGGTTTGCTCGGTATGCTAAGTTAAGTGCTCACAATAAATCAGTCAAGTCCTATAGTGCACGTATACTCAATCAGTTCACGTTCGTAATATTTCACATGTAACTATCATCACAGTAATATCACAGAGTGTGCCTAGCAGTTAGCATCTTGTATCATGTAGACAGTTAATCCAATTTATGCAAATTCATCTTTCACATAATAGCTTTCTCAGTTAATTCTAACAATATTAACCATTAACATGTCTAACTGTGTTAAACAGGTTTAACGAGGTTCCACACTTGACAAGATTTACGCACTTAGCATTGAGAACATACGTAACAGAATCATTCAGAAATAAATCTGAGTTATCATACTTACATAACATACTGATATGTTTAATAGTGTTAGCAACTTAACACATTTGTCAAGTTAACAGAGTTAATAAAGCATAACAGAGTTACATTTTTACAAAGTTACATACATACTTAACAGAGTTGCAACTTTATTTAACAGAGCTAACATATCAACAGGAGACTAACAGGGTTAACATATATAACTTAGTTAACAAAGTTAACAAGAATAATAAACACTTGGGGCCGAAATCCAAGCTTGGCCGAAATCCCTTAATGGGCCGGAAACACTTTTGGGCTTCACGTGTGACGAAAACACATGAGTGTTTTCGTCCATTGCTGTGATTTCGTTGTCTGTACATCATCTTCATCAACAGAAATCATTTACATATCATAGAAACCCTACTCGCATACCAACAGTTATACATAATCATTAACATCAAGAATCTCGGAGATCATCTATCACTTCTAACATCAATTAACAACATAATCATTCCACCATATCGACTTATGCAAACTTATAATTTATCAAAACATTGTGAGATCGAGATCATCAATAAATCTGCAAGTTATTCAGTGACAGACACACATGATAAATCATATCATCGAATTAAAAAGATTCCCAACCAGCAAGTCAATTTCAATCATAAACAACATCACATAACAATGTAATCAGATCTGAAACAACTAATTGTGAAAGTTACTAACCGACTCAGAATAATCAACAAGAAATCTGGCTTCGAATTGAGGAGAGGGCTGCCGTCAGGTTTCAAAACAAACGAGAGAGAGTGTGATAGGTGTCTAGGGTTTGCCAGTTATCCCCTTTTGTGCGTACAAGTAAGACAAGTTCTAAGTTTAATCGATACTGGGCCAAAGCCCACTTTTGATTCCGTTGCCTCATGTGGACGAAAACACTTGAGGTGTTTTCATGGGTGGGGTGTTTTCGGCCAGTCCTTTATCTGTTGTTTTGTTTATAAAACATAACCTAACACCACTATATTTAAAATACACAAATAATGCACATCAAGCATATGAAACACATTTAACACCCATCATGTATAACATACCAACCACAATACAATTTAACATATTACAACCGTGTCCAGTTGTGAAATAAACAAGTCGTGTAACAAACAATCTAAACAATTAACGTGCAATAGTGCGAAGATGGAATCTTGGAAACTCGAGTTGTCACATGCTTGCACTTTTAAGACATTCATGGATTGTAAGCCGCAGACCTTCAGTGGGACTGAAGGGGCTGTAGGACTTCTGCGATGGTTTGAGAAAGCAGAATCAGTGTTTGTAATGTGTAACTGTCATGCTGGGGACAGAGTGAAGTATGCTACGGGCACACTCAAGGCTGGTTCTCTGACGTGGTGGAATGCCCGGATTCAGCTGTTGGGCATCGAGGTGGCAAATGCCACTCCCTGGGATGATTTCAAGGAGCTGATAAGGCAGGAGTATTGTCCTCGTGATGAGATACAGAAACTTGAGAATGAGTATTATGATCTGAAGATGGTGGGATCTGAGATTGAGGTGTACGCGAAACGGTCACATGAGTTGGCGATCATGTGCCCGAACTTGTCCCGACCTCCGCGTCGGAGAATTGAACTGTTAATCAAGGGATTAACTCCTCGAGTGAAGGGCTTGGTTACTGCAACAAACCTTAATAACTTAACTCAGATTGTTCGTTTGGATCATAAAATCATCGATCAGGAGGTGGAGAGTGGTTCTTTACCACCTCATGTTTCTGCCACCACTGCTGCTACAACCACCGCTACTACGCCTGCCAGCGACAACAAACGGAAATGGAACGATGCTGACAAGTCAACCAGTGTCAGCCAATCTCAGAAAAGGCCTGACAACAGCAGCAACCGTAGTTTCAGTCAGTCGTCTTCAGTTAATCAAGGCCAGTGCAGTAATCAGAATCAGGGTTCTTATGTTGGGAAGAAGCCACAGTGCAACAAGTGTGGCTATCATCATTATGGGCAGTGTGTCCGGGCTTGCCGTAGGTGCGAGAAAGTGGGCCATGAGGCCAAAGACTGTAGAGCCCCACAGCCAAAGCAGTAGCAGCAGCAAAATCAGTAGTGTCAAAGACAGCAAAGGCAGCAACCCCATCAGAATCAGGGTTTCAAGAAAGGGTGTTATCAGTGTGGGGATGAGGGCCACTTTAAGCGGGATTGCCCTCAGTTGAATCAGAACGCCAACGACAACAACCGCCAGAATAACAACAACAATGCTGGAAACAACAACAACGACGACAACAATAGGGGAAACGGTGCTCGTGCAGGGGTATTCACGATCGGTGCAGGGGATGCTAGGAACGACAGCAATGTCGTGACTGGTACGTTTTCTGTGAATAATCTTATTGCTTCTGTGTTATTCAATTCCGGTGCCGATTGGAGTTATGTGTCCCTAGAGTTTAGTCAGCGATTAGGGTTAACTCCCACACCTTTAGAGGTTAAGCAAGTAGTAGAATTAGCTGATGGTAAAACGATAGAAGCTTCGCATGTTCTTTTTGGGTGTAAACTAGATCTTGTGGGTCAAGTGTTTGATATTGATCTCCTTTCTGTCACCCTCGGTAGTTTCAATATAGTGGTTGGTATGGATTGTCTGTCTAAGCACCAAGCTGAGATTCTGTGTAAGGAAAAGATTGTGCATATCCCTATCCCTGGTGGAGAGCCATTATTGGTTCAGGGGCATCGCAGTGGTGCGATGGTCGGTATTATTTCAGCTATGCAAGCACAGAGATGTCTACGAAAGGGGTATCATTCTATTTTGGCACTTGTTACTGACACTCCATCTGAAGAAAGAAAGATTGAGGATCTGCCAGTTGTGCGTGAATTTGCCGATGTATTTCCTGAGGAACTTCCTGGTTTACCTCCTCCGCGTCAAGTAGAATTCCAGATTGATCTTGCGCCAGGAGCGGCTCCAATTGCTCGTGCTTCTTACCGTTTAGCACCTGGAGAGTTGCAGGAGCTGTCTAATCAGCTGCAGGAGTTATTGGACAGATGCTTTATTCGACCCAGTTCTTCGCCTTGGGGAGACCCAGTTTTGTTTGTAAAGAAGAAAAACGGGTCCTTCCGCATGTGCATTGATTATCGGGAACTCAACAAGGTGACTATCAAGAACCGTTACCCATTGCCACGCATCGACGACTTATTTGACCAGTTGCAAGGGTCAAGTTTTTATTCGAAGATCGACTTAAGATCGGGCTATCATCAGGTGAGAGTCCGAGAGGAGGATGTTCCGAAAACGGCTTTTTGAACGCGTTATGGGCACTATGAGTTTTTGGTTATGCCGTTTAGGTTGACTAACGCGCCAGCAGTCTTCATGGATCTCATGAACCGTGTATGCAAGCCGTATCTCGATGATTTTGTTATAGTATTCATATATGATATTTTGATCTACTCGAAGAACAAGGAAGATCACGAGCGGCACCTGCGTCTTATTTTGCAACTCTTGAGGAAGGAGCAACTTTACGCAAAGTTTTCTAAGTGTGACTTCTGGATTCGGGAGGTACACTTTCTTGGGCACATTGTTAATGAATTGGGGATACACGTGGATCCTGCAAAAGTTGATGCTGTTAGAAATTGGGCGGCACCAAAGAATCTTTCGGAGGTGCGGCAATTTCTTGGTCTCGCTGGGTATTATCGAAGATTTATCAAAGACTTTTCGAAGATCACTCAACCTCTTACTTCATTGACACAGAAAAGCGTTGTATACTCTTGGGGAACGAAACAAAAAGAGGCTTTCCAATTATTGAAACAGAAATTCTGCAGTGCGCCAATTTTGTCTCTACCTGAAGGTACCGAAGATTTCGCGGTATACTGTGATGCATCTATTCAGGGTCTCGGCTGCGTGTTGATGCTACGCAACAAGGTGATAGCTTACGCTTCTCGCCAGTTGAAGGTTCATGAGAGGAATTATACGACGCACGATTTGGAGTTGGGAGCTGTAGTATTTGCGCTTAAAATCTGGAGGCATTACCTGTACGGTACTAAATGCACTATTTATACCGACCACAGGAGCCTTCAGCACATTTTCTACCAGAAGGATTTGAATATGCAACAGCGTCGCTGGGTTGAACTTTTAAACGATTATGATTGTGCAATCAAATATCATCCGGGTAAGGCCAACGTTGTAGCTGACGCACTTAGCAGAAAGGAATCGAAACCTAAACGTGTTCGCACCTTGCAACTCACCATTCATTCTAACCTAACTGATCAAATTCGTTCTGTACAAACCGAAGCGTTAAAAGAAGAAAACATTGAAGCAGAATACTTAAGGGGTATGGAAAAACAACTTGTAGAAAGATCGGATGGTATTCTCTACTTCATGGAGCGTGTATGGATTCCCTTATTTGGTAACCTTAGAGAACTTGTGATGGACGAAGCGCACAAGTCTCGATACTCTGTTCAGCCAGGTTCGGATAAAATGTATCAGGACCTCAAAGTCATGTATTGGTGGCCGAAGATGAAAGCTCACATCGCAACGTATGTTAGTAAATGCTTGACGTGTTCAAAAGTCAAAGTGGAATACCAGAAACCGTATGGATTACTGCAACAACCAGAAATACCCATGTGGAAATGGGAGCAAATCGCAATGGATTTCGTCACAGGTTTGCCGAGAACTCAAAGCGGGAACGATACAATTTGGGTAATCGTGGATCGTCTCACAAAGTCAGCGCACTTTCTCGCGATCAAGGAAACAGATAAGTTCTCACAACTAGCTGTTGTCTATCTCAAGGAAGTGGTTTCTAGGCACGGGGTGCCGACATCTATTATTTCTGACCGTGACCCGCATTTCATCTCAGATTTATGGCAGTCGATGCACAAATCATTCGGCTCGCGTCTTGATATGAGCACTGCTTATCACCCGCAGACGGATGGTCAAAGTGAACGAACTATCCAGACACTAGAAGACATGTTACGAGCTTGCGTGGTTGATTTTGGCAAGGGTTGGGAAAAACACTTGCCGTTGATAGAGTTTTCTTACAACAATAGCTACCATACCAGTATCCGAGCAGCTCCATTCGAAGAATTATATGGACGAAAGTGTCGTTCGCCTCTCTGTTGGGCTGAGGTGGGTGACAGCCAGGTCACAGGCCCTGAACTTGTGTTGGAGACTTCAGAAAAGATTGTACAGATCAGGAACCGTATGGCAGCAGCACGTGACCGTCAGAAAAGCTACGCTGATAAGCGTAGGAAACCTTTGGAATTCGAAGTTAATGATCGCGTCATGTTGAAGGTCTCACCCTGGAAGGGTGTGGTGCGTTTTGGAAAACGCGGCAAGCTTAACCCTCGCTATGTGGGGCCATTTAAAATTTTGGAACGAGTTGGTAAGGTGGCATACAAGCTCGAGTTACCCGATGAGTTGGGTAACGTCCACGATGTTTTCCATGTTTCACAGTTGAAGAAGTGTTTGTCTGATGAAACACTTGTAGTACCTTTTCAAGAGCTCAAAATTGATGATAAGTTTCAATTTATAGAAGAACCAGTAGAAATTATGGACCGGGAGGTCAAGGTCCGTAAGCACAGCCGTATTTCGGTAGTGAGAGTTCGTTGGAACTCAAGACGTGGACCGGAGTTCACGTGGGAACGCAAGGATCAGATGAAGCTCAAGTACCCACATTTATTCCCAGAGGACAAGTCCGAGCCTAATAAATCTAAGTCTAATGCAACTGGTGAATTTCGGGACGAAATTCCCATTCAAGTTGGGGATGATGTGGCACCCGCGGATAACACTCAATCAACCTGATTTAACGTCGTACTATTTTGGATTGCTTAGCAAATTTCGGGACGAAATTTCTTTCAATTTGGGGATGATGTGACAACCTAAGATTTCAAGCTCGTGTTACTTGTTCGTAATGTTATTCGATAATCAGTTTTACTTGTATAACATGAGTTTTGCTAGTTACTGAACTGTTGGTGTAATGTGTGCAATGTTTCTGATTAATGAAATTTTGATAACTAGGTAAACTGTTGCAAATTAAGACCCGACGAAACATTAGAGTTTCGCCACATGTCTACTCGACGAAACATAGGGTTTCGCTGGAGAGAGAGAGTTTCGCCATATGGGCCTTCGCCCAGACGAGGCCCAGTTGACTGTTCAATATAAACGCATACTCTAGAGTCACGTAACACTTTTAGAAAACCCTAAACCACTCTTGGGATTCGACGGCGGTTCTTCCTCTTGTAACCTCTTCCCTCTTGCGAGTCTTTTCCCTACAATCAATCGTTCAATCTTGTGGTTAGTGCATCATCTCTAGTATTAAATTGTTCGCTGCGTATTGTTTGATGATCATCACGTGTTGTCTGTGATTCATGTTCAATGATATCGTTATTATAAATCCAACATGTTAATGAATATAGCCTGGTAATAATTATGTGTGCGATTGTTAATTATAATTGGGATGGTCATGATGGTTTTGTTAATTGATAAAGTATGTTTAGTAATCATATTTCTAGGGAATTGATGTGTAAATCAGTATCTTTTGATCGGTCCAATAATATTGAAAGTATATGGCCTGATGAAAATTGTGAATCTTGAATTTAGGAGTGACGGCCCATGTGAACTATGATCAAGTAATATGCATATTTACATAGTATTGTCAATAAACATGTGCCATTGATGATGAAATGATATGTGTGATTGGGAAATGGGGATCTGTGAAAGTGGCGGCCTACTTTTGGGTAGTATGTATAATATGATTTTAATGCACAAAGGATAAGAATGATAATGATGGATGAACAATGGAAACCGTGAACAATGGGGATTGATGAAGTGTGATAACTGTCGTTTGATCTATTGATTCATCAGAAGATTTGTAACTGGTGTTGGTGAGATTTCGTCACTCGTTCATTGACGAAAACCCTTAAGGTTTTGTCGCAGGAACCCCGACGAAAAGTCATGGGATTTCGTCATATGTGCATCGACGAAAACTTGAGATTTCTCCGACCAGGAGTTCGTCGTTTGTACAGGAGCTCATCAATAGACTGTAACGTTGAACATGCATAAAAAAATGAATAACTCCTTGTTAAAGGAAACCATGTGGCAAACTGTTAGTGATGTTTATTTATGACTATGAATATGTTAATGAAATCACAATAATTACTGTTAAGGATATCTGCTGTCTATTGTTAATGATGTCTATGGTTAATGATGATGCTTACTATTAATAATGTGTATTTATGATAAGTGACATAATCTGGTTCATACACTTAGTATAGTACACGCACAACTGTTAAGCATTATTTTGGAACGTATACGTGAACTATGGGATTATATGAGTTGTATAATTGTTGTGATAACTTGTATGCACATCATGACTATACGTGAATGTAAACTGATTACGAGTACTTGAATATCATAGGCTGTGACTGTCTAACTGTTAACAAGTAATTAATCAAACCGAGCAAACCGAGGTGAGTTCACTGCTCTTTTCCAAGCATGCATCCCAGGAAGGGATATCGGGTAACGTTTTCAGGGAAGAATGTCAGGTTAATGGGATGTTTGTTATTACTCAGTTTCTATCATATAAGACCCCTTACATCTACCGATTGTTGCCGGGAAGGCAATGAGGTATTTAGTTGATAGCGCTATTAGGTTTGGCACCCTCACACCGGGCCGGAATGGACGGGCGTGAACTATTTACCTTGACCACTTGACCAATGCTTTGATAGAGGCATTGGGGTTTGGGCAAATACACTAGTAGCCATTTGCGGTAATCGAGTTAATCACATCATCAAATCAAACTATTGAACTATTTTATACACACAACTGGTAACTTAACGCGTTAACAAAACTTTGAACTCACCAACGTCGTCTGACACACTTGTCTGCATGCTTGCAGGTCGTTAGATTTCTGATTATGGACTTGCTATCTGGGAGTGCTGGAGTGGTCATGGATCGAGGCTCTTGGATACATTTGATACATTGGTTTTGAACACTTATCATGAAACAGTTGTTTAACAATTTACTATATGATTCCGCTAAACATCTCTTTTGGTTTAAACATATGAATTGGATTTGTATTTGGCAATTAATGAAATGTCTTATTTAAATACTTTACGTGGTTCAATGTGATTGGTGGCTTAAATCCTGCTACGTCACACATCCCGCGGTGTTCCCGCATGTGGTATTTTGGGGGTGTGACATGCTTGCCCGTCTCTCACATCTTCTTGAATTGACTTGAACTTATAGTAGTAAATGAGAACGTCTAAATACATAGCATATACAATTCTCATGTAATCTCCATCTTTGTAGTCATGACCCATATCTTTAGAAACCATTGCCTATAGATTATTCGAAGTCACATTCCTATGGCCCCCTTCTCTTTTTGCAATCATGTACAGTTCCAATAGGTTCACCTTCTGATTGTTACTCATGTATACAGGAATCGGTCTCGTTGTGATTCCCATCCTTATTCTTAGAAACCAGTATATCATCTCCTCGAATTTGACTTCTAAATCGTACTTGTATTTCATCACATACACACTGTCTTCTAACATATCTAAAAGAGCCTTGCAATCTTGAAATTCGTTGAATTTCATTGCTTGCAGAATCATTATATTCCAATTGGGTTCATTGGAAGACAGATTCAATTTTTCGAAATAATCATTCAAGTAATCAGATTTGAACGTTTCATGATCTGATTCTCTATTGATTATTGATTGTTTCTCTCTTGAACCGATTTCATCCTCTCTTGTTAAACCAGTTATGTTATTTTTCTTATTCATATTGGGTGTACTGAAAGTAGGAAAAATTTTGCATTTTTCACCATTAAATTTCACTGTGAATCCTTGAATCACCAGTTGATCAAGGCTGAAAACATTTCTGTCTAATTCGGGAGTGTAGTAAACACTTTGAATTCGAAATTTCTCATTCCCAGATACTACATCCACAGCCCCTATACCTTTTATGAAATAGAAATGATTTTCACCGGTGTTTGTTTCAACACCGAACATATTCTTGATCCTCTTGAATGCATCTAAATTACCAGAGTAATGATGTTTAAAACTTGTATTTACATACCAGATTTCTGACCAGAGACCTCCATCTGTGCCGTTAACGATAAATTCTATGTTTCGAACTTCATCTTCTTCATGTTTTTGAATGCCGGTATTAATGGCTTGTCTGATCAGAAGTGTTGCTTCATCATCTTATTTTGCCTTCCAGTAAGCAATTTGATGTCCGGGTTGGTTGCAGTAGTAGCATCTTCTTTGGATTGTCTTTGCCATCGTTTGTTCCTTTTTTTCGTCGGAACAGTGTTTACATGGTAACACCGTTGCAGACGAGTAGATCCTTTCTCCTTCATGATTTGCCGTGGCTCTGATACCACATGTTGGCAGCGGAAGTTTAACTTGTTCTTGCACATCATTCACAGAACTTGATTCACCATTATCACTTGATGAATTCATGATGAACCAACGTACAAACAACACACACACACGAAAAGAATAAGATGATTGAGAGTGAAGGATATTGTATCGAAATATCTTGGTGCCGGTTATTGATCCCGGAAAATTGTATATATACATTTTGTGAGGGACAGACCGGACAGTTATTATTTTCGGCAGTTATTTTGGCGGGATTAACCACCATTTTAAACCGGTGTGTCTTAACCGACGTGCCCCTATATAATCGATACATATACTTATACATAAGTATAATAGAGTTATGTTTACATAATATACATAATATATATGAAATATAATCGAGTTTGTATATTCTAACAGCCGAAGCCTCGACACGCCACCCCACACCTTGTGGATCCCACACCTACCACTTGTCGAGCAATGCCCCCAACCCAAGCCCCCCACACCCCACAGTCTTAACACCCATAATCTCATTAGGTATAGAAAATACGGTTAGAACTTACTTACAAGCTAAGTAATTTCTAGTGGTGTTTTACGTTTGTTTCATACAAGCTAAGTAATTTCCAGTGGTGTTTTACGTTTGTTTAATGTCATATGTATTATCTGTCCGAAACAATAAAAATGAAGATTGCATAGTGTCGCCTGAATATATTATGATAGTTTAATGTATTTTATTAATAATCTTCATATTATAATAGTTAGTTATAATGTTAGAAGAGAGATCAAACGAATTTCAATGGTTGGTTAGGGCTCTGTATATAAGACCTTCCGCAACGGAGCAACGGCCCATCTAGGTGGCATGGAGGTCGGCGTGGTGAGGGTGGGGCACACCGGAGAACAGGGTGTTTGAGAGGGGGGAGGTGCGAGTGTGCTCACGGCATGGAGGAGGTTTAGTTGGTGGGGTCCATGGGATCAACCAATCAGTTTTTTTTAACTTTTTAGTTTTTTTATTTTAATAGGGCGTGAAAAGGGGTGAAACCATTGTAGGTGAAAGTGAAAGAAAGTATGGAGGTGATGTGTCAGTGAGGTGACATGTACTTTATGACGTGATAGTGACGTGGAGTGAAAGGGGCGTGAAATGGTTGCAGACAACCTAAGTTTCAATGAGTCGTGCTTGAGCGAAACATCACTTCGCTCCGCCCACAAAGTAATACGGGTGATTGGTTAGAATTCTCTCTATATCAATGTGGTTATAAAAGGTGTGATTGAGCTTATAAAAGGTGAAGTAGGGTGGGGAGATAAAATCTGTTTTGGGGTAGATCCTTGGGTGACTAATAAGTCTCTTAAGTGTTCTATTCCCAAACTTGTTTCACATTAAACAAATTTAAAAAAAATTGATACAAGATTGTTTGGAAAGAGTGGATGACAAAGTGAATTAGAAGTGGAGATGGAAAAAGACAGTTTTGGATCAAGTAGAACTAGCTGAGTTGGAGGAATTGTGTGAATTTGATTAGAAGTGCGAGCTTGACGAATGAGCCGGGCTGTTGGTTATTGGTACCGGACTCGACTGAAGGTTTCTCGATCGCATCCATGAAAAAGACATTGTCAGCCTCAGTTGTTACAACAGCCTCGTTCGTGGTTGAGCGGAATAATTGGATTCCTAAAAAGATCAATATTTTTATGTGGCGACCAGAGAAATAGATGATACAGACTGTTGACGCTTTGATTCAAATACATGTTCCAGTGGAGAATGGTTTAAGCAAATTATGTGGAGATAACGAGGAAACAGTTGCTCATTTATTGATATCGTGTCAGTTTGCATCCTGGGTTTGGCAAGGCGTGTGAGTACATGGTGTCGCATACCTCCTATTTATGCTTTTGAAGTTCAAGATTTGTGTTTGGTCCATAAGCATCTCCAAATGGAAGCTCGCAAAAAGAAGGTGATAATGGGATCGTTGAGTTGTAATTCCATTGATTGTATTTTTCTAGCTTCTTGTAAGTCTTTGTTTAATGAAAGATGCAGTTCCAAAAAAAATCAGTGTGATCATAACATGAGTATCTTCTAAATATGTCATTAACCAAAGGGGTTGTAAGCTAATGATAAAAATGTGTAACAGAAATGTATAGCTTCCTATAAGGTTGAGGGTCCTGACCCAATTGTGGGATTAGATATAGGAGTATGATTAGTGGATGTGTGTGTGAGATTAAATATATTATTAATGTAATATTTAATCTTGTAGCCTTTATAATCATTTATATTATATTAGATCAAAATATATTAATAACCTATTAATAATTAGTTGGTAATTGTTGATGGACCATATTACCCTTATTAACTAATTAGGTTTCCTCTTGGGTGTATAAATAAGGGGATTATTAGAGAGTTTAAGGGTTAGACAAATTACACAATTTAGTGAATCAACCAACCCTCTTAACATCAAATTCGTCTCTCTCTCCCTAACCGAAATCAACCCTACTTTCGGTTCATCACCATCATCACTTTACACCCTAAGGAGGAACCGGATCATCCTGACAAGTATGTCGAACTCAATGGCTGGATCTCTGACTGGATTCTCCACTGCTTTGAATGCTGTAACAGGTATGTTATTCATGTTTTCCATTAAGTTTAAACAGAACTGATCAACATGTGGTATCAGAGCATATGTTGATAAATCAGTTCCGTTTTTCGTATCCATTATTCTGGGATCATAATCTGGAAAACAGAAATTTTAAAGCCTTAAAATCATGGCTGTTTTCGTTTTTTCAAATGTGCCGAAATCATTGTTTTCGGAAGAAGTTTGGTTAATATATTGATTCGAAATCATAATGGGCAAATCTTAATATCCGAAATCTGTTAATAAAAGTATAAAATTTAAGGTTTCGGATCCCAGATTATGTTTTAACTTTTTTAGGGTTCATCATTCTGTTCTAAGAAGAACTCGAAAATTCCCTAAATTTTGGAATATAATTCGGATTAGTGGGTGTTTTTAATGATTTTGATCTTAATTTTATCTATTACAATTTCGAAAACTGTTAATAGATTTTCAGTTATTATTTTCGAAATCTTATGATAAGTTTAGATCAAAGATAAAATAGGAAACAATATCCCACAATCCCTTAAATTTCGAGTTTTAGTTATAATCACAAGAAACAGCTATTAACAGTGGGTTTCGAAATCATCAATGTTCAAATCGCACAAGTCCCTTAACAGTCGCACAAGATCAGATTACATATGATATGATCTGATCGCACAAGACAATCACACAAGGGTAATCGCACAAGACTTGTGGATCGCACAAGACAGTGCTGATCGCACAAGTCCTCACTGATCGCACAAGTCATTAGTGATCGCACAAGTCCTCACTGATCGCACAAGTCCTCACTGATCGCACAAGTCCTTACTGATCGCACAAATTTGTTTTGGGCCTTATTGATCGCACAAGACTTGGGCCTTATTGATCGCACAAGACTTGGGCATTACTGATCGCACAAGACTCGAAACCTCATTATTTTTTAAGCTGTTTAATGTGACCTAACAGGTGGTTTGCTATTAAATACTTGGTTTTGTTAACACCTACTTAACTAATCAGAATCAGATAATTTTTACAAAACCAAAATAGCTTAACTTGAATGAGCTTCTGATGTATTAATTCTGGCCAAAGCTGATTTAATACATCTATTTATTGTTCAAGTATTATAAAAGCTATGTTAAGTATGCATTACAAACGTGAAATGTTTTAATTCTGGCCAAAGCTGATTTAATTCATTTATGTTTAGCATGCTTGACAAGTGCATAACTAAAGTGATTGTCTCATTTCTGGCCAAAGCTGATTTGTCACGATTACTTTGCACACATATTTAAATGATTACACTTCTGGCCAAAGCTGATTTGTCTTCGTTTAAATAGAATTTTACTAAGTCTATTATTTTGATGTTAGTAATAGACATTATCACAGCTTCATAATTAAAATGGTCATTATTTATGCCTGTCTTAGTATAACATGCCCTTAGATCACATTAAGACTTCTTTCTTAGTATCATAATTCGCTCATCTTATTTCCACTATCAGCACCCAATCAAGGGATTCCATCTTTGACTGGTGATAACTTTGCTACATGGAAGGATGCCCTCATGCTTACGCTTGGGCTGCTGGACTTTGATTATGCTCTAAGAGAGAATAAGCCAGCGGACCTTACTGCTACAAGTACTGCTGCTGAGCAGTTACTTCATGATAAGTGGACTAGGTGTAACCGCATGTCTCTCATGTTCATGAAGCAGTCCATTCATAACTCAATCAGAGGAGCTATTCCTGATTCTGAAGATGCTAAAACCTACTTGGCTTCTGTGGAGGATCAATTCAAGGGAACATCAAAAGCACACGCTAGCACTCTTATCCTCAAGCTGGTGACGACTAAGTATGATGGGAGGAGCGGCATTCGCGAACACATCAAGATGATGCATGACATGGCCAATAAGCTGAAGGGCCTAGAGATGGAAATCAGTGATGGTTTTCTTGTTCACTTCCTCATCACTTCGCTTCCTTCGTCCTATGAAGCATTCAAGATCAATTACAACACTCAGAAGGACAAATGGACGATGAGTGAGTTGATCGCTATGTGCGTGCAGGAGGAAGAGCGTATGAAGATGGATCGCACTACTGATGTTGCTAACTTCACCACCTCCAACTCTAAGAAGAGGAAGCACAATTATCAAAGAAAGGATGCTTCTAAGGTTCAAAAGCCAAATCCAAATCCTCATACAAGTGCACCTTCCAGCTCTAAGAACTCCTTAGGCAAACCCTATTGCAAGTTCTGTAAGAAGACAGGACATAAGCAAAAGGAATGCCCTGACTTCAAGGAGTGGCTGGCTAAGAAAGGTAACGATTTTTTCATGATACTTGAGTCCTTTAATTTAAATGTTCCTGCTAATTCTTGGTGGTTTGATTCTGGTTCTATGGTTCATGTTACCAATTCACTTCAGGGATTCCTTACAATCCGGAAGCTGGGAAGAAACCAAAGAACACTTAAAGTTGGAGATGATCGGGAATTAGAAGTGAAGGCCATAGGAACATTACAATTATTTTTGAAAACTGGTTTATGTATTAAACTTTATGATACCTTATATGTTCCTGAGGTAACTCGGAACCTTGTATCAGGACCAAAGTTAGACATGGACGGTTTTGTCGTTTCTCATGGTCATCGCAAACTCTCAATTCTCTATGATTCCGTTGTTTATGGTACTGGCATTCTGGATGGTGGTCTCTATAGATTAGAACTAGATGATAATTTTTTCCAAATCTTTGTTGTCATATAATATTAATGAATCACTCACAAAGATGAAACAGGTTCGAGACTTAGAGATTTCATCTATGTTGTGGCATCAACGTTTAGGCCACATCTCAAGAGAACGATTAAATCGTCTCGTAAAGGATGAAGTCTTACCTCCTCTCGATTTTACTGATTTTGGAACATGTGTCAAATGTCTTAAAGGCAAAATGACATTAGCGAATAAGAAAGGTGCCACTAGGAGCTCTAATTTATTAGAACTCATTCACACTGATATTAGTGGTCCTTATCAAATCGCTGGTATAACAGGACATACTTCATTTATCACTTTCATTGATGATTATTCTCGTTACATGTACTTGTATCTTATAAAGGAAAAGTCTGAATATCTAACAACTTTTAAAGATTATAAAGCTGAAGTTGAAAAGCAATTAGATCGTCAGATTAAAGTTGTGAGATCAGATAGAGGCGGTGAATATTATGGAAGACATACTGATGTGGGTCAAGCTCCTGGTCCATTTTATGAGTTTTGTAAGGGCCAGGGGATTGTGAACCAATACACCATGCCTGGTACACCTCAGCAGAATGGTGTCGCTGAACGAAGAAACCGTACCCTTATGAACATGGTGCGCAGTATGTTAGCCAACACTAATTTACCATTATTCCTCTGGACTGAAGCGTTAAAAGCAGCTGTTCATATACTCAATAGAGTTCCTTCTAAGTCTGTCCCTAAAACTCCTTATGAACTTTGGACAGGAAGGAAACCGAGTCTTAAATATATGAAAGTATGGGGCTGCATTGCTGAAGCAAAACTTTACAATCCTTTCCTAAGGAAACTTGACCCTAAAACAGTTACCTGCTTCTTTATCGGGTATCCTGATCATTTGAAGGGTTATCGTTTCTATTGTCCTTCCCATGTCACCCGTATTGTTGAAACCAAGCGTGCTGAGTTCCTGGAGGATTTCAAGGTCAGTGGGAGCAGTACCAACCTTTACGAAGAATTGCAAGAAGTACAAGACGCGGGGGGGGAGACTCGTCGCTTACCATTACTCCGTTTACTCCTCTTGTACCCCATGCAACAACTGTACCTGAAGCCACTGCACAAACTCCATCTCCACAGTCAGAACCCATTATACCTCATAACGAAGGCACATCAAACGCTCAAAACCAAGACAACGCTGAACCCGATAATCAACTCAGGAGGTCATCTAGGCAAAGAAGGCCTACTAATTGGGATGATTATGTTACCTACCTGACTGAAATGGATGCTGGAAAGCTCAATGATCCTATCTCTTATAACGAAGCCATTAGCAGTTATCAGTCTTCTGAATGGAATAAAGCAATGATTGATGAGCTTAAATCCATGAAGAAAAATGACGTTTGGGATTTAGTCGAATTACCCAATGGTGCCAAACCTGTAGGTTGTAAATGGGTGTTCAAAACAAAACTGGATCCGAATGGGAACGTTGAACGCTACAAAGCGAGATTGGTTGCAAAGGGCTACACTCAAAAAGAGGGAATTGATTATCAAGAGACGTTTTCACCTGTCTCTCGTAAAGATTCATTAAGGATCGTTATGGCCCTAGTAGCTCATTTTGATTTAGAGCTGCATCAGATGGACGTCAAAACTGCTTTCCTTAACGGAGACTTAGACGAAGATGTTTACATGAAACAACCTGAAGGTCAAGAGCATCTAGTCTGTAAGTTGAAGAAATCCATTTATGGGTTAAAACAAGCATCACGTCAATGGTACCTCAAGTTTGATGAAGTCATGAAGAGGCAAGGTTTTATGAAGAATCAAGTGGATCAATGCACCTACCTCAAGATGAGTGGGAGTAATTTTACTATACTTGTCCTTTACGTAGATGATATTCTACTGGCAAGTAATAGTTTAGACATGTTGCATGAGTCGAAGCGTTTACTCTCGCATAACTTCGACATGAAGGATCTCGGAGATGCTTCTTACGTCATTGGCATCGAAATTCACCGAGATAGACACAAAGGGATCTTAGGATTGTCTCAAAAGACTTACATAGATCGTGTCCTTACACGTTACAACATGCAACAGTGTAAACCCTCAGTCGCTCCAGTAGTTAAGGGAGATGTTTTCGGTTCATTCCAGTGTCCGACAACAGAGGTTGAAAAGGAGCATATGAGCCAGATACCTTACGCGTCAGTAGTCGGGAGCCTGATGTATGCTCAAGTCTGTACTCGCCCAGATATCGCTTACATTGCTGGAATGCTAGGTCATTATCAGACTAATCCTGGCCTAGATCACTGGAAAGCAGCTAAGAAGGTCCTTAGATATCTGCAAGGGACGAAAGACTATAAATTGACTTATAGAAGAAGTGATCATTTAGAAGTGGTAGGTTATTCTGATTCTGACTTTGCTAAATGCAAAGATGATAAGAAATCCACTTCGGGCTACATCTTTATGTTAGCAGGCGGACCTATCTCATGGAAGAGTCATAAACAACAGTTAACTACAACTTCCACAATGATGGCAGAATACATTGTTGTTTACAACGCAACCTGTCATGGAATGTTGCTTAGAAATCTGATCACTGGACTCAAAATCGTTAATTCCATTTCTAGACCATTGAAGCTTTACTGTGATAATTCAGCTGCCGTTAGTTTCTCGAACAGTAACAGTTCGACTGGAGCTGGTTTATATCTCGATACAAAATATTTGTCCGTACGTGAACGAGTTGAGGAAAATAATCTTTGTATTAAGTATATTAGTACTAAAGATATGCTTGCGGATCCGATGACTAAAGGTCTCCCACCTAAAGTTTTCGAAGAACATGTATCGAATATGGGACTTATTAAAGACCTTATTTAATGGCATATTGTACTAGCTTATGTTTTAATTAATAAAATTTCCTCAGTTTGATTTTGTATGTCTCTAACATATGTTCTGCCGGTGTAATGACATATAGACAAATATAAATACAAATCAGACGCTAAAGGGCTTATACATATTTTGATCGTAACTGTTAGGTTTTAAATTGAGGCTATAGTATGACTAATGGGGGTCCTGAGTCGAATGATGATTCAACGGCTGTATTTCTCTGCTATAGTTTTTGGTTTAAGGCTAAAATGAGTGTTAACTCCTGGCCAGGCTTACCTAATACTCATGATAAATGATTACTCGGCTAAGTGGGAGAATGTGAGATTAAATATATTATTAATGTAATATTTAATCTTGTAGCCTTTATAATCATTTATATTATATTAGATCAAAATATATTAATAACCTATTAATAATTAGTTGGTAATTGTTGATGGACCATATTACCCTTATTAACTAATTAGGTTTCCTCTTGGGTGTATAAATAAGGGGATTATTAGAGAGTTTAAGGGTTAGACAAATTACACAATTTAGTGAATCAACCAACCCTCATAACATCAAATTCGTCTCTCTCTCCCTAATTGAAATCAACCCTACTTTCGGTTCATCACCATCATCACTTTACACCCTAAGGAGGAACCGGATCATCCTGACAAGTATGTCGAACTCAATGGCTGGATCTCTGACTGGATTCTCCACTGCTTTGAATGTTGTAACAGGTATGTTATTCATGTTTTCCATTAAGTTTAAACAGAACTGATCAACAGTGTGAGTTAGGTATTTAGAAAAATAAAACTTACAATTTGAGCAGGGGCGGATCTACAACTAAGAAGGGGGTTCCTAGGAACCCGTTCGGTTCGTAATTTATAGTGTTAAGTTATATAGAAAATACTTAAGGAACCCCTTAATATTTTGTAGTGGAACCCTATGACCAAATCAACGGGGTGGTCAAATGGTAAAGTGCGCGCTGAATATCATAGACATCTCAAGTTCGACTCGTGTAAGGTATGTTTTTTCGTTTTTTCTACTCAAAACGAATTAGGGTTTAATTTTTTAGCATTTAATCTTTTATGCCCCTTCCTTGTTTACTCTCAAACGCACACACAGAAGACACAGACCACACAGCACCACTCATCTTCTCTCATTCAGACACTCTTTTCAAGTTCATTTAAACCCAATAAATTGTTGATTTTAACTTCAAATTTGTTGATTTAAGATTCAATATGTTTATTGATGTCAATACTAGTGAAAATATGTGGCAATACAGAAGGGTAGGATCAACTAGAAGAAATATGAGACAACGTTAGTGTGGACTGCACTTGAAAACATCAGTTTATAATTTGTTTTCTGGTAAGGCAATGTTATATGCTCCTACTTACCCTCCTAACTACAAGATAAAACGAGTGGTTAAATCAATAGAAAATGAGGATGCCAACTGTCATCATTTTATGGTTACGAAGATGAATCTGGAGGCTTGAGTAAAAAGGAAGTACTGTTCTCCATTCTAGTATCCCCAAAACTTTTAACCCATATCTTTAAAAAAATCATTTGCTTTAGAGATGCCTATCTATTAATAACAAATATATAAGAAAGTGAAAACTAACTAAATATGTGATGAAGGATGTGATTTTTGAAGTATTTATAAGTAGAATTGTTTTTGAGAACCATGATGGGGCTTTCTCTATGATCTTATTAGATATACGAAATGAATACATTATTTTTACATGTTTGTTTATTTGTAAAGACCATCATATTTATGTTATGTGCTTTTAAATTTATTATGACGATGTTTTTTTCGTTATTGTATCGTATTTTTATTATATGATGAACCTTACCTGACCCGAACTGTCGAACCGACCCGTATTTTTGTATGTTCGGACATATGATATTCGAACATTTGAAAAAGTGAACCCCTTGGAAAAAATTCATGGATCCGCCACTGAATTTGAGTAACGATATATATGTGCGTTTGTATAAACATACAGTATATATGTATTTTTAAACATTTTTTACACATAAATACCACTTAACTTTACACACAAACACCATACCATTAAACTACCACAGTACCACCTAGGGCCACTAACTCAAGCTTTTTGGACACTAAGGCGGTGTTTGGGATTCCTTTTAAAAGTGACTTCTGAAGCCCAGAAGGACTTTTGAGATGAAAAGGAATCCCAAACATCATTTGAGAAGTGCTTTTGATGTCAAAAGGAATCCCAAACACTATAAAAAAAGGACTTCTGGTGCTGATTATGCCTTCAAAAAGGAGTTTTTGAGAAGTGAAGATTTCTTACTTATTGATGTTGAGAAGGACTTCTTGAGAAGGAGAAGTTGAAAAGGAATCCCAAACACCCCCTAACCGTATAATAAAATTGGACACTTTCCGCAAAAAAAAAAAAAATCTTTCAATCCATTGATTCCTATATCTTTTGTCTAATTGTTTGTATGCATAATTTTATACATAAAATTTCATTTTTAGAATGCCTGAAAAATGTGGGCTCAAAAACCATTACCTATATATTACCTTTACCTATATATTAAATTGGGGAAAGTTTTTGTACAAATAATCTTAACATACTAAACATACAAATTGAAGAAAAACCCAAAAAGACAAGATGGCATTTTTGTAATTATCGATAACTATCAAAGTTACTCTACAAATGTATCTAAAAAACCTAAAAAAAAACCTAACCCCCCCCCCCCCCCCAAACCTAAACCCCCCTCCCCCACCCCCAAAAACCTAAACACCCCCCCCCCCCCCCCCCACCCACCCAAGCTAAAATGCTAAAAATTTAACCCCCAAAAAACCTAAAAAAATCTTTAAAAAATTAAAAAAAAACACACACAAAATAATTTTTTTTTAATATTTTTTATAAAAAATCGCTACTTTTAGTAGCAAAAAAAATGTACCGATTTTTTATAAAAAATATTAAAAAAATGTGTTTTTTAGGTATTTTGGTTGAGTTCACATTTGTATAGTAACTTTGATAGTTGGTGGTAATTACAAAAATGTCACCTTGTCTTTTTTACTTTTCCTTCAATTTGTATGTTTAGTATGTTAAGTTTATTTGTATTTGATCTTTTGCCATATTAAATTTAGAAGTGAATGAATAGTACATATGTATTAAATTTAGAAGTGAATGAACACTAACATCACTAAGGGATGAACAAATAGTATCGGGTACTGGTACCCGCTTTTACTGAATCAGGTGTATTTGCAGTACCGGTATTCACCGATTTTTATCTTCAAATACTGGTTCCGTACCATTACCAACCGGTACCGAACCGTACCGTACCAGGTATATTCGGTACCGGTACACACTTTTGGGGATTTCGGTAACGGTATTTTCGGCACCGGTTGGTACCGAGCTCATCAAATCCTATAGCAACGTAGCAATGCAAGTAATTGCACCGTTTAGATTACTTTTCATACACACAGTAAGTAAACTGTATTTCGTTTGAATGATGTTTTATATACACAACAACTTATTTTGCTTTCTTTTTTGTCTTTTTTTATGTAATGAATAAATTGTAGCATGTAAAATTAACTTGGATATTTAGATTATTGTTGAGCAAATCGTATCAAATCCTGTAATCAAACCGTTATCGTATCGGTACCAAATTTACTATACCAAATCATTTTCGGTACCAATTTGGTACCCACCTTTTAGCGTTTTCAGAATCGTTACTTTCGGTTCGACACCGGTCTAGCACCATACCTGTATTTATTGATTTTTACCTTCAAATACCATACTGTATTGTACCGAGCATTTTCGGTGCCGGTACCTAATTTCGATGATTTTGATCGGTACTTTCGGTGCTGTTACCGGTACCGAGCTCATCTATATTTTAACGTGTTAGCACCATAATAACTAAATTGAAAACAACCGAATTTCCGACGTGTAGGACGTGTGGGTCCTATTATTATATATTAGGTTATTTAAAACCGTTTTTTTAGGACGGAGTGACCATCCTTACCACGTCATTTTTATTTATGTTTTGATATTCGGTATCTGCTGCTGACAAGCGTTTTGCAGACATTGGGTCCCCGCCGCAACGCGCGGGCGGAAAATCAACTAGTTACTTTAATTCACTCCGTGAAGCCATATCCCTACCACTATGGTTTTTTTTAAAGGGAAGGAACGGCGTGTCAACCATCGTGACACCGGATGTTGTGGCAAAGATCGACTACTCTATCGTCGCCAGCCCCTTGACTCTCCTAGATGCGGGAAACCCGACATCCATCCGTCCGAAGGCACGACAGTGGAATAATCGGTAAAACCTCGTCTCCCATACAAGACGAACCGGCGCCACCCGTATTCGCCATTCACCTGGATGCCAAAGAAAATAATGAGAGTTGGAGGGTCACAAGTAACACAAGTCTTTTCCCAACCACTCTACCACTACTTCATTCTCAATATAATGGGTATAGTTTGTCGGCAATGAAATTTGTGACGGTCACTTTGTTTTTTTCTCTCTTGAAGATATAACTTTTGTCATCCATGATTGCGACTCATGTGGTTGCAATTGCCTTCTCTGATTTGGAATAAAGTAGACAAAATTAAAATATATTCTAGATAAAAAGAAAGAAAAAGATCATATAAAAATAGCACCATGCTTTAAATTTAGAGAGAATTTCACTTTTTTGTTCTTTATGTTTGCACTGAATTTTGAAACATGTCCTTTAAAAGTTTTAGTTTCAATTTATGTTCAAAAAACACATGTTTTATCATTTTATATCCTTTACACCAAATTGAGTTAATTTACTCAGTTAGGTTAATTTAATGCAAGGGTATAATTGTCATTTGAAGTTTGATTGCAGCTGTGTCCCCTTATCTTCTTCAAAAACATGCGCACACCAAGAATTATTTGCCTCTCTCTCCTTCTCGATTAAACACCGGCGACCGGAGCCACATCTCTGGCGACCGGGTTCCTCCGGCGAACCATACACACACATAGCCCCCTTACCTTCACTCACACACCCGTAACCATCTGAATACCCCTCGATCACCGGCAAACCCCCACACCCCCTCGTTCTTTTCTCCCTAAAACCCGACCGGACTCCGGCCGGTGAAGCTGGCAGAGCCGTTGACGTTGATATTGATGAGCAATGATGATGATAATGTCGTTAATGATGACGACTGACGCTGATAATCGAGGATAATGATGGTTGACAGCGGAGGCGGTGGGGCGGCTCCGATGAGTTCCACGGCAGCGGCGACTGAGTGATGGAAATGGGGGTGTTTGACGGCGGCACTATGACTGAGTTTCGGGTAAACCCTTCAACACCCCTTTTTTCTTCTCTTTTTCTCTTTAGATCCGACACGATCAATGAATTTTTCTGGCACATTGGGTGGTGTTTCAGGTAATCACGATGTTGAAGATGATGATGGTGGCTGTCCGACAGCGGCGTTGGCCGCCGGAGCCACGGCGACGGCTGTGGTTGAGAGAGAATAATAAGGGTTTAGGCAGATCAAAGTGTTAATTTTTGGGAGTCTTGTACTATTAGTTTGTCTGAAATAACTGCTCATTTAGGGAATCATGCTTTGTATGGTGGTGGTGAAAGAGGGACTGTTGAGTATCATATCAAGAGTAAGATATTTGATTATTTGAACATTCCTGAGAGTGAATATGGACATCGCCGGAGAACTGAGTCCGGCTGCCAGACTTGAAGGGGAGAAGGCAGGGGATTTGGGTTGTGTGCTAGGGTTTCTCAGAAATTGAAGAAGATAAGGGGATAAAAGGGATGTGATGCATTTATTTATAAAATACCATTTTTGCCCTTGCCTTAAATAAATCCAACTGAGTAATTTAACCTAGTTTGGTGAAAAGGACATAAAGTGATATAAAACATGTGTTTTTTGGACATAAACTGATACTAAAACTTTTAAAGGGCACGTTTCAAAATTCAGGTAATACATAAAGGACAAAAAGTGAAATTTACTCTTAAATTTATGCAAATTGGAAAATAATAATCATATCTTTGTGAAATTGACCGATAATAATCCCAAGTCAGTTATTAGCCAATAATAATCCGACCTCGTCCAATTTTTTTGTAAAATAGTCCGCCGTTAAAATAGCTTAACGGAGTTAAGTGTTTTTCCGAATTACAAACCTATGTTTTAGGGCTTTTGATCAGAACGAGGATACGAGTCGATTGATGTAAAACTTACCTCGAAATACTGCCCCCAACCCACGAAAACGGTGCTTCAATTCGGGTGTTTAACTTCCAATTAACAAAATTTAAGCCATTTCGAACACAATTTCAAGGTAAGTTTTACATCAATCGACTCGTATCCCCGTTCTAATCAAAAGCCCTAAAACATCGGTTTGTAATTCGGAAAAACACTTGACTCCGTTAAGCTTATTTTAACAGCGGACTATTTTACAAAAAAAATTGGACGAAGTTGGATTATTATTGGCTAATAACTAACTTGGGATTATTATCGGCCAATTTCAGAAAGATGGGATTATTATTTTCCAATTTGCCTTAAATTTACTCCATATCCGATTTTAACTTTCTTCTACTTTTTACGCACCGTAATTAAGTTTAACTATTATTTTATACAACTATTAAAATATTTAAGGTTGCATGCAAGTAATCAACTTATATATAAGGAAATATAAAATTTATTTGTAATTTAGCTTCTCTAATGTTTGCTTTGTTTTACTTCTAACTAGTTGAATTCCCCCGCGCTACGCGGCGGGAACTTCTTTATATCAGTTCGTTCGTTACGCTACTGACATTCGTTATAACAACCTAAAAACGCAAAAATAAAGTTTTAATATTCTCAAAAGAATATCGGCACGTGTTTTACATCAATCAAAAACCATAAAAATAAATACTGGTACCGGGTTGATAATTTTGATACCGATACGATGTTCATCGAACCCAAAACCTAAAAGGGGTAAAAGCACAAACCGAATAACTTACCTATTATGCTGGTACAATACCGCTTTGGTAGTTTGGTTCAGTATGGTAGAAGTTGTCGGAAAATTCTTGTTTTTGAATACATGTTTTAAATATAGTTTATGTCGCAATGTGAAAAAAATTAAACATAATTGTAAATATAAATTTTTCGAAACAATTAACGAATGTATGTTATCAAACAAAAGTTAAATCAAATAATAAATAGCATATTATTACAAAAACCTCTTCGCATCCATGTTTCATTTGTAATAAACATAACTTTTTTAATGGGTAATAAAATGTTGGTTAAAGTTAAGTCTCCTAGATTTAAGAAGTGTATAAAACCATAATAAATCGTAAAATATAACACAATTTTGAGCAAAATATAACACAATGTTCAGAAAAAAAAAAAAAAGACACTATACGTCGCAAAAAAGACACGAATAACACAAATATAGAAAACAAACAATGCTATAAACAAAAATTTTAAAATCTACAAGCTATATATCCAAAAGTGAAAAGCTAAAATCTCATATTGTAGAGTTTGATGAGATGGTTACAATGTCACTTGCATGAGGTCAATTGAAGGCCGGTTGGTACCCTTTTTGTAAAGTCTTATTTTTAAGAGACTTTGTATTTAATCTAACCTATAAGATATTTATCCATTGTGAGTAATATTAAGTATAACATGTAAGAAAAAAATATCATAAAATAAACCTGAAAATATATTGCTTGAGATCATTAACATCAATCACAATCAAATTGGTTTTGTGGATTGAGCTCAAGGATCCAACTCAGGTTTCCCTGGGTCTCCTATCATTGCACACCAGTGTCTCACTCTGCACCAAATGAGAGTCAAACCTGCATCTCTTAAAAGAAATGCAAGCTCTCCACCACTTGATCTAGAGATCATTAGCCCAACAAATATATTAATATGGAGCACTCTTTCCCTCTTTTCTTCCGAATTCATCCCTTCTTTTATAATAGCCGCCTACAATAATTATATTATATGGTTTCCTTTTTTTTCTTTCTTCTTCTTCTTCTTCTTCTTCTTCTTCTTCTTCTTCTGTATGTGTCCTCCTCAAATAATATATCAGTCGCCTTTAATATTCAATTCCAAAACACTGTTCATCAAAACTTTGTGTTAATATATATAATAATCTAATAGACGATTTCAAATAACTTTACGTGTCAACATCATACCATCCTTTAAAAATGCAGTTTTTAATCAAAATTGATTTTTTTGTTTTTATTTTCTAAATCAGGTTAATATCAATACATCATAGAATAATAACATTGCTTAGTTTGAAAATGTAGTTTTTATTATTTTTTAATCAAACCTAATATATGCAAGTTGACCAATATTTTTGTTAGATTAAATCTGCTAAACCTTCTCACAAAATTTGTTTTCACTTCAAATAAGTCTTAACAAACAATTTTTTCATTTATATTATATTTATAATAATAATAATAATATTTTTAAATTAAATCACCAAGAAATTGCAGAATTTGTATAGTGACAGAAAACATAATTGAAACAAAACTTTAAATTGGTATAGAGAATGATCAAATTTAAACTCAAGTTTAAATATTTTTCATATTTATACAATATTACGTATTCAGTAGTTATGGGTTATTAACCCATTCTTAATTTGGATGATTCTTCTCTCTATTTTACACTGTTTAATTGCTTACTAGTTTTCCTTTACTAAATAATATATGACGTTACAAACCAAGCCACAATATAAAGAATTCAATATCAACATCCCATGGGAAAAACATAAAATATAACATTACAAATATGAAATATAGATTCAACATCATATGAATATACACTCACCCCTTTAATACCAAAACAAAACGACCCGTACACGACGTTCATTCATATCCGCCTCGAACATTGTTCCAAAACATTCAACGACTCGAGGTAAACAAAAAACCAAACAACCGCCCACCCCAAACTCTGAACCCGTACCTTTATTGTACCTGGACCGCCATTTATATGCCCTTAACCCGACTACACCAGACATGGACCCGACTACACCCAACTTTGACCCAAACTGACCTTGACCCGACTACACCTGACCTGACCCGACCCGACCAGACTTGAACTTTGACCCAACCCAACATACCTTTGTCATTACTTTCAGCCGTTAAAATTGAACCCGCCAGGTGGAACTTGAGCAGTTGGGCCGCCAAAGTTGAAACCAGGCTGTGAACCATCAACAACGGGCTCCTCTTCTTCTTCCAACCAATAAGTCTCGAGGATCTTAACGGCTTTTTCATAGATTTCATTGTTGTCGTGAGACTGTAAGTTCTCGATCTTTTCTAAACCTTCGGCATCGTCTATCAACTGAGCATAGTAATTAACATCTCCAGTGTTACCCAAGTTCTTCTCGGCCTCCCCCACCTTTAAGATGTTCTCAAGCCCTTCTAAACTCACCGTCACAATCCTTGGATCCGGACACACGAGGAGATCACACAGTGGCTTGATACAACCCTGATTAACCAAATACCTACAAATCATAGATTATTATTATTAACCATAAGCTCATAACTAACACATTTATTAGAGTAAAATCTCATTTTCGTCCCTCAGGTTTGGCCAGTTTTGCGATTTTTCCACATCTGGATCCAAAAGATTTAAAATCTTGCCATTTTCATTCGGCTTGTTAACTTCGTCCATTTTTCTTCGTTAAGTAAAGGGTATTTCCGTCTTTTTTGTTAACTTAAAGGGCAATTCAGTCGGTGTAAAAAGACCAATACCCCCTGAAAAAGACCGATATGCCCTTTAAACTAACAAAAAAGACGGAAAAGACGGAAATACCCCTGACTTAACGAAGAAAAATGGATGGAGTTAATAAGCCAGACGAAAATGGCAAACCTTTTGGATCCGGATGCGGAAAACAAACCTTTGGACGAAAGTCGCAAAACTGGCCAAACCTTGGGGACAAAAATGGCATTTTACTCCATTTATTATTTATAGAAAGGTTTAAAGAAACGGATAAAAACGTTAAGGATGAAGCCAACCCGGCCCATTTCAACCTAAGCACATTTTGACCCGTTAAGCATACATCGGATCTTGATTTTATAAAGCATGCAAAAGATATAACATACTTGATCTGTTCATTAGTGCCACCAGAAGTGGCGTTTGAAATCGCCCATGCAGCTTCTTTCTTTATATCAAATTCAGCAGTCTGGAGGAGATGAACTAGGGGAGCGATTAACCCAGCTTCAATTACCGACTGATGAAAAAAAGTCGAATCGTTAAAAATGATTTTAATTGTGATAAAACGGTACAAGATAAAAAAAATAGAGATGCAAGATTCGTGCTATCACCTGGATTTGCTCTTTGTTTCCAGCAGTTATGTTTGAGATCGTCCAGCAGGCTTCTTTCTTGATGCTCTTTTTGTGGTTATTGGTCAACAAACTCAGCAGGCACGGGAGTGCACCATGCTCAATAATACACTGCGTAAAACATCATTGTTATCCACACATACAGCTAGCAATAACTTAGGATAATAACTAAGAATCAGTAACTTGTAAGGACAAGTTTGGATATGTAAACGAGCCGGCTCAAATTATTTTATTTTATATATATTAATTTTAATTTTAAATGTATTAAAATAAGAAAATATGTGGGAGCGGTTTGAAGTGTTAACATTTTAAGTTTATTTAATGAATAACATATAAAAATATGAGAAAATAAACAAAAACTATACATATAATACTTCTAATATGTCTTTGATCTTAAAAATATTAAAAATAATAATAATAATACATATAGATATATCATATATGTGTAATTTTTATTTTATTTTTGTTTTTATGTTATCAATATTTGAAAAAAATTTTAGCTAGCCAGCTCCATTTGGCTCAATCTGGCTAGAACATTTGACGAGCGGAGCTCGATAAAATAAGTGAGCCGAGCCAGCTCGGCTTGACTCGGCTCGATTACAGCCCTGCCAGTCATTTTGTGTATACCGGTGTATTTGAAATTTGTAAGCCGCAATCAATGACTGAATACTATATATAAATTTGTTGTGGTTTATAAATGTTTGTGATGCAAAGTCTAGCACGTTAGTACCTGAGTCTGCATATCATCACCAGTCACAATGTTGCCAACAGTTCGTAGTGCAGGAATGAGAACCGAAGGAGATGGGTGCCTGGAATATTATATAAACAGTTAATAATTAATAATATTAATCATGCTAATCAAGAAGAGAGGTATTAAGCAACAATGATAGCCAACATAAAACACAACTCACAAGAGAAGCTCAACAAGACGTCTGCAAACACCAGCCTCAATGACAGCTTGAATTTTGTCGTTTGTACCATCAGATAAATAGGAGAGAGCCCAGCATGCATCGGTCAACACCTCTTCATCGTTTGAATGAACAAGACGCTCAAGGGCAGGTAGTGCTGGTTTTGTCTGCAAATCAAAAGGTTCATATCATTGTATCGCTTAAAAGAATAACCGTAGAGGTGGATATTTCAACCCATTAATTTAACGGCTTTGACTTATGGTCTAACTAAAATTTTGTTAAACAGACTAAAAAGATTGCATGTCTTTTTATCTAAAAACAAGACAACACGCTTGCAGGTCAACCCACCCAAACACGTTTTGACCCGAACAGATTTAACCCAATACTAAACCCGTTCATCTGGCCATCTCTAAATAACAATATAATGTATAACAAACTATGCAGTTAATATCAGTGGGATATCGGTTATCGGCCCTCTACAAAATAACGGTGTCAAATATAGGTTCCGATATTATCAGTGATATTGACCATTATTTTGGATGCCTTGGCTGATGTGGACTTCGAGGAAGATTTCATGGCTTAGCTTACGATTAGATCATGTTTCAAATATTGGCGCTTTTGAGTTATGATATTACTATTAATATTATACATGTTTTACGTTGTATATCTATAACTTCTGCATGATATTAAAATTTCCAAAATCCCACTGCGATAACCTATATCTCAAATATCAGCCCTTGACGGATATTTGATTTTAGACCGCATTAACTGCACAGATAACAAAAGGAACAGTAAACAACCTCCTCAAAAGGGGGTTGTGGTTTCCCCCGACAGAAATTCGACAGTGTCCATGTAGCGTTTCTCAGCATGGAAAGCTTTGCATGCTCGTTTAACTGAGCCAGCAGTGGACGCAGAGCACCTTGACCAAGAACAAGATCTCGACACCTCGGTGAATCACCAGCTACATTTCCCAACGCCCAAACAGCCTAAAACAACCAAAAACGGTCATATACTCGTATATAGAACAAAAATCTTCATCTTTTACAAGTACGTAATATATGTTACCTGTTCACGAACGTCATCACTTGGAGAAGCAAGAAGCTTAACGAATATTGGAACAGCCCCGTGATCGATTACAACCTTTGTATTCTCAGAAGTTCCAGAAGCAATGTTTGTAAGTGCCCACGCAGCTTCAAACTATTCATTGAACATTATAAGCAAACAGAAATAACAGTACAAAATGAAGCGTTCAAGGCCTAGGGGTGAGCAGAAAACCGAAAAAAACCCGAACCACACATACAACCGGGAGATAACCGAATGGTTCGGTTACGGTTTTGCATTTTATGAAAACCGAAAAAAACCAAACCGAATAACCTAAAGTATCATTTTTTAATGTTTGTTATATGTTGATTTAGGAATTATTAATTTATTCTTAAATGTTAAGTATTTAATATTTATATAGTAAGAACATTAACAGGCTTATTTATCTTTGAAAGGATTTATCCATTGCCTACATAAAAACTAACAAAATTAACATAAAAATTAAATGATTTTCAAAGTATTATAAAAGAAAATGTCTTAATAAAAACTTTGGATAAACAAATAAAAGAGATTAGAAGGTTAGGTTTATGTGAACAATATTAATTAAAAAAGGTTAAATATATTAACTTAAACGTAAACATCTAAAAAAGGTTCTTAAATCTTTGATTATACTTTTATTTTTGAGTCTTGCGTAATTTGTTTCAAAAACCGAACCGAATCATTGCTAAAACCAAAACCAAACGATTTTTATAAACCAAAAACTGGACATTTTGGATTCCGTTTTGGTTTTACCCGAAAACCGAACCGAACCATGCACACCCCTAGTTCAAGCCAATTGTTCAATATAATGCCAACCTGAAGCTGTGGAAAATCCTCTCTCATTAAGAATTCGACGAAGCGTGGTACCACACCGGATTGTATAACTTCCTCAATTGGTGGGCTCCGTTCTGTGAAACAAAGGTTAAGTCGATTGTATATGTAAGGTTAAGAGATGGTAATTGTGACTGGATATAATTCAGAAAAAACTAATGTACCTATTGAAAGCAATTTACGAAACTGGGTAGTTGCCTCAAGCTGCATGTTGTTATCAGTTGAATAGACTCCAGCAACCATAGAAGGAAGGCTCTCTAACTGCAATTTGTCATCGTTTTAACAGTTCAGACAATAATACAAAAGGATGTGTCTATGAGACCATTATAGCAATCATCAGTAAGCTTTCAACTGGATACAGATACACTGAGAGAACTTTACATGAAAAACTTCAAACATGCACACCTACAATGTAAAACGTACCTATAGATTGCAACTCTCTAAACCTAGCTCTCTCGTTTCAGTCGCGGGGATAACTTCTTCTATTTACACCAATGGAAAACTAAAGATCTAAGAACCCACTCACAATTACATGAACCAGGCACATCCAAAACTTAAATACAAGTTTTCAAAAGACTAATACATATATAATACATAGAGGCGTGATAAGACATCCTATCAACGTATACTCTTCTTCATGGACATAACTACAAAACTTAAAATTGTGTTGGAACTAACAAGTACCCCACAAACAGTTTTAGCACTGAAACCTGGTTGATAAACTCAAAGATAAGTTCAAATACATGTTTATAAGCTCTAACAAAACTGCAAAAAAAAACTGTAGTTGAGTTGTATATACATGTTAAAATTACAAACCATAAAAAAAATTACAGAGCAAACAATAAAACATTAACAATTGATTAACCTGTAAGTAGCATAAACACAAATGTAAACATCCGCATAACTCATGACCAATCAAAGAAATTTCCAAGTCATTTACACACGCAGATAAAATAACTTAACAGACACCATGATTACACACCATCATACACATTAATGATATGATAAAAATTTCACATCGGTTTTCATTTTTTGAAGATGAGAAAGGACATGAACCTCCAAATACCTATACTATCACCAAGGGGTGTGCTCAAAACCATTAGAACTATTACATAGGTTCAGCATCCATGATATCACAAACTAATAATAAGAATGTTTTCATGTGTGCATACCAAATAAGGAAGACGACAAACTATATTCCAACCACAGTTCACGCACTCTCAGTTAAAAATAAATCCAATTGATAAACACACACATATCAAGAAACTTGCACCCTAATTAGCCCTAAATCATTTCATCTACCTAACCATACCCTAACAATCCTAGTATCACCACAACATGATGAGGTTATAACCTTATATAACAACAAATACATATAGAACCTGTCAAACTACCTAAACACGTCGAATCGCGCACTGTAAAAACTTAATATATACTCTCGCTCTCAAAACCCTAACCTAGTGTATACACACAAAACTTCAACAACCAAATCCAATCACTCTAATTCATTTACAATCTCATCAAATCAAACTAGCATCATCAAAATCACAATCACACACACACATACGATATACACATATGATTACTTGCACTATCAGCAATCAACAGATCCTAATTACAAACCCTAACCACACGCATCTGATCCAAAACGTACATAAAACCAGAATGATACAATCAAAACAAATAGAAAAGAGTAAACCTTCTTCTCGATGGTGGAAACCGGCACCGGAGCACCGGTGGCGAGCGGCTGAGCAGACGGAAGCACTTGACGCTTCTTAAGCAAGTTCTCCTCTCGCTTATTCTTCCGGATCTCGACCATATTATCCTCTCTCCGGCGCCTTCCTTCGTCGGCATCGACGGCGACCTTGTAACGGTTCCGGCGAACCTCGGTTCTGGCGTTAGGTCTCAACGACATGATGATTAAACCCTAGAGAGATGAATTTTTGAATGTAAAATAGGGGAAGTGTAGATGCACAAGATATACCTTGCGATTTAGGGGAGTTTGATTATTGAGTGGGGTTTGGTGTTGGATTACTTGATGGTTAAAACAAAATGGAAGTTTGAGTTTGCATGTTTGGTCCTCTTGGTTTGGGTAGTTTTAGAATTGTAGTGTAAAGTTTGAGTTTTTTAAAGTATGCCCCATAAATGTTGTTTGAAGTGTATAAGTAGTTGATGATAGTATATGAATCATGATTAGAGTATTTAAAGGAGGTTTTTTCATCTTCACTTCCTCATCATGTTTTAACCAAAAAGTCATTAGCATGAATAATGTTTAAGTGCTTACCATCCACTTAAAATTTTGCGATATTTATGATCAAGAAACAATTAAGCTGGATAATAATAAAAAAATGTAATCTTTCAATAAAACTGACGAAACTTACAGTCTTCGGAAAGTAATCCTGAAACTGAGTTCCTGGTCCAACTTGTTATCAAACTCTGATGCATCTCTTTTCTTAACTGAAGACTCGTCATCAACACTTCCCAACCAGCTTTGCGTATTTTTTGAGTTGAGCTTGAGGTGGTGGGATTGAGTGTGTCAACCCTGCTATATGAAACTCAATCATTTTAAAAGAAGAATTATATGCGCGAGCTAAATATTTCGTCGATTTACGACTCTGGTTTCACGATTAATGGGGTTTTGATTGACTATTATACTATTATCAATCAAGCTCAAAGGTTCGGCCATGGTGGATTGCATGGATTCAAAGTGTGGCTGAAACACTGAAAATTTGTGTGTTGATATGATACATAAATAAATGAATAGATTGATTTGTGATTTATGCATGTTAGCCGATCGAAAGAAAATGAGCATGAGGGATTGTGGTTGTTATAGGTCATTTTCTGAGCGTACATATCTTGACTAATATCCTGCTTTTAATTGTTTATTTGTGACCAGGATACTGGACTGGGATATTGCTAACATCCTGGGCGATATCCTGAGGTTAATTGAATTAACCACGTGCAGGTTAGTGGCTATGGGTTACTAACGGTCAGATGGACTTCTTCTCCTCAAGACTCGGGCGTATCTGTTACGTGAGAGACGTTGAACCCGAAAGACCAGGTCTACAACGTTCGAGTAGAGAATATTCGCCGGATCCCGGTTTATTAGGATAGTTTGTTACACTTCTTTTACTATAAATAGATGGGGCCGGATCGGATTAAGGCACGCAACTCATACACACACATTCGAACACTTTTGCTCTCTAGCTCACTGCAAACACTACACACAAACACTTGTATTCAAATTACTTTGTAACACCTAGTTGATCCGCACCACATCCTGCACTGTATCCTGATATTTGAAGTAATAGAAGAACAAGGCAGCTGCGATTGTCAGCTCCCGAGGTTTTGTGCCGGCGATCTAAATTGATCAAGGGCTTTCCTCGTACATCCTGTGTCACCCTTTACATTTTTGCTCATCGTTTGATCAAAGATACAGCTCTATATCCTGAGCTGTATCCTGAAACTGTTTTTGCAAATAACTTGCATAATATATTTTCGACACACTTTTCTAGCACACTACCTCACTTAACTAATTTGATCACTTAATTGCTTCGGTAATTTTTTACCAAAACAATTTGGCGCCCACCGTGGGGCGAGTGGTGCTATTTTTGCTAAAAACTTTAGTAAAATCATTATTCGGTTTTCTTTTGTCAAAACTTTTTTCTAACTTGTTTTCAATGGCCTCAAGATCAAACATGAGCTCCTCCACTATGTCCGCTACGACTTCTGCTACTACCGGTTCGGTGCTTCCACCACCTCCTCCAAGGATGCCAGTTTCTTCACAACCTCAGGATATTATCCCTACTCGGAGTGTTCAGGGATCTGCTCCCGTTTTAGCCTCTAATGATGAAATTCTAACTTTATTTGGAAGTGTGCAGGAACAAATGAGGCAGCAACAGGAAACTAACCAAATGCTCTTAAGAGAAATACAACTCTTAAAAGCTAGCTCGAGTAGACCTGCTGAAGAAACTGTCACTCCTATACAGCCCAGGGCTTTGAACTTCAGTTCTGCAGTTTACACTGAGGATAACCGGGGGAACATCGTCCCAAGCCATTCTCAGAATCATACCCCTGAGATACCCTCCTCGGTCAGGATGTCAACTGTGAGGAGCTCAGGATATGTTTCAGGATATGGACAAAATCCTCAGACCGGTAACGTGTCAAATAATAATATTCTTGCTACTAACAACAATGGATCTTTGCAGGATGCAGGTATGACGTCAATATTTACTAGGGAGCTTCAGAAATTGAAGGATATGATATCCAGTGGTCCAGCCAATTCCGGAAGTATCTCAAGACATCCACAGGATATCCCGCTTTGCATATCCTATCTGTGATGCTGAAATCCCAAAAAGATTTCAGACCCCCAACATGAAACTGTATGACGGGACTACAGATCCTGAAGAGCATATTGCCCAGTATAGGGAAAGGATGGAAATCAATCCTATCCCTCCAGATCTCAAGGAAGCATGCTTATGCAAGGGATTCGGTTCTACCTTAACAGGATCAGCCTTAAAATGGCTGTTAAATGTTCCTCCTCACTCAATTACTTCGTTTGCTCATTTGGTTAATTTATTTAACAGTCAATTTTCTTGCAGTCGGAGTTTTGAGAAACTAACCAGTGATCTTTACAGGATAACTCAAGGACCTCAGGAATCCTTGAGGGATTATGTGAACAAGTTTAGTCGAGAATCCTTGGATATCCCACATCTTGATGTTGCAACAGCTGTGCAGGCTTTTAAGATGGGGTTACAAAAGGATTCTCAGTTTTATCAGGATCTTGTAATGAATCCCTGCAGGAATCTCGACGAAGCTCGTAACAGGGCTTTGAGATATATCCGCTTGGAAGATGACAAAAAGATGCAAGAGAGGATGAATTCTACCTCAACCTACGAATCAACCAACAGGAAATCAGAATCCTCATATAAACCATATCGCTCCAAGCCATATGGTAGAAATGATAACAAGAAAGTGAATGCTGTTGAAGACGGGGATCCTGAAGAATATCCTGACTTATCTGAATACTGCTTTTCTGTTAATATACCTGAGTTAATGTATGTTATGCAGGGTTTAGGAGACAAAGCTAGGTGGCCTCGAAAGAACCAGCAGAAAGCTGATTGGAAGGATAAATCCAAATGGTGTGCCTTCCATGAAGACTTCGGACATGTGACCGATGATTGCATTGCTTTAAGGAAAGAAATAAGTTACCTGTTAAGCAAAGGGTATCTGAAGGATTTGCTGGGAAGAAAGAAGAATAAAGGGCAGGATCCTGAGAAGGATCCTGAACGAGCAGCATCACCCCCAGCAGATGCCAAAATAATTAACTTTATTTCAGGAGGATCCGACATTTGTGGGACTTCGTATTCTGTGGCCAAGAGACATGCAAAGGAAGCTAAGACTGAAAGGGGAGACAAACCAGTCAGGATGACTACCCTCACAACTGATAAAGTGATCACTTTCGATAGTGATGACAGGGATACTGTTCAGGATCCTCACCGTGATGCTTTGGTAATAACATTATGTGGCTAACCATTTTGTACGCAGGATATTGGTGGACAACGGTAGTTCTGTCAATATAATTCAGCTAGAAACATTGAAAAGGATGAATGTATCTCCGATGGACATTACTTCGAAGTCCACTGTGCTCGTTGGTTTCAGTGGAGAAGCTAGAAATACCGTAGGAGAGATAAAGTTACCAGTATATGTTGAAGGGGTCAACTCGATACAACGCTTCTGTGTGATGGACTCCTTATCCTGCTATAACATCATACTAGGCAGGCCATGAATCCATGACATGAAGGCTGTGCCTTCGACTTATCACCAATGCATCAAGATTCCAACCCCTTGGGGGGTCGTCAAAGTTGATAGTGATCAGCAGGAGGCGAAAGAATGCTACTCATCCTCAATGAAATCCTCAACCAAGCCTAATCCAGCATAGCAATTAAAGATGCGGGCCCGGGATACCTTGGAGGCTTCAGAGCAGGATGTGAAGAAAGTTATCCTGGATCAGGATAATCCTGATATCTCGGTGCTCGTAGGAACCAATATCCCTCAGGATATTGAAGAACAATTAACTAACTTTTTGAAGTACAGGATGTCAACATTTGCATGGAAGCATGAGGATATGACAGGTATATCCAAAGACATTATTACTCACAAGCTTGGAATTGACAGGTCGTTCAAGCCTATACAGCAAAAGAGAAGGAAGTTTGCTCCTGAACAAAATGCAATTATCCAGGAGGAAGTTGAAAGATTGTTGAAGTCCAAAATGATCAGGGAGGTCAAGTTTCCGAGATGGCTAGCAAATGTATTCGTAGTACAGAAGAAAAATGGGAAATGGAGAGTCTGTGTAGATTACACGGACTTGAATAAGGCTTGTCCTAAAGACCCGTTTCCTCTTCCTCATATTGATGCAATGGTGGATGCTACTGCCGGGCATGAGATGTTAACATTCATGGACGCATCCTCAGGATTTCAGCAGATTCAAATGGAGCCTTCGGATCAGGAGGATACGGCCTTCATGACACCGACAGGTATTTATTGCTATACTGCTATGCCTTTAGGTTTGAAAAATGCAGGTGCAACATATCAGAGATTGGTGAACATGATGTTCAAAGATAAGCTGGGGGACACCATGGAGGTATATATTGACGATATGGTGGTGAAATCTAAAAAGGCTGAGGATCACCTCCAGGATATCAAGGGAGCATTTGATATCCTGGATCAGTATAACATGAAACTAAATCCTGCTAAGTGCCATTTCGGAGTGGGGGCAGGAAAGTTTCTAGGATATATGGTGACGAAAAGGGGCATAGAGGCGAGCCCGGAGCAGATTAGAGCTATCCTGGATATAAAATCACCTTTGAATATGAAGGATGTTCAACGGTTAACTGGCCGAGTGGCAGCATTGAACAGATTTATTTCAAGATCCTCGGAAAAATGCAAGGAATTCTATGATATCCTCAAGAAAAATAAGAAGTTTGAATGGGAAGCAAAGCATGAAGCAGCCTTGCAGGATTTGAAGCGATATCTCTCAACTGCACCTCTATTGATGAAGCCTGAAAATGGTGAACCACTATCCCTATACCTCACTGTATCAGGGAATGCTGTAAGTGTCGTTCTTATAAAGGACCATGAAGGTCAGCAATATCATGTTTATTATGTTAGTAAAAGCTTGTTAGATGCTGAAACTAGGTACTCCCATCTAGAGAAACTGATATTAGCCTTAGTTATGGCATCAACAAAACTTAGACATTATTTTGAGACGCATAGGATTCGTGTTAGAACCAATTATCCTGTTAAAAATGTGCTTAGGAAACCCGAGATGTCGGGTAGGATGGCTAAGTGGTCAGTAAAACTGAGTGCTTGTGACTTAATATATGAGCCTAGAAATGCCATAAAGTCTCAGGCTTTAGCTGACTTTGTGGCTGATTTCAGTAGTGACATTCAAAATGAAGTGGATTTAGAAGTACAATAGCTAGGAGAGAACTTAGAATGTTGGACACTGTATACTGATGGTGCATCTAACGTAAGAGGTGTAGGTTTAGGTATACTACTAAAATCGCCACAGGGGGACATATTACCCCAGGCTATTAGGTGTGAATTTCCTGCTACTAATAATGAGGCAGAGTATGAGGCTTTAATTGCAGGATTAGAGTTGGCTAAAAATATGAATATCAAGAATTTGCAAGTATACGTTGACTCCTTGTTAATCACTAATCATTTTAATGGAACCTATGCAGTTAAAGGAGAGAAGTTAGTCGAATACCTCGGTATTCTCAAAAAATTAGCAGGATATTTCGATGTTTTTACACTTGAACAGGTACCAAGGGAAGATAATGCTGAAACAGATGCCCTAGCAAACCTGGGATCATCGGTCAAGATACCAGAAGGAACCCACATACCAATATTGCATATCTTATATCCTGCGACGAATCCTCAGGATACAGAAGTAGTGAATATTCAGGATCCTGTTGCTGAATATCCTGAGGAGGATCCTAAATCCTGGACGGCTCCAATCGTAAGATATCTCAAGGAATGACACATCCCAAAGGATGAGAATCCTAAGGCCTTTAGAATGAAGGTATCACGATTTACTATTATAAATAATGTCTTGTATAAGAAATCTCTTGCACGACCATATCTGAGGTGCTTAGAGGATCCCGAAACCAAGGAAGTGCTTCAGGATATACACGAAGGGGATTGTGGTAACCATACTAGGGGCAGGTCGTTATTCTCAAAGGTATTAAGAACAAGATATTATTGGCCGACGATGAGGAAAGATGCCACAGAATATGCCCGAATATGTGATGCATGTCAAAGACATAGTAACATATTACATCAGCCTGCTGAACCGCTGTATCCTATTGTTTCCCCTTGGCCGTTTATGAAGTGGGGTATGGATATAGTGGGAAAGCTTCCAAAGGCTCCAGGAGGAAAGGTTTTCATGTTGGCAATGACGGATTATTTCTCCAAGTGGGTTGAAGCAGAAGCATTTGTTCAAGTTAGAGATTAGGAAGTGGTATCTTTCATAAAAAGGAATATCCTGACTAGGTTTGGAGTACCAGCTGAAATAATTTGTGACAACGGATCTCAATTTATAAGTAAAAGGACTACTGACTTCTGCAAGAGTTGGGGAATCAAAATAATTACATCTACCCCGGTACATCCTCAAGCAAATGGACAAGCTGAATCCTCAAACAAGATAATTGTTAACAACTTGAAGAAGAGATTAGGGGCCAAGAAAGGAAGATGGGCAGAAGAACTACCCTTTGTTTTGTGGGCTGATAGAACGACGGTAAAAAATGCAACTGGTCAAACCCCATTTTCCTTAGTATTCGGAGCAGAAGCAGTGATCCTGACAGAAATGGTGATACCCACAGCAAGATCCAACCTCGGGAATCCTGAGCAGAATCCTGAAGTCCTATGCCAGGAGCTGGATACTATTGATGAGACAAGAGATGCAGCACGGCTAAGAATGGCGGCATATCAACAAAGGATATCCAGAGCATACAACAAGAATATAAGAACTAGAAGGTTCAAAGTTGGAGATTGGGTGTTAAGAAAAGCTTTTCAAAATACTACTAATCCTGCTGATGGAAAGCTGGCTCCGAAATGGGAAGGACCATATGAGGTTGAATCAGAATCAGGAAAAGGTGCATATCGACTCAAGAATATGGAGGGGGATATGCTACCGAGATCTTGGAATGCTATACACCTTAAGCTTTATTTCAAGTGAGTTTGGAATTTAATTCCTAACTCAGGATAGTATGAATTCTATCTCTTTTAAATATGTTTGATTTGATTTATTCTTTCTTTGAAACCCAACACTGACTTAAGCATCGGAGGGGTGTTAGCCAAGCTAACACCCACCTTAGTTTAAGGATGTTTTGCAGTATATGCTTCGGGATATAGCACCAGGATACTCACTCAGGATACTTCGGAAGATTAGAGGATTAGCCCCCTCTCTCACGTATAAGGGATCCTGATTCCTTCACAGGTTTAAAGGTATTCACCTTTCTTCCGAATTGGGTTTAAACACCCCGCCTGGAGCGCAAGTTATTCGGGAATAGTTCAAGGTGGCGGGACCAGTCCATGTAAAAGTGGCTGACAATTTCGTTGCTATCGGCTATATCCTGAATCCTAAAGATTTATGAGGATTGATCACCCTCTCTCACGAAAGGGTATTTTCATACTCTCTAAGGTTTGAAGGTTTTCACCTTTCTAAGTTTTGGAGTTTATACACTCCCGCCTGTAGCGCACGGAAATTTGGGATTTCCCCCGGGATACGAGGGATTTATCTCCAGTACATTTTTGGGTTTTACCCCTGTAACACAAAAAACTGTCTATACAATTGAAACTGATTTCCAGGAAATTTCTAAGTATTTGAGGACATTATGCATAGGGCACATTCCATCTGAAAGCAATTGTATGATACATAAAGGATCAAAGTTAAGCTAAGAGTCTCGAACTGGGGACATCTTAGTAGGAGAAGTCGCAAAAGGGATTGGAGATTGATACTAGGGTTAGACCCAGTTCCTGGTATGATCTTTCCTTTATAAACTTTACATAAATTCTATAACCCAGGTTAATGTTTAAGTATCCTGAAAAGGATATATCTTCAGGATATATCTGTAAAATGTGTTTTGGGATGCGTTTCAGGATATTTGATTAAAGTATTTGGAAGTAATACTAGTTTGAAATTGAAACCTTGATCAAACAAGTATTGTCAAAATGAGTTTGAGAAAGTGGACTATCTTTTATTCTTTAAAAGTGTTCTCTAAAGATGATTGAATTTTTGGGAGTTATATTTAACAAAAAAATTTCATAGTATATCACTGAGTATATTGATCAGGATATTTTCAAAAGATACTCGTACAAAATTTTGCAAAGCTAAAATCTACATTAAGGAATGCATGACAGAAATTAAAAGGCAACAACAAATAAGTCAAAAGAAGTTATATTATTAACATGTCAAAAGTTGTGCTTTTGGATTCACCTCAAACCGAGGCCCATCCACCAAAAGCACAATTAGTCTTTACCATACTTGTGTAACGGTTAAAGGTTCTATCTCAAAACGGGACCTGTCCACCTTCAACTGTTACGATAATCAAAACAGGTTATACTAACCGATGACCAAGGGCTTCATCCTGAAACCCAGGACCCATCCACCTTTGGTCATCGTATTGTTCTAGTGCAGGAAATATAAATTGTTCAACGACGGGAAAAGTAAATTGTTTGTGCAAACGACAACCATGAAATTTAAAAAAGTTGGCTCCAGCCTTGGCACGTATATCCATCATCATCCACTTCGCCGCCTAAGGAGCGGCACCTTCTTGATCAGCAGCCTCTTTCCCAGCATCCGCACCAGCATCAGCCTCAGGATTCTTCTCGGCATCATCATCACCAGCATTGACCACTTCCTCTGCCACCTTAGAAGGCTCTTCACCAGCATGCTTTACAGGATGAGCGACGGGATGACCTCCAAGATCCTGTAGTTTCGCTTCCCAAGCCTTTACATTCCAGGAGGGACATTCGAAGCCCAAGCTCTTGGCCTCATAAGCCATCCTTAACCTAGCTTGGAGAAGCGAGATAACAACGGATGCTTTGAGGCTATCCCGATATGAACTCATAACCTGCTGGTATTGAAGAAGAGCGGCGTCTAGTTTGGCCTGAGCATCCTCATTGGCTTTGTGGAGGGCAACTTGGTGCTCTTGGGTCATTGCTTTGTATTTGTCTTCATAATGCTGGGACTTGGCGGCTGCGATTGTTCCTTGATCGGCTATAGTGGCTTCAGCTTTTTCGAGCTTAATCTCCAGCATCTTGTTAAGTCCACAGGCGTCTTCTTACAAGTGCATGAGACGTTCCAAGCCCTGCAGTTAAAGATACAGGTATCGATGTAAAATAAGCAGGATGAGGATTAACATACATGTGTAGGATATCGAAAGGGAATTTTTACCTGCTTGAGGAATGAAGTGGCTTCACTAAATCCATGATTCTCGAGAGAGAATGTCTCGAAGGCGGCTGGAGAATCCATTTCCTTTCTCTTCCGGGAGCTAGAGGCCCGGGTCCTGGATGCCAGAGGAGCTTTAGGAGCGGTAGTAGTCTTTGAAGAGGTAGGCTTTGGTGTGGCAGACGACTTCGGCTTGGATTCTTGTTTGGCAGGTACAAGGCTGGAGTAACTGTCCAACTCATCGAGTTGAAAGCCTTCAAGGTTGACGACTGGTACTGCATAAGGGAAGATATATTTTTAAACTTATAATACCTCTGAAAGATAATCGGTTTATTGGATAAAGATAATTACTGAGAATATACTTACTAGACATCTCTGAACTTGACTTTTGGCTTGAATCTGCAATAGACAGGGAGAAAGTTCTTTCACTAGAAGGAAGTCGGTATATTTCTTTGATCCTGGACTCAGATTCCGCGCTTGGGGGTGCTAAGTCTCTGAAGTTTGCTGCATAAAACATCAAGATATAAGTTTAGGATATAGTTTAAGGATACACTTGGGGATATTCCTAAAACCCTATATCCTACCCTTGGTTAACCATCTAATCGGCAGATCGAAACCCTTGTCGATGGAATCTCTTTTCACGAAAAAGAACTTTCGCCGCCATCGATCTTCGTTCTTGGTGGCCTTTAGGACTAAAGGGTTTTTGGAGGTGGAAAACAAAAGAAAACGGCTGTCACCATGGGATCTCAACCGGTATGCTATAGGAAGGTCTTCAATACACAGGTCAGGGGCAATGGTGAGATCTGATTTGATCCAGTACCATCAGAACTCGCCAGACCATTGGCATAGTTTGGGCATAACTAAGGCCGGTGAGGTCGAAAAAACGAGAGATAAAAGGTGGAAATGGGTACCGAAGCCCCAAAGAAAAGGGGTAGGCGAAAAAACAGACCCATTCGTCTGACGACACGTCTGATCGGATCTCCCGATCAAAAGGACGAATGACTGTTCCAGCAGGAAAGGCGCTGGAATCCTTGTGGGCAACGATATCGGCATTGTTGAAGCAACAGATTTCTTTTTATGGTTCTCGTATGAGGTTTTGACTTACGAGGGTTGGGACTGGTTCATCCGAACAAGATCTTGTCCGTGATGCCATGGAGAGTATTAAAGCAAACAAAAAGAAACCCTGGAAAGAAAACAGAGGATGAAGAAGAGAATAGTTACCTGAAAATCGCTTGGAGAGTAATGATAGAAAAAGGAAATATCTCAGCTAATTATAGGCTGAGTATAGGGGGTTAAAAGTAAATATTGCATTGAAAATAGCACAAGGTCACCTCAGCCGTCGTTTCATCTTAATTGCCTTGAATTACGAGATAAAATTTCTAAAATATATCCGTTGGATTGGTATACCAACAGATATATTTGGGGACAATTGTTATAGGTCATTTTCTGAGCGTACATATCTTGACTAATATCCTGCTTTTAATTGTTTATTTGTGACCAGGATACTGGACTGGGATATTGCTAACATCCTGGGCTATATCCTAAGGTTAATTGAATTAACCACGTGCAGGTTAGTGGCTATGGGTTACTAACGGTCAGATGGACTTCTTCTCCTCAAGACTCGGGCGTATCTGTTACATGAGAGACGTTGAACCCGAAAGACCAGGTCTACAACGTTCGAGTAGAGAATATTCGCCGGATCCCAGTTTATTAGGATAGTTTGTTACACTTCTTTTACTATAAATAGATGGGGGTGGATCAGATTAAGGCACGCAACTCATATACACACATTCGAACACTTTTGCTCTCTAGCTCACTGCAAACACTACACACAAACACTTGTATTCAAATTACTTTGTAACACCTAGTTGATCCGCACCACATCCTGCACTGTATCCTGATATTTGAAGTAACAGAAGAACAAGGCAGCTGCGATTGTCAGCTCCCGAGGTTTTGTGCCGGCGATCTAAATTGATCAAGGGCTTTCCTCGTACATCCTGTGTCACCCTTTACATTTTTGCTCATCATTTGATCAAAGATACAGCTCTATATCCTGAGCTGTATCCTGAAACTGTTTTTGCAAATAACTTGCATAATATATTTTCGACACACTTTTCTAGCACATTACCTCACTTAACTAATTTGATCACTTAATTGCTTCGGTAATTTTTGACCAAAACAGTGGTGTGATGACAAAGGGGTAAATTTGGAGGGGAAGATGAAAGGCAAAATGATTTTAGTTAGAAACGCCCATCAATAGTGCAACCTTAAATATGAGGCTCTACATTAACTTTGCTACAAAATTTGAAAATGGATAAGATGTATGGGGAACCTGATGTAGGGTAAATATAACAACCCTCCAAAATATTTTTTCGACGCCCTAATATATTTTAAAATGTCCTAATATGTCTCAAAATATACCCCGTACGCGAAAACCGAGCCCAAAATACAATATATAATTAAAAATAAAATAAAAACAAAGTTCTTACATTGCTCGCGGGCCGCGTAAGACCACTCCCTGGTCTACGCGGGGCACGACAGCAAGGAGTCAGGGAAACACCCGGTGCTGCCACGTGTCGTGCAGCGTGTCGAAGCTAGGGCTGAGTCGGACAAGCTAGGGCCTACCCTAGCTGCCCTCGCGCGTAGCCCCTGGCTACATCTTACGCGGGGCCGCGACAAAACCGAAATCAGCTCCTATAAATTGGGAGCTCGGGCCTTCAAACGAATTCGCTTATACACACTTTCTCTCTCGAATTTCTGAATAGGAAGCATAATTTTCGGGCATAATACCCCCTAAATAACGAAGTTCTGCTCCGTTGTAAGTATCATAACCCCCGGTTACGTATTAGATACGCTGCCCGATTAAATCTAGGGTTCTGTAACGGTTGTCGTGGTTCTGCCCGACGTAGTCGTTGGAATGCCGTCTCGGGGAGGGTATTACTAATGTAAATATAAAGGGTTATTATACTAACGTGTGTGCATTTGTGTAAATTATAGATAATTACCAGGAAACCCTTAGAAGAAATCTAAGACAACAATGTGAGTAATCTCCTTTTTGTAAACTGTTTTTACAAAACCTTAAATGTTTTGCAATGTAATTAAGCAGTGATTGAGTCTTTGTAATTCTTCAATTACTGCCGGTATTATGGGGTTTTGTATACATTACTTGATAACCTTCACAATTGGACGACGGGTTAGCAAATGTGTGATATGGCCATAGCCACATATACGGTTGAGTGGCAAGTACTGAATGAGTAATTGTGTAGATATAAACATTGTAATGGCTCTCAATACTGTGAAAATTGATAAAACTCTTCTTGATTAAACTGGGATTCACTCACCAGTATTTCCCACTGACAAAATGTTTTTAAACGCGTTTCAGGTAACAAAATGTAAGAGCTAACTAGAAGCCAGCTGGACAACACTGAAGGCTTGGAAAAGTGGCTATAAAAGTTACCTAAATAAAAGAAGATGTTTTATTCAATAAAATAGAGATTATCTCTGTAAATCAGTTTGTAATGAAAACTTGGGTTTTATCCCAATATGTTTAATATTATAAAAGTGTGGTATTTACTCTGATAAAATATTTCCTAACTACGGTCCTGATGTAATTTCCGCTGTCAAATTGATAAACACCGATACCACCAATACTGGTCTCGCGGCCGCCCGTTCCCGGGACAGATAAGGGGGCGGGGGTTGCGACAGAAGGTGGTATCAGAGCTAAGCCACTGATTCAGCCACAGAAGTGTTCTGCTGACACCAAGATATTATTTAAAGTGTTAGGAAATAAATTACAGAAATACGTGCATATCTGTATTTTATTGTTGTGTGTTATTTGACTATTTGTTAGTTTACAGTATGAGTGATCAAGGACCATCCGACGTCTATCGTCAGTTGTCCAGCTCACCTAGGAGCGAAGGCACCTCTTCACAGCCTGCCCTCTCAGGGTATTCTGCTGACAATAAAGACGGGATATTCGTGTTTAAGGCTCAGTCTGAAGAGCCATTCCCTCAGAAAAAGAGAGGATGGTTCAGTAAGGGAGCACACGAGCGTAGGAAAAGAATGAAAAAGTTACAAGAGCAACGAGTGCTAGCAGCCGCTAAAGAGAAACCGATGCCCACACCCAAGACATGCTTAATAGGAGTTTAGCAAACTTCCATATTTTAGCAACCACAGCTGCCGACCCAAACCTGGAACAACTAGTAGCCCCTCAACCATTACCCTTGTTTCCCACGCAGCCAATGGAGATAGAAAACAACCCAGAAAATCAAGTCGAAATGCATGATTTTAATCCAGAGGAGATACCTAGGGTACCAGCACCCAATCCCTTAGACCCAGACTACGATCCGTGGTTTGATGATCATAGGGACTATGTGCAACGCTACCATTTAACAGACCTACCCATGCCAAACCTAGCAGCCTACCCAGGTCTGGACCCTCTAGATCCCTACTATGATAATGATGAATACATTAGGGAAATTTTAGAGAATCCGTATCCTCAGGAAGAACCCATGCCACAGTACCCAGATCCAGTATCAGCACCTGCACCCCCAATGAGTGCAGAAAATGTGCAAGAGCTCTGAACTTTCGGAGAAGAAATTTTAGAAAGTAGCGAGAGGATGAGGCAGGTAGAAGAACGACTCGTCTGGAAGTACGACGAGCGTCGTATGGATTTCTGGATGAATCCATATCCGTGAAGGTGATGGTGGAGGTAGTAATAATAGTAATAATAATAATATAATAATATATATATAATGTGTGTAAAAAAATTATAATAAATCTATCGTAGTATAGACCACTTCGTGGTTAGTAATGCATAATAGTATTGTAATTTTAATTTCCAGCTCTAGTTTATATTAAGTTTGTATTATATGCATAAGAAAGAGTAAGTCGCAATGTTCGACGTTTTTTTTATCAAAATGCGTGTCATGTGATTGATCGTATTAAGACATTATCTTGTGATATTAATATGTGGTAAATGTATAAAATTCAGATGGCCGACCAAGTGAATCTAGAGAATCCGGATAATACCCGGAAAACCAGAATAACGATAACCAGGGTAACCATAATCCGGGTAACAAAAACCCAAACAACAATAATGGATACCAAGTGGATAACAGTGCCATCCAACACATAGCGGCACAATGAATAATAGATTCGATGCCATATATCATTTAAACGGTTAGGGAAGCTGATAATAAAAGTAACCGTGATAGTAAACGACCCTCCGAACCAGAAAACAGCGTGAACAATGGACCTATACTTCAACGCCCATTCCCAAAAGAAGAAGAACCGTGCCTTATGGTTGTTCTTATAAAGAATTCTGGTCTTGTAAACCAATGGAATTCTCGGGCAATGAAGGGGCTGTTGCGTCTTTACGCTGGATAGAAAAGACTGAGGCTGTCTTAAAAATAAGCAAGTGTGCTGAAGAGGATAAAATAATGTTTGCCTCTAATCTGTTTAAGAATTCAGCCTTAGAATGGTGGAACACTATCCTCTAGTCTAGAGGAAGTGACAGGATTTACAATATGGAATTGGAGGAATTTAAAAACATGATAGAAAGGAAATTCTGCCCTCCCAATGAAAAGGAACAAATAGCCAATAAATTCCTAAATCTTAGGATGACTTGGGTAGATAGTAAGGGTTATACTACATTATTCTTTGAATATGCTCGAATAGTACCAACCCTTGCATCACCTGAACCAGTATTAATCTCCCGTTACATCTAGGGATTAATGGAGAGATAAGACATGTAGTCAAGGCAGCTAGACCTCAAACTATGGAAGAAGCTGTAGAACTAGCAAACACCTTGACTGATGAGTTAGCCCGTACACGAGAAGAGGATCAGAGGAGGAACCTAACCCAGAAGCTTATCCAAGAATTTCGTTCTGGAAATTCTAACCGTGGGAAAAATGTAGGTTCTACCTTTGCACCCTATTGCAAGTATTGCAAAAGAAAGCATTCTGGAAGATGCTCCATATACTGCAACTTCTGCAAAATATCTGGACATAAGGAAGAAGACTGCAGGAAGAAACATAACAGGATATGCTACAACTGCGGAGAACAAGGCCACATCAAGCCAAACTGTCCGAAATTAGCTCCAACTACGAACAACAAGAACACTAAAAATGCTAAGGCATTTGTTCTGACTGTAGAAGAAGCAAAGATGATCCCAGACGTGATAGCCGATACGTTTTTAGTTAATGATGTTTTTGCTAAAGTATTATTTGACTCTGGTGCAAACCAAAGTTTTATTAATACTTCACTTTGCAAACTTCTCAATCAATCATTAACTAAACTCCCACAAGAATGTCTAGTAGAGACAACAAATGGGGAAACCATTAAGATTTCTGATATCTTGCAGGGAGCAAGAATAACAATTCTAAATCAGAAATTTAATGCAAACCTTTACCCAATAAATCTGGCAGGATTTGATGTTGTGTTAGGAATGGATTGGTTAATAGCCAATAAAGCCAGTATTTTATGTGATCAAAAGTCAATTCAAGTAAATTCACCAAAGGGTGAAAAGATCATAATTAAAGGAAATAAGCCATCTAGATCCACAAAATTCATCTCTGTGATAAAGACAACAAGTTATATACGAAAAGGATCTTTAGTGTATTTGATTTCCATAATCACTAACACTAAAGGAAAAGAATTAAAGGATATTCCAGTAATGTCCCAGTTTTCAGATGTATTTCCAGAAGAATTACCAGGACAACCTCCAGACAGAGAAGTTGAATTCAGAATCCATTTGATACCAGGGACAGCACCAATTAGATGAATTGTTAGAGAAAGGATTCATACAGCCAAGTTCATCGCCATGGGGAGCACCGATCTTATTCGTCAAAAAGAAGGACAGATCAATGCGTATGTGCATTGACTACCGTGAATTGAACAAAGTCACGATTAAGAATCGGTATCCATTACCGAGAATCGATGATCTGTTTGACCAATTGCAAGGAGCTCGATTTTTCTCTAAAATCGATTTAAGATCAGGATATCATCAATTAAAGGTACAAGAAGAGAACATTCCTAAGACCGCTTTTAGAACAAGGTATGGCCATTATGAATTTACTATCATGCCATTTGGTTTAACCAATGCCCCAGCTGCATTTATGGACATGATGAACCGAATATGTAAGCCATATTTGGATAAATTCATAATTGTCTTTATAGATGACATTCTCATTTACTCTAAGAGTAAAGAGGAACATGCAAGACATTTGCACGCACTTCTAAGTTTATTAAGAAAAGAAAAGCTTTATTCTAAGTTTTCGAAGTGTGAGTTTTGGTTAGAACAGGCACAATTTCTTGGACATCTGGTTAATCATAAAGGAATTCATGTAGATCCCACCAAAATTGAAGCAATTACCAAATGGAAAACCCCTGAGTCACCAACTGAGGTTAGAAGTTTCTTAGCACTGACCGGTTATTATAGAAGATTTATTTGATATTTTTCTAGAATAGTCATTCCCTTAACTAAGTTAACCTGTAAATTTGTTAAGTTTGAATGGGGATTTGTTGGTGCATACGTCTGTCGACTTCGTCTTGTATCGAGTCTTGTATTAAATATGTTAGATCAGGGCACGTAGTTCGAGAAAATAGGGCTTAAGGGTAATTTCGCTTGAAGCATGTAATTTCTCTTGAAATAGACATTGGTTATATCAAACAAAATTAAATATGTTAATTTCGCTTGAAATGGCCAGTGCCACTTTCAAGCAAAATCAGCAACACTATATATACCCCTTCATGCGAAATCAGTTGTAACTTTTGTAATTCCGGTACCGAAGTGCTGCCGACGTGTCTACTGATCTGTAATCGTGTTATAATCAATATACAAGACAATTAAGAGTGAAGCAAGCTGTTTTCCAAGTCAATTCATCTGTTTCCGCCTTTTGAATTGATAAGAACTCGTCTGATTGACTTGTTTGGGTCACAAAACGATCCTACAAGTGGTATCAGAGCTCAGGAGGAAGAGTTTTTGCCAAAACAGCCACAAAATCTGTTTTCTACACCTTCTTTTCAAAATTGACCGTAAAAACTTGGTCAAAATAACTTGAATTTCACATATTGTGTGCGAAACAGTGTTTTAACAAATCCTTGAAAGAATTGGATCTTAATTCAACCTAAAACTGATAAAATTTGTAATTCCATTTGAAAATCAGATCGAAAAAGATGATGTCAGCAGCATTTCACACGAAATTAGCACTTGATTCCGCTTGAAATTGTTATTTCGCTTGAAAAGTACATCTGACTTCACACGAAATCACCTAATTTCGCTTCAAGGTGTAATTCCATTTGAACCGTTTCACATGAAATTAGTTAATTTCGTTCCAGATAGGTATTCCATTTGAAAGGGTGTGTTTTCAAACGAAATTACTTATTCCGCTTGAAAAGGTATTCCGCTCCAAAAGGTTATTTTGTGGGAAAGCTGATTCCGTTTGAAAAGTGTTTCCGTGTGAAGCTGGTTATTTCGTTTGAAAGTGTCTGTTATTGAAAATTGTTACCGAATCATGGAAGAGGAATTCTATAACGCGTTTGCTACAGCTCCAACTACTCCAGCTACTATTGCTCAGAGCATGAACATGGAAAATGAAACTGGAACTTTACAAAAACCCCCAAAACTCATGGGAATTGAGGAGTATTATGGTTGGAAAGATCGGTTTGAGAACTGGGTTCAAGCTAATCATTTGAGATATTGGGAATGTGTTGAGAAAAAGTATGTACTACCACGTACAGACTTGGGAATTGAAAAGAAAATTTATGAATTTACGGATAAAGAACGAGACATGTACAAAGCAGAAAAGATGATGATCAGTCTACTCCAGCAAGCTATTAAAGAAGACATATTTGTATTGCTTCAACATGATAAGACTTCACGTTCAATTTGGGAAGCACTTCAAATTAAATTTGAGGGAAGTGAAAAGATGATAAAGAGTAAAAAATCATTGTTGAAGAAAGAATTTGATTTATTTTCAAGTTTGCCGGGAGAAGACACAAGGAAATTGATTGAAAGATATTGTCACTTGGCAAGATCAATGTCATTGTTAAATATCAACAAAGATCGTGAGGAATGGGTTGACAAATTAGCTGATGCATTGCCTCAGAAAGAGTGGGGAACATACTTGATGATTTTGAAAAATACTGGAGAATATGATGGTTTGACAATTTCTCAGTTCATCGAAAAGATTGAAGGACAAGATCTTGAGCAGCAAAAAATCGCTAGGATGAACAATCCAAGTGCACAACAAGATGTTAAAATGTACTTCAAAGGAAGTGTTCAAAATGTTGAAGCTAGTCCGAAAGTCCAAACTGCTTTCAGTGCAGAAAATTCATCTGGATCTGTTAATCAAAGTTCAAGCAGCAGCAGTGGATTCTCTTCATATCCAAGTGTGAATCCAAAGAATTCAACATCAAATCATCAGTTTCAAAGCTCAAATAGCAGTAATGGTCAAGTCAACATCGCGTTGCATCTTCAGAATGGCCAAAATTTTTCTGAAGAGGTAGTTAAAGGTCACATGTCATTACTTGCTATAGTGTTAGAGTCATATGAAGGGTTAGTTACTGGAAGGATCAGAAATCCTATGCTGACGAAAGAGGATTACGATCAGATAGATGCAGAAGAAATGGAACTCATGGATATTAAATGGTGTTTAGCTAGTGTTTTGAGGAGAGCTGAAAAGTTTAAGATAATTGCAGGAAGAGATGATTTTAGAGACGCAAATGTTTCTAATTTGGGTTTTGATAAATCTAAACTTACTTGTTTTCGATGCAGGGAGAAAGGTCATTTCAAGAGAGAATGTAAACATCGAGAAGCAAGTGGAGCACAGAATCCATTTGGAAAAGATGATTACTATCGGAAAGCCATATATCAACAAGTTGCTGATCAACCATATCATCAAAAGGAACCACAAACTGCTCATGCTAAAATGATTGTAGAAGCAAATAAGAAAGCGTATTATGGTATAATTGATCAAGATGATGAGAAAGTAGCTGAAGGTTTCAGTTGGGACAAATACATTCCATCTGATTCCAAAGTAGCAGCTCTCACTGCACAAATCATCCAAGAGCCAGTGTTTGATCAATCATCATTTGATGATAGTGATGATGAGGAAGAAACACATATTAATATTGCAAAAACTCATTTATCTCCTGAAAGTTTTCAATTTTATTTTGCAGATAAAGTGGAGAAACTAAAGGAGAAACGTGCAGCAAAGAATAAGAAACAAGTAAAAAGCGAGAGTGTTGCACAGGAAGAGAAGTCTGAACAGAGTGAAGAAGTTGAGTCTGCTGTAAAGGTAGTTGAAGTTGAAAAGATAGTTGAAGTTGAAAAGATTGTTGAAGTTACAAAACCGTGTCAAAAATGTTTGGAATCTTGCAAGCAGTGTGCAGAGAAAGATGAGAAGATGAATGAGTTTGAGAAAATGAAAAAGAATTTATTGTTTAATCTCAATTATGTGAAAGAATCGTACGATGTGTTAAACAGAACAGTGAATGGTCTGCAAAAGACAAATTCTGAAAGAGAGGATGCATTGACTATGCTAAATGCAGTGATGATGTCAAAACAAAAAGCTATCAATTTTTATATTGAAGAAAGTGCAAAGTGGAAGCAAGAGTTGGAGACCGAAAAGATAAAAAATGAAAGAATTAGACGGTTATTACAGAGTTATTCTAGTTCTGATTATTTGATTGATAGAATTTATCCAACTGTTGCAGGTTTGGAAGCATTTCGAGATGAAAAGCCGAAAGAGAAGGATACTAGTAAGAAACAAAGTGTTTGTTATAACAAGTGTCCGCCTCCGATTTGGGAAGGTTATTCTCCCAGAAAACCAAATGAGGAGCATGTCAAAAAGGCTGTCAATATAAAGTTAAAGTCCGAAACAACTAATGAGTTACCAGAAAATATTGACGTCACATTCACATCGTCTGACACTGATCATGAGTCTGAGTTAATAAAGAAAGTGGTTGATCAGGTGTTGGATAAAGATGAGGAGTCAGAGTCAAAGTCCGAATCAAAGAGTTCAAGTTCATCAGTTGACAGTAAAAAATCGTCGGTTAAACGGGTTTACAATAAAGAATTTCTTTTATCAAAATCTAATTTGAAAGATGAAACATTTGAAGTTGCTTATACTTTGAATGATTCTGACAAATTATATTTTGATAAAGAATTTCCAATAAGAGGTGTTAAAATTGAAATGATCAAATAGGTTTTCAAACTAATAGAAATTAATATTTCTGAAATAAAAGATATAAATCTTTCTGGAAAACCTAAATCTTACACCTCAAGAGTTCAACAAAGATTAAACAAGAAAAAGGGTTACAGTTCTGGTTCTGGTTTTCGAAAGAAACCAAACCATAACGGTAATTACAAAAAGAAGGGATTAGGATTTATTCCACCAAAAAATTATAAAAATAAGAAAACTTATAAACCAAAAACTGTATTTGTTTCAGGAGCAAATTCAGAGGAAGAAGAAAATAGCTCATTCTGGAAGCAATCAAACAAAGAATTCCTTGCTAAGAAGCAAGAGGGAATGAAGAATGGAGCTCATCAAAGAAAGGAAACAAGAATCTGTTATAGATGTCAAGAAGTTGGACACATTGCCTGGAACTGTCCTAAGGCAACCAACATCAAACAGGAAGTTGTTTCTAAACTTAAAGAAAAGATTATTGATAAAACTGAACCACCAACTGAGAAATTTAAAGTTTTCAAAAACTCTACATATGAAGTTGGTGAATGTTCAAAAAGATTTTACAAGAGAAGTGTGAACCTTGACAACCAAAAGTGGGTTGTTAAGAAATCTGAGGTGAAATCTGGCGATGAATCTAATTCCACAAAGTCAGAGGAGCCACAAATTGAGGTTAAGGAAGAAAAATCAGTTCCTCCAATGGATGATGAGAACTTTCCACCATTGAGGACTGAAAATTTTAAACAAAAGGTTGGCAAAGTTGATATCTCAAATCAATTCTATTCTGAGAAGAAAGAATTTGATGTTGAAAAAGCATTCAATGGGAATGTTAAAAAGATTTTTGGGAAAATGATAGATGGGAAAGTGACAGGGGTAAAAGATTTTTATGCAACAAAAAAGGCAACTTATTACCCAACTGAAGATGATTTGGTTACACCCAAAGCAGGTCAGGCTTGGGTGTCTGTGTTCTTTACTTAAAAATTCCTGACTATTCGGAGCTCCCAGGTTGGTAAGAGTGGAGCAGGTATCGGCATCTTTCTTGAGAAATTTACTTTTGTGATATTTCGACCTACAGGTTTGTTCTACAAGTGGTAAATCAGGGACATTAAGTTGTACTTGATTTTCTACAAGTGTTGTTTGTTAATTGAACTTAAAATTGTCACATTTTTTTAAGTGGTTGAAAGAACAAGATGATGATTTGATCCCCTAACCTACAAGTGGTTTTATAAAATCAACAAAAAATATTTTCCGGAAAAACCATTTGATTAAAACAAACTTAAGTGTTTTGAAATCATAACGAGAAAATAGTTTGTTGTGAGGGGGAGTTCTGATTGTTTATGCCAAGTGGATGGCGAATTGAAGTAATTTGATATCGGTTGTCATTTTACTTGTACAGTTTGTTTTTAAATTTTCTTTAAATGATTTTGAATTGTAGGGGGAGTAAGAATTTCAGAAAATCCAAAAACATTTGAAAATTTGAAAAAGTCAAAAACATGATAAAATCAAAAATGAGTTTTGTTGTGAAAAAGAGGAAATGATAGTACATCAGTGGACTATCACAACATGCTAAAGAATTGGATAGTAAAAATGTGATAAACGGTCTCACTGATGATGTGCCAGTAGGTTTTTACACATTTAGTAGATTGTGACGAGATATAAACCTAAATTTCAAACTTGCTTATATCGTGGGGAACATCTCTCGGATATATGGGTAACCCCCGAAATCTTGTTTGAAAGGTCCCTCTTTCTGAGATACTAGGTCTTTATGCTTAGTGATATCTGGGGTATTATCCCGGGACTTCTGATTTTGCGGAAGCAATGGCCTAGTCCCCGGAGAATACTTTACGCTTGCTTGAAATATAGCCCACCCTCAGTATAAAAAATGATGAAACATTGCAAAATGCTAATCATGTGCTGTTGAAGAAAAGATTCTCTAAAGGGAACCCACCAAAAATCGAAGCCGTCATCTCTCTGCTGAACGAAAGTTCTGACCTGAGCTCTCACGGCCCTCGTAATTTAACCCCTTACAGATATCATCTAGGTATACTCACCTGTAAGACTGAATATTGGGATCTGGATACGGGAGTATATTCTGAGGTGGGACACGCGAATAAGTTTAAGTGCTTAAAATATTAATCTCGTATCTCGAAACAGTTGAAATTTGTGTGAAAATTTAAAGTGGATCAGTGTACTGACAATCTAAGTGAATCGTTTAGAACTTAAAATGTTTAAAGCTTAACGGTGTTGGTGATTTGTCTCATAAAATGATATGATCCTCTTACGCAAACTCGCAAAAATATTGTCTGTAAATATTTCTTCAATGCATTTCATTTTATAGTAAAAATCCAAAAAGATTTTAGTGTGTTTTAGCATAAATTTTAAAAAATTCAAAAAGATTTTCGACAATTGATGTTGAATAGCTGATTTTCAAAATTCCGAGTGCTAAACATGAAGAACAGGTTTGGGAGAGTGTGTATGCAATTTTTTTGTTCAAATGGTTCATCAGAGATTAACATTGTAAAATAATTTATTTTTTTGAATGATTACTTACAAGTGGTCATCAGAAACTTTTGAATGATTAAATCATTCTATTTCTGCAAGTGATATATAAATTTGTCAAATTTTAAATTTGTGAAATTTATTGTGGGGTAGAGAATGTGCAGGATAGACAGGTTTCAGATCCTGATTTTGAATGATACATAGCCAGGTTCCGATACCTGAGGACTCTGTGATTTCAAAAAGCCAGACTGCGATCCCAGCATATCGAAAGGGGGAGTCTGAAGATATCTAAGGGTCTGTTGGTGCTGGAGAAAGAAGAAGAGAGAAGATTGAGAAAAGAAGCCCAAAGACTGATAAAGACTGAAGACGTTGAAGACTCGACACTTAAGACTCGTCAACATTCGAGGGGGAGTCTGTTGGTGCATACGTCTGTCGACTTCGTCTTGTATCGAGTCTTGTATTAAATATGTTAGATCAGGGCACGTAGTTCGAGAAAATAGGGCTTAAGGCTAATTTCGCTTAAAGCATGTAATTTCACTTGAAATAGACATTGGCTATTTCAAACGAAATTAAACATGTTAATTTCGCTTGAAATGGCCAGTGCCACTTTCAAGCAAAATCAGTAACACTATATATACCCCTTCATGCGAAATCAGTTGTAACTTTTGTAATTCTGGTACCGAAGTGCTGCCGACGTGTCTACTGATCTGTAATCGTGTTATAATCAATATACAAGACAATTAAGAGTGAAGCAAGTTGTTTTCCAAGTCAATTCATCTGTTTCCGCCTTTTGAATTGATAAGAACTCTTCTGATTGACTCGTTTGGGTCACAAAACGATCCTACATGATTAAAACAAGAAGAAGCCTTTAGAATTCTTAAGAAAAGACTAACCAATGCACCCATACTAGCGTTACCAGAAGGATCTGAAGACTTTGTAGTCTATTGTGATGCTTCTAAGTTAGGTTATGGATGTGTATTGATGCAACGTCAAAAGGTTATAGCTTACGCCTCTAGACAACTTAAGAATTATGAAGAAAATTATTCAACCCATGATTTAGAATTAGGAGCCATAATTTTTGCCCTGAAAATTTGGAGACACTACCTTTACGATAGTAAGTTTACCATTTTTACCGACCATAAGAGTTTAAGATATGTCTTCGGGCAAAAGGAGTTGAATATGAGACAGAGACGCTGGATGGAGATTCTTAGTGATTATAATTGTAATATCCAGTACCATGCAGGAAAGGCAAATGTAGTAGCTGATGCCTTAAGTCGAAAGTATCATGAAAAGCCAAAAAGAGTACATTCATTTAAATTAAATCTGCAAGTAGATTTAAATGAACAGATTAAAAAGGCACAAGAATCAGTAATCAAGGATGATACTAAAAAATTGAAAGGAATGATTAAAGAATTAGAATAAGGAACGGATGGAATTTGGAGATTCCATAAGAAAAGGATGTGGATACCTAAATTAGGAAACCTAAGCCACCGTATATTAGAAGAAGCCCATAAGTCTAAGTATACGATGCATCCTGGAAGTGATAAGATGTATCAGGACTTAAGAAAGATTTTTTGGTGGATAGGAATGAAAAAGGATATAGCAGCATGTGTTGCAAAATGTTTAACCTGTTCACAAGTCAAAGCTGAACATCAGAAACCCTCAGGTTTGTTGCAACAATTAGAAATGCCAGTATGGAAATGGGAATTGATAACAATGGATTTTGTTACCAAATTACCCAAAACAAGAAAAGGTAATGATACAATCTGGGTGATTGTAGACAGGCTAACCAAGTCAACTCATTTCCTACCAATGATGGAAACTTTTAGTATGGAACAATTAGCTAAATTATATGTAATGAAATAGTTTCTTTACATGGAATTCCTCTATCAATTGTTTCTGACAGAGATAGTCGTTTTACCTCTCATTTTTGGACAAGTTTCCAAAAAGCAATGGGAACCAAGTTAAATTTAAGCACCACTTATCATCCTCAAACAGACGGACAAAGCGAAAGGATAATTCAGACACTAGAGGACATGCTTAGAGCTTGTGTAATTAATTTCGGAAGTAATTGGGACGATCATTTACCATTGATAGAATTTTCTTATAATAACAGTTATCACACAAGTATCAATGTTGCACCATTCGAAGCACTTTATGGACGAAAGTGCCGAACGCCAGTCTGTTGGGCAGAAATTGGAGAAAAGCAACTATCTGGACCTGAGATAGTACAAGAAACAACAGACAAGATCATTCAAGTCAAGGAACGACTGAAAGCAGCACGTGATCGACAAAAGAGTTATGCAGATAATAGACGAAAACCGTTGGAATTTCAAGTAGGAGATAAAGTGTTATTAAAAGTCTCTCCTTGGAAAGGAGTGGTAAGATTCATCAAAAGGGGAAAGCTAAGCCCCAGGTATGTTGGACCTTTTGAGATTATTAGAAAAATAGGACCTTTACCCTGTCAGCTGCAACTGCCAAAGGAAATGGCAGGAATACATGGTGTATTTCATGTATCTAATCTCAAGAAATGCTTAGCTGATGAGTCACTGACAGTACCTCTTATGGATATAGAGGTAAATGAGCAGTTAAAATTTGTAGAGAGGCCTCTACAGATTGAAGACAGGAAAGTCAAGAACCTCAAGCACAAGAGATTAGTTCTAGTCAAAGTGAAATGGGACTCCAAAAGAGGACCAGAATACACATGGAACTTGAATCGGAAATGCAAAAGAAATACCCGCACCTATTCCAATAGATCTCGAGGACGAGCTCTAAAACAAGGTGGGGAGGATATAACAACCCTCCAAAATATTTTTTCGACGCCCTAATATATTTTAAAAATGTCCCAATATGTCTCAAAATATACCCCGTACGCGAAGACGAGCCCAAAATACAATATATAATTAAAAATAAAATAAAAACAAAGTTCTTACATCGCTCGCGGGCCGCGTAAGACCACTCCCTGGTCTACGCGGGGCGTGACAGCAAGGAGTCAGGGCGACACCCGGTGCTGCCATGTGTCGTGCAGCGTGTCGAAGCTAGGGCTGAGTCGGACAAGCTAGGGCCTACCCTAGCTGCCCTCGCGGGCCGCGTAGCCCCTGGCTACATCTTACGCGGGGCGCGACAAAACCAAAATCAGCTCCTATAAATTGGGAGCTCAGGCCTTCAAACGAATTCACTCATACACACTTTCTCCCTCGAATTTCTAAATAGGAAGCATAATTTTCGGGCATAAACCCCCTAAATAACGAAGTTCTGCTCCGTTGTAAGTATCATAACCCCCAGTTATGTATTAGAAACGCTGCCCAATTGATCCAGGGTTCTGTAACGGCTATCGTGGTTCTGCCCGACGTAGTCGTTGGAATGACGTCTTGGGGAGGGTATTACTAATGTAAATATAAAAGGGTTATTATACTAACGCGTGTGCATTTGTGTAAATTATAGATAATTACCAGGAAACCCTTAGAAGAAATCTAAGACAACAATGTGAGTAATCTCCTTTTTGTAAACTGTTTTTACAAAACCTTAAATGTTTTACAATGCAATTAAGCAGTGATTGAGTCTTTGTAATTCTTCAATTACTACCGGTATTATGGGGTTTTGTATACATTACTTGATAATCTTCACAATTGGACAACGGGTTACCCAATGTGTGATATGACCATAGCCACAGATACGGTCGAGTGGCAAGTACTGAATGAGTAATTGTGTAGATATAAACATTGTAATCGCTCTCAATACTGTGAAAATTGATAAAACTCTTCTTGATTAAACTGGGATTCACTCACCAGTATTTCCCACTGACAAAATGTTTTTAAAGGCGTTTCAGGTAACAAAATGTGAGAGCCAACTAGAAGCCAGCTGGACAGCACTAAAGGCTTGGAAAAGTGGCTATAAATGTTACCTAAATAAAAGAAGATGTTTTATTCAATAAAATAGAGATTATCTCTATAAATCAGTTTGTAAAGAAAACTTGGGTTTTATCCCAATATGTTTAATATTATAAAGTGTGGTATTTACTCTGATAAAATATTTCCTAACTACGGTCCTGATGTAATTTCCGCTGCCAAATTGATAAACACCGATACCACCAATACTGGTCTCGCGGTCGCCCGTTCCCGGGACAGATAAAGGGGCGGGGGTTGCGACAGTAAAAATACAACTTTCTTTTTTTAATTTGTAAGGATAGGGAGAAATAAGGATGTTATTAAGAATGCTCAACTCCGAATTGATAAATCAAACGAAGAACACAAAAGCGAATGGAATAAATTTCCAAGAACTTTTATTATAACCAAGAAAAATATAACTCAAAATACTAGATTACAATAACTCCTAAACCATAACTCGGTTTCTCTATAGTCTTTAGTCTTAATAATGTCTAACCCTAACACGGTTTATATAGGCTAACCCTAACTTGGTGGCCAAGACATTGTTGGTGCATGATTTGTGATTGTTGCTATGCAAATGAAGTTAAACGATAGGCTGCATGCAAAACCTTACAAGAGGGTTCATTGAAACCTTAAGAGGATTCACTAGTGGTGACTAATGAGTTTCATGACTCGTTCAGACTACAATAGGGTGTAATTGGTGTTTAGGTTATATGGGTTTCTATGGGCCCAAGTTAGAAAGCCCATAAGAAACCTCCCAACACTATAAATAGTTATGACCTCCTCATTTGTAGGGTGGTGATTAGGGTAAGTCACCAACCCTAGGTGTGCTCACCTAGGGTTGGACAAGGGTGTTAATGCAAAGATGTAAACTCTTTCGGTGTGCAATCTGTGTCGATTATCAATTAAATCAGTTTCTATATCTTCTATCTTGTTCGTTTTTGTTGTTTGTTTGGCTAATACGACACCCGACTCTTTTTTTGATGAATCAAGAGTGATGTGAGTTTGTTTATCGATCTGCACATACCTAAATGTGGTATCGGAGCAAGGTTATCGAATCGGTTATGTCTAACAACCAATTTATTCACCATTTCTCTTGATTCAGGGCTCAGATCTGGAAATCCTCCAAGAGTTAAGGCATGTCAGTGGGTTTTTTTAGTGATTTGATCATGTTGGATTGTGTTTTGGGTGTTATTGGTTAGTTACTACGGGTGTTTTTGGTGAATTTCAGATTATTTTGCAAGATTTTAGGGTATTTTTGAAGTTTCAGGATGAAGAACAAAAGTTGGAGAGTGAAGAACATATATTTTGGTTTGAATTGATATTTCGGTTCGCTTCAAATTGAAATAGTGATATTACGAGTCAAATTGGTATTTCAGTTCTTAATATCTTTCAGATCTTCTAATTTTTCAGTTTAACCAAAGTATTTCGGATCACAAAAATATTTCGGATCTTCAAATATTTTGGACCACTTCAAATAATTCGGATCTGATCTTTTGGGCCAATCTGATATTTCAGTTGGCATGTTAAACCGAAATAACGATATTTTGGTTATGTTTGATATTTTGGATTAGCCATATTTTGGATCGAAGTAATATTTTGGATAAATTCTCCAAGACATATTTCGGATATGATATTTCTGATCAAAGTGATGTTTCTCCCAAGAGAAATATCTATACATTGCAAAAATTCTGCTATTAGAAGTTTCTACCCATACCGAAATCTTATTGGTTACCGAAATATCTACCAAATATCCTTCCGTCCCGAAATTTCCTTCCACACCAAGACTTCCATGAATACCAAAACCAAGTGTCACTATTTTCCCAAAACCTTCTTTGATACCAAAACTTCCATACCAAAACTATCTTTGATACCGAAACTTCCAGTCCTAAACTTTCCAAAAAAAGATGGAAATTTTGGGAGCAGTTGATGCTGGAGATTGGGTCAGATGAAATTATTTAACCACGGAAGTTTGTTGGGGGCATGATTTGTGATTGTTGCTATGCAAATGAAGTTAAATGATAGGTTTCATGCGAAACCTTACAACGGGGTTCATGCAAAAACCTTAAGAGGATTCACTAGTGGCGACTAGTGAGTTTCATGACTCGTTAAGACTACAATAGGATGTAATTGGTGTTTTGGTTGTATAGGTTTCTAATAGCCAAGTCAGAAAGCCCGTAAGAAACCTCCCAACACTATAAATAGTTATGACCTCCTCATTTGTAGGATGGTGATTGGGGTGAGTCACCAACCCTAGGTGCACTCACCTAGGGTTGGACAAGGGCATTAATGTAAATATGTAAACTATTTCAGTATGTAATCCGTGTCGATTATCAATGAAATCAGTTTCTACATCTTCTATCTTGTTTGTTTTGTGTTGTTTGTTTAGCTCATACCACGCCCGACTTGGTTTTTTATGAATCAAGAGTGATGTGAGTTTGTTTATCGATCCGCGCACACCTACAGACATTACCATATTAATTAAACAACAATTAGGAAACTAAACCAATGATGACCGACTTGTCAACATTGATCACCCCAAGTTCACCAACTTGTGACTTGGTCTCCTTTGTCACCTTTTCCCATCAGCGACTTGTGATAAGTTGGGAATTACTGCCAACAATCGTCTCCTAATTTCTGACTCGAAATATGTTGGCCTTTATGTCACAGCCCCCGACCCCACCCTGGGAGCGGGTGCTGCGAGCCAGTCAAGTGGTACCGGTGTTTATTAAATATGTAGCGGAAAATTTTTTCATCATGATCGTAGTTAAGAAATAATTTCAGAGTTTATAAAAACACCAACTTTTAATATTAAATAAATGGGCTAAAACCCATATTCAATTCAATTGTCTTTATAGGGATAAACCCAAATAAATAAAACATAAATTTCTTCTTTTATTCAGGTATTTATAGCCACTTTATTTAAGCCTTCAGTGCTCCATAGTTAGCTTCTATTATCTTTACAGCAAATTACCTTAAACGCGTTTTGAAAACATTTTATCATTAATAAATACCAGCAAGTTCATTCCATTTTTATAAAAATATATTGTTATACTTTACAGCATTAAGGGTTTTTATATTTGTTTATTTTTACCCAGAACTCAATCAGTATTTGTTACATGGTGGCAGTTGCGATGTGACGGTGGTTATATCACTCATTGGCTAACTTTCGTCCAATAGTGCAGTTTCTCAAGTAAGAGATATATAGTATATATTACTATTATTCAAAGGTATCTGTCACTAGGTGATTCCCATGACAGTGTTCAAATCACCATTGATCATTCTTTCAACTAGTGATTCTGGTCATATCACTGTTGTTCATTCTCTCAACTAGTGACTCTGGTCATATCACTGTTGATCATTCTCTCAACTAGTGAGTAGTGACTCTGGTCATATCACTGTTGATCACTCTCTCAACTAGTGACATTTAACTAGTAGTGTATATATTTATATAAAGTATATACTATAAAACCCATGATATTACTTTGTCCAATATATTTTCTATGGCACAAAGCAAATTAGCTCAGAAAATGAAATATATAATTTTCTGTCAAACTAGTAGTTATAACTTTATTAAATATAATATATTAATTAAATAATTGTATTATTATTATTTAATATATTAACGTGACTAAAATAGTATAATGATATAGCATAAACTTATAACTGATATTGAAATTGTTATATTACTAGGTTATAACCCGTGAATACTCACGGGTTGTTAATCTATCTTTCAAAACAAATAAATATATACATATATATTAATAAACGAAAAATTGTATGATGAATAAGGTGGATGAATAAATGATAAAACCGCCTGTCGCTGATTATATGAATGATTATCATAACAAAAACTGCATTTGAAGTCGAAACAATTATCGATAAACTTTGCACAGTGAATAATGTCAAAATTATGTTATCCATTAAAACAAACACTAATAGTAAACTAACATATGATAAGATGTAATAACTTAAAATTCAAAACCATTAAACATTGTTAAAAACTATTAACCATAACAAAGTAAATGTATATCATATGAAAACCAAATATCCAAAAACTAAATGTAAAACAACTAATCAGTACTCCTTTTATGAGGTACAACAAATTCAACATTCAAGACTTGATTAGTTTCATCAAAAGAAAAGTGAACCGTATCACCCTCCTTAATGCAAGCACGTTTCATGAATCTTGACCATTTGCATAACGCATAACGAAAATCTTCTCCTTTCTTTTCACGTCTGGTACGGTTGGTAAACTCCTCTTGCTCAGTCAGATGCAGAAGTCTGACGGTCATAGGTTTTAAATTAGATCAAGTTTAGCCATCCTTGAAACATTATCAGGCAGCCGTTGTATTGTTTTTAAAATAAAATTAATAAGAAGAAGAATATAAAAAGAATAATGTATTTTTATGCGAATAAAAAAATGTAATATTTAATATATAGTAGTTCCTAAAATAATATTAAAACTTACGAAATCTTTAGAAGCCATACGAACAAACTTATAAACACGACCATCTTGTTGTTCATCAATAGCTGGCTCTTCAACTGCATCAATAGATGCAACTACAGGCTGAAAATCACATATAACATTTATTAGAATAACAATATAGTAATTAAATATATAAAGAAGCAAGCAAATGTATACTTACCTCATCAACTTCTACATTTGCAAAAATTAATTTCAACACCATTTTTTCCAAGAATTGTTAAATGGAAATAATTCCCAAAACCTCTTGTGAATATTAAATAACAACCGGCCTCCAATTGAAACAGATTAACAATTACATCAATACCAATGGAGAAACCGACTTTACCATCAAGCGTTTCAATCTTGACGTGAAAGATTTTGTTGCCTACATCTATAATGGAAATTATATCATTTGATGTATAATCATAGTAGTTGGGCAGGATGGACTCGGGAATGACCTGTAGAAATAATAACAAAAATAATAAAAATGTTAGTTTTGTAATCAGTTCATAAAACGTAAATATATTAACATAAATAAAATGAAAGTAAAAATTAATCTTACAATAAAGTTACATGTTGTAGATAACAGCGATGTCCAGAAAGAGCTTTGAATCACACCATCAATGAAATGTGTTACTTTGAATGTAGAAAAATCGATAGGATTGAAGAGCACCAAACATCCCTTTTTCAGTTGTAAATGTTTTACAACATTTGACCAACCATGGAAAAAGAAATGTTTTCCTTTGGCTTCGCTTAAAGAAACATTAAATGTTCGGCCATCTTGACTTTGTATCAGAACATTTTTAGGTGCTTTATCGTTACCCCACAATTTGGATGCAGCGTCTGAAGAAATCGCCTGATAAAGCAAGGAATCCAAAGTAAGTTATAATTATAATTCTAATTTATAAACCATAACATAATTTTAAATTGTATTTCATGATAACAACAAAAACAAAGTATAATTGACGTCTGAATTTAGAAAATACTAGTAAAACTTCGTCCGCTCCATTCATGTGTCTACAAAAGAAAGGTTCTCTAATACTGATTGAAAAAAGAAGATATTCATAAAATATAAGTTGTTAATGATATTATGCGCAACAAATGATAACATTAAAAAGAAAAAAAAACCTTTTTGAACTTTCAGCCATATTAAAAACCTACAAACACATGTAACGTAAACAAAACAATTAAGATTATATATTATAAATTATAAAATTAATTAAATTAAAAATCAATTTCGGTTATCATATATGGTGATTACTTTAAAAACATATATGAAATAAAATCAAATGAAAACACATACCGAAACCTTATCTCGCATGTGATAATATATGCTTATTAGTTTAAAAACATGTTACAAAATCCATGCTGATTAGTTACATAAACAACAATGTAATGGAGATGTTATAATAATAGTTTGTTATACATTAATAGGTTCATAAACATACAGAATGTAAGAAACGTACCTTGTAGATTTGATTCACGATCAACAGCAGGTAACTTGATTTTGATTCGGAAAACTTAGATATATAAACAAACTGTTTTGCTATCATACAGAAAACCGAATTCCAGAATATATATAGATACGTGACATATAGTAAGATAGAACAAATCAATGTTATTACAAATCTTTTAAAAATTTATATAATAAATAACGATACATATTTCCAAATATGTATTGATAGAAATCAATTGTAATTGTTTCCTTATAATTTGTTACAATTACATGGAACATTCCAAAAATATCATATCAATACGAAAATAAAACCATTCTTGAAGAATCATGAGAAAAGTCAAATGTTAATGAATTTAAAAAAACAGATTTCTTCATAATCGACAATATATTTAGGTTTTTTTTTATTATTATTTAGGTTATATGCTAACAAAAACTGCATTTCACACTAACCACATCATAAGCATATCAACAACATATACATATTACCAAAAGACTTGTCTAACAAACCATCAGTACTATCCCAAAGTACTATCAACAACATATACATATTACCAAAAGACTTGTCTAACAAACCATCAGTACTATCAACAAACCAACCATAAAACCACATTTAATATTCATGCTTAACCATCTAACATAAACATAACAACCAACATTCACGAATGGCCTCTTTTCTTTGTGATCTTGGGTACGACTTTGGTCAACATCAAACGCTGAGAAGACTTGACGTACGTAAAGAAAAGAGTGGAGCCGAACTCGATGTAATTCAATTTCAAGAAAGCTGGCCACTTTTTAAAACCATACCTGAAACCCTTCCCAGACTTCTCGCCTCTTGTGCCCAACTTAAGGAGTTCACATTTTTCGTTCTGAACTGTAACATGGTGCAAGTTGTCAAGAGAAAGACACAGATGGCTTGAAACATCAGTCGGTAAACGCTGAGAAAATAATAAAAGGATTAATTATCTGATTCATTAATAAGTTATGTCTGTTGTATTATAAAATTTGAAGGAAAAAAAACATTATAAAGTTTACCAGTCTGCTTTCGGCTTTCTTGGTGAATTAAATTACATCATTTTTTTAAACTTTTTTGATGTAGAGCATTTACGGCCAACATGAAGGGCGGTGGATGTCGTGGATCTGAATGACTTACACTTTGGTTTAGCCTACAAAATTGAATAACACACAATAAGTGTAAAAATTATATATAGATAAAATTGTAGAACAATAAGATACACGTTCTTTATATAATCAGAGATAATTTCATGGTTACGGTAATCTTACTTGAGAGACAACGTGAGAAGACAGATTTTGCTCACAAACAAAATCAGTTGATTTTCCTTTTCGTTCAACCTAAAGGAAAATAAAACAATTAACATGTTGATATAGAATGAAATAATTAAAAGAATTATATAATAATTAAGCATGTTTTTATACATGTAATGTATTGTTTGGTATGAAAAAAGTATTCAAAACAACATCAAACTGGGTTTTCACATGAACAAATGAAACTTCAAATTATTAATTATATTTATAGAAAAAAACATCAAATTATATTATCGAATCATAAACAACCTTTGTCGAAAGCCCTTTATCTCCAACATAAAACTTTGATTTGACCTTAGGATGAACCTACAAAACCATAAAAGATTTAACATATTACCATTAAAAAAATTTATTCATTAAAAGGATTAGATAATGGAAAACAAATACACCGAATAGAATAAAAAGTATATTATATGTATTGAAAATAAGTATTAAATTTAATTAGTATATAACAAACAACCTTTGGAGATACAGACTCGTGACCAAATACAATCTTTGACTTCCCTTTTGGGTCATTCTACATAACAATGAATGATAAACATATAAGTATAGAACAAAGTAATTAGAAGCATTATATAATATATAAGGCACATTGTGAAACACTTACATGAGACCGATAGGCATCAGAGGAAGATGAAAGGCGCATAGATTCACCAACTATATCACCACCAAGATCTTCATCAACATCACTTTCGTTGGTAATCACCTTCTCTTTGTGTTCCGACTACAAAAACATAATATTCAAAAACACCGACAATGTTAACTTCAAGATTAACTAATAAGCTCGTATTAGGAAAAAAAATATTATAAGCATAATAACACTAACCGCAAGCAGTAAATCAAATCCATCATCTCCGTAAATAGGATCATCCAACACAACAACGTCAACCTTCTTGAAATACATTTGAGTACCAGTTTCATGATTAAAAACGGACAACTCAAAAGTCTCATATCCAGCCATTGTAAAAATAAAAGTAGTCCGGGAATCTAATGCAAGATCCCTAATCAACTTAGACCATCCATCAGTGAAAGCACATTTGTCGGACAACGCCTCCATCTTAAGATTCCAAAACCTATCACCCACATAAAGAGTTGTTGATCCACCTTTAAAACTGCTGCCGTAAAACTATCCCCAGAATTTGTCCGCCATGAGCTGAAAATTTGTTAACAATTATGTTAAACAAAATATGCACAAAAAAAATTGACATAAAAAAAATAATCATTTCATATATATTACTTACAATGAAATCATCATCAACTCTAATGGAAGTGATAAAAGAGTTATCCAAAACACATGACTTAAAGACTTCGAGATACCATGTAGATGGTCCAAGACTGTTGAATAACAGGTAATCATTTTATTTTTGTAAACCACTGTCCATAACGACTTTAAGAAACCCATCACCTAAAACAGGACCCAACCCATCTTTTTCAATTTTGACAATCCATAAGTTGTCAGCATCAAAAATTTTAACACTGTCACCATGTGGCAATTGTTCTCCCCACAGTAATGTGGCAAAATCATACGGTATTTCCTATAATTTGAAACAAAAGACATATAAGTATCAAAATAATTTTTAGTAAACATAATAAAAAAATACATACCACTTTTGTAGGATGATGAACATCGACTAACTTCAAGAAAGAACAACTATTGCTTTTTGGATACATATCTGTAAAAGTATTATCAACCTTTTTTTAGACCAAACAATAAAATGATAACATCACAAAATAAACACATTCAAAACAGAGAAAATATTTTATTCTTTCAATTAACAATGAGTAAAGTTGGAAAATTATTACCGATAAAGAAAAAAAGTATGCATATAAATCAAAAGTACAAACAATAACAAAATTTCACTAACCTATTATCTTCGAACATAAATTTTAATCAGATTGTTATCCAATAATTACGGTTTAACATGAAAAAGGAAATTAAAAAACATAAAAAAGTGAGAAAATCTTGTAAACATAACATAAACATCAGAGTCGGATTGTTATTAAAGACAAATGTGTGTGACAGTTGATTGTAAATAAGAACATTGGATATTCATTTGTATTGCAAAACAATAAGAAGAAAACTTCTCAATAGCCGGATTAAAGATCAAGAACATACCTTCTTCGGTTGATTGTAGTGTAGAAGACTGGAATAATGAAGATGTAAACCCTATAACAATGGCGGTGATGAAGCGAGAACCGATAGAAGAGGTGAAAGATTTCTTGATGGGTAATGATGTTCTCGGTGATATGATGGTTTTGTTTTGAGTTGCATCAATTTTGAAGTAAATAAAATACAATTACAAATTCACCCCTTATTGATTTCTAATGGTTACACAATTAGACTTAGAAAAAGTGGAATATAATACTTACACTACCAACTTACTCTAAAATATTAGTTCAACAAAAAGTATATAAATTGTAATATTTATATTTCAATAATAGTTTACAAATTGTTTAAACGATTGAAAAATATGGTAGGTATACTTAAATAATTTAATTTAAAACTAAAAAAGAATAATAATGAATGAAAATCTAAAATAAAATCAAGTATTTATATAAAAAATAAACTTCAAAACTTACAATTTGAAAATAAACTTTAAAATTTCAACTACAATTTTCCAAATATTTCTTTGTAAACAACAATTGCAGTTTTATTCGTTGGCCTTCCATCTTTGTCAAATATTAAAAGCTTCACGCAATCTCTGGTCTTTACTCTTGACAATGCAACATAAAGCTGACCATGTGAGAAAACGGGGTCTCTTAGGTATAGACCAACTCTGGAAATAGATTGTCCTTGACTTTTGTTAATAGTCATGGCAAAACATACGGTTATTGGAAATTGCCTTCGTTGAAACTTGAAGGGTATTTTCTTGTCCGACGGTATCATGCTAATTATGGGAATGTAAGTTCTTGAACCAACATTACCTCCCGATAGTATCTCAGCCTCGATAACACGTTTACCAAGATATGTAATCTGAAGACGCGTACCATTGCATAAACTATTTTGCTGATCAATGTTCCTCAAAAGCATGACTGCAACACCCAACTTTAACACCAATCTATGATTTGGTAATCTAGAAACCATGACACTATTTAACACATCTGGATTATACAAATCTTGGCGTAATGGATCATTAATTTCCTCAGTTGGGCATATACTATCTGAGCTAAGATACTCTACTTCTTCACCAGGAAATAATGCAAGCAAACGATCATTGATACCATGTACAACTTCATTTTTAGGAGCAAGTATGGCTCTTTCCGAAAAGTAGTCAGGATCTTTGTCACACCCCCAAAATACCACCTAGGGAATGTCCTTGTTAGGCGTGTGACGTACCAACAATGAGCCACTAATTACATTGAACCCATACAAGTTTCTAAATAAAGTTCCCAATCATTAATAAAATACCATCAACAAGTTTATATGAAAACCAATATGTTCAGCGGAAGCAAATAGTAAACCAAGTTAAACTGTTTCAAAACCAAAGTATTGTATCAATAATCCAATCACATGAATCCTTCCAGTTGACCCATGACCACTCCAGCTACTCCAGACAGCAAGTTCCCAAAACCAAGATACCTAACGACCTACGAGCATGCAACAAGTGTATCAGACAACGCTGGTGAGTTCATAGTTTTACGAAAAACGTTGGTTACCAAGTGTTTAGTTTATTCCATTGAATTTAAATCCAAAAGTAATGTTGATAATACCCCGAATATGAGACGGCTTCTGATTTACATTGCCCTTTCTCCAATGCTCCTATCAAAGCATTGGTCATGACTAGGTCATTAGTTCAACACCCGTCCTCCCAGGTACGGGGTGAGGTTGCCAAACCTAAGTAGCGCTACTAACTAATACCATGTTACCTCCCAGGTAACCAAACAACACGGAGGGACTTTAATGGTGATAGGATGAGTATATTAACCAACATTCCCGTTTTTACCCAAAAGACTTATACCTCCCCGGTATACCCACTGACTGTCCCAACCACCGGGACGCATGCTCAAGAGAAATGAACTCACCTTTGTTTGCTCGGTATGATAATGTACTTCTAGTGTTTAATGAATGCTAGGTCCGTTACACGCGACCTAAGGTATAATGAATGTAAGTACGTATCTAGTTGGGTTATGCAATACCCTAATGTGTATCCAAACAACCAAGCATTTAAATGTGATCACTCATTAAATTGATTTGAGTTAAATGAGTCTTGTTATAATTTAATAGCATCATAACATATTGGAGACCCAATAAATAAACATCTACTAGTTAAGGTGCACGTGAACAGGATGGATAAATATGATAAATTGAACGACTAAAACAATTCGAACACGTACAAACAAATTGTAGAACTCGGCCTAATCATCATCACTTAAACAAACACTTAAGATTTATACCATGCTTGTTATGTATTCGACCCATAAACCTATGTTTGTACTGACATGAATCACCCAAACAAGTTGCATCTCATAATAAACATTGAAAATGGAGTTATGATTCTTATATTTTCAACCAACTCATACATATAAATATCATTCATGTTGGCGGCTGCATGCATATATGTAAAGAAAACATGTGGGGTCCCCTTCAACCTAGCCTATGCGCCTCCACATAGAGATCACATGAAGGGGCCTTTAATTGTCACTTTCATATACCTCAAAAGTCACCTGTCCATATCTTTGATTAAATTCAATTCACTTAAATGGATTCTGACATTACATAGGAATTCCCATGCATAGACTTACCATCATCATCGATCATAATAAAAAAATAGTCACATGTTCATGGTTTTAATCATAACCCTAATCCATATATAGCTATCCACGCGCACATGACAGATTATTTGAGGCATCATATTCGGTTAACAAGAATCCTAATCATCAACATAATAGAGAACACTTTTTATGATTTGTTAAAACTCTAACCCCTTTCTAATAATTTCGGGATCATGAACATCATACCACCAATTAACAAAGACCCATATCTCATGATCATCAAGCATCTAATACTACATTACCAGCAAATTATTACACAATAACAAGACTAGCAATACATCATATTAAACATTTACGAATACTCAGGTTCGGGATTTGTTTCGCATGCACTTCATAATCAAGAAAATAACCAATCAAGCATCAATATCACTAATATCAAGTTAACATACCTGTTAAATATAAGGACATGAGATACTGGTTCGAAGATGGAAGAGCTCCGATGGGGGGGGGGGGGGTCTGCTAGCCGCACGTAACTTAGGAATCAGGTAGGGTTTATTTTGATGCCAAACTAGAATTTGATACGTACACATAATATTAATAACCTGCTTGGGCGGTTCCTACTTTTTGGCCATGATAATGGGCTCAAGCCCAAGTGGGCCGAAACACATGCTTAGTAATTAAGGGGGTGGGCTTCGGTACATACTGAGCCGAAGGTAAGCCAAATAACATATGTGATTGGATTAGTGTGGGCCGAAGTAGATTATAATTTTCTAAAGTGTGTGTGCGGCCCAAAATATGCGCGGCCCATCCCGACAACTTAACGTCAATAAAAGGTTCAATTACACTCCCAAATACGTTTCCGTTTAACCTGTTTAACATAGCAAAGAACATGAAAGAGAAATAACGCGGAATCAAGATTACAAAACTAACCTTGGAAGTTCGGGTTGTCACAATCTTTAAAACGGTCAAGAATTGACGGATATACAAAGTCAATCAAGCTTTGAATTGGATCAGTTATTAAAAGATCGTTTGGTATTTCTATAGTTGACTAGCCATCGTTACCATCACCAAGATTGCCTTCACCAATTTCAAGAAGCCATTTCGCAAAATCGTTTATCTCATCAATGTTTGAACTACTGGTTCCAACAGATAAACGCATGTTCCTGGTCAATTTTAAAACCTTGCAAGTGGACCAAATGTAAGATGAACATAAAGAGGCTTGTACGATGTCTTGCCTGCTTCCATTTTGTACAACCTGTAGGATTTGCCTAAAGTCACCACTGAAAACAATAGCCTTTCCACCAAATGGAAGTTCAGTATTACGTGAATCAGAGACACTCAAAACATCTTTCAATGTACGGTCAAGAGCCTCAAAAGCATGTTTGTGTACCATCGGTGCTTCATCCAAAATAATAAACTTGGCTTCGTTTAGAAGATTAGCGATTTCAGAATTAGGCTTGATATGGCAAACGGAATCTTCATTAAGATTAATCGGAATATGAAATCTTGAATGGGCGGTACGGCCTCGTGACAACAATAATGATGCAATCCCGCTTGAAGCAACATTAATAACAATATGTCCATTGCATCTTATGGAAGCAGCTAAAGTTTTCCACATAAATGTCTTACCTGTACCACTGTAACCGTCTAAAGTTTTCCACCGTAAACGTCTTGAGTTCCAACGAACTCTCACAATCGGAATTCGACTATGCTAACGAATCTTGACGTCATGGTTCCTAATTTCCATAGATTCCTCAACAACTGCAACTTGTCATTTAGCCTCAGACTCCAATAAGGGTATCACAAGCGTTTCACCGATCAAACACTGCCTTAATGTTCGTTACCCAATTCGTCAGGTCATTCGAGTTTGTAGGCGACGTGACCGATTCTTTCCAGAATCCTGGATAAATCACCGCAACGTAAATTAAGCTTGTCATGTTTCCCAAGCATACCACACCCTCCCAGGGTGAGACTTTCAACACGATACGATCGCCTACAACGATCTTCCAGCGTTTCCCAAGTTTATCAGCTTTCCTGACGGTCACGCGTTGCCGCCAATCGACTCCCGCTCCAAACATCCTTCCCAAGAGTTTCGAGTACCAGTCCTGGACCAGTAATTAAGTTGTCAACCATCTCAGTCTAACAAGAAGGTTGGCATGATTATCTATGTAGTGTCTCCACAGAGCTGTCTGGTTACCCAGATGATAACTGCTGCAGTAGTACTCAACCATAGGTAAGAGCCCTTCTAATTTGCACCAAAGCCAGTCACACACATGCTTGCAACATGTCTTCTAGTGCCAGGAGAGTTCGTTTTCTCTTATCGTTTGCCCAACGGCGATAAGCAATGCTCTGGTCCTGACGTGAGCCAAGGGTGTTGTGTATTGCCTGACATAGATCATGCATAGATCAAATTCAGAGGTAACAGGGGTTGGCACCTCGTGCCTAAAAGCCGCCTCTCTCAGAGGAGCATTCACAACTGTGAAGACTTATCAGTTTTCTTGATTGCAAGAAAGTGTGCTGGTAACGTGAGATCATCAACGATCACCTAGGTAATATGTTTCCATTTCGAGTTGTAAGTAGACTAGTGACAAAATCTATGGCAGTCTGTTCTCATTTCCATACATGTGTTTCTGATTGCTGACACAAACCAAGAGGGTTCTGATGTTTCACCTTGACTTTCGCACAAGTCAAACGTCGTTCACATGCTTCGCTGCGTAGGCCTTCAAGCCCAGTTATCAGTACAAGATCCTTAGATCCTAATACATTCCATCAACATCCAGATGACTAGAATATCGTGGCCGATGCCCTTCTCTCCACACAAGTTCCCTACAGCTGCCGTATAAGGAGATCCACATTCGTTCCGTGAGGTAGCGAATATCGTCCGACTTGACAAAGGTGGCTCCTCCATTCCCCGCATGGGTCAATCTTGAAAATCCTCTTCCTTCAGTTCTCCAGTTTGAACAGAGTGAGCCTGATCAGGTATGTTAAAGTCGATAGCGAGCTGTAAAGCTCGTGCACGTCCAGGTTTCACGATCGTATTCATTCAAAAGTTCCATCCATCGATGCTATTACATGTTTAGTTCTTCCGAAACAAAGGTACACGGGAGGTTCTTGTGATCGGTCTAAGTAGTGCATTTGGGTACCATCCAAGTAATGCCTCCGACTTAAATCCAAAGACTACGGCTTCCACCGCAGGTCATGATTCGTGCAATTCTTCTTGTAAGTCCACCGCGTGGGCCATCTCCTACTCGTATTGCATCGATGTGTAACTGGGATTCTGATTCGAACCATCATGGTATACTGCCAGATCATCGTACCCTCAGATAGAAGCGATGCTCAGTGCGTTGCAGGGTTGGGTTTCAAAAGCTGAAAAGACGTTCCCTTGTTTTATTTCCCATGAACTCACAGCTCCCCACTGTGCTAAGGGGTTGAAGTTGCGCAATCTTCGAAAATCCCATGATGAATCTGCGATAGTAGCCAATGATTGGAATCTGAAATTGCATAAGGTCAATCTGAAATTCCACCTGACGATGTGGGGGTAAATCAGGTAACTCTTCAGTAAACACGTCAGAAAATTCACAAACAACTGGGAGATACTTGATCTTCCTTTCTTCAGATTGCGAATCGGTGACGAGAGCTAGAATAGCAGAGTAGCCCTTCCGTAGACACTTCTGGGCTTTCATGGCTGAGATGATGCCAACCATGGCACCACTACGATGATCTTGAACTGATAAGGATTCCCCCACTAGGGAGAGGGATACGCATGATTGTCTCTTTACAGAGAATTTCCGCTTGATGCATAGATAACCAAATCCATGTCAACGACCACGTCAAAACTTACAAGAGTATCGGGAAGTAGGTCAGTGTCGAACATTTGACCCATGAGATCAAGTTTACAATCGAAAAGAACATGAGAAGCTTCTATCGATTTACTATCGGTTAATTCTACTACATGCTTATTTACAAGAGGGGTGGGAGTCAGTCTTAACTGACGACTGAACCCCAAAGACACATAACTCCAATCGGCACCAGAGTCGAATAAAATAGAAGCAAAAAGATCATTCAAAGATGACGTACCAGTCTCAGCATTGCCATCATTGCGAGCTTCCCCCAGAGCCAATAGTAAATACTCTTCCACGTGCCCCGCTCCCACCATTGTTCCCATTGTTGTTATTCCCTGCGTTGTTATTGTTGCCAGCATTCTGGTTAAGCTGAGGGCAATCTCGCTTGAAATGACCCTCTTCACCACACTGAAAGCACCCCTTTTGATTTCCCCGATTCTCTTGAGGCTGTTGCCTCTCCTGTAGCTGTGGCTGCTGCTGCGGCTGCTATGGGAGCCAGACCCTACAATCTTTGGCCATATGACCCACCTTGTTGCACCTATGACATACCCAGGTGCATGGCCCGCGATGGTGGAACATACACTTATCACACTTTGGTAGCTTTCCCACGTAAGAACTCTGATTTGAATTGTTGCTCTGATTCTGGTTCACAGAAGACGACTGGCTGAAACTACGGTGGATGCTGTTGTCTGCCTTTTCTGAGATTGACTGGCACCGGTTGCTTTGTCAGTGTCGTTCCATTTTAGCTTGTGATCACTAGCAGGTGTGGTAGCGGTAGCAGTCGAGGTAGTAGCAGAAATACGTGACGGCAAGTTGCCACGTTCGACCTCTTGGTCAGTAATCTTATGTGCCAAACGGATGATACGGGGCAGATTGTCTAGGTTTGCAGCAGTAACGTACCCCTTAACAGCTGGTGCTAAGCCCTTGAGATACAACTCAATTCACCGATGTGGGGGTCGAGACAGGTTAGGGCACAAAGTTGCTAAATCATTAGACCTCCTAGTGAATGCTTCAATCTCAGATCCCTCCATTTTCAGATTGTAGTACTCGTTCTCCAGTTTCTGAACCTCATCACGAGGACAATACTCCTCTCTCACCAACTCCTTAAAGTATTCCCAAGTGGTGGCATTTGCCATTTCGATACCCAACATCTGAACCTAGGCATTCCACCATGTCAGGGCACGATCCTCGAGTGTGCCCGTAGCATACTTCACTCTATCCCCAGCAGGACAGTTACACATTGCAAATACCGATTCTGCCTTCTCAAACCATCGCAGGAGTCCAACAGCCCCTTCAGTCCCACTGAAGGTCTGTGGCTTACAATCCATGAACATCTTGTACGAACAAGCAGGTGGAGCAGGTGGATTGTTTTGATTCGCATGTTGACCTAAGACGGAAGAATGTACAACACACAAGAAAGATTCGAGTATACGACACAAGGATAGAAAGTAGTTGGCACATATCGTACCAGCCTGGTAAGCCGCTAGGGCTTCAGCTACACGAGTGTTGATCAAGTTGGTTAATTCGGCCTGAGTCATAGCAATGTGGCCGCGTCCATGGCCTCGTCCGCTCATGTTTCTATTCAAGAAGAGGAAAGTTTTAAGATGCAAGTTCGAGTAGGAGTCAAGTATTACTATGACCTCTATAGACTACTGAGTTCTAACATAACGCCAATTAGCCGAGCGGAACCCTTTTCACACTCGTTAAGCCTCACTGGGACTCACATGCACCCCACGTTATTATTATGTGTGCACCCATAATAATAAGGCAATTTGCATGCTTATCTCAGTGCTTCTTAACTCGCGCTAAAAGGTTCCCCGAATTCGAGCAATAAGACAGATGACACCAAAACATAGGTCATGAAAGTTCAAGAAGAGTCGCACTCTTAAAACATGTAACATGGGTTGACAACATATAACTCATATGGTAGTGCCAAGTGTGTATTCACGTGTGATGTTATTCATAAGCAAACACTAGATATGATATGCAATAGTAAACAAGAGACGAACCTTGCAATCAGGAGCTGAGTGTCATGGTCGATTTCGGAACTGTTCGGTTATAGTCTGGTTTTATAAAAACGTTTTAAAACCAAGTTCACTGTAACCAGTGGCTCTGATACCAAACTGTCACACCCCCAAAATACCACCTAGGGAATGTCCTTGTTAGGCGTGTGACGTACCAACAATGAGCCACTAATTACATTGAACCCATACAAGTTTCTAAATAAAGTTCCCAATCATTAATAAAATACCATCAACAAGTTTATATGAAAACCAATATGTTCAGCGGAAGCAAATAGTAAACCAAGTTAAACTGTTTCAAAACCAAAGTATTGTATCAATAATCCAATCACATGAATCCTTCCAGTTGACCCATGACCACTCCAGCTACTCCAGACAGCAAGTTCCCAAAACCAAGATACCTAACGACCTGCGAGCATGCAACAAGTGTATCAGACAACGCTGGTGAGTTCATAGTTTTACGAAAAAACATTGGTTACCAAGTGTTTAGTTTAATCCATTGAATTTAAATCCAAAAGTAATGTTGATAATACCCCGAATACAAGACGGCTTCTGATTTTCATTGCCCTTTCTCCAATGCTCCAATCAAAGCATTGGTCATGACTAGGTCATTAGTTCAACACCCGTCCTCCCAGGTACGGGGTGAGGTTGCCAAACCTAAGTAGCGCTACTAACTAATACCATGTTACCTCTCAGGTAACCAAATAACACGGAGGGACTTTAATGGTGACAGGATGAGTATATTATCCAACATTCCCGTTTTTACCCAAAAGACTTATCCCTCCCCGGGATACCCACTGACTGTCCCAACCACCGGGACGCATGCTCAAGAGAAATGAACTCACCTTTGTTTGCTCGGTATGATAATGTACTTCTAGTGTTTAATGAATGCTAGGTCCGTTACACGCGACCTAAGGTATAATGAATGTAAGTACGTATCGAGTTGGGTTATGCAATACCCTAATGTGTATCCAAACAACCAAGCATTTAAATGTGATCACTCATTAAATTGATTTGAGTTAAATGAGTCTTGTTATAATTTAATAGCATCATAACATATTGGAGACCCAATAAATAAATATCTACTAGTTAAGTTGCACGTGAACATGATGGATAAATATGATAAATTGAACGACTAAAACAATTCGAACACGTACAAACAAATTATAGAACTCGGCCTAATCATCATCACTTAAACAAACACTTAAGATTTATACCATGCTTGTTATGTATTCGGCCCATAAACCTATGTTTGTACTGACATGAATCACCCAAACAAGTTGCATCTCATAATAAACATTGAAAATGGAGTTATGATTCTTATATTTTCAACCAACTCATACATATAAATATCATTCATGTTGGCGGCTGCATGCATATATGTAAAGAAAACATGTGGGGTCCCCTTCAACCTAGCCTATGCGCCTCCACATAGAGATCACATGAAGGGGCCTTTAATTGTCACTTTCATATACCTCAAAAGTCACATGTCCATATCTTTGATTAAATTCAATTCACTTAAATGGATTCTGACATTACATAGGAATTCCCATGCATAGACTTACCATCATCATCGATCATAATAAAAAAAATAGTCACATGTTCATGGTTTTAATTATAACCCTAATCCATATATAGCTATCCACTCGCACATGACAGATTATTTGAGGCATCATATTCGGTTAACAAGAATCCTAATCATCAACATAATAGAGAACACTTTTTATGATTTGTTAAAACTTTAACCCCTTTCTAATAATTTCGGGATCATGAACATCATACCACCAATTAACAAAGACCCATATCTCATGATCATCAAGCATGTAATACTACATTACCAGCAGGGCCGACTCAAAATTTTCTAAAATTTTCTAGGCCCAAAGCGGATAGCAAAATTGGGGCCCTATATGTAAACGAACAAATTGTTATGAATCCTATTATTCATATATCATCTTTGTATACGCATAATTATAGATCATAAACCTCAATGTTAACAATCTCAAAGCCAAAATTACCAACATATAATATATTTTCTTAGAATTTGAGGCCCTAGGAAAATGGAGGCCTAAAGCTCTTGCTTTATTTCACTCCCCCTTGAGTCGGCCCTGATTACCAGCAAATTATTACACAATAACAAGACTAGCAATACATCATATTAAACATTTACGAATACTCATGTTCGGGATTTGTTTCGCATGCACTTCATAATCAAGCAAATAACCAATCAAGCATCAATATCACTAATATCAAGTTAACATACCGGTTAAATATAAGGACATGAGATACTGATTCGAAGATGGAAGAGCTTCGATGGGGGGGGGGGGGGGTCTGCTAGCCGCACGTAACTTAGGAATCAGGTAGGGTTTGTTTTGATGCCAAACTAGAATTTGATACGTACACATAATATTAATAACCTGCTTGGGCGGTTCCTACTTTTTGGCCATGATAATGGGCTCAAGCCCAAGTGAGCCGAAACACATGCTTAGTAATTAAGGGGGTGGGCTTCGGTACATGCTGAGCCGAAGGTAAGCCAAACAACATATGTGATTGGATTAGTGTGGGCCGAAGTAGATTATAATTTTCTAAAGTGTGTGTGCGCCCCAAAATATGCGTGGCCCATCCCGACAACTTAACGTCAATAAAAGGTTCAATTACACACCCAAATACATTTCCGTTTAACCGGTTTAACATAACAAATAACATGAAAGAGAAATAATGCGGAATCAAGATTACAAAACTAACCTTGGAAGTTCGGGTTGTCACAATCTTTAAAACGGTCAAGAATTGACGGATATACAAAGTCAATCAAGCTTTGAATTGGATCAGTTAAATTAGTTATTAAAAGATCGTTTGGAATTTCTATAGTTGACTCGCCATCGTTACCATCACCAAGATTGCCTTCACCAATTTCAAGAAGCCATTTCGCAAAATCGTTTATCTCATCAATGTTTGAACTACTGGTTCCAACAGATAAACGCATGTTCCTGGTCAATTTTAAAACCTTGCAAGTGGACCAAATGTAAGATGAACATAAAGAGGCGTGTACGATGTCTTGCCTGCTTCCATTTTGTACAACCGGTAGGATTTGCCTAAAGTCACCACCGAAAACAATAGCCTTTCCACCAAATGGAAGTTCAGAATTACGTGAATCAGAGACACTCAAAACATCTTTCAATGTACGGTCAAGAGCCTCAAAAGCATGTTTGTGTACCATCGGTGCCTCATCCCAAATAATCAACTTGGCTTCGTTTAGAAGATTAGCGATTTCAGAATTAGGCTTGATATGGCAAACGGAATCTTCATTAAGATTAATCGGAATATGAAATCTTGAATGGGCGGTACGGCCTCGTGACAACAACAATGATGCAATCCTGCTTGAAAAAACATTAATAACAATATGTCCATTGCATCTTATGGAAGCAGCTAAAGTTTTCCACATAAATGTCTTACCTGTACCACCGTAACCGTACAAAAAAAAAACACCACCTTTCCCACGTCCAACAGCAGCCATAATCTCGTTATACACTGCTCTTTGATCATCATTTAAAGAATTATGAAGCTTATTGAAATCAGCCCTAACTTCATCCTTGTCCCAAGAAAGCTCCTCATTTATCAGACGGTTGGTCTCGTATACTGTGCAATCTTCGTTTGGAACAGGCATTGGTGAGAATCTATGCAAGCTGGATCCATTACGGATAAGATAGTTTTCGATTTTAGACAACATTATATTCTTTAAACTCTCATCTGAAACAACAAAACCTACAATAAAAAGTAAATTTAATTAATTTAAGAACACACTTTGTTAATATAAGCATAACTGAATAACAAAAAGGAAAGATTTTCTGTCACAAAAAATATTAGAAAATTTAAAAAAATACCACTAAACCCAGAATCCTTCCGCATATTGTATAAAATGTCCTCGGACAAAAACTCCCACGCCTTCTCCCAAACAACTTCTGGTCTTGAAAGCGTATTAGACAGAAGAAGTGTATCGAACAATGAACGGAGATAATGACCATTTCCTGTAAAACTGGCTTCTTTAATACACTCAATGTATTCGTTGTCATCGTCTAAAAGGGCACGTGCATAACATGCATCCCTAAAAGTAGGATAAACAACACCCTCATAGGTTCTAATTTCTTCAAATGATCGTGGACCCTTGACCTTGGTTAGAAGAATTCTAAGGTAATAAGCCTCACCAAGGGAAGGAGACACATAATATATTCTCCCAACCACAACATATTTTTTACGCGGCTGCCAGCAACGATCCTGTAACTTCCAAACATACTTTGATGGAAACTCAACATAAGTAAATTTCCTTGCTTCAGGTTTGGAATTGTTCATGTTCATCCACTCTAGAAAAATAGAAGAATTAACCTGAGGTTTGTTTAGGACATCTTCAATATCATCTTCACCACTGAATACTACATTTTGCTGGTCTGGAAGATGAAATGGTAACCTCATAACAGACGGATACCTATAGTGAACGTCACATGCAAATATTCTCCAGCTGGCTTCACATGCGGAAACATATCTAGCCTCGTAATATTCTTTTATTTCATCTTTGGGTATCTCCTCCTCAATTCCTCTGTTTGAATCTATAACAGCAACAGTAGCTCTGTCTAGTCCTTTATTAATGTATTTAAACAAATACTTAATTGAACATGCCTGATTGCACCACTCCACATTAATGTGTGCCTGATATCTTCTAAGAAGCCTTTTGTTGTATGGAACGACGCTCCTGTTGTCCAATGTGACACCCTTCTTAATAACTGTGTGACCGTCATCTCTTCGCCTATAAAGGGGAAATCCATTTGAATCAACAAGAGTAGCCTCCAAAAACTTCTTTGGAAAATTCTTAAAACAACGGTTGCCTACCATACATGGACATTTCAAGTTAGCCTGTCCACATGGACCATGAATCATGAACTCACACACCAGAGAATATAATTCAGGATCTTCATTCTTATCAGGAATCTCAGCTTAGATAAAAGGGTCGATATGTTCAACAGTAGGAACCTTATGATCAGCTTTCATAAACACACATAAATGCGCATGTGGCAGACCACGCTTCTGTAATTCGACGGTGTAAACAACTGTAGAAGAAAAAATATCAGCAAATACAGATAAAATAAGTGTAAAAGAATAATAATCCACATACCCGCATTAATATCGCCAAGAATTTTTTTTCCTTGAGGTCTTTTATCAATGCATCAAGCTTCATCTTAAACAATCGACAAAGTATGTCGGGTCTGTCTTCAGGCTTAACTGATGAGTCACCAATAAACCTTACCATCTCGGGACATTTCGGATTACATGTAATAGTTATAAAAAAATTAGGATACCCATAAGTCCTACATAAAGCCATAGCATCCAGGTCATTTTGCATCATATAGCGAGCTCCACCAGTAAAGGACGAAGGTAATATGACAGGTTTTCCAGTATGAGGCAAATCACTCTGTCCAACTTGCTGTACATTTTTTAGACTGTTAAACGATTCGCATCTTAATTTTGTTTGCTGAAATTGTATGTAGTTTAGCCTCTCGCTTTCGATCATTGTGTATGCGTCGACTATAAACTGCTGATACAACCTCCTCGCATTAAGGATTAGAGAGAACTTGTTGTCCCTATCCTGCATCCTATAAGCAAAGAACTCTCTCATCGTGCAATTTGGACGTGTCTTCTTTGTGTTTGGACCAAAATCCCTATGAGGAATGTTAATCCTATAGCCATCATCTCCATACGGAAAAAGAATTGGATATTGTAAAGCAAGGTATGACGGATGTAACTCGCTAATACGTTTAAGAACTCCTGACTGCTCTTCGACAATAATATCACATTGTTCCACGCTTTGATTTTCATTGCCAACAATTAAAGCAACAACTTCGGATGACGTAGGTAAATTGTAAGTCCTGCCATCTTGATCTCTCTGATAAATCAACCAAAGCCTAAGAGAAACGTTAGGTTTCTCATGAAGATGGTTTCGAACCATCCGATATGTTTTTACCAACATATTTTTTGAATCTAACATGTTGGTAAGATACTTTATGATTTTATCGTCAAGCTCTTTTGCTCTGGAAGATGACTGAGTTGTTGAATTCCTGGTAGAAAAATTAAAGATATTTAATAATAAGTAGAATATAGGCAAAATAATTTATTAGGAACAAACAAAAGATTAGATATATAGGTGCTGAAAAAAGTAACATACCCAAATAAGGTCTTCCTATTGGAAAGTTCATTCTCAGTATCGTAAATATAAAGTTGTGAAAACTTTGGTTGGTCTCCGGGTTTAGGAAGAAGGCTACCGATACTATGTGCATTCTGACCGCTGATTCTATAAACAAAAGGCGCATTACCTTTGTTTATCTTAGTATCCACTTTTCCTCCCATAGAAGTAAAGGAAAACATTGAATTGTAACGTCGAATGTTCTTTAAGAAAAACTTGCTATCTGAATCTAAAGATCAAAAAAGCATCTGGTAAGATGGGTCAGATTCTTTATAATCAGGTAAGTCAACTTTACCATAACCACAACATAAGCCATATGTTCGCTTTTCAAGGGTAATCCGACCCTTTCCAGCTTCAGTTGGCCATAACTTTGCAAAGCATAACCCACAACAAAGAGATTGGTCTCCATGTTCAAGGTAATATGCACAGTTTAACACAAACTTAAGACTTAAGAATGTAAAAAAATAATGATTATCATTTTTTTAGGTTACCTGTAGATGTGCCTTTGCTGACGTCTTTAATCACTTGTTGAACACGATTTTCATCGTCATCATCAAGATCAGCCATTCGTATGGGTTCTATTTCGATTGGTTTATGAGTAAGCTTACGCCTTCCAGAAGACATCCTTTTTACCGAAGACGTTTCCCTCGTCAAAGATGTTGTATTGCGTTTACTAACAATCCGCGGAGTAATAGAATAGCAATCAGTCAGTGGTAAAGTAGATGACGTTGCAATATTCTCTGTTATAACAAATAAAACATGATTTAAGAATAAGTATATAAATTGTAGCAAAAAAAAATAGATAAACATTTATAATTTAAAAATATACCTGGAGAAATACGATTCAAAGAAGACATAGCATTAGTAAACTGTGAGACATTAGGAATTTCTGAACATATATTTGTCATAAAGGAAGCAGGTGTTATGTTTTCTTTGTTTGCACTATTTGTACTTCGCGTTAATGTAGAAGACTCTTGCAATATGACATTGGTCTTCCTATTCAACCTTAAAACTGATCCAGATGAAGACGTCACCGTTCTTGAAGAATTGAAATTATTTCCTACCAAAAAAAGAAGACAAATATCATATTACAAATAACCGTTCAAACAAAAGGGTATTGACATATATCAGAATGATAAAAAAAATTATCAAACATCATGCATTAATAACTTTTTTTTTTTTGTAAACGAACCTGGTATTATGTTTGATACATTTGACAACGGAGTACGCTTGGGTGTTGTATAAGGGTCTTGCACGGCTTTTCCGTTCTTCTTCATAGTAGAAGGTGTTATAATGGAAGTTCCTCTGTTACCAGAAGAATTTAAACGATTGCCTAATAGAAAATAAACAATCATTATTGTAAGTAAAACATATAATACAACCACTTTTGTATAAGGTGTAAAACAATATTGTTTTACTAATAACATGGTTTTACGTAAAAGTAAACTTACTTAAAGGAATAACAGGTGAACAATTTGTAGGCAACCTTGTCATTGAAGAATTGGGTGTTATATTTTCTTTGTTGTTTAAAACGATACGTGTTGCTGATGAAGACGTTGAATCCCCTTTTGAAGGAATACATTTTCGAGTAATCTTTGATCTCTTACTATCAAGATAGAGTTTTCTTAATCTACGCCTTTTTTTTGCCTCGGCAAATGCAATGTTAAAATGGTTAAAGCAATAAAATATGACATAAGAAAAATTAAACAGTACTAAGGATAAGACTACTATAAAAATAATTTTTTAACAAAGTTTGGAGAAGTATACTTATAATTTGAGTAAGTAAATTAAGTATGTTTATAGATAAAAAGAATGATAAAGAAGTAACCTTTAAGAAAATAAGGATGAACTTGTGTAGTACATTTTGATATCTTATTATCAAGATATAGTTTTCTTAACTTTCGTCTACGCCTGGCCTCGTCAGCTACAATTACAAAATAATTAAAGAGGTCAAGGAAGGAGTAACAAAAAATTAAGAACCAATATAGATTAAGTTTTAAAACGTAATACTACATTTAAAATTGATAACAACATTAAGTTACCTTTCATAACGTAAGATAACCAACGTCTGTAATCTGAAAGATTTTGGAAAAAAATAAATTCATTACTATCTTGAATTTTTTTAAAAATAATATATGATAAAACAAAATAAAGAACTACACTTACAGTCATTAACTAAGGCATTCATGGGAAGTTCGGTGGAAGATGAATATTGTTGTTTAAACCTGTTATCCATTTTCTAAACACTAGCAGAAAGCTAAAATGAAACATTATAACTTACGGTCATAATTATAGAACCAAAACTTTTATATTCTAAAATTATTTACTAATAACAAAGGTTTATCATCAGTAGCAAACATCATAATAGGTATAAATGATAGTACAAAACATTAGAATACATAAAAATGATAATACAACAATTGAGAACTTACTAGAAATTTAAAGAGTGGTGGAAAAAATATTACAACGTAGGAGAATTCTGAATCAAGATTCAAACAAACTTGAAGATGAAATGAAGAAATGAGTATTTTTTTTTTTTGTATTTATAGACATAATCTATTTAAGGAATAAATAATAGAAATCATTATAAATCAATTACAATGAGATTGATGACCTTAATTATAGAAAGAATGTTAAATTTAGAAACGGTACTAAATTTTAGAAATAATTGAATAAAAAAATCGAATTTGTATTACCTCTAAATTTGTATACAATATATTAAAAATGGTAACTTATTAATACAAATAATTTAAAATAAAAAATTAGTGTTACTTCCATGCTAAATATAGTAAGGGTAAGAGTAATATCGAATTTTTTATTTTGGTTTTGATCTACATCATATGATTAGATTAGTAAATAAATAATGTAATCTAATTCAATTTCAGAAACATAACCAAACATCATTTAAAACCAAACGACACAATAGATAACTAAAGATGTCATATTACATAAGCAAACCATATAAATGTTTTAAACATCAAACCAAATGTTTAACCCGCATCAAACCAAACTGTCAAACATCAAACCAAATGTTTTAAACATCAAACCAAATGTTTTAAACACCACCAAAAAAAAATTCAAACCAAACTGTCAAACATCAAACCAAATGTTTCTTATAGTAATAATCGATTAGTTGGTTATTAATTCTTGGCATGATCCTCATCAGAACAAATGGTATCACCACTTATGCGAGGTTTACTTGCCGACGATCCCACTACGTCTTCACTCGCATAAACATCACCAAGGTTACGCTTCAAATCGGTTGATGATTGATTCAAGTCAGAAGCAAAATCCTTTGAAACAGGTGTAGAGTTATCACCAGTGTAAGAAACACCATCCTTTATAAAAAAAGATATATCAAAACCAAAGCATTTTTAATTTTATATTATAATAGTTTTTAAAAGCTCAAACCTTTGCACTTTCACAGCCAGCATCTTGGAAATCAGACTGACTCATAGCAAACGAATCAGAGGCATCAAGCTGTAAAAACTGGAAATCAAAATACAATTTCTATAAGGATCATTTAAAGGAATAAAAAAGTTAAAAGATATTTAATATAACAATCCATTACTTGATCAATTTTCCATTTTTTGTTTAGCTGATCCAAGATATCAGCATTATTGGTCACAACTGATATACCATAATTCTCAACAGCATTTGTAATATTAAAGTCTGTTACTCGAATAACGAAAGCACACTTGAGGTTAACCAATGTGTCAAACTCTACAGGATATGCTCTGGGCACTTCATTGGTCTTGAGTATCTATATTGAAAATATGTCATTTGTGGTCAGGATATATATAAAAAAAATAATTTAAATAAATCAGACAAAAGTATTATATTTACATCGTCCTAGAATTTGTATAAGTTCCTTTGCAGTTTTACCAACAAACTTCAACGCCTCATGATCAAACAATGTAAGTGTCACCGTACCGGTTGAATCTTGAACTCGAATTGGTATTTTAAACCTTAAAAGCGTATTTATATAGTTAACAAAGAAACATAAACCATGTAATATCATAAATGTTAGTTGTTGTATAAAAACAACAGAAGTATGAATAACAGTTATTTACCTCAACATTGGGAAAACATCTATTCCTTGACAATCCTTGTTGGAACATTGGTATACCTTCTCATCTCTAACATCGCTTGTACCATCCTCCTTATCGTAAGTTTCAAACTTTTGCTCAACTTTGGACTTGCAATAGTTACATCCATCATAATACCACATCTTATCAGAAACAATTGCTACAATAGTTCCCACAATAACAACTTTTTTTGGCTGTTTAAATAGTTAAATAAATGAAAACGTATTAAGATTCTGATAGTAGTTAAAAAATAAAATATAATTTGTTTGAAATAACCTGTTTGATTGAACCAATATAAGCAATTGGTGAGAAAACATCATTGTTCATAAATTCATCTTCAACAGAACATATCACATACGACTCAACATGGCTACTTGACTCGGCTGAAGCAGAAAGTTTTGCAATAAACCTAATAAAAATTAATTTAAGCAACCATAATCTAAAATGAACAACAAAATACAAATAAAAATTTAGTTGATACAATTAGAAAAATTAAATTAATTAATTTTGCTCACTTTTCCTTGAATGTAGCATCTGATCAAAATTGTCGTTAATGAAAAGCCGTGTACCATCAAAATGATTAGATATCCCCCATTTACCTGTTATTAAGTAACATAAATAAACATCACATCTATATATATATATTGTTTAAATTAAATCTTAGCCTTAATAAGATACCTTTGTAGGTTTTAACAGTACCAAAATGAACAGCAATGACAACAAGGGCTTCACGATCTTGACTAAGCATGTACGAACACATGTCCTTCGCATAATCATCCCAAAGAGTTAAATCAACCTCAATATCTCTAAAAAAGAATATAGGCAATTAATTTAAGAGTAACAAAATTATCTAAAATTTATAAAATATAAAGGAAAAAATAATGTAAATTGAATTACTCGAGATCTTGAAGCTTAAGATTGAGGCGTTTTCCTTTAGTACCATCTTTTTTGTTAGTGTCCTCAATCTTATAGCAAACAACAAAGTAACCGATGAAATCTAAGATTAAAACATGTCACATGTTAATATAAAGTAAACACAATATAATAACTTAAATGGGAAACAAATGTTGTAATATAGAGATTTTGTAAGAATTAACAATAATACCTATTGTTGTACCCTCCTTGTATCTCTGTGACACAACATCCTTGAAATCAACAAAATCAAAAACGAACTGTGGACCATCCCATTTACTACACTTTTCGACAAATGTATGGTAATAAAAATATAGCTTTTGATTGTTAGGAACAATTTTGAAAGATGCAGTGTTTGCAGCAAGAGATGGTCTTTTTAATATAAGGCATTCATCAACATTAAGATGTCTCTCAAATTTTGAAAACAGCCTATGTAAGCAAGAAGCTTGAATCTTGGTACCCTATACATAAATAAAAAATAACATGCAAAAAAAAAGAAGTTAATATGACATTTAAATCATATAAAAACAACAAAGATGAACAAATAATTAGTTAAAAAATTTACCATCTCATCCATTAGTATCATGTCGATACGATATGTCTCTCTTTCGTTACTATTCATCTTCTTTCTCCACAAACTAATAATCTTTACTTTGATGGTGTAGATTGTACTAAGAGCGTCAATATCATTCAAAAAAGTAATTTCACCTTGGTCTTCCATACCTTACCTCTCAAACAGTTACTCAAGAAAAAGAAAAGTTATTGTTTGAAATAAATTTATGAATGAATAACAAATTAACATTAATTTATATGAAAACTTCTAAGATCATATTCTTAGAAACAATTCTTCCGAAAAAAATAAAAAAAAATTATGTAAACATTTCATGAGTAAGGAAAGTGTATAATTGACTAACATAAATTTACATAAATACATATTTATAAAAAAAATTATAATCGTGTAAATAAAAAAAAATAATGAAAATAAAGAAATATATGTTCCTTGTAATATGAACAACATGAGAAGTGAAACTTACTTGCATAACACAACTTTGATAAAAAAAACCTCAGTTTGAAATAGAAAACTGTGACAATAAAAAAATGATTTTTTATTAGTACTCAAGAAATGATCATTATATATTATATATATTATATGTATTATGATAAAAAATATAAAATATTTACATCATAAATATTCCGTCATTATATTGTATTTTCCATTTTAGTTATATATGATTGTCAATTAATAAAGAAAAAAATATATCTAAAATAACTTTTCTATGATATAGCATTATAAATGGAAGTATTACTTTACAAAACTTTTGAAAATAGGAATAGAAAAAATTGACAAAATAATTTAACATAAATAGATGATCATTGTTTTGTTAATTATTATAAATATGTATAAGTTTCCTAAAATACATCTAAATAATAAGTTACTAAAAATATAAGATATACATCTACAAAATAAGTGAACAAAAAAATTCAAACATCAACTGATTGGGTAATCTCAATTGTTGTATTTTTCTCAAAATATAACAAACTAATTCTAATATGTTTTCACATCAATAAAATATTCAATTGGGACTCTTATGTTTTCACATCTATAAGATATTAAATTTTCCTATTTTTATCAAAATATAAAAAACTAACATTCGGATTGAAAACAATTTTATATTGGTATTAAATTAATATATTTATAGGTTCGGATGTTTGCGTTGGATGCATGGATATTAAAACAGTAATATGATTCCTTGTGCAAAGATAATAATAAAATTGACAAAAAGAGTAGTACCAAAATTATGTTCTAATTTAAAACATAAAACAGCTTGTTAACTTTCTTAGAAAAGAGGCGTGTTTAAGTACTAATTGTCCAAACAAAAACATAACTAACATCAGACTTGGACCATACTAACATCAAGCAAAAAATATGCAAACAATTGTCAACCCACTATTAACTAATAACCACCAGATCACCAAAACATATACAAAACCAACTAACAACCACAAATGCAAACAGTCAAGCACAGCCTCTTTTCTTTGTCGTCTTGTGAACAACTTTGGTCAAAATCAAAAGCTGCGAAGACTTGACATATTTAAAGAAAAGAGTAGCGCCGATGTGGATTTGATTTGATTTCAAGAAAGCCGACCACTTGGAAAAACCATACATGTAACCATCTCTATTCTTTTCCGCTATCGTATTCATGTTTGTTACCTCACATCTAAGGTTTTGGATCGAAACATCACGGAGGTTGTGAACAGAAAGAGACAACTCATCGGAAACAGCAGACGGTAAACGCTGAAAGACACAAAACAAATAATTGTCGAAGTAATCTATAACATATCTTATTACTTGAATAAAATATATAAAAATTTAATAATATGAAAACACATACCATTCTGTTTTCGGCGACTTTGGCGAACTCAATGATTGAAACTGTTTTCGACCTTTTCAATGTAGAACGTTTACGGCTAACAGATGCGGTTTCAGCAGCCGTGATCTTATCAACTGTTGGTGCATACGTCTGTCGACTTCGTCTTCGTTTGAGTCTTATATTTAGAAATGATAGTCCAGGGCACGTTGTACGAGAAAATAGGTTTTTAGGTTGAACAGGGTATTTCGCACGAAATAGCATGTGTCTATTTCGTACGAAATCAAGTGCCTATATATACCTGTGACGTCATTTCGTTTGTATACTTCTTGGTTCCGACGCCGAAGTGCTGTCGAAGTGTCTCTGGCCTGTAAACTGTTAATAGATCAATAAACAAGACAGTTAATAGTGATTCTAGTGTAATACAAGCTGAACGAAGACCGAATCAATGAATTCCGCCTCTGATTCTGTCTAAGAACTCTTCTGATTGACTCGTTTGGGTCAGAAAACGATCCTACAAGTGGTATCAGAGCTCAGGAGGAAGAGTTCTTACCATTTAGCTTGTTTTCGCTGGAAAATTCTGTTTTCTACACCTTCTTTTCAAAATTAAACAAAATTTGACGGTTAAAATGGATTGAATTTCTCATATTATAAGTGAAACTGTGTTTTAACAAAGCCTTGAAAGAATTGGACCAAAATACGTACTAAAACCTGATCAAATTGACAAAAATATGGCCGAGATGATGACATCAGCAGCATTTCGCACGAAATAGAGGTTTCATTTCGCACGAAATCACCTTTGTGATTCATTTCGCACGAAATAGTTCGTTCATTTCATACGAAATCAGTATTTCGTCTGAAATTTTAGTTGATTTCGCACGAAACCAGTATTTCGTGTGAAGCTATTTCGTACGAAATCACTATTTCGCACGAAATCACTATTTCGCACCAAAAAGACTCATTTCGTGTGAAAACCAGTCCATTACGAACGAAACCATCATTTCGTTTGAATTTAAATTGATTTTGTACGAAATCATAGTGTCACTTGGTCATTTCGCACGAAATCATTCATTTCGTGTGAAATTTCTTATTTCGTGTGAATCATTTCGTTTGAAGTCATTTTGCAGGTCATTTCGCACCAGTTGTTCATTTTGCTTGAGGGATTTCGTTTGAAAGTATTGATTTCGCTTGAAAGTGTGAATTTGTGAAAACTATTAAACCGAAACATGGAGTCTGAAGAGGAAATTGCGTATTATTATTACGAATCCCAACAAGAATTTCCGATAAAGATCGAAGAAGAACCAGTTTCAGAAGAATTAGTTTCAAAAGAACCAGTTTCAATAAAAAAGGATTCAGAAGATGTTTTAGAGAAAGCTGAAAAGGCTTTAGAAGTTGATTCAGAAAAAGTTGAAAAGGGTTCAGAAGTTGTTTCATAAAAAGCTCCAGTTTTCGATCACTCATCAGATGAAGAGAGTGACGATGACAGTGAAGAAATTGAAAAACTTGAATATTATAAAAGAATGTTTGCACCTAAATTGTATAATATGTTTTATGGAGGTAAACTGGAAGAGCTTAAAAATAAACAAGCTGCGAAAATGAAGAATCATATGGCAGCAAATGTGGAAGAATTTGTAAAATCCGAGAAGAAACAGGTTGACAGTGGTCATCAAGAAACATCTGAACAAGAGGAGACAACGGTGTTGTCACAGAACGAGGAAGTCAAATGTGTTGTCACAGAACGAGGAATTCAAACCTGAAGAAAAAGTTCAAGTGGTAAAAGAACAGATTGAAGAAATTCCAGCTTTCAAGATTGAGAAGAAAGCTGATGTTGAAAAAATAACTGAGATGTGCTCAAAATGTGACAAATTCAAAGCAGACAATGTCAAACTCTTGAAGGATGTGGAAAGTTTGACATTGGAAAATAAAATTTAAAAAAAAAATGAAAAAGTTTTTGAAAATAAAATAAAAAATTTTGAAAATGAAAAATTAAAAATTGAAAAAGAATTTCAAAGTCAAATAAAGATTTTAGAAGATGAAAAATCTGTTTTCAGTAAAAATAATATTGAAAAACAAATTGCTATAAATTCTCATCTTCAGAAGATTATTCGGCTTGAAAATGAAGCTGAAAATGCTCGAAATAAAATCAAGGAGTTAGAGAAGAAATTGAAAGGTTTTGAGACTTCATCATCAATATTGAATCATATATGTCCAAAACCGATTAATGAGGTTACAATAAGTGACGATGTCACAAATTATGACAAAGTCGTAATTGAAGATTGTGATGAAAGATCTGATGATGAAAATGAAAGAAAGAAAACGTTTCTGAAATTAAAAGAAAAATTTCAAGAAACTGTTCCACAGTCTACTGAAAAAGGTGAATGCTCAACGCAAAATATTTGAAGAAGAATGTGGAACGAAAACAAAAAGTTAAAAATTTGAAAAATCCTCATAACAACAATAAAAGTTCATTAGTTCAATCATCCAATCATGATAAAAAATCACAAAAATTTGAAAATCAAAACTCAAAAATAGTTGGTAATAAGTGATGCAGGTTTGACCACAGTGCTCAAAGGACAAATCCAGCTTACAAGAGGAGAAATGACTACCACAAGGCCAAGAAATGTCACGATCTTAGTGTTTGGTTTGAAGGTGGTGAATGGTACGATAACAAAGTGTGTTACAAATGTGGTTATCAAGGACACATTGCTGTTAACTGCCAAAGTCAGAGTTTTGAGACAAGAAGATGATTTGAATGCCAAATCAAAGGTCACATTGCCAGAGATTGCCCAATGAGATCAAAGGGAAGATCGAGGGCTGAATCTCAGAAAATGGCAAAGAAACCAGTCAAAGTCGAAGAAAAGCCCAAAGAACAGAAAGTTCTAGAAAAGAAAATAAAGCTTTCACAAGGGCAGAAAGACAGACTGAGGAAGAAAAAGGAAGAAAGCGAGGGAGTATCTAGAAAAGATTTTGTCCTCGGATACAACTGGTAAAACAGATAAAAGTTCTGGTGACTCGATTTGCTCAACAAAACAGGATCAGTCCAGCAAAACGAATTCTTCAGATACAAATCTGAGGACAAAAGGGAAGATAAAGAAAGAAAAATTAACTAATCAAACTGATGAAAAATCAAAGAAAGTTAATTTTTCAGATAAAATCTTTATCAAAGTTTTTGATGGCGATGAATTTATTTCTTCGGAAACAAGGGAGCTACGTTTTGGCAATGAATCTGGCTCATCAAAGTCAGACAAGCCAAGTCCGGGCAATGAATCTGATTCGTCAAAATGAGAAGAGCCACGAGTTGAGCTAAAAAAGAAAAAGTCAGTTCTGAAAAATAATGATGTCAATTTTCCATCATTACAGACTGAAATTTTAAAATCAAAAGAAAATGTTCAGAAACCGAGTAATGACGACTCGAAATCACCCAAGATTGGTCAGGCTTGGGTGAATCTTTTCAAATGAAAACCCTGACTTGCCGGAACTCCCAGGTTGGTTATTGTGGAGTAGGAATCGGCATTTTTCTTGAGAAATTCACATTGGTGATATTTCAACCAACAAGATTAATCAGGGACATTAAGTTGTACTTGATTTATCTTTCCTACAAGTGGTGTTGTTAATTGAATAAAAAATGTTAAATTTTTCAAGTGGTTAAAGAAGAACAAGGTGATGAATTAAACCCCTAACCTACAAATGGTTTGTGAATTCAACAAAACTAATTTTCTGGAAAAACCATTTTGATTAAAACAAACTTAAGTGTTTTGAAATCATAATGGGAAAATAGTTTGTTGTAAGGGGGAGTTCTGATTGTTTATGCACAGTGAATGGCGAATTGAAGCAATTCGATATCAGTTTGTCACTTTATCTGTACAGTTTGTTTTCAAATTTCCCAGAAAATCAAAATTGAAACATATTTTGATTTTAGGGTGTAAGACCCTAATTTGTAATTGACCAAAACGTCGCAGCGGAAATTCGTACCATAAAATTTCTTTCGTTTCAAACACCTTGACGCACTTAAATTCATTTTTAAGGTTAATTCTTTTACACTAAATACCTTCATTATACTCATTTATAATAAGAAAACATAACCTAGCTTCACTCAGATACGTACTCCACAATCCCGTACAATCGATCTGGTGACTCGATCTTTGATCTCTCCTCTTCCAATATGATAATCTGGCTCGAACAACCTGCACTCACCAAATACATACAAGACATTAATAGGTTATCAATATAAACGATACTTAGCCTTGGATTATTTCCGTTCCATTATTCCTTTACATTAAACGTTCCCTCTGTGTACCTCACCTCTGGTGAGTCTTCGTTATTGTACCTGCATTACACTTAAAACACCAGGTACACGAATAACAGCGTAAAACTTAATCATGCTGAATGACTTACACACATACCTAAACTTCATACATATTATCTCCATACATACATATGTACACACATGCATACATACCTACTTGCATACGTACTCACACACATACAAGCCAACCGACATGCATACCTACATATATATATACGTCTACATCATTATATACGTACCGACATATGCACATATCTACACCATTGCGTACACTCATGACACTATACATATATACATACGTACATACCTATCTACACCTATGCATACACTTAATCTTATAAAAACGTAATTTAAAATAGTCATATGCAACTTAAAATGCGTTTAAGCGAGTTCCCAAGACAAAACGAGACACGAAAACAATTTTCGGAGAAACATAGCCCGTCGCGTCACGCGACCCCCCGTCGCATGGCGTGACGCCCTCAAATCGACAAAATGTGTGCAGCTGGTTGCTGCATATTCCCAGCACGATCCGATTTCACGGAAACAAGCATAACTCTCTCGTTTTTTATCCGTTTTACCCGATTCTTTTTCCTATACGTCCGTAATTTAATTCTCCATCTAATGGAGTTAAAATCCAACATCTGACATAATAAAATTTCAGACTTTTAACTCTTCGGCTTATTACCCTCTTACCAAATTTCGACCCGTTCATGCATTCATCAACATAACTTGTTTGTTTTACCATAACCTCTTATAAACCTAATAATATCAGTGACGTCTATCATAAAATACTAAATTCTTGGATGTCTTGCATCCTCTTAACACATTATCGTTCATTTGTTTATTTTGACCCGTTAAGGGTATTCGCGCATTAATTGGTCTATGACTAACAAAACCATACTCCCCACTTCCATACTTGTCCAAAACATTACACTTAAACGAATAACTTACTTCTAAACTACTTTTAAGATAATTTGCCCAAAATACCCATCAAGGGCATTTTGGTCAACTTTAATCCAATCATTTACGACGAAAGACTACAACACATGTTTGACCTCAAACATCATGTTTAGTTAATTAAAACACCATATTACTTAATCGAACTAAGAAGTGATTACGGAAATCACTTACCTTATGCGTCCGTGCTCGTATCCGATTCCTTGCCTCTTCTTGACCCGTTAACAACTCATGCTTGAGCCCGTCTCGATGTGATTCATATACTTTCATTTCATCAAAATCACGCTCTTATTAGCATACTCATTTGTACATGTTAACAATCATATCAATCGCATATTTCACACTTAACTTTCATTAGTCATTTCTAACAAACATAACTCATATAATCATATCCATATGCGTTTAAACTCATGTCATTACATTTAACGCGGATTGCTATAACATGTATCATACGACTTCCTATAATCCCACCTTTACGACAACGAGTCAAATCATGTTTCTTGTACTTAGTTAACTTTCAAGAGTCAACTATTAACCATATTTAACTATCGACTTATCGTCATATACTCGTAACATCATAATCGACTACGCGGACGACACTATATATATTTCATCATACACTTGATGTGCGTACTACCTTTTAAGCATAACGTACAACTAATTCATGCATAAATCTTCTAAACTCATACATAACCCATCAAAACCTACTACTAATCATCATGTATCATTCCCTAATAAACATCAAACATATCATTCTCACATTTCTCCTAATTCATCTAACAAGTATTCATCATACCTACATAATACATCAATCTTTCAACAAGACTCGGACATGGGTGGTGATTCTAGTCATCATCTTCACCCTAACTAACGGGTTTCACCTCTAGTCATCAAATTAACACAAACCCTATGTAACCCATGTTGTATACGATGATTCTAACCCTTGTACATGATCAATTTCATATTAACTCACGGATTTGAACATAACCCACTTCACACATGATCACAAATCTTAGATTTAAGACATACCTTATGATCCCCTCGTTAAGGTGATCATTAATCCGTGTTCCTTCTTGAATTTGAGCTCCGATTCACCCTTCAATTTGGTGATTTAAGTGAGTTAGGGTTTGGAGCTCTTGAGAGCTCCTGAAGCTTCACGAACACACACGTATGTGTGTTTGTGTGTGTTGATCTTTTAATTAGTAAGAAACTTTCATTTGTTCCACTTTAGCCCCTCGGGTTTGCCTTTAAAACATAACTGACACTACCTTCATCATTTAATACTTTTAACCATACCCTTAACTAGGTTAAATAGCCTAGTTATTTATTTCATGACGTGTCATGTAGGAACACACGACAAATATTAACATTCAGATTTTGGGGCGTTACAAGTCTACCACCCTTAAATGAGGTTTCGTCCCCGAAACCTTTCTCACCTCTATTTAACACTAATTAATTCTTCTCTACGTCCCATCAACACTAGCGCTAGCCCATCACAACGACTATCTTCTTTCTTAAAGAACCCGTTCCGGAGTTCTTATTAGTGTCGCTTTCACTAATAACGCTAATTCCTAACAGCCTTCATAGCTAATGATTCATTCATCATTCTAATACTCGTATATCATAAGCATTATATATATCTTTTTATTTACTTGAAACCATTCCAACATCCCATTACTAACATTCCCCTTTGTTTATTTCAACATTCATAATGTTTTCATCGTCTATACGATCTCGCATTGAAATTTGTATATACTCAGATGTTTAACTCTAACTAATAAATCATAGTAATGGGTAACTATCCATTCTCGATTCATAAACTATTCATATAATTGGCTTCTTTCTAATAAGTTCATGCCCTCCATACTATAATTTCACCCATCATTCTTATTTCCTTGACCGGCTAATAACGGGTCAATATACCCACTTCTTTAATCTATAATCATACATACATCCTTATGATCCGTTCATAACGAATCTAATACCTTCATCTCATCTCTTAAGATTACATTCTCTACAAGCACTGTATAATATTTAACTCTTGTTTTGATATCATAACAAAACTACCATTTCTTATTCACACCTACGTGCTTATCTCTAACGTTAATCTTATTCTACGTTTTCTACAGTTACTTGTACCTTGCATACCTTTACCTTAGCTTTAAATCACGTCATTCATTTCACATTACTATTGCTTCCACTTCATGCATTACTTAATTTATAATATTCATGTGTCGTACTAGTTCATATCTATCCAACATGAGTTAAACATTTTACTAACCTCCTTTTTCATTTCTCAAACCAACGACCCGCAACCCAGATCGACCATCTTCTCCTCGAGTACTAGCCGTACAGGCCAGGTTTCATTTATCCGTGTAATGAGCTTCCGCTCGTGCACATCCATTCACCAATACGATTGGTTTCATCACATCAATAGTCCTACTATAACGTACCACACATTCTATCTCTTACATGCAATCCTTTCATTCTATTAATCATTTCGCCAACTGAAGTACACACTCGTACTTCCTTCCATTCATGCTTACTTGCAAAGACCTTATTACATTGTTTCAATATTTCTTAACAAGCTTACCATTTCCGCCCACACTCAAGTTATTGTCCGGGTCACAGCCCGTCATCATTCTGACTTCTAAGAGTCAATTACTAACACATCTAACACGTAACTTATACAAAACTTCATCTATTATACTGTCACCTTTTACTTTATACTTATTTCTATGACCCGTTCGACTCAATCATGGTCAAACTGTCGACATCTTCTTATGCGGATTAAATTTCATTTCTTTATATTTTTAAATCCGTCTCACGGATTCAGACGCATCATTCATGCTTTTTCATTCATTGAATCCGCCTTACGAATTCAAACATATCATCCATGCCTTTCATCCTTGAATCTGTCTCACGGATTCAAACATATCATCCATACCTTTCATCCTTGAATCCGTCTCACGGATTCAAACATTACATTCATACCTTTCATTCCCTGAATCCATCTCCCGGATTCAAACATATTACTCATATCTTGTTGACCTGTAATTAATTACGGATTCAACATTCTTCATTCTTATCAGGCATGTTTTTCATTCTTACATAGTACTCTCAATTTCCCGAGAGTCTTACTTCCCATTTCACCCACACGCCCGCCTGCTACCCAACTCTACCGGACATACCTGTAACAATTATCATGATCTCACGAACGTCATACGTTTCTCGTGTACTGGCCAGGTACACAATCCACATAGTAGTTTCGTGCCTTCGTGTAATTGTCACCTTATGTCCATAGACTTAGATTTCGACGCGTGTATCACTTTCTGTACTTCATTACTATTCTATCATTACCCTTCATTTAGAATTTTCCTTCCCTTAATGAGTTTTACTATTACATGTACCCGCATATCGAATTTACGTACCTGGATTCAAATTTGTCTTATTGCCTCTTTGCCTGCCTTAGTATTCATCCCAGACTGCATTCACAGATCATCCTCTTCCAACACTTATGCTTACCTTGTACATACAAAACCGTCACTTTCTTTATACGTATACATAAATAAATACTTACATTAGCTTTTACCTTTGGATCTTGATCGAGTCTTAGATTGTCGGGTTTCTTCTCTCAAGAGCACACAAGTTTGAGTTCAAGTACTTACTTTCTCGTACTTGATTCCCTCAAACCAGGGCTCTGATACCAACCTGTAAGACCCTAATTTGTAATTGACCAAAACGTCGCAGCGGAAATTCGTACCATAAAATTTCTTTCGTTTCAAACACCTTGACGCACTTAAATTCATTTTTAAGGTTAATTCTTTTACAATAAATACCTTCATTATACTCATTTATAATAAGAAAACATAACCTAGCTTCACTCAGATACGTACTCCACAATCTCGTACAATCGATCTGGTGACTCGATCTTTGATCTCTCCTCTTCCAATATGATAATCTGGCTCGAACAACCTGCACTCACCAAATACATACAAGATATTAATAGGTTATCAATATAAACGATACTTAGCCTTGGATTATTTCTGTTCCATTATTCCTTTACATTAAACGTTCCCTCTGTGTACCTCACCTCTGGTGAGTCTTCGTTATTGTACCTGCATTACACTTAAAACACCAGGTACACGAATAACAGCGTAAAACTTAATCATGCTGAATGACTTACACACATACCTAAACTTCATACATATTATCTCCATACATACATATGTACACACATGCATACATACCTACTTGCATACGTACTCACACACATACAAGCCAACCGACATGCATACCTACATATATATATACGTCTACATCATTATATACGTACCGACATATGCACATATCTACACCATTGCGTACTCTCATGACATTATACATATATACATACGTACATACCTATCTACACCTATGCATACACTTAATCTTATAAAAACGTAATTTAAAATAGTCATACGTAACTTAAAACGCGTTTAAGCGAGTTCCCAAGACAAAACGAGACACGAAAACAATTTTCGGAGAAACATAGCCCGTCGCGTGGCGCGACCCCCCGTCGCGTGGCGCGACGCCCTCATATCGACAGAATGTGTGCAGCTGGTTGCTGCATATTCCCAGCACGATCCGGTTTCACGGAAACAAGCATAACTCTCTCGTTTTTTATCCGTTTTACCCGATTCTTTTTCCTATACGTCCGTAATTTAATTCTCCATCTAATGGAGTTAAAATCCAACATCCAACATAATAAAATGGCAGACTTTTAACTCTTCGGCTTATTACCCTCTTACCAAATTTCGACCCGTTCATGCATTCATCAACATAACTTGTTTGTTTTACCATAACCTCTTATAAACCTAATAATATCAGTGACGTCTATCATAAAATACTAAATTCTTGGATGTCTTGCATCCTCTTAACACATTATCGTTCATTTGCTTATTTTGACCTGTTAAGGGTATTCGCGCATTAATTGGTCTATGACTAACAAAACCATACTCCCCACTTCCATACTTGTCCAAAACATTACACTTAAACGAATAACTTGTTTCTAAACTACTTTTAAGATCATTTGCCCAAAATACCCATCAAGGGCATTTTGGTCAACTTTAATCCAATTATTTACGACGAAAGACTACAACACATGTTTGACCTCAAACATCATGTTTAGTTAATTAAAACACCATATTACTTAATCGAACTAAGAAGTGATTACGGAAATCACTTACCTTATGCGTCCGTGCTCGTATCCGATTCCTTGCCTCTTCTTAACCCGTTAACAACTCATGCTTGAGCCCGTCTCGACGTGATTCCTATACTTTCATTTCATCAAAATCACGCTCTTATTAGCATACTCATTTGTACATGTTAACAATCATATCAATCGCATATTTCACACTTAACTTTCATTAGTCATTTCTAACAAACATAACTCATATAATCATATCCATATGCGTTTAAACTCATGTCACTCATCATGTCATTACATTTAACGCGGATTGCTATAACATGTATCATACGACATCCTATAATCCCACCTTTACGACAACGAGTCAAATCATGTTTCTTGTACTTAGTTGACTTTCAAGAGTCAACTATTAACCATATTTAACTATCGACTTATCGTCATATACTCGTAACATCATAATCGACTACGCGGACGACACTATATGCATTTCATCATACACTTGATGCGCGTACTACCTTTTAAACATAACGTACAACTAATTCATGCATAAATCTTCTAAACTCATACATAACCCATCAAAACCTACTACTAATCATCATGTATCATTCCCTAATAAACATCAAACATATCATTCTCACATTTCTCCTAATTCATCTAACAAGTATTCATCATACCTACATAATACATCAATCTTTCAACAAGACTCGGACATGGGTGGTGATTCTAGTCATCATCTTCACCCTAACTAACGGGTTTCACCTCTAGTCATCAAATTAACACAAACCCTACGTAACCCATGTTGTATACGATGATTCTAACCCTTGTACATGATCAATTTCATATTAACTCACGGATTTGAACATAACCCACTTCACACATGATCACAAATCTTAGATTTAAGACATACCTTATGATCCCCTCGTTAAGGTGATCATTAATCCGTGTTCCTTCTTGAATTTGAGCTCCGATTCACCCTTCAATTTGGTGATTTAAGTGAGTTAGGGTTTGGAGCTCTTGAGAGCTCCTGAAGCTTCACGAACACACACGTATGTGTGTTTGTGTGTGTGTGTTGATCTTTTAATTAGTAAGAAACTTTCATTTGTTCCACTTTAGCCCCTCGGGTTTGCCTTTAAAACATAACTGACACTACCTTCATCATTTAATACTTTTAACCATACCCTTAACTAGGTTAAATAGCCTAGTTATTTATTTCATGACGTGTCATGTAGGAACACACGACAAATATTAACATTCAGATTTTGGGGCGTTACATAGGGGGAGGAAAAATTTTTAAAAAAATTAGAAAATTTAAAAATGTCAAAAACATTGAGAAAAGCAAAAATGAGTTTTGTTGATAAATAAGAGGAAATGATAGTAAATCAGTCGACTATCACAGCATGCTAAAGAAATGAAAGTTAAAATGTGATAAACGGTCTCACTAAAGATGTGACGATTGGCTCAGCTAGACTAGTAGATTTGCGATAACGATACAAACTTAAATGAAAAAGCCTAAGTCTGGTGGGAAACACGGTCAAACGCATAGTACTTAGTTTTTTCCTTCTTGACTGTGTGCCTGCTCGGTAATCGCTGATTGTCAAAAGACATAAAACCAGTTAAGTTTGTGAGCTTTCACAACATTGCTGAAAAGTGACTGTGATTGTGCATTTTATTTTGCAAAGATTTAAACTTGTTTTATTTGTTTATTTTGTTTAAGCATTGGACATCCTCTGTGTATACGTGAGTATCGACCTGGATGTTATTTCCTAAACGTTTTGCTTTATTTTCTTTGGTGTTTCGTTTAAGCTTTGGATCACTTCTGCGTATATGGGAGTATCGAACTGGTGGTTAAAACCTAAACAATTTCAACTTGTTTTTTATTTCTTATTTTGTTTAAACATTGGACTTTCTCTGCGTATACGGAAGTATCGACCTGATTGTTAATGTTTAAACATTCTGCTCTGTTTTTTCATATATCACAGTTGATGAAAGTTTAAAGGCATTACTTGAGTCAGTGTATTGCATGATGAGGGGATATGCTGAGATCGTGGGGTCCATAAGATTTTAGTGCAAAATTAATATACCTTAACGTATCGGAAAACATTTCAAAAGTTTTTAGATTGAGTTTAAGAGGACATCTATATCGTCAATCAACATGAATTGTTTAGAACTTAAAATGATTAAAGCTTAATGGTGCTAGTGATGTGTCTCAAAAACTGATATGATCCTCTTACATGAACTCACAAAAATATTGTCTGCTTTACTGCGTTTCATTAAAAGAAAAATCCAAAAAGATTTTAGTGTGTTTTAGCATAAATTTTGAGAAATACAAAAAGATTTTTCGACAACTGATGTTGAAGAGCTGATTTTCAAAATTCCAAGTGCTAAACCTGATGAATTTTGGATTGGGATGTTTGTTTGAATAATTGATGATTGAGTGGTTTCTACCAGAAAGTTTTTCTTATTGATTTAAGTAAAAACTTATGTTTTGGGTAGAAAATTTGTGCAGGAAATGTTGAAAGAGCTAGGTTTCAATTCCTGATGACTAATTCCAGGTTTTCGATTCTAAGCTACAGTTAAAGAATTCCAGACTGCAATCCCAGCTAAGTGTAAGGGGGAGTCTGAAGACAAAGAACCCAGGAGAAGTTCCTGAAGTTGAGAAGACCGATCAAGACAGAAGACTCGATATGCTCAAGACTCGTACCGAAGACTTCGTCAACATCCGAGGGGGAGTCTGTTGGTGCATACGTCTGTCGACTTTGTCTTCGTTTGAGTCTTGTATTTAGAAATGATAGTCCAGGGCACGTTGTACGAGAAAATAGGTTTTTAGGTTGAACAGGGTATTTCGCACGAAATAGATTAGGCTATTTCGTACGAAATAGCAAGTGGCTATTTCGCACGAAATAGCATGTGTCTATTTCGTACGAAATCAAGTGCCTATATATACCTGTGATGTCATTTCGTTTGTATGCTTCTTGGTTCCGACGCCGAAGTGCTGCCGAAGTGTCTCTGGCCTGTAAACTGTTAATAGATCAATAAACAAGACAGTTAATAGTGATTCTAGTGCAATACAAGCTGAACGAAGACCGAATCAATGAATTCCGCCTCTGATTCTGTCTAAGAACTCTTCTGATCGACTCGTTTGGGTCAGAAAACGATCCTACATCAACAACAACAGATTCATTTTTGTTTCTAAACTTTGAACGTGTACGATGAGCGATAAGAGACTCATCGGACACCAACATAACTATTTTACATTTCCGAGTGGCCTAATAAGTTCAAATAAATAATAATTAGTTGTTTTTATCAGATACAAAATTAAAAGTAAAACAGTTATATATGATAGTATACCTTCCTCTTTGTCGGCAAAACACTTTGACCAACATCAACTGTATATTTTGGAATGGTCTAAACAGGTAAATAAATACATAAGTAACTACCATTATTGGAAAACATATCTAATCAGAAAAACTCACATCAGGAACAACTATGGAGGGCAGACTCGGTTCAGAAAAAAGATGATTTGTTTTTCCTGTAAGATCAACCTAAATAACAAAAAAGAATAAAAATATTAATATATAATGAATCAATAAATTGTATTATATAATACTTAAGTAAGTAGATATACATGGGACTTATTCTTGGGTATAAAAAATTTGTCCAGATATGTCTCAAACTTGCTTTTGTCCTGAAAAGGTAAACATATATATAAAAAATGTAAAGTAATCCACTTAAATTCATAAAAATATAATTAAGTAACTGAACACAAACCTTTAAAGTTAGATTTTCATCAACAACAACAATTGTTTTCCCCTTCGGATCATCCTAAGAAACATAGAACATTAACCTTTGAAAATGAAAAAATAAAGGTAAAATAATTCACTTAATTACAAACTCCTATAATTTAGTAAATGAACACAAACCTTTAAAGTTAAATTTTCATCACAAACAACACTTGCTTTGCCTTGCGGTTCAGTTTTTTTTATCCAAATCATCTTTGAACTACGTATAAGGGAAAAAATTGTTTAACAATATGGTAGGAATAATGATTAAATTTAATAAAGTAAGGAAAGAAAAATTGACAAAAAATTACCTTCTTCTTCAGTTCTTCCATTTCAAGTAAAGATGAGAAAAACTTATCAAACTTCGAATCATCAATATCCTACACAATTAACGATAGACAAATAAAATTTATAAAAACACAACAAATATATTTTTTATAAGTTTTAATAAATTAGATTAAAATATAGGGATTTACATTGAAGAGAGACTCAAAAGTTTCCAACTGAAATTTGTCATCTTCATATTCCACAACAACACCTTCCTGAAAGTCAGTTCCGGCAGTACTACACCTCTCCTTATGTTTGGACTACAAAAAAAATAAAAAATAACAATGTGTTAAATTCTAGATCTACTTGTAAGCTCGCGTTAATAACTAAATAATAGTGTAGATCTATAATTCTAACCGCAATTTCCAAATCATCACCATCATCACCATAGATCTAGTCATCCAAAACAACTAACTCAACCCTGTTGTTCTGAATTTGAGTACCGATTTGATGATTAAACACTGAAAGCTCGAAAATTTTATTTCCAACCATTGAAAAGACAAAGGTAGATCGCCTGTCAAAGGCAAGATCATTTACCATCTCAGAACATCCATGAGTAAAAACACAGCTGTCAGTTAATACTTCCATCTTAATGTTTCAAAATCTATCTCCTAAATAAAGAGTTGATTGACCACCTTTGAAATTTTTCCCATAAAATTGCCTCCAAAATTCATCAGCCATGACCTGCATAGGCAGTGATAATTAAAAATAAAAAATAATTAAAAAACCAATATACAGAAAGAAAACATTATTCATCATACTGATTGTATAAAATACTACTTACAATAACGTCTTCGTCAGGTATGATTTTGGATATAAAGCAGTTTTGATGAACAAATGATTTAAACACCATTAGAAAGAATGATGATGGTCCAAATGAATGAAACATAAGGTAGTCATTTTTTCTTATACAACTGTCCCGAACAACTTTGGTGAAGCCATCAGAAAGAACAGGGCCCACATTAGTTTTTTTCAATCTTACAAACCATAACTTGTTCCCATCAACAATCTTAACTGAATCTTTGTAAGGTGGTTGGTCTCCCCAAATCATTGAAGCAAAGTCATTAGGTATTTGCTATGAGTTTAAAACAAAATAAAAAAAAAGACAAAGATCAGTTTACTTAAAATATGATTAGTAATTAGAATACAAATAAACGTACCAAAAATATCGGGTCATCTTCCTCAATAAGATTTAAAAACGAAGGACTGTTGTTCATGGGATCCATATCTGAAAATTAAATATGAAGGTTTTTAAAAAAATTAAACGGTAAAGTATTTATAGAAAACCAATCAATATTCTTCAATAAGCTTTAAAACTTAATGTAGTAACGGGAGAAACTTCCAAAACCAAAAATAAAAATGAACGGTTTCAAAAAAAATTAAAAACTATTTATTTTTAGAAACACAATCAATATTCCGAAAACAAAACATTATACCGGATGAAAAATTATCAGAACACTGTAAATCATCATCAACAACAAACTAAAAGACTGTAAATAAAAATATGAGTAACATGAGAACACTATCAAAACATAACCAAAAGATCATTTCATATGATTGGAATCGGATAATGCAAAATCATGGTTTCAAAAAACGTAAAACAATTTATTTATAGAAACACAATCAATATTCCGGAAAAACACATCGGACACTAAAAATATGCATAATCTTTAATGGATTGATACTTAATACAAAACAAAATTTATTACAAACAAAAAAAGACACTGAAAAATAACAGAGCATAAACGATGAAACATAACATTATAAGGAATAAAAAATTAGGAAAAAAATCAATCAAAATACCAAATTACCTGTAACATGTTCGACCAAGATTGATAGTCCGGCAGTGGCATAAAATTTAGGGTTATTCATGAAAAAAGAAAAACCAAAACAAAAAAATCAGTAACAACATCACTCAATAAATACATCAACAACAAATAATCCACTAATAAGATTCAAATCGGATAATGTAAAAAATTGCGATTAAACACTTACAACACATAACAATCTAATATAGTTTACATACCTTCTCAATATGTGTAATGATCTACAAAAAAAAAGTAGCAAAACAACAAACATAAGCATCTGCGGAGACGGTGATCAACAACAAAAATTAAATTTTTGGTGATTCAAAGGATGATCGAACAACTTAAATAAACAGTATTTAACCTTGATTATGTAGTTTTACCTTAGATTTCTTTGAAAGATTCCTGATTCAATATGAAGATCGAAGTCGGTAGGTAGAGAGAGAGAATAGAGAGAAAGAAGGTGTAGGTTAGATTTTTTGGGGTACAATAATTGAGAGAAACCTTATATAAGGTTATATAAAAAAACCAAAATATCCGACCCAATATATGCCGGATCCCGCGTCCAAGCATATGTGTTGGTTTGTGTATTGTGAAATCTCCTTTGTGTAGAGTTAATTAGACAAATTCCATCCCAAAATCAAACTCCACTAAACCAATGGTTGCCACATCATCAAAATGGCTTCACCATTCAAGGACACATAGCCCACATCATCTCATTTATTAATATATATAGATTATACTATATGTGTACTATTTCATATTATATCAATTAACATATATTTTATATAACATATATTTATTCTATATTATAATATAGGGGTCAGGATTTAGAGAAAACGGTGGAAAGTGTGAGAACGGTGAGAACACTTATGGATCGTTCGATCAAAACAATCTATGGACTAGATTGGTGCGGTGGCGTTTTCGTAAATAACACGAATTCTAATAAGTGGACGCGCTTCATTAAGGGTAAAAAGGTCTTTACACTTCTATACCAAAACGCTAACTAATGAATAAAACGTCATTACGGACCAAAACACATCCCTATATAAACAAAAACATACCAGACATAAAAACACACCCCCAGAACCCGGAACGCCATATTTTCTACTATATACTATACATATTACAAACGCCAAAATCCCCAAAACATCAAACTGTAAGACCCTAGTTACTAATTAACGGTTTTACATGTAAATACCAACAATTTGATGTGTAGTTAAGACTACACATACTATAAAAATATGGGTTTATTAAAACTTTTACAGATCATAAGTTATTCAACATAACGTGATCGAATTCGTCGTTTAAAATTTATGACGAGGCAATGTGCGGAAGCATGTATCTTTATCGTGTTCGGTTCTTCGTTGAGCTTGATCGTATTCCGGCATCCAAAATGCACCTACATTTCATAAACATGAAATGCTTTAGTCATACTGGGTTTAAAACGTGTCTAAACGAGTCTGGGAAGCAAAACTGATTAAAATACATTTTTGTACAGGGTCCACCGTAAATTACGGTGGCTACCGTAATTTACGGTAGCCCCTAAATGTTGATTTTTTTCCACCGTAAGGCAGGGGGTGTGTGACGTAAAGACTTAAAGGCTACCGTAAGTTATGGTAGCTACCGTAACATACCTCTGCAGGATTTTTCCAAGTTTGCCGTTTTATAAAACGAAAACCTTCATAACTTTTAATCCGCTTGTCCGTTTGACCTACCGTTTCTTCCTATATGATTGCAATTTGATACTCCATCATATGGAGTTAAAATCCAACATCCGGATTAACAAAATTTAAGACTTTTAAGTCTTCGGCTTATTACCCTTTTTACCAAGTTTTGACCCGTTCGTGATTTTATCAAACAAACATGTTGTTTGATTCTAATTTCTCATCATTTCCATGTTGCTTATCATATTAGATTCAAATCACGGGTTCATATACATTCTTAAACCCGTTTTTACTTAGATGTTTAATTGACCCGTTAAGGGCATTTAAGCACTTTTACACATAATTCACACTCGTTTATTTCTAGCATCTTATTCCCACATTATTTATCAATGATCTTCCACCACAACTATATTTGTGATGGGTTTAATGTGGCAATCTATATAATCCGAGTTTTACCCCTCGGATTATCATTTTACGGCAAAGACTCATATAGAGTCTTTTGACAAAGGATTTACATCTTTCGCTTTTATACTTATTCTAAGCATTTATTTAATCATAAAACTCGTTTCCAAACCACCTTTAAGGGTCGTTCATTTGAATTAGCTTACAAGGGCAATTTGGTCAATTTTCATTCTTCTTTTAGTACAAAGGACTTTTAAATACTCGTTTGACCCAAAATCCGACCCTTTTAACTATAATCTTGTTTATAAACCCATGTGCTTCTAAAGCACCATAATCATAACTCAATTTATTCGGTTTACCTAAAAGGTAACCGAATATCTATATTTTAACCTTGTCTAACTCTTATAGAATCTTAAGTTCTACATGATGAGTTGGATCATTATGCATACCTGGCTCGGATCAATATATTGACCCGTTTCAACACCTTGCCTTACTGGCTGATAAGTAATAACGATGTAGACATCCATGTGCTATTTATTTCCTAAAATCATACAACTCGACAACTTATTAGTCGATATTGTCAAAGGGTGATAATTTCGCCTTTTGACCCGTTTGGTCTAGATGACCCATTATATTAGTGAGATAACATTTATTACCACCTCGTACATATGTGACTCGCTCCGGTTTACATCGTGCGGTCATTTTACTTATAAATTCATTTCTTAACACTTTTGGCCTATTATGGCTTACATCATAATTGTCTTTCAAAACTAACGGTAAAGGTCAACGTGTGACCAAATTACCATTTTGCCCTTATTGGTTATTATGATTTACCTTATATGGTAACCATTAAAAGAACATGTTTCATTCGTCACAATATGGTCGAATTACCGATTTAACTCATTTTTAGCCATCATTATGGTTTCTTATCATATTTGAATACCTTGTTCCGTATGACTATACGCCGGAACACCATATTTCAATTAGGTATTTATCTTTTTCGTAATTAATACGAAAAAGTAATATTCTAAAATATATGCTAGTGTAAGATATACTTACCTTGCATCCGAATTACGCTTTTCCGTACCAGGATATTGATAGTCCATAATTTATTCTTTTACAGTCTTAGTTTTATGCGGGGATTCTCTACTGGTTCCCTCGCTTGTCTAAGTAACACGTAGATTCTTTCACTTAACCTCCTAGGCTATTTCTTTAGGCTTTCACCTCTTTAGGGCGTTGCCTTTATGATCCTTTTCTTTTTTTTATTCAGGACCCGTGGGTCAGTTTAGTCCCGTAGGCCTTTACACTGTTTATAACCCGAAGGTTATAATGATCCCGTAGATCGTCATTTTTATGTTCGAAAATCATTTGTTTTCGCATCAAAATTTCGTTCACTCTGATTGTGATTCGTGTCTGCAATCATTTCATATTTAATTCCGACCCATTACATGGGTTCATTAATATCTTGCGCTTTCCTTTATTCGGTTTGCGCCCATATTTGTATTCAATCTCGTCCCATTACTGGGCTCATTATCCTTTCCAATGTTACGTTTTATCTAACCCGTTTAACTTGTTCGTGTGAGTTTCACCACTTTTGATAGTCAACTCTATCCTCTCTACCTTAGCATTCTTAGTGGTCGATTTGTATTTTCATTTATTTGGTTATTGTCCCTTCCCTTGGGCTCGTTGTACTAACGTAATACGCTTCGGTCTTCAGGCTTGCGTTTACGTTTATTATCAAATATTTTACTTATTTGATCCGTTTTGGGTACCTTTTCGATTTGTCCCATTCATCACGTCCTTACCACATCGGACGTAGATGTGTCCGTCATAAGAAGTTCATGGTATCATATGCCACTACTTACTTGGCCAGAGGAAGCGATTAACACATGACACACATGACCTTTTTATAGTTTTCACATCACGCCCTATGTAAGTAACACCTCTATTTAGTTTTCTTGGAAATAGTATCCTGGATAGGTATTCTATTCAGGTTTCCCAAGTTTCTAATTTACATATACAACAATCATTCTCTACATGTTTGTTGCATATTGTTATTTGTGCGATTATGTTTAAAAGCACGCACCTGGTAATGCTTGCCCCGACGGGCGTTTCTTGCCATTAACCTTGTTCGCGGTTGTTACGCGATTTAGTCATTGGTGAGCATGCTCCTCTTGTTATACTTCGGACCTTTCTTCTATCATATCCGTAATTTGTATAACCCTTGTCATCTTTAAATGCAAGTGTCCTTCAATTAAGACATTCACAAAAGTTAGTAATGTCAACTTTACTAAACGCCCGCATCATAATACAAGGCTTTTCTACTATATGTGTCAACGCACATAATTTTGTTAGCTATATCTATCATTTAATTGGGGTAACGTGTATTACACGATAACCCTATGTGTCGTTTACAACATTTTAATACGCTAAACCATTAACATACATGCACTTACCGGATTTGCGATCAAGCCTCGAACCGAACACCAATCTTTGTCAAGAGCAGAAGGTTTAAGTCCAAGCATGGTTTTCCCCACCATACTTGAATCTCTTAAACCAAGGCTCTGATACCAACTTGTAAGACCCTAGTTACTAATTAACGGTTTTACATGTAAATACCAACAATTTGATATGTAGTTAAGACTATGGCAAAACCTTAGTCGACAACGACTAAGTTAAAACATTCCAAAGTTGTTTAACAATTTGTTTACATCCCATAGACATAGTCTATTAAAAGTTAAAATATTGCGGAAGCTTCAAAAGTCGTGTTCGGTTCTTCGAAAACTTGCTTGACCGCCGTCCGTCTTTCTTGAATACCTAAAAACTGAAATGTTTACATTAAACATTAGTATTAGAATACTTAGAAATGATAAACCGAGTATCTCTGTCTGACACAATGGATATCGGTACCCCATGACGTGCTATGATTTCATTGGTGTACACCTCCGACATCTTCTCGGATGTATAAGTCTCACGAATCGGAATGAAGTGAGCGCTTGACCGCCGTCCGTCTTTCTTGAATACCTAAAAACTGAAATGTTTACATTAAACATTAGGATTAGAATACTTAGAAATGATACTTAATCGAAACTACAATCAAAGTGGATTCGATTAGCTATGATTATACAAAAATTACAAAAGAATTTCAGGCTCTGCCGTAACTTACGGTTCCTACCGTAAGTTACGGTAGTCACTTTACAAATCTGGTCCACCGTAACTCAGAAGAAATCCACCGTAAGGCTTTGGCCTCTACCGTAAGTTACGGTGGTACCGTAACTTACGGTAGCCTCTGCAAATGTATGTTTTGGCTAATTTGTTGGTTTTGCCCAAACAAATTTCTCGGATCTTTCATTCTAACAAACCAAAATACTAAATTCTTGTAATTTGATATGTCAATTATCAATCGATAGACAAAGATCATCAATCATATTTCGAAGCAATACCCATGCTTTATTTGGTTAATTGACCCGTTTGGCTCATCTAAGGAATCCTCCATTTTGATGACTACCAACGAAGTCTAACCAGATTCTTGGCCTATTATTCGACATAGCGAACATCATCGCTTTAATCCAAATTAACTTTTAATACACAATCCAACTACATATATGCCAAATATCAAAATTTACCCAAATGTAACGAATCAAGTTACATACCTTCAAAGTAGGCCTTTCAAACGTGATTCGCCACCCGCTTGTCCGCTTGACGCTCCTGCGTCCTTTCCTATAGAGTTCATTTATGACATATTTAGAACTCTCTTTAAATCATAATTCGCATACTACACCGAAACATCATAATTATGCGTTTCAACTTTGAATTTCAGTTTTAAGCCTTCTTTGAGGCATTTTCACAAACACTTTAAGGGCAAATTTTTACATGATTAAATATCAAGTCTCTAGCTTATCACTTAGACCTAATTTCACATCAATCAACCATTTTACATAATTGTTAGCTTCTATAATTATGAAGTTACTTCACAATTGTCAATTTACACTAGAACAACACCCAAATTCCTAGTGTTCATCAAATTATACAAAACCCACTAATCACCTACAATGGTGTTCATAGGTTTCACTAAAATTTCACATGATCTCAACTTGTATTTGTCTAGGGATTGTCCCTAGACTCTATATTGTTCCTAATCCATCATAAAACAGACATGCAACCATAAATATTAGATTTTCCCAATTTCATGAGAATTTCAAGTTGAGAGTTTTCATCTAATTTTACATACCTTGTAATCCTCTTGTGATGAGGATCAGTAATCTATGCTTGATTTTCATTTTTGATCAGATTTGGACCTTCAATTGATCGATTTTGTGGAGTTAGGGTTTGGTGAGGAGTCCTGGTCGCTCCCTTGCGTTCTTGATCGACCAGACACACTAATTTGTGTGTTTGGTTTTTTCTTTATTTTGTTTTAATCAATTATAGTTTCAAGTTCTACAACTTAGGTCCCTCCACTTTTGTTTATCTAAAAGTTTTGGTTATTTTAACCCTATTTCAAGTTATCTCTAAACTTGTAGTTAACTAGGTTAAAATTCCTAGTTAGTAAATTCTTGTTTATTTATACTTTATAATTCTAATATAAAGTTTTATATTTTCGGGGTGTTACAAGTCCACCCCCCTTAAAAAGGGTTTCGTCCCCGAAACCAAAGTACGTACCAAATAATGTAGGGTGGAGACGTCGCATCTCCTCTTCGGACTCCCACGTAGTGTCCGAACCTTTCCTATGCTCCCATTTGACCTTGACTTGCTTAATCACTTTGTTCCTCAAACTCTTCTCTTTACAATCTAAAATCGCAATTGGTTTTACTGCATAATTGAGGCTGTTATCCACCTCGATATCATTGTAGTGGATACGAGCAGTTTCGTCTGCTAAACATTTTCGAAGATGTGACACGTGGAATGTGCTATGTATCCCACTCAACTCCTCGGGTAGTTCGAGACGATATGCTACTTTGCCAACCCGCTCGGTGATTCTGAATGGCCCAATAAATCTTGGGCTCAACTTTCCTCTTTTTCTGAACCGTATTATTCCTTTCCATGGCGATACTTTCAGCATTACTTTATCGCCCACTTGAAATTCAATCGGCCTCTTTCATTTATCCGCGTACGACTTTTGTCGATCCTGAGCCGCTTTTAGGTGCGTTCGGACCATGTCGATCTTTTCATTCGTAGTTCGGATTATATTAGTGGGTGCTAGTCCTCGTGGACCCACTTCTCCCCAACATACCGGGGTTCGGCACTTTCTTCCATATAACATTTCATACGGGGCCATTTTAATGCTCGTATGATAGCTATTGTTATATGAAAATTCGACCAAGGGTAGATAGACATCCCAACTACCCCCGAAGTCGATAATGCAAGCCCGCAGCATATCACCCAACGTTTGTATTGTTCTTTCACTCTGCCCATCTGTTTGTGGATGGTAAGCGGTGCTAATGAACAATTTAGTTCCCATTTGTTCTTGGAATTCATGCCAAAAATTTGAAGTAAACCGAGTATCTCTGTCTGACACAATGGATATCGGTACCCCATGACGTGCTATGATTTCATTGGTGTACACCTCCGACATCTTCTCGGATGTATAAGTCTCACAAATCGAAATGAAGTGAGCACTTTTTGTCAATCTATCCATGACTACCCATATAGCATCAAACCCGCGGTTAGTTTTGGGCAATTTGGTCAACAAATCCATGGTGATTTGTTCCCATTTCCAAACTGGGATGTCCAATGGTTGCAATTTACCATATGGTTTCTGATGCTCCGCTTTGACTTGCAAGCAGGTCAAACACTTCTCCACATATTTCACAATATCTCTTTTCATCCCGGGCCACCAATAGTTTTGTTTTAAATCATTATACATCTTGGTCGCTCCCGGATGGATGGAATAACGAGATTTGTGAGCTTCATCTAGTAGAAGCTTTTTAACTTCACATGTGTTAGGAACCCAAATTCTATTGAAACGTGTTTTCAAACCGTGAGTGTCTTCTTCGAGATCTTTAACTTGGCCAACAATCCTTTCCTTTTTCCAGTTTTCCGTCTTTACTGCTTCATCTTGTGCCTCTCGGATTCGTTCAAGTAAGCCCGATGTCACAATGAGTTGCAATGGTCGTACTCGTATCGGGGCATAATCTGTCTTTCTGCTTAGAGCATCCGCCACCACGTTTGCCCTTCCGGGGTGATAGTGTATTTCACAGTCGAAATCTTTCACCGTTTCTAACCATCGCCTTTATCACATATTTAACTCCTTCTGATCGAAGAAGTATTTCAAGCTCTTGTGATCGGTGAATATAGTGCACTTTACCCCATATAAGTAGTGCCTCCATATTTTTAATGCAAATACCACTGCAGCCAACTCGAGATCGTGCGTGGGATATTTCTTCTCGTGTATCTTCAATTACCTCGAGGCATAAGCTATAACTTTGCCCCGTTGCATCAAAACACATCCGAGTCCCGATAATGAAGCATCCGAATAAACCACCAAGTCTTCAACCCCGTCCGGCAAGGTTAGTACCGGAGCTCGAGTTAATTTCTCTTTTAGCATTTGAAACGCTCTTTCTTGATCGACACCCCAAATGAACTTTTCTTCCTTCCGGGTCAGCTTTGTTAGCGGCGACGCAATCTTGGAGAAATCTTGAATGAATCTCCTATAGTATCCCGCAAGCCCCAAAAAGCTTCTAATTTCTGAAGGGTTCCTCGGGGGATTCCATTTCGACACAGCCTCGATCTTTGACGGATCTACTAATACTCCATCGGCACTTATGATGTGGCCGAGAAATTGCACTTCTCGTAGCCAAAATGCACACTTAGAGAATTTCGCGTACAACCTTTCTCTTCTAAGTGTCTCTAACACCTCTTGTAAGTGGTGTGCATGTTCAGCTTCACTTTTTGAATACACCAAAATATCATCGATAAAGACGATAACTGACTTATCCAACATTGGTTTGCAAACCCGGTTCATGAGGTCCATGAAAGCCGCGGGTGCATTTGTTAGTCCAAATGACATCACGATGAATTCGTAATGTCCGTATCTCGTGCGGAAAGCCGTCTTCGGCACATCTTCCTCCTTGACCTTTAGTTGGTGATACCCCGATCTAAGGTCAATTTTTGAAAACCAGTTTGCACCTTGTAATTGGTCGAATAAATCATCTATCCTCGGAAGGGGGTATCGGTTCTTTACCGTGAGTTTGTTTAACTCCCGGTAATCGATACACATGCGCATGCTTCCGTCTTTCTTTTTCACGAACAGTACCGGTGCGCCCCAAGGAGACACACTCGGCCTTATGAATCCTTTGTCAAGCAGGTCTTGAATTTGGGACATCAACTCTTGTAATTCCGACGGTGCGAGTCGGTACGGTGCTTTTGCTACGGGTTTTGCGCCCGGAATCAATTCGATCCCGAACTCTACTTCCCGTTTAGGCGGTATCCCCGGTAAATCCTCCGGAAACACATCTTCATAGTCTCGTACTACCGATACATCTTCAATCGTCCATGATTCTTTCTCGGGCTCATTTGCGTATATCATGAATGCCTTGCATCCTCGCTTCATAAGCTTGTGAGCTTTCAACATTGAGCATACTATGGGGTTTCCTCCTTTTTCGCCATAGATAGTGACGTGTTTCCCGCTCGGAGATATTAGCTTTATCTCCTTACGAAAGCACATGACCTTCGCGGGGTGCTGAGATAGCCAATCCATCCCAACGACTACTTGAAATTCCCCCATTGACATCAGGATTAGATCTATCAAGTATTCCTCATCGTCTATGCTTAATTTGCAGCTTCGACAAACGTCACAAACTATAAAACTTTTGTTGTCCCCTATTTCTACTTCTAAAGGCACAAATAACTTTGTCAATACAAAAGAAGGATGTCGAATAAATCCATGTGAAATGAAGGATTTATTCGCACCCGTATCAAACAATACACGTGCTGGAATTGAGTTAATTGTGAATATACCTGAGACCACATCGGGTTCTATCTTTGCTTCAGCCGTGGTAACTTGGAAGGACCTAGCCTTCGCTTTGGGAGCTTCTACTGGAGACTCTTTTGTGTCTCTCTTTCCAACCAACTCGGGACATTCAGACTTTTTGTGGTCGGGTTGATAGCATTTGTAACAAACGGAAACTTTTCCGGGACATAGCGATGCAGTGTGCCCCGTCTTCCTACATACCGGACACGGCTTGTCTTTGAAGCAGCACTCACCTTTGTGCCCCTTTCCACATACTTTGCAACTTGGCGACCCGCCTTTTGCCTCCACTTTCTTCCCCGATTCAGCAGTTC